>CAWUFW010011667.1:0-597340 GCA_963921515.1 Calotriton arnoldi | reverse complement strand
GTATGGAACAGGTTATTTTGTACAGCTTGAGCTGTTTGGCGTAGTTGGGTAGGTGTGTTGCGGTTGCCATTTCGCAGCGGTTCGTTGAGGTGGCGTGCTCCGGCTGTGTGTGCAGTCTGCAATGTGCACGCTCCGGGGTTGCTGTGAGCTCTGTGTAGTCGTGGGGAGACAGGACTTGTGTTCTGTTGGCTTGTTTGGAGGACACGGGCCCTCTTCCCACATGCTTCTCAGACAGTTCAAGGTCAGTGCTGTGTGACTCCTTCCAATTAACTTGCATGTGGCCGACATGGGGAGTGTTTTCTTCTTTCTTCCCCGTCCGTTGTGTGCTTCTGTGATATGCGCTATCTGCCCTGTGGTCGGTCTCCTCGGCATGCCTGTGTTGGTCTATTCTTGGACAATGGCTGTATTCACCGGCTTCTGTCGTAGGGCTGTGGTTTCGGAGTTGGAATGGAAGGTCAATCAGTGCTGTCTGCTCTCCCTTGTGTGGGCGGCAGGCTGCCTTTCCGCTCTGCGTTGGGCCTTGTGTGTGAATGTTATTCTTGGGCCACCTGTTGTCGGTCCCCGGGCTCTTTGGTGTTCCGTTTTATATGTCTTGTTCATATGTGCAGGGTGGTATGGGTGTTTCTGTGTGGTACTGGAGTTCCTCTTCCCGAAGGGGCCCTGCTTCTCCTAGTTGGTGTTGCCGCCGCTGTGTGCTACGCCATGTTTGTTACACTGGGGTGTGTCCTGCTGTTGCGTGTCTTCACTGACATGTGTGCGTCGGTTGTGTGGCGTTGGGTGTTGTCCGTGAATTGGGCGTTGGGGACATGTCTGTGGCCGGCCTGTCACGTGTCATGTGCGTTCGGGGTGGGGCTGATGTGTGTGCTGCTTGGTTGTGTCCCTGTGTCTGTGTGCGACGCATGCATGGCGCTGCGGTTGGCCTCTGCGTTGTGCGCATGTGTGGCGGCGTCATCGGCGCTTTGGGGCCGTGACGGGGTGGTTGGTTCCTAGTCCCAGGTGGTGTGTACACATGTGTTCTGCGATGTTACGATTTGGCCTGTGTGTCATCTGTGGATGCGATGGTGGATGTGTTGTGTACACGCGCTGGTGGGGAGTTGTCCGCTTTTTCCGCCCTTGCACTGTGTGCGCTGTTTGCGTGCACTTGTTGTGTGTGTGCCTACCTGCGTCTCCGCGGTACATTGCGTCCTTGGTGGTGCATCAGCAGAAGCATGGGGAGGGCCTGCAGTGCTGGATTCATGCTCGGGGAGCCGCTTCTTCGTTGTCCGTGCTCTGCGTCCGTGTTACCGCCTCTCTTTCACGTGCGGTGTCTCTTAGCCGTGGGAGCCGTTTGTTTGCGGCATCGTAATTTATGCGCCGGGCGGGACGTGTTTCGTCGGACGGTGTGTGTCAGTTGTGCTGCGCCGCTACGTGAACGGGCGCACTTTGATGGCGGACGGTGTTGCTGGCTTGCCGGCGGTGTTTGGTCTACTTTTCGCATCGTAATTGGGCGGGCGTGTGGACTGCTGCGTGCCGGCGGTAACTGGTGGTTTTTGCATCCGCCAGCACGGCGGTGGTGCTTCCGCCCGACATCGTAATGGGCCCCTTAGTTTGTTAAACTAATATTATTATCACAGTTTCTTTTAGTTTTCGGTATTTCCTGGAGCGTTTTTTATATTTTTGTATCTTTTTCGGGTTTTTGAGGGTTTACGTAATTTGGATTTCGGAACGATGGATTTGTATGGGACGTGTTGTATTTTTGCATTTTTTGGGGGCTTTTTTAAACTTTAACATGCATTAACACATAGATGGAAGCATTATTTCTTTTTGGAATACATTTTCTACAGCTATATAAACCGTAAGTGTATTTTGTTTTAATAAATTGGGTGGGAAATGTTTTGAAAATTAATTGTGTTTTATTTGTAAATATATATTTTTAATTTAAGAAAATATATTTGACAAATAAGTAATATTTGTGAAAATATAATATTAATATATGTGTGTAAAGTTTCTGTTTTATGAACGAAAAAAGTATAATACCTGTGGAACTTTTGTTTATAAAATGCTTTTGGCTATTAGGGATAGGTAATCTAGGCCTCTTGTAGATGGGTATAGGGTAACCTGACTTTGCAGTAGCTCAAACATTTTTTTAGTTTGTTTAGTTAATTTGGGACATATTTGAGTTACAGATTGTTCCATCCGTAATTCTTGATAGCTTTGTTCTTTTTGTATAGATTCTAGAAGTTTTTGTAGGGTAGGTTTACCTCTGCTTGTTGTTGCTTGGAAGGCATTATGCCATCCTTCAACACTATTATTTGTTTTTGATTCTTTGTTTAAGGTACTTAGGTACACGTTCCACCAAGGAATGTGGAATTTAGGTTGCCTTCTATGCCCTGATCTATGCAATCTTCCCACCCAGGTGTCCTCAAAGTAGTCTAGTAGTGGGCTTATTTTGTCTTCGTTCCTTTTGTAATAGGGGCTTTCTATTAGAATATTGTAGTGTTCTGCTACATCTGTTACAGGTACATATGCTAGTGCTATTAGCTTTTTTATTTGGTAGGCAAAATTACTGTCTGTAGCATATTGTACACTTAGGGGTCGATTCCGATTCGGGCCGGAAATTTCACCGACCGAGCCGGACCCGGAGAGATTTCCGACCGAATCGGACCCATGCAGTCCGACCGAACGAGTACGATGCGTCCGTATATTATCGGACTCGAGTCGGTCGGACTCCCATTGAAGTCAATGGGAGCCGGTCGTACAACGCGTACGCGGGCTCCCATTGACTCAATGGGTGCGAGTCGGACAAGGGCGCCCCCTACAGCGGGTACGCGGCGAAGCGATTTGCGCCGTACACGCACAGGTAGGGGGGACCCATGGGTCCCCCCTGTGTGCGACTCGCGCGGCTACGCGTACTGGGGGGTCCGACACGGACCCCCAAAGTCCGGCTCCGACAGCTCTTACGAGCCGGAGTGCGCGGCTCGGTCGGACTGCTCGCGGCGCGCATCGTACTTACCCGGCCGGGAAACGTCTCCATTGCGCGGTGCGAGTCGAGTCCGAGCGAGTCGGTCGGAGCGGTTCGAGCCGGGAGCGAGTCGGTCGGAGCGGTCGGGACGCCCGGACGAGTCGGACGGCGATTTCGCATCGTACTCGCTCGGCCGGACCCGCGTACGGTTCGGTCGGGAAACAGGGCTCCGAATCGGATCCGGTAAAGCCGAATCCGATTCGGAGCCCTACCGGCCGCGATCGGAATCGGCCCCTTAGGGTTGATTTTTGTAGATGTCTCCAGAGACTCTGATTAAAATGATAATAGCAACCCTGAATTGCTGTGTGTGGATAATTTTTAGTATAGCATTTATCATGGCTATTTCAAAGTCAATAATTATTTTTGAAGGAAAATAATTATTGCTTTCTTCTTTTATTTGAGTTAGTATATCAATGTACGTAGTTTGCTGTTTATTTGGTAATAGTGCATAGATGAATGGAATATTTGAGTGTTGGTATAATCCATGTATTGTGTACAGCTGGTAAAATGGTTTTGGACAGACTTTGAAAGTTCCATCCATCATCCAGGTGTCACATTTCTGTAATTTAAGTAAATTGTTTGCAGTAGCAAACATAATTATTCTTTTTTCTGGGCATTTGTTATCAAAAAAATAAATGGTTCTTTACTGTGAGTAATGCTTAATTCTGGTGGAATAACTACTTCTGCAAATGTTTTAGGGGCAGGTATAGTAGTTGTGGTAGCTTTTTTTGTCTGGCAATTGTTCTTTTTAAAGAAGCTATGGACGGTAATTGTCCTGATGCATGTTGAGGTAATTTTAATAGTTGCTCTTTTAGTATTTGGGTAGTTGCTTTGTCAGTACTAGTGCTTGCTTCTTTTATACTTTCAAGAGCATCTCTAACCTCAATCTCTGTTATGTTTGGGGGTGATTATGTTCTTTTACAGAAATAACAGTGGTTTCCTGAGTTGTAGGTCTTCCATAGCATTTGTTAGAGTAGTATTTGCTACACTTCCAAAATACTTTAAGGCCAATTTGTTTCTCCTGTGTATACACATACCCCATATAACATAATAGCATTTTATTTTTTTGTGACATTACAAATTCTGCACCTTCAGTCATGTTGTTTTGTTTTATGCTAGGGAAAATTCAAAAAGAAAATATTTTAATATAATAAATACAACATGTTTATTAAATACTGTTACATCTCAGTGAATATACTTACATTGTTTAGTTTGATGTAAATGAAATTGGTTAGGAAATAATTTCAAGCTTTCTTTTCTATTTACTTGATGTAATTTCTGTTGAGAAGAGGAAAAAACATATTAATAATTTGATTCTATTGTTTGTAGATGATAGGCATTTTAGGGGTAAAGGGTTATTTGGGTGGGTATTTAGGGGCCCATTACGATACCCGGCGTAAAAAAATCCGCCAGGCATGGAAGCGGCAAAAATCCGCCCGCACACACCGCCTGAACACCGACCACGCCATTACGATTACACAAACCGAAAACCGCCATCGGCGGAAAAATCACACAAAATACCGCCCGCCAACGTCCGAGTCGGAGTCAAACCGCCCGCCACGGACGGAAACACGCACGACAACACAAAACCGCCCGCCCTCACGGCCGACACACCGCACGTGAAATTACGATCGCACCGCCATGAGCGCGGAAAAACCACAAATATACCGCCCGCCAGCGCAAACAACGCCGATGAGAATCGACACGGCAGAAGCCATGGCGCCCACGTACCTGCACAGAAACCATCCGCTCACAAAACCAATAGCACACAACATGGCCAACAAGTCCACACAGCAAGGCACGCACAAATACACAAGCACAGTACACATCCCGAAAACACCCCCCGGACAAACAAAAAATACAAAGGCCAGAACCCCAGACACAACACACCTGAAAACAACAGACCATGAGGACACACCCACATAGGTGAGTACAAAAGCAGCACTCCCACAGACCACAACCCCTTGCTACATTGCAAACCAGAGAGGAGAGGAGAGGACACAGTGACACAGCAAGGACAGCAGCACACCACAGAAACGCACACATCACTACCACCACCACCACCACCACCACCACCACCACCACCACCAAACACCGGCACCACAAACCCCCAGCACATTACACAACACACACCGCACCAGCACCACAAACACCATGGCACCACAAAGAATGCCCAAGTACACGCCCATTGAGCTGACGGTCATGGTCGACGAGATCATCAAGGTGTACCCACAAATCTATGGGAACATGGTCCAGCACACACCACTAGCCACCAGAAACAGAATGTGGAACCGGATCGTAGACCAGGTCAATGCAGTCGGGACCCTGCCCAGGAACAGAGGTGAAATAAACAAACGTTGGAATGACGTAAAGAGCCTGGTCAAGAAGAAGGAGGGCAAAAACAGAGAGCTGGCTGCCGTCACTGGCGGAGGGAATCCCGCGCTCTTTAAGACCTTCAAAGCGTGGGAGGAGAAGGTGCGAGTCGTAATACATCCGGAGATCCTCGCCGGATTAGCAGGGGAGTGGAGGCTGGTAAGTACAAACTAATGTATACCAGCACACCGCTATGTACTCACATGCACTACCACCATGCCACAGCTCCCAGGGACAAACACCCCCATGTCCAGCACACAATACACAACACATCACACACACATGCAACAGACACCACCACACACAGCCCAAACCGAACAACTGTAACATACGTGGGGACATGTGTACACTCAGCCAGCCACGTAACCACCAACAGGTCCCCAAATATGCCAGAAGCGCCACAACGAGCACCCACCACACCCATGTGTCCGCCACAGCTGCACTAACCGACAAGTAACAGGTAAGTGGCAGGAACACAAAGTGCAGTGGGTGGGAGGGTGGACAGCCCAAGTACAACACACACCAGGCCCCAGTCCCACAGCACAGCAAGGAGGAGCATCCCCCACACCCCACAGCCACGTGTCAGCCACCGCAGTGCACAACGACAGCCGAAAGGCAGACATCACGGTCCACAGCAATCGGTGTCAGTGGGTGTACAGCCACCCCCACGACCCACAACACCCCCCCACCCCCACAGACCTGCAACATGGAGCACCCCCGCTTAGAGCCATGTGGCATCCAGTACAGTGCACGCACGAACAACTTGCAGGTGGGAAACTGGACAGGGCTGGATTACTGGAGGCATGAGGACCATAACACGACCAACACATGGGACATGTCACGTAGCAGACGAACACGCAGCACCGCCCACCGTCACGAACAAGTGAACAATGTGCACACGGACATGAACAACAGACTCACACCCCACATGACCCATCACATACATAGCAACACCCAAGGAGCCACGTCTGCATGCACAAGCCACACTGAATATAGTACCACACGGCAGCCACTGTGCAACTCATCACACACAACCGAAACACCATTGAAGTCCTATCCATGTAGCCCCTACTGCCTGTCAACCACACACCCCACAACTACGCCTATGTAAGACAAACAACACTAGACGCAACAGAGCGGAACAACATAAATGCACACGAACACCACTGAACCCATCAAACACACAGACACACCATGCACATACAACATACCATCCATCCGTCAGCCCCAGTCTCATGAAAGGCATGTCATCCGCACAGCTGCCACACATACAGCAGTCACGCTAAGATACATGCCCATGACCAACCATGTGCCAGAAGTCAATGAAGCGCACGACACACTGTGAGCAACAACACACAACATGGGCCACACCCCCCCCGAGCACTGCAGTGATGCACATGGCACAGGGCAGCAAGCACACCAAGGGGATGGGACAACTGCAATACGTTGGCTGGCACACAACCATCACTCACTCATAACGATGCGTCCAATGCCATGTCCAGTAATCACAACAGACAGCAAATATGCAGGCCATGTCAAGCATGCACACACCTCAAACCATGCACTGTCATGCTGCCACAACACATGTCACGTTCGGCACCCATGGCTCACAGCATGTACCCCAAAAGCATATTCCCTCCCAAATGCGAATCTGGGGCATGGCCCCCATGTTGCCATATGCGTTCCTAAGCGTTCCATTTGAACCCCAAAAGCATATTCCCTCCCAAATGCGAATCTGGGGCATGGCCCCCATGTTGCCATATGCGTTCCTAAGCGTTCCATTTGAACCCCAAAAGCATATTCCCTCCCAAATGCGAATCTGGGGCATGGCCCCCATGTTGCCATATGCGTTCCTAAGCGTTCCATTTGAACCCCAAAAGCATATTCCCTCCCAAATGCGAATCTGGGGCATGGCCCCCATGTTGCCATATGCGTTCCTAAGCGTTCCATTTGAACCCCAAAAGCATATCCCCTCCCAAATGCGAATCTGGGGCATGGCCCCCATGTTGCCATATGCGTTCCTAAGCGTTCCATTTGAACCCCAAAAGCATATCCCCTCCCAAATGCGAATCTGGGGCATGGCCCCCATGTTGCCATATGCGTTCCTAAGCGTCCCATCTGAACACCAAAAGCAAAGTACAAACCAGACCCAGGATGGGCCAGGAGCCCGCATACACCAGAGTCACAATAAGTAGGGGCACAGCAACACACCCATCGGCATGGCCAATCCGTCCCATGCCACATGTGCACAGCACACAGTCCCATTGCCAAGCACACACAACTACAAATGCTACAGCCACACACACGCCTCCGGGAAACCCATGTACGAGATTGCACGAACTGTTAATGTCAGACGACAAATACATACTTCGCCAGGTGCAACACAATAACAAATCTCATTCTCTCCACAGGTGACGAACTGCTGGATGCTGGGGATGGAGCCAGCAGCCAGCACAGCCAGCCTACAAGCCCCCAACGAGGACACACGGATCTGGAGGATCTGTCCTCCTCTTCGGACACGGACCACCAAGCAGGCCCATCTGGTGTGGCAGGGCCCAGCCGCTCCCCAGGACCCCTCCTACCCACCAACCCATCATCCAGGGCTGCTGAACATTCCCAGCCCCCTGCTGCCACTGTCGTTGCGGCCACACCCACGGTCATTGTGGCCACTACCACTGCCGCAACCGCCACCATCGCCGCACCGACCACCACCGCCGCCACCACCACCACGTCTTCGCTGGCACCAGCCCCAGCGCAGGTGGTGGCCCGGCCGACTGGATCCACCCTGGGAGCCACAGCGAGGACCGTGGTGAGCAATGTGGCTAGTGGGCAGGCCGGTGGCAGCAGGACTGGTAGGAGGAGCAGGGTCAGGGAAACGCCAGCCTCCCCTGGGAGCCATGCCCTGCCTCAAATGGCCAGAGTCCTTGGGGCCTATGAAGAGGCCCAAGGACAATGGGTCCGGTCTGCTTCAGACATGCGTGAGGTGCTGGGGGTGCTGAGGTCCATGGACGCCCGTATGGGCCAACTCGTGGACCTCATGGGCCAGCTGGTGGTGGCGGTGAGGTCACTGCCAGGGACAGCAGCTCCCCTCCGCCACCACCTGCCGGGGCGCAGGGTGGAGCAGCAGTGTCCAGTTCCCCTGCGTCCACAGCCAGTGAGCACACCTCAACCACCAGCATGTCGCAAGCAGGCACCCCCCTCGCAAACGTGGAAGGGGCCGTCCGAAGTGGAAACAGATCTCCCGGGAGGACTTCGCACGCTCCAAACGCAAGTGAGGCAGCCAGCCAGCCTTCCGCCAGCCTTCCTTGACCAGCCACTGCATCGACTTGGACTACGATCCCACTCCACACAGCCATCTGGATGGCATGTGTGTGTTGGACTATGGACATAGAACCAGTGGGTACACCCTGATCATCACGCAGCCATGACCGACAGCTCATTGTCACTGCACGCACCACTTTTGTCATCACCTTACACACAATCACATGTCACAGTTTGTAATAAATGCACCTTTTTCACTAACTGCTGTTTGTGCCCTGTGTTTTATTTGTACGGAATACAACGGCCACCTTGGGCGGAAAGGCACCTGATGCGTGGCATGGCAATTGAATCCGGAGGGCCTGTAGGGACCTAGGGGTGGGAGACAGAACAGGAGCACATTCAATGAGTGTGTCACACACCCATCACACAGTACATGTCAACAACTACAAGCAATGTACACACATCGCACAGAGCAATAGGGCACAATGCCACAGCCACCAACAGTGGCATACTACCCTGGCCATGGAGCGTTGACACACAGCACGCAGTGAACAAACGGCCACCCTGACACAGCACACACACACCTGCACAGATACAGCCACATCAGCCGTCGTACATGGACACTCACCGTCAAGTGAAGTAGCGGGCGATGAGCTGCTGCCGCACATTACCAGCTTCCTCCTCTCCGCTGTCCTCCTCACTCGAGCTGTCCTGGTCTGCGGGCTGGGGCCCTGGTTGATCTCCGTCATCCACGATGAGGGGGATCTGCTTCCGAATGGCCAGATTGTGCAGCATGCAGCACGCCACCACTATCCGGCACACCTTCTGTGGGGAGTACGCCAGCGCACCTCCGGTGCGGTCCAGGCACCTGAACCTGGACTTGAGGAGGCCAAAGGTACGCTCGACCACACGTCTGGTCCTCCCATGTGCCTCATTGTAGCGATCGTCTGCTGGGGTGCGAGGATTCCTCAATGGACTGAGCAGCCATGCCCCATTCGGGTACGCAGAGTCACCTGGGTGTGAGGGACACAGAGAACCGTTGCAATTCCAACTGGACAGGGGACAGCATCGCACAACCAGCACGCTACACCACTCCACATACTCACCGACAATACAGGCACGATCCTGTTGCATATTGGACATCAGTCGTGGCAAGATGCTGTTGCGCATTATGTGTGCGTCATGGGCCGAGCCTGGGAACTTTGCACACACGTGGGTGATCACCATGTCCGCAAGGCACACCACTTGCACATTCAGGGAGTGCGTGTGCTTCCTGTTGCGGTACAGGTGCTCAGTGGCCTGTGGTGGAACAAGGCCGACATGTGTGCAGTCAATGGCTCCAACGACGTGTGGGATTCTGCCAAGGGCATAGAATGCACCCTTCACTGCCGCCAATTCACGAGCCCTGGGGAAGCGGATGTACCTGTTTCGGTACAGCATCATGGCTGCCAGTACATCCCTCAGCACCTTGCTGAACATGGGCTGGGACATCCCTCCTCCAATGCCCACTGTGTGCTGGAATGACCCAGTGGCGAAGAAATGCATGTGGGCCATCACCTTAGCCGTGGGGGTGACAGCAGTCGGATACACCCTGCGGGGACGGAGATGGGGTTCTAACATGGCACACAGTCGATGCAGGGTTGGCCTGTCCAGCCGAAACTTCCTAATAACCTCTGTATCGTCCATGTCCGCCAGCAATTGGTATGGGCGGTCAATGTTCGGTCTCCGCCTAGGGACAATGGCAGAGGACACATGTCAAAGCAACACGACACATAGCAATTTCGCATACACATCACTGACATGACTGAGCAAGCACATGAGCCACAGCCCAGCTGTCAAGCTGGGACGGCACGGCCACAATACACTTACACAGGTCTCCCAACAATGGCAATGGCTAGTGATACAAACCACTGCCATGTGCATGCACATGGGGATCTAGGCCCCAATGACTTGCGGGGCGTGCTGATGGGGACTGACTGCATATCCGTCAAGCGGCAACGCCACGGCAACATGAATGTCTGCTGAGCATGGAACTGCTTCCGCGGCTGGATGAGTATGGCACACGACGACGATGATGTGGGCACAGGCTGAGCGGCCAAAACAAGTGGGACCTGTGGCACGAGGGGATATGAGACAGTAGTAGGTGTCAGCACTGCACCCTATGTACAGCACTGTACGGATCACACCTCCCGAAACATTGACAGGTGTCCACATTGACAGCCCCATGCCAAGACGGCTGTGTGCTTGCAGTCACACGTCACAGGTGAGAGGTTACATTGCACGTGCCAGGTGGCAGACGTACATAGTGGGAGCTGGCATGTGTGTGCATGTGTCTCCTGTTCAGGATCCACCAGATGGGCGCTGACTCTGTACTGACCATTGGACACAGCATGTTCCGTGGAAGGCTTGTGTGTGTGGGATGGTGGCACTGGATGTGCCTCCGTTGGGTGGGGGGCCATGCACAGGGCGGGTACGTCGATGATTGCGCATTGTTGGTCACGGTGGGTGCACCAACTGAAGATGTGTTGCCCTGTGTTCAATTCCTATGTCCGCATGATGATGGACTGTAGATGTGGGCAGACTACACATTGGTCGATGTGCTGTCTATATGCATGTGCCTTCACACCAGGCACAGCTGCCCCTGCACATGTGACCCCTGCTGGACTCGCTGCTGGGTCTGTGGAGCTGATGCACCTTCTGCGCGTGGGGCGGACAGCTCTCCTCACTTCCCTCATTGCGCATGTCATGACTTTGCCGCAGGTGACATGGATCATGGAGGGCCCACATGTACGCGTGGGTAGGCTACACATGATTGTACACTGGTCGCCACCCCCAGTCAGTGTTTCGAATGGGAAGGTTGTCGTGCTGGTGGTATGTTCGATGTGGCGGATGGGCGGGCCTAGGTGCGGGCTTACATTCCGGACATGGGGGGTAGTTGGATTGGCGACTAGTTGCAGTACACACGGGACACGTCTCTTCCTTTCCACATCTGGGTCATCCCTTGTACTAACTGACAGTGATACAGTCATCTTCGCCCCAGCCCTCATGTCCTCCCCTCGCTCCCCCAATATGCATGTTCACCTGCGAGGCTAGCGCCTGCACAGGCAGCCCCAAGCTCGCACCAGAGAGGGCAAGGAGTGTATGTGTGGGTCCAGTTGCACGAGTGGGCTGTCTCAGGGTATGATGTGTTGCGGGACGCCGTCCACCTGCGTGGTGCCCCAAATGGAGACTTGGCCTGCATGGACTATGCATCACAGTCTTCGCCTTCCGGATCCGCCACCTGCGACACCCAGTGGCTGTGGCTGCCCTTGCGGCCATGCCGCGTCCGTCTGTGACTGATGGCCCACACATTCACTCTTTGGCCTCTCTGGGGAGGGCTCGGGGTGGTGGCGCACGCGCTTGCACTTAGTCGCAATGGCATGTGGCGTGGTTGGTATGATGGGCAATGGATGGGATGGTGCGAGCCACCTCCCGTGACGTCAGTGCTGCTCGTGCTGTGGTGCGTCCCCCTACACTTCCATTTGACATGTGCCATGCTAGACGTTGAGGTTCTATTGCCTGCGTGATATGACCAGGAGGAGCGCGAGGAGACCTCTCACACACCATGCTCCACTGCCATCCCGTGCCCTGTATCGCCTGTGCGGATTGACTATGTTGGGGTTACACCTGGTCGACTGGGGCTGTGTGTGCCTTGTCAAGGGGCATGGCGGGCGCACAACAGGATCCAGCTTGTCCACAGAGGGTGGGCTGAGGTGCGCCTGGTACCGCTTTGTACGTGTGCCCGGCTGCTGTGCACACACGTGTTCACTCCCCCGACAGGTGTCCTCTCACAATGCCCAGGGAAGCGGTGGTGTACTGTTCATGACCCCTCCCAACACGGCGTGCTCCAACTTGGCATGTGCGCATCTACCCGTCGCACCCACCCACCTGAGCACTGCGTCCATACGACTTCACACGACACATGTGTGTCTTCCACAGTAGTGCTACTCATTTGCGTTGACATCCAATACCAGTGGACTACATGGTCATGTCACGACTGCCGTGTACTTCACATACTCTCATCCTCTCTCATTCGTACTTGTGAAATGAGTCAGCGGAGACAGTTTTGGTTTCAAACATTATATTGAGTCTTCTGTCCTCTGTGATGCAGTATAGTGGACACTACTGGCAGCGGAATACATGTTGAGGATATACTGAGCATGATTGCAAATGGGATAGGGTGTGGGGTTACATGTGATTGGCTGTTGCATGTGGGATGTGGGCTTCAGAGTGACATCTGCTTGGCCAAGGCTGTGCTAATGTACATTTACGTATTGCTGCGGAGCTGCGGACTTTGACACAGACGGTATACATGTAGCCTACCAGACCGCTTGGCATCATGGGCACAGTCCATCTCAGTTCCATGTGACAGGTTTGCTGCGGTTGTTCCTCATGCACGCGTGCATGTGAGATGACATCAGGGCATGTGCTTGCGTGCATGCAGCGGCGTGCCACTTGTTGTTGCACTGTGGTGGTTACTGGACATGTCACAGTCACTGGGGTCGTGTTGTTGTTGTATGCACTTGTCGTCCATGCAAAGGTCCTGGTATGGGATTCCCGGGGCGGGGGTGGGAGGGGTGCAGCACCCACAGACTCCAGGCGACCTATTCATGTCCACTGAGCGGTGTGTGTGTCCATGTGCGCTGGATCCATGTCGTGTCCTGGTTGTTCGTGCAGTTCCGTCCATGTGGGTGCGATACACAGAGCCCATGCCACTGCCTCCCACGATGCATGCGGTGTTCCTGGATGTGATGGGGAACAGTGTGCATGTCCCGGTCATATCCGATGTCATGGCGATGTCGTTGATGGTGTGGTTACAGTTGCCGGTCGTTTGGTATGGCTGTTGTGGTGGTGACTGGCCAGTCCGTGCGGAAGCTAATGTTACAGCCCACCAGAAGGGCACCAGGAGAACACTGACACAGCGCGTTA
This sequence comes from Calotriton arnoldi, assembly GCA_963921515.1. Classification (NCBI taxonomy): domain Eukaryota; kingdom Metazoa; phylum Chordata; class Amphibia; order Caudata; family Salamandridae; genus Calotriton; species Calotriton arnoldi. The sequence continues at coordinate 583,737 of CAWUFW010011667.1, read as the reverse complement.
AAAGAAGGTAGTTGCCCGAGGAAAGGAAAACTACATTACCCATGAGCCTCGGCGTTGGGACGTTGGTGACTTCATAACGCACGCAAGGCGTTTCTTGTGATAAAACAATTCCAGGACAGCTGTACGCTGCCGTTTACTCCGTTCCTTGAGGAGAGTCACTGCCGCGAAGGAGGCGGGTAAGGGTGCTTCTAGCACCGACACTTGTTCCCTCATTAAGGCTGCAGTGCCATGCTCATTGTTTAGTGGTGGCAGTAGTGGGGATCCGCACTGTTCCTGCGTTTGCTCCGTTGGCGGAACCAGATCCGGTTCCTTGCGGAGCAAACTTCGGTGGATCCCGTTCTAGACCCACAAGTGTTAGAGACCCGTGCAGATTTCATGCCGGGTCTCCTTGTTGGTTAATACGACTTCCTGAGTTGGAGAAGTCAATCCAGCCTGTCACAATTTTCCCTGTTGGCGAGCCGCCATCGGCTCATGCAGGGAAACGCTATCGCTGGTTGACGAGGGGCAGTCAAGCCCACACACGTTTTCCCCTGTTGGCGAACCGTCATCGGTTCTTGCAGGGAAGGCGTTGAGTTTTTTCATTTATTCTTTATTCTTTCATTGGGAAAGAATCATTGCTCTGCACTAACGACAGGAACAATTGGCGATAGTTCTTCCGTTTATTTGGAGCTCCTTAAAACAATACGTGTCTGAGTAAGAAGGAGGCTATCCTTGCTGATTAAGGGATAGTCTCTTATTATTAAGTATCGTGTGCATAAGGAGGTTCTACTTCTAATCAATCATTACCAATACTCATTTGGATCAGACAATTGGATTCATGAGATGGGTTATGTTCCTTTTGTGTTGCTTGAAGTCATGCCGATTTCCTTATGTGTTCCATAGCAGGGGTATCGCGAGTGAGCATGAGGAAGGCTCTTCCACCCCCTGTCTCAGCATAAAGAATTGTTCCTAGGGTATGTAAAGGAAGATAGAGTGCAACTTAAATCAAAGTAAACATGGTGGTGAATAGTAATTGATAAGAGTATTCTCTCACCAGACTTAGCGGCATACCCCGACAGACCGAAATACTTCGAAGAAAAAGAAGAGAAGGTTTTCTTTCTTTACAGGTACTTCTTGTAAGGGAGCTATGGATAGTGTAAGAGGGGTCAGGGTAGTATAGGAATGAACTAGATGGTTTTCTATAATTGTTCATATATATATTTCTTTTTGTCTTTCTAGATCTCCCTCCCTGCTGTTCCCTTCCTTCCCTTCCCCCACTTGATCACTCCGCGAAGTCTGTATTTATAGTTCAGACCGTGGGGGTATCGAGAGGTGGACCATATTAGCAACGTGCGACCCTGAGGATTCTCGGCCACAACAGCTAAGCATGGGTGCGGGGTTGGACATCATAGGTCACTCGTGGAACCTGCGTTGTGGTCCGACGAATTTACAGGTTGTCAGGTATGCGATGCCGTCCAGCAGGGCTTCCATGTCATTGGTGGTGTACATGTTTGCCAGCCAATGTAGCGGATGGTGGCTGTCAAGGTGTTGTTCGTAAGTTGTCCCTTGGAGGACCATGATGGGGCATGCTGGGTGACATTCGATGTAGCTGTTCTCGATGATCCGTCGTGTGGAGGCACAGTGGTCCCATTTCAGTGCGGGTGCGATGTTGGCCACATACGCCATGCCCCCATAGGCAGAGCAGGCCCTGTCGTGTGCGTCCAGAGGGAGGAGTAGTGGTAGCAGGTCCGCCTTCAGACATGCCGGGTTGGAGAGGCATATCTCGACGGGATGCTGGTAGGGACACCTCCGACAGTAGAAGACGGGCATGACGCAGCTGAACAATGTGATGCGGTAAGTCAGTCGGTAACTTACGTTCAGCAGGGACAGGAGATCGCATCCCAATGTATGGAACAGGTTGGTTTTGTACAGCTTGAGCTGTTCGGCGTAGTTGGATAGGTGTGTTGCGGTTGCCATTTCGCAGCGGTGCGTTGTGGTGGCGTGCTCCGGCTGTGTGTGCAGTCTGCAATGTGCACGCTCCGAGGTTGCTGTGAGCTCTGTGTAGTCGTAGGGAGACAGGACTTGTGTTCTGTTGGCTTGTTTGGAGGACACGGGCCCTCTTCCCACATGCTTCTCAGACAGTTCAAGGTCAGTGATGTGTGACTCCTTCCAATTAACTTGCATGTGGCCGACATGGGGGAGTGTTTTTTCTTTCTTCCCCGTCCGTTGTGTGCTTCTGTGATATGCGCTATCTGCCCTGTGGTCGGTCTCCTCGGCATGCCTGTGTTGGTCTAGTCTTGGACAATGGCTGTATTCACCGGCTTCTGTCGTAGGGCTGTGGTTTCGGAGTTGGAATGGAAGGTCATTCAGTGCTGTCTGCTCTCCCTTGTGTGGGCGGCAGGCTGCCTTTCCGCTCTGCGTTGGGCCTTGTGTGTGAATGTTATTCTTGGGCCACCTGTTGTCGGTCCCCGGGCTCTTTGGTGTTCCGTTTTATATGTCTTGTTCATATGTGCAGGGTGGTATGGGTGTTTCAGTGTGGTACTGGCGTTCCTCTTCCCGAAGGGGCCCTGCTTCTCCTAGTTTGTGTTGCCGCCGCTGTGTGCTACGCCATGTTTGTTACACTGGGGTGTGTCCTGCTGTTGCGTGTCTTCACTGACATGTGTGCGTCGGTTGTGTGGCGTTGGGTGTTGTCCGTGAATTGGGCGTTGGGGACATGTCTGTGGCAGGCCTGTCACGTGTCATGTGCGTTCGGGGTGGGGCTGATGTGTGTGCTGCTTGGTTGTGTCCCTGTGTCTGTGTGCGACGCATGTATGGCGCTGCGGTTGGCCTCTGCGTTGTGCGTATGTGTGGCGGCGTCATCGGCGCTTTGGGGCCGTGACGGGGTGGTTGGTTCCTAGTCCCAGGTGGTGTGTACACATGTGTTACGCGATGTTGCGATTTGGCCTGTGTGTCATATGTGGATGCAATGGTGGATGTGTAGTGTACACGCGCTGGTGGGGGGTTGTCCGCTTTTTCCACCCTTGCACTGTGTGCGCTGTTTGCGTGCACTTGTTGTGTGTGCCTACCTGCGTCTCCGCGGTACGTTGCGTCCTTGGTGGTGCATCACCAGGAGCATGGGGAGGGCCTGCAGTGCTGGATTCATGCTCGGGGAGCCGCTTCTTCGTTGTCCGTGCTCGGCATCCGTGTTACCGCTTCGGTTTGTCGTACGGTATCTCTTGGCCGTGGGAGCCGTTTGTTTGCGGCATCGTAATTTATGCGCCGGGCGGGACGTGTTTCGTCGGACGGTGTGTGTCAGTTGGGCTGCGCCGCTACGTGTACGGGCGCACTTTGATGGCGGACGGTGTTGCTGGCTTGCCGGCGGTGTTTGGCCTACTTTTCGCATCGTAATTGGACGGGCGTGTGGACTGCTGCGTGCCGGCGGTAACTGGTGCTTTTTGCATCCGCCAGCACGGCGGTGGTGCTTCCGCCCGCCATCGTAATGGGCCCCTTAATGTTGTTTAATAATGGAAAATGATATACTTACTTTTTAGTTGTCTTTATTTTGTTAGTAGTTGTAGAATTATTTTGGAGGCTTTTGCTGTTGGCTATAGAGGAGATAGATGAAAAAGAAAATATATATTAGTGAGTAACGTTTTGAAAATATTTTTAGGTCTGTTTGGCAAAAATAGAATATACTTACATTTATTGTTTTTTTATTGGTGAGTATTTTTGAAATAATTTTCTGGCTTTGTAGGATATCTGTAGAGGTGATATAAAAGTAAGGAATGAAAGAATAGTTAATTAGGTTTTAGAAATAATTTTTGGTGCAGGTTAGTAGTATTGTAATATTTTAAAAACAGTTTTACTTACTTAGTGCAGTTTTAAATTTCTATTTTAGTAATGAAAGTTTTCTTTCAGGAAACAGTTGGGCACAGTTTCACCTTCTTCTTTGTTGTAGTTTTTAAGTGTAAAAGAGATGTATGTGTTTGATGTTTATATAGTGTTTATTTAATTGGTTGCTTTATGTTATTGGTGTATTTTGAAATGTAAGCGTTTTATTCGTTGAAGTTAATTGTTTTTATTGTTTTGGCACTTTCTTTCCATATAAGGGAAACGCTAATTAAGAAACTGTTAGTAGAAAGTAAATATTTTATCTTTTTACTTTTTGTAAATAATTTAAATGTTGTTTTTAATGTGAAATAATGTAAGTATTATATATTTAAAGTTTATATTTAATTATTGTAATATGTTTGTTTAGCCAAAATATATTGTTTTATATATTGATGTGTTTGCAAATTATTTTATTATGTTGTTTAAGTATTTTATATTGTTTTATAATGTGAATTTATATTTGGTGCTAAAGATATATTTAATTGAGCAGTTTTTATAAAGTCGATATTTGTAAAAAGTCGATATTATTGATGTCTATATTTTGGTATTCGATATTTTTGTAATGTTGTATGTTATAAAAATTTAAACGATATTTAATGTAACGATATTTAGCATTTCGATATTGTGGTGAACGATATTTTTTATTTACGATATTGTGTACTCGATATTTTTGTAATTTTATAAATAAGTATAGGTAGTAGATATTATTGTAGTCGATATTTAGACGCTGATATTTTGTATATTCGATATTTTTGTAGTCGATATTATGTCAGTGATCCCGGGCTGAAACTACCCAGGAGCTCCCTCAGTAAGCAAGACCTGCCAAACACACAGAGGAGCCACTACTACTCGTGCCCGTGGGGCCAAAGGAGAAGTGAGAGGGCACAGTCCGGAGGATGTCTGGGTGTGAACAAGAGACTCTCATGGGAGCCAGAAGAGAGTTCAGAGGTGCTGTCTCTGGGCTGAAGCACCTCACAGGACAGGGAGAGAAATGCAGATCCGTCATTTGCATAGTTCTGGCAATGCACCTTCCGCCAATGAGACTCCTACGGTGCCATCCAAGCCGCCGAACACAAACGGCACAGGAGGCCAGAGGCCTATGTTGGCATAGCTGCCAAGTTCTCAGTTTCGTTATGTGTGACATTTCCATTTCTGCAGTTTGCTTATGTATGGCATTTCAATACATAATGTGTGACACTTTGAGTGACACTTTATAATTGTATTCTATTCTTCAGGATTTATAAAGCACATAGCTACCCAGAACGGGCTTCCCAGCGCTATTGGACTGAGTGAATTAGAAAGCTAAAAGAGTTTTAGAGATTAGGGAAAAGATACGTTTTAAGTTTTTTCCTAAAATTAACAAAGTTGTCCTCTCTTCTGATGCTGCTTGGCAAGGAGTTCCAAAGCTTTAGTATAAGATATCTAAAAGACCTGCCTCCACTTCTAGCTTTCTTGAATCTGGGAACAGAAAGCAATTCTAGATTGTTTGAATATGTGTTGAATAAAGCAGTTGTGTCCAAGTCATAAGGTTAATTTTTCTTTGGTTCAACGTAATTGCCTAGAGAGGGCCTTGAAACAGGCGCAGCACTCACTCACCTACTTAATGCTTCTAACATTGTAGCCCTAAAAACATATGATGTCATAAAAACAGCACATGCATTTGTGAACAGACTTGCAAGGACACCTGCCTTACCTCTCCCACTTTACAGAGTCCCCTTTGACAGTGCCTTTGCACAGATCCTCTGACACACCATCTGTTCTTTTTTTGCAGAGACCTTGGCCCATTCCACGTGATTTCTTTACCAATACTTGACAAGCTTATCATGCCAAAGACACATTGTGTTTTGTACTGTAGCCCACTCCATACAGAGATGTCTGTCATACTAGCTACGTCTATAATTTTCAAAGATGCATGGCACACCTCTTTGGATGCAGAAACCCTCTACCTACCTTCTACCAATATGTAATACTCTTTACACATAGCTTCTGTCCTTCCTCTGTACAACACATATCGCATGTCGTCTCTCCATTTGCAGAGATAATTGAATAATTCCTAACCTTGAAACTGCTTTATGCTTAAAGGCAATCTGTCCTTTGCTTCTCCCTAACTTAGTAACACCCTTGCGCAGGTGAGCTAGGTAAGGGCTTATCTCTTGGAGGTTATTTACCAAAATGAAGTAAAATGCATTTTTCCCATTAAGTGAAGCGATCATGCAATGTAGGAAAACCTGGAGTTAAGCTGCTTGGTGATACCTTTAAAGTGAGTTTCAATGGAGTAAATCGAAAATGCTCAGACTCTAATCATAGTAGTGAAGGCGTCTCACAGCAAATATTAGTTATCATATCTATAGACCCTAATAAAGCATGTACGTTGTTTCTAAGAGGCGTGTAATAGTTAAAACCCCAGAGATGTTGAAAGGGGTTTATTAATCTTATCAAGACATTTCAAATCACTGTACTGGCCCCCCATTTCATTCACTGAGGTACTGACAAAAGTCAACATTGGCTTTCTAAGCAAGACCAGCCAGTCTCCCAACATGGATGTGCTTGTGCAAACTGTGTGATAGGGCTGTTTTATATGATGTTATCTCACATGATGCTGGGGCACAGCATTATGCCTCCAGAATCCCTTAGTGGTTTAACTTGGTGACCGACTCGCCTTTCTTATCGTCTGAGACAATCACAGTAGATGCCTTCCGTACCTCGGCTGCAGTGGGTTAACATCAGCTATGAAATTAAAAACTGCAGCCGTATTAGTTTGCCGGAACTGCAGCGCTCTCGGTTTCTTTGAACGAGAGACTCCGAAATAGGAAAGTCAGAAAAGAATACTCCAGTTCGGGTCCAGATGACAAGGGTTAACAAGCATTTGCAATGCAAATTGGTCTCGCATTTTGAGAGTTAGAGGTATTGGCGCTGTAAATGAGAACATGTTTTACCCATGTGTTTTGGATTTGAGTGGATATATGTGGCGTGGAGTGGAAATATATGGTTTGGAATTGTTAGTGGTGAAATTGTGTGTGGTGAAATTGTGGAGTGAATTTGTGTAGTGGAATTATGTGGCATAGTATGTAATGGAAACAAGTAGATAGTAATTATGTGGTATTAAGTGTACTGGAATTATGTGGAGTGTAATTATGTGGAATGGCATTTTGTGTGGTGGAGTAGTATGTTGTGGCATTTAACTAAGGGGTATGCCCACCATTCCTCTTCTGCACCAGGACAGCAGAAGTGGAATGGTGGGCATTGTCAGACAGCGAGACTCTGAGTTTGCTGTTGTGCTGAGCAGATGAACGGATCCTGGGTCCACGTGGAGGAAGGAACCAGTTAACCTGGCCGGAGTATCAAGTCTGCTTGATCATCTTCTTTGCTGCAAGACAGTGTGTTGCCCGGCCAGGGAGCACCCTGCTGAGTCTTTGGCTCTAACTCCTACAGTGCTGCCTGATACGTCATCGAGTCCACGGACCCACCAAAAGCACAAACCATTGTAGATTGAGGCCATCCCACAAAGTGACTCCCCTCCCTCACCTACTCTCTCATCAATGATTGCTGCCAGGAGGATTAAATTGGTGAGTAATGCAAGTACTTCTCAGAACAGTCGCCTCTCCATGCTCAGACCTAAGGCAGGTTGCAGTCGACACTGCCCTGAATGGACATGGTGCCAGGGAGTCAGCGTTCATGCTTAAAAAGTGGTATAAATCGGAGTCGCCGGTATCAATTGTGCAGCCAGTGTAGTGGCACCGGAGCCACAAGATGTAAGGGGCCTGAGTGTAAAGTCTACTACTTGGAATGTTTTTGAGTAGCTGCAGCCTCGCAGCTGATTAATGTGTATGAAGCAGGATACTAGTATATGCATATGCAGCCGATGGAGCGTAGCTTGCTCAGTTCAAAACCTTCTGTAGGTTGAGTCCATGTACAGCTTTTTATCTCTGTAACAGAAAACCTACATTACCTTTTACTGCAAAAGAAGCCACCACATCCCCATTCCACTTTTAGCAAGTACTACAAAGCAAAATGTGCCAGCACTTGAAAAGTGGCATGTTGCATGTGCTCCCTCTAACAAGAGGGTGAGAAAGGGTGCTACAAAGAGAAAGAGACTGCGTGGGGAGAAAGAAAGAGTGTTCAGGAAAATAGATGGGGCAATACATAGGTGGGGTGAATGAAGAGGGTTGAAATAACGTCTGAAGGGGGAGAGACTGAGAAAGGAGAAATAAGCATAAGAGGTGGGAGAGTGCAGGGGCATAGCCCCCAGTTGTACAGCAGGTGCTGTGCACCCGGGCCAAGAGCTGTTAGGGGCCAGCTGCACCAACATTCTGGCTGGATTTTCTATTAGATTGCTGGATGGATGGCTCGTTTTCTTTGCTTGCACCATGGTCCACGATACCCTTGCTACGCCACTGGTATAAAGGTGGAACATTGAAAACAGTGTTCTGAAGTTTGCCTAAAGCACTGCTTTGTTTTTTTGTCATCATTTTTATAGTGCATCAAAATAGTTTATTGTAGGGTACTTTAAAAACAATTATGATAAAAGCGGTGCTTTGGCAAACTTCAGGTCGTTGTTTTCAATGATTCACCTTTACTTCTAGCTTGTGACAGTGAGACTGTGTTCTGAAGCAGCACACAAAGGCTGCGTTCCTCAGGCGCCAGTTGTCTGTGCCCAAAAGGAGAATTAGGCTCCCCGTAGTGCTCAGCAGGCTAAACCCCTGTCCTACTTTAATTCATTTTTGTCAGACAGGCTCAGGTTGACGGTAGTATGACTTTTGCCAAACTCGGGTTCGGGGGTTTCACGTGTGGAGATTTGCAGGTCATCTCACGTTCAAATGCCATACCCATTCAAATGGGAAATGTGGCTTTAGGCCGAGCTGCAGAGAAGCAGGTCACAGTCCCAGCGTCTGCTCAACATCCTGTGATTCTGGGCAGATCACCTCATTTCCCTTTGCCCCTGCCCAACCCCCAAAAAAGAAACAAATCCGACCTTGTCTAATGTAACTGGCAGGTTGAACATGTAAAGCACGCTGAGTTTGTGCTGTGTATAAAAAGAGTAGAGTGATTGCTGTGGCCTTTTCTGTGGCTGAGACCTAGGCATTACCGTTCCTCAAGGCCAGATGCATAGATCTCAGCTGCCAAAGCCGGACCTTAAGTTCAAAGCGTTTGTGCCGAGCGTGAAAAGAGATCAGATCTAAGTGCTCCGGTCAGTGCTGGGGGAATTCATTCGGCTTTTATTGATAAAAGCATATCCAATGTCTGCACTGAGCAGGCGTTGCCCACCCCCTGCCTGCAGGCCGGCGCTGCTCACTCATGCAGCACAGCTCTACAGATATCTCCCTCGGGGCCTTACAAACATAATCGGTCTGAGCTTCTCCCTCTTACATCTCTGACAACATCCGCTGGAGCGATGCTCTTTGAACACCCCCTTTTGACAAGTGGGGCTGTGGAAACCATGTTCATACGAGCATGTCTGAGATGGCGCTATTCCTGCAGGGTCGGATTGTTAAACAAGGGCATGTGCAACCGAAAGAGGTATGGAGCCACTACCAAACTGAAACTAGCCGAGGAACAAAACAAAACAAGGAGGAGGGGCCATCACACACTGTACAGTGTGATGGCCAAAGAAAACGTTCTCTGAGTGAAATCGCCAGGAACAGAACTAAGCACCAAAGGAGGGACATTTACAGAAATGCACCAATAAGAAGCCAGCATTTCTGAATGCCAAAGTGAGTAACCAATGGCAATTGGTGGGTTTGCCAAACCCCACAGAAGAGATAGATATAACAGGTCGATCAAAGCTCGACCTAAAAAAGGTCCACCAGTGTAAAAACAGCCCACACATTTACCTGTCAGACCAGCCCTTCTGGCACTACCAGACTGCTTTATAGGCAAGGCCGCTGGAATTAAGCAGCAGGGGAGGACCAAATTATGTGCAGGGTTGACTAAACTATGCAGTAGCATTAGGTAAATTATATGGCAAAAAGCGGTACATTTAGTGATAGTATCACTTCACTACTTTGTCATTTGTACACAAGGTAACACTGTGCAAACATTTCAGCTCATTAGTACTAGCTTAAAAACCAAATTCAGCAATAAACAACTGAAAGATGACTAGTCAACCATTGCGAGGAGCGTTCTACTTCGCGGGTACACAATTTTAGTAATTTTGAATCCGTTTGAGTTGGACTTTTTTGTTGAAATCTGCAGATTATGTAGCAGATGATGCATTATGTATCAAATGTGGAAAATACATAATTATGCAGAAAAATCCGCGGCCGCAAAATCGCATAATTCCCTTCTGCCTATAAGTAGCCCGACCTTGGCAGCAGTGTCGTGTATGGTTTGTTTAATATTGTAATGAATTCTACTGGCTGTTGACCCCCAGCTGTGATCGAAAGAATTCATTATTAAATCAACCGACCCGAGCTGTGATCGAAGGCATTAATTATTACATCAACCCTCCCCGCAGAGTAAACAGAGCCGTGAGGCACAGAGGACTTCATGCCCGTGACTGCACAGAGACTGCTTGTGTCAGCGTATGCAAAGGTAATTCCGGGCCCATGCCCTGCAACAACAGTAGAAGAAGCAGCGTACGTAATATAACACTGAGCCAATAAGTACACAGCTCACCCTTGTACCTTTCAACCGGTTTACCCAGACTCTTCTCTCAAAGCAATGTTACACAACAAGAAATGTGATGCTCTGCCCTTCCTCATATTCCGCTCTAGAGATGTGTTTATTCTGCAGGTGTAGGCTCCCTGAGAGGCTCTCACGGCGCATGACACTGTACTTGCCTGGATTTCACGGGATCCCCAGCGCGCACCGACTCTGTCCAAGAGGCGTTTCCCAGCCGAGTTCAGATTCTTCTGGTGTTGGGTGGACTCCTCCCTTGCTATAGGCTCCCCGAGGTTCAGCACTCCTTTTGTCACAGAGCGCATTTCCCAGCACCTGCCACTCAACTGACAGGAATGCCTGAAGCCCGCCTCCCTCGGAATATCAGAACAGAGCAGCTGCACGCCGAGCCATTTAGTGCTCACCATCCTCCTGCAGTGATGCGTTTCTCTTCATTTTAGGGTACATCGTGGGTATGCAACAAGATATTGAGTTGGTAAACAAAACAAGCATTTGCAATGCAATAGGACTCGCATTTACGCGAGACCTATTGTATTGGAAACGGGAGTGCGGGCGGGGGAGTGCGGGCGGGCGCAAGAAGGCATGAGCACGACAGGGAGTGCGCGGGTTGGGGGTGGGGGGCCCCAAGAAGTCACGGACTGCGCGAGGGGGGGGGCGGTAAGAAAGTAGTCTGTGCAGTAAAGGGGCCAGTAGCCATGGAAGGACACAAATGACGACATGGTCATCATGGGGAGGGACTAACAAGCCTACAACCATCCGAAGGCAGCATTTAAGACACAAGCCAATTAAAATGATGGGCGGAGAGTGGGCGGAGCTTCCACGAAGCTTCCACGCTATACTGAATACTGCATGCCTCGCAAAGCGAGCAGCGCATGCGCTGCAACGCTAGGCTCGACCTAAAAAGGAAGCAAAAATCCTGGATATGGATTTTACCTGTCAGTTTTGACTCCTTGACCCCGGCGACCCTCGCTTTGCCTATGCAGGCAGCAAATGTGGGTTCTGAATAAAACAGAGTCCCAGCTCACCTTTGGTAATAATACACTGGCCTGGTCTAAAAATTTAGATTGTCGTGATAGACTGCGAGGAGCTCTGAAATGAGTGACACACCATTTATGTGCTGTAATGCAGCGACAACTATGGAAATGGGTTACTCTAACGCTTAATGAGTAATATTTGGCAGGGCTGTAAGTGGCTTTTCCCTTCAGTTTGCATTTTTACTTTATGGACTGATGAGAAAAGAATTTGCTTTGCTTCTAAATCATGTAACTATCTTGTACTTTCACATGACATTCTTTATGTTTAAAGGACACTTTTTCGATACATCAACATGGACTTTAACGTGAAAAACGAAACTCTTGATCCTAACAGATGGAAAGCAACAATTTAAATTGTTCTTTGTGGACTAACCAGTGTGCCCGAACCAGATGATCTAATCCCATGACTTGCTTGGGAAATTTCTCCAAAGTATTTACTTTTGCACCTTGTGAGCAGATGATGGTCACATGTGACACAGACCATAGTGGAGTGACAATTGATGTTATCTCCGGACTGGCAAATCTATGTTATCACTTTCACTCCCAGGAGGAGGGGAGCAGTGGCTTTTAGTATTTGAGAGCCTTTCTGTGGAAGCTCTTTGACTTTGAGAGTCCCTGAGTCCTTGTCTTCATCGTGGAGGCACCTATTCCTTTTTGCAGATTGATCTCCCTCTTGGAACGGAGATTTCTTCAATCCTGCTGATGCCGAGCTCATGTCAGTATGCATGCTGACACTCTTGGTTCACCAATGCTTACCTCCTTTCTTATCCGAACTTTGACCAGACCCTATGCGTATGCTGATAGAACCTTTCCTGAACTGTCCCCTTGCCTTTACTGCTGGCAGGAACCCCCCTGCCTAGCGAACATTCCATGTACTCTTTGGCTGAACTATAGATTCCCAAATTTCCTTGTAAGATTGTCTTTTATTTATTTGTAAGGTTTTATATAGCGCTGGCTAGACCCAGAGGTATCAGAGCGCTTTACATGAGCAGGAGCAGTAAAAAAAAAAGTAATAGTTCAGAGCAAAAATCAACAATCAAGAGCAAGCACATCTCTCCATTAAGACAGGGGAGGCAGGATTCTGAATGATTCACAGATTATATACATTTAAATAATAAAATGGAGGTAACGACTCAGAACACACAAAAGAGTCTAAACAGGGAGAGCAAATTGTAGAGGTAGGGGGACACCGGGTAGGAGATGGGGGGTGGAAAGCAAATGGACAAAAGCAGGGGAGAATGGCAACAAACAGCTAACAGCACAGAAATTAGAGCTGCTAGGATAGATGAGAGACCAGTGAGAGCGAAGGCCGGGGTACACAAAAAGAAGAGTAAAAGGGAGAGCGAAAGGTAAAAACAGGTTAGCAGAAGGATAACCAATACAGGGGAAAACGGATAGCCAGGTCAGAAGAGAAAATTATAGACTCCAATAATTGTTGAATAGGTGACATTTTAAGTCTCTTTTAAAGCGGAGGTAGGAGGGGTTGCAGCGCAGGTCCATAGGGAGGGAATTCCAGATGCTCGGAGCATTACCAGAGAAGGAGCGAGTTTGGGTGGATTTCTTTTTAAGTAACGGGGGAACGTGGAGGAGAGCCATGGAGCGTCTCTTCAGTCTGGAGCAGCCCGCTTTTTGAGTTTGTTTGTTAGGTACGACGGAGATTGTGAGTGGAGAGCTTTGTGCGTGATGCAGGCAGTCTTATAAAAGCATCTTCCTTCGATGGGCAGTCAATTTAGGGATTTGAGGGCAGGCGTGATATGGTCACATCGTTTACAGTCAGTAATGAGCCTGGCCGCCAAGTTGAGCACAGCTCTAAAGGGGGCCAAGTGGACTTTAGGGGTTCCAGTGAGGATAGCATTGCCGTAGTCAAGTTTGGAGAGGACTAGATATTGTACGACCCATTAGAAGTCGTCTTGAGGGATGAAGGGTTTGATTTTCTTGAGGTGTCTGAGAGTGAAAAGTGCTCCTTTGGGCGAGTTATTTATATGGTCCTTCAGTGCCAAATTTTTGTCAAGAATGAAACATAGGGATTTCGCCGAGTTAGATAAGGTGAGCGGACAGTTGAGGGTGTTGAGGTCCGAGATCCAGCTTTGGATGGGGAGACGGTTGCTTTTTGGAGAGAAAATAATAATTTCCGTTTTGTTAGGGTTCAGTTTAAGATGGCTGGAGTAAAACCAGTATTGAATCTTGTTGTTTAAATGAAGTACATCAGTATGGGATTTGATTTTATAGTAGAGTTGGGTGTCATCAGCATAGAGGTGATAGTTGATCCCGGCTTGTTTCAAAAGGAGAGTAAGGGGTTCCATAAAGAGGTTGAAGAGAGAGGGGAGAGAATTGAATTTTATCTAAACTCTGCTAAATGTGTGGTCTTATACTACATTATGTAACTGCTTATTGAGACTCATGACTTGTTGCCTAAAATGCTGATTATCGCTTTGAATTCTAAATCTATCTAATACAATAACTAAATTCAATCTATGTTGGCTGAGTCTTCATAAATTGTATTTTTAAAATGTTCTTCCGACAGAGTTTGTGCATACAATAATTGAGGTTCTAATGCATAATGGAGATAATCATAGATTATTCTCAGAACATCAGATTCTTTTGTTATTGTTCTGTACAGCAACGGCAGAACTATTGGTTTATATGATCTTGGCTCGTTTGAATTTCTTTACGAGGTTTGGGCTACCTGTTGCTATCCTACACATTTACAGCATGGTTTTGATAGTAGTATATTTGAATTTGATTTCCAATTTGTGAGTTAGTTACTAATTAATTGGTCCTCATGGGTAGCCAACAGGAGACACTCTGATTATTCACCCCTCAATACGATAAGCAAGGTCCACCGGGTGGCCAAAGTCTCTATGGGTGGGACTAGATAAGGCTAGAAAAACTTATAATTAATTGGGCCCAGGTAAAACACTAGATCACTAATCATTTGGCAACAGTTTAGACATATGTATCCTATACTTCTAAAGTACATTTATTATGTAGTTAACTACGTGATAGGATGCTTCAAGGAATATATTTTCAAATCTGAAGAGGAGAGCGGGAGGAATACCCCTTCCCGCTGATTTTCTAATTTTTATGCCGAGCCTGCAACACCGCATGCGCTGCATGCATTCTCGCTTGCAAGATGTTATTGTTCTTAACCGTTAACTTCTGTGGACCCAAAATGACTCATTACTGGAATCAGGGTGTTAAAGATTTTTCAGATGTGCAAATTTTGGAGGACATATTATTTGTGCAAATTAGTAATTTTGATGATGCATATGACCGTAACCGATGAATTAAAGATTTTGCACTTGGAACTAGATGATTTTTTATTGGGAGTGTGAAAAATTCTACAGTATAGTTGTGCCACATTTATAATGTGAGACGCTGTTTAATCGAATTGGATGTAGTTTCCGGAGTTCTGCTCATCTTGCTCCTGCTAATTCCCCTTCTCAATCAGCAGCCCGCTGCAAGTCTTCTCGCCTCACAGTCTCTGCGGGAACACATGGCAATAACATCAATGGACTGAAGTAATAGAAAGTGTGCATTGTGAATGAAACTTTCCATCGTGTACTAAAGTGTAATTTTGAAGGATTTCAGCTGGACGTTCCAATGTGAGCATGCAAAAGCACATAACTCTATGGGCTATGGTTTAATAAATGTTTCATACCGGATTGAACATCTCCAGAGTGCAGTTCCTGAGGAAGCAAGCCTAAGATTTCTCTCACCTTAAGAAATGGATTAGTGTTAAGAACCTTTTAAACTTACATCATTATTTGTGATTTGCCAATGTGATCTAACCGTGATCATACTGTTAATATGGAAATTGATGCATTTAGCGATGAAAATGCAATCTCGTCCTTATTAACATAATCACCCGTTGTGAACTCTACATCAACCCCTATGTATTACTCACAAGATTCTTGCCTCCAAGGGTCCTCCTATTCTGCAGTCCATTGTTACTCCGCACTGTCCTAGCAGAGCCTTGCGCTCTGGAAATAAACGTTTGGCGGTAGTCCCCAGAATATATAGGTCTAGGAGTGGTGGTAGACAATTCTCCTATATAGCCTCCAAGAGCTGGAATGCCCTTCCAAATCACATTCGCTTGGAGGACGATTATATGTCCTTTCGTAGACAACTGAAAACATTCTTGTTCCCGGTTGTTTAAACCCGGTTCATCTGAGTTGGCTCTATTCCTAGCGCTGGGAGGCCTTCTGGTAGCCATGCGCTCTATAAATGCCAATTCATTCATTCATTCATTCAACCCCAACTCGCAAATCTATGGTCAAGCAGGCCCTGAGACCAAGGCCCGGGATTGCTGATTGATTGCTGGTGGGAGGGTGCGTAGCAGGCTGGCTAATGCTCAGGCAGGGAACTCTTGATCAATCCCACAGATAGGCACAGCGACATTACAAAGGGTCAAGGGAGATTGCCCCAATAAAGCACACATGGCTGGAGTGGGTACATGCGTTCCTAAAACACCATAAATGTCAGATGCCACATGAGTTAGGAACACATATCCCGTCAATACCTAGCAGACGTAGTGATCACTCGCTCCCCATGCCGGACAACTGGACACGTTATCCACTGTCCACACCATGTCCACGAGAGGTAGAGACCCACCTGCGGTAACCATTAGACAATTATTTGACTCCAAAGGCAGCAATCAACATTCCTCACCATATATGGTATGTCAGAAACTTTAACAACCCATCACGTTTTGTATAAAAGAAGGACATATACTGAATGTAAATTGAAACAGTCCTCAGACTTTGTGCTTGTAACTGTTCTCCCAGCTGTAATGTTTAATTACACAAACTGTTCCTGTTTTGCCAAATGCCTCTTGTCTTCTGTTTTTTAAGGGATTTCTAACTTAAGCAACCATTTCCTACTGAATTTGATGTTTTTATTAATTTATATGCATAGAATTGGTATAAAACCCCTGGTTTTGAAAGATCGAGGGCCACTTCTCATTTTCTTCCTGAGACTCTATCCGAATTTTCTGAGACTTTTCTTTTTTACTAAGATTCATGAGTATGACACTTAGAATTTAGGGGGGCTTCTATTAATTGACTAGGGTTCTTGTATGATTTATTATTCTATATTTCTGTACTATCGACTTCCTTATGGCAAAAACCCTGCATTCTTTTTTAACGTTCTATTAATGATTCTATATTAAACCTTTAAAACTTAGTTTTGGCCTAGAGCTCTGTTCTTTTGAGGTCCCAGTTTCTAAAATGGTTTTACTCTGCTCAATTTGTCTTATTTTTGGGGAGGGTGGTCTTTTGCTGCAAGATCAATGAGAAGGGTTGTACAGCTGAACTGCCTGAAGTTAATATTGGTGTTTTGCGATATTGGGGGTTCAAGAAATTATTGGGGTTTGGCTCCCACAAAGTTTTGGTAGCAGAGGATGGTTTGCATAAGAGCACCTCTTCTTTAAGGAATCCCTGTGGATTTTTGTAGTTTTTCTTTTGGAGCTATTTATGCTTAAAAACAAAGGAGAAAAGAGTTTTGGAAACTTGCCAATATTCTGGTGTTGGATCCACCTGGGAAGTAACTGGCCATATTAACTACGCATTCCTGAAAGAACTTGGGGTGTAAGTTTGAATAGGTAAAATTGAGTTTGTGAATGTATTTTGAGGTATGAGCCATGATGATGGATTTCTGTTTTACTGTTGAATTGTTTTGATATGTGATGATGATCGTGGGTTTAATTGGTGGATGGATTACTGCTGTGATAATGAATTATTTATATTTGAAATCCCATTTGAAGATTAATATGTTAGTAGAAGGAATGGAATTGGTTATCGGATTCGTCATAAATCCAAGATCTCGAGATATTGACTATTTGTCTATATTGTGGAGTATAGAGCGAGGCGCTGCTTACACATCGGTAGGCTGGGAAACGGCATTAACAATGCGGGTGAAACCACGCGTGTCATTACAACGCAAGCAGAACAACGCTTGCCCTAACCATGCATATGCCTTAACCACGCATATGTGTGGTTAAGGCAGTCAGTGCTCTAGATTCAGGGCGGATGGGCAGGTGGATCTGTACAGGAAGGACCGGGACGCGACTTGGTAAGTAGGGCTGTGGCTGAGTTTTAGGGCTCAGGGCGGGTCAGAGTAGTTTATAGGGCTGGGGGCCGGCTTTAGGGCTCAGGGCGGGGGGCGGGGGCGGGGTAGTTTTTAGAGCTGGGCCGAGTTTTAGGGCTAAGGGCGTTGGGGAAGGGTCAGTTTATAGGACTGGGGTCAGTTTTCGGGCTCAAGAAGTGGGGGGGGCTGGGGCTGGGGTCCGGGTCGGTTTTTGGGCTGGGGTGGGTTTTAGGGCTTAGGGTGGGGAATCAGGGTAGTTTTTAGGGCTGGGGCGGGGTGGATTGCAGGGATTGGGGCCGGGTTTTATGGCTCAGGGCAGGGCGATGGGGTGTGATCTTTACCTCACATATGCTTTCACCAACCATGCCTTTACAATGAAATTCATTGTAAAGGCATATGTGGTAAAGGCATGCATGGTAAAGACGCGGTTGTGGTTGAGACCGCGATGTTTAGGCGTGCGTTGAATCTGTCATAAACCAGGTAGGGATTCTGAGGTAAAAAACTATTACAGGTTTGTGAGTTTAACTTGAGTTATTATGACTTCCCTGAGCGCACGGATTAAAGTAAGTTAACTTAGAGGTGAATTACTGGTGGTCAGAATTTACCTAGCGAGTAATTTGCAGAATTGTTGTGATCTTTTCTCTTTATTTGTTCATATTTTCAGACTTTATGAGTTTCAATTGAATAATCGAACTTAAAGTACAGATTTGTATTTCCTTTCTAAGATAAACAGACAAAAGGATTATTGGTTAATGAGGCTTAATGTGGTTCTGTAACTGTTTTCCTGTTCATGAAAAAGCCGCAATGGGATTGATTGCTCAGGCAGTAAGTTGCACTGGGATTGGTGAGACGTCACCACAAAGCTGCGCTGAGATTGGTTGATTGATGATATAGTCGCGCTCTGATAGGTTTACCTTTGACAGAGCCGTGCTGTTATTTGCTGTTGTTTCCTAAGGTTGTTCAAAGAGTTTTATTGTGATTTTGAGTTTGTATTGAGTCTATTACATACAGCAATATGGGTGGTATATTTTCAAAACCTAAATCAAAGAGGGAAATACCCACACAGGGTCAGAAATTACAGAGTGAAGGATCGCCATCATATGAAATGATGGTAGAGGTCAGGTATTACACATGCACCTAGATCTCTGAATGGAATAAACACACTGCACGTGATGAGGTTTTACAGTTTCCATTGGGGGGTACCTTTAATATTAAAAAGCTAGATTTCCTAAGACAAACCAAGTACGATATGAAGCCAATGCCTAGAACCACACAGTTTGAGGCGCTTAATAAATGGGATCACATGGCGAGTGGAAAGGCAAGAGGGAACAGAGATAAAAACATGAAAAAGTCATTCAGGGGTTGGCTAGAGGGTAAACTAGATCACCAAGAGAACATTTGGAGGGAGGATGTGATAGACTGTGTAAAAACATTTCCTGCAATAGTTAATGAGAAGGACAGAATAGGGAAAAAACTAAAAAAGGAAAGAAGTGGAGTCAGATGATGATGATGATCAAATTATAAGTGAACTATTGGATTCCAGACCTCCTCCGTATACAGATAAATCACTGGAGGCAGCCCACTCTGTTGATAAGGATGCTGGGGGAGGTACAGGAGTGGCACAAGTCCTTACTGGGATTATACCATTTGCCCCAATTGAGGCGACAGCCATAATAGCAGTGCTTAGTACTAGTGGAAGTGAAGTACCAGAGGATCAAACACAGGTTTCCCCTGTAAGAACAGTGGTAGTAGAGCCACTGCCTAAAGAAATTTGTACTGGAATATTGAAAATTGAATTTGGTAAAATGCTTAAAGGAAATGTGGATTTGAACAGGTTATTGAATTATAATGCTGACGAAATGAGATGTTTAATAAAAGAAGCAGTTAGGTTTGCCAATGAAGCTCATAATAAACTAGAAGAATTGCCTGAAAGGCCAGTATTTGACAGTAGCTAAATGAAAAACGTAAAATGAAATTATAAAATAGATTTAACTCACAATAAAATTAAAGAGATGAGTTTGATTAATTTAAAAGCTTATCTTCAGGACCTAATTGAGAAAACAAGAGATTGGAATGAGTTGAAGAAATATCAAGAAAATGGAAGAGAGGGACAGCAAACAAAAAGAAAATGAAGGGGCTGAGGGAAAGGTAAGAAGTATTTCAAGTGATTCTGAAGTAGGGACAACCACAGTAGTGGAATTCCATTTAAGGGAAGTACATGTAGGACATCTATTGCATGTCCCAAGGACAAGGACTGATTTTTATGCTTTTACAAATAATTTTCCGAAATTGAGAGAGGACCCAGCAAAGTGGTATGAGGAAATAAATCGGTTGACACACATTTCTTTAATGCTATGGGCTGATTTTAATTTGTTGTTTGAAATTGTGGTTCCTGGAGATTTGTGGTTAGAATGCAAAGTTGTTACTGGATGGCCTACACAGGAACCCGGTAGACTTGGTCCTAGTAATTCACCAGCAACTGAGATTGCGGAGAAATACAAGACTGTGATTGAGTACTTGAAAAAGCAAATCCGAGAGGAGGTCATAAATTGGGAGAAGATTTTAAGAATGACGCAGGAACCCAAAAAATCAGTGCATTCCTTTTTTTATGAGAGGTTAAGGAAAGTCTTAAAAAAATATAGTACAGTCGAGAGCGCAGAAGAAGATGGAGCAAGGGGTTTCATTTCTGCTTTTGCGAATGGACTGAGATCATAAATTAGCAATTGTTAGACCTGGCATCTTTGGCATGGTTTTCCCCCTAAGTTTTTCCCCTCAAACCTCCTGTTTTGCTGACTTCGTTTTTAGTGGCCTTAGGACAGTGTGAACTTTACTGTTGACAATCACTGCTAAAGTGCGTATGTTCTATACTTAAAACATAGTAGAATTGGCTTATACCCAACTGACATCTTTAATTTACTTGTACGTCCCTAGTAAAGTGTCACTACCTGTGTCTGCAATTTAAATACTACTACTGGGCCTGCAGCACTGATTGTGCCATCCACTTAAGTGGCCCATTAAACATGGCTCATGTCTGTACCTATTACAACGTAGCAGCAGTTAAGTTAAATAACCAGCACTGACACCCCGCAGAATGTGGTCAGTAAAATAACTTCTCATGTGCTACAACAGACAACACTCCTGCTGCAAAGGAGTGCAATCATGAACATTGCCAAAGGCCATGCCATATATATCATCCAATGCAAGTCTGGAGCACAAAACATTTTAAGTGACAAAGTCATGACTTACTGTAGTTTCTGTTGAAGATACTATTTTATTTGATATAAAAACTTATAATACCGTCAGAACACATATACAATCTTAACAATATCCATGCGTTCTACATGAAGAAACGTGTTTCTTTGAATTGGATTCTTTCCAGACGTCGACTTTGACATCTGGGATTTTCCCTTATCAAGGGGGTCATGTATACATTTCATACTTATTGACATTTCTTACTCTGCCTGAAGTGGATGATCAGTAACAGGCATCACATTGACGCAGCTCTTTTTGTATACGCCAAGTAAACCTTTATTACATATTACAGATACATACATCGCTATTAGACCAGCAATAAGGCTATACAGTTATAGCATTTCAAATACATGTCAGTAGACCTGAGGAAGTCTTAGATATAGATGAAACTTGTGTTGGCTGTGCTGGGATCTGACTACATTCTGTTAAAGCTGTGCTTGGATTGTATGACATACTGTTAACATTTTTATCTTCTTCATGTAGAACACTTTGGATATTGTTAAGATTGTATTTCTATACTGCCAGTATGATAACTTTTTAAGTCACATAAAATAGTATCTTCAACAGAAACGTTGACTACAGTAAGTCACGACTTAGTAATTTAAATTGCTTTGTGCTCCACAGTATTGGATGTCTCAGGTCTGCCATTGCAGCCTGTGTGGGCAATTGCAAACTGCCATTCAGACCTGGCAAACAAAACCTTTTGCCAGACCCAAACTTTACTTTTTAATACATATAAGTTACCCGTAGGGTAGGCTCTGGACGACCCAGATGGCAGAGTGCAGTGTATTTAAAACATTGGACATGTACATTTTAGTTTTACATGTCTTGGTAGTGGAAAAACTCTTAAATTCGATTTTCACCTGGTGATGGGAGGAAGCCTGTGGTCTACTTTTCTGTCTCTCTTGACCCATTAGCTGCAGGGTTGCTGGGTTGTCTAAAGGCAGTGGCAGCAGTTGGTGCCAGCATACAATAGAGTGAAGGCATAGTGCTCGGTTACCCTCTTACTGTAATGGTGCCTCACTCTGCGTAACTTCTTTTAACAAGAACTAAGACCAGTGCTTAATTTGTAAGTAAAAAAAAAAAATGTAAGTCCGTTTTTATATAGCGCAGCTACTCACCCTTACGGGTCTCAAGGCGCTGGGGGCCGTCGTGGAAATTAAGTGAGCTATTGCCCAGAGTCACATGGTGCTGAGCTGAGCTGCCGCCGGAGCCGGGGATCGAACCGTGAACCCTGTGCTCCGAAGTCAGCTGCCCTGGCCGCTGCACCACACCTCTCCATTTGCGCCTGCGGTTTCTGGTGCTCAGCCCCGGCTCTTAATTGTTGACACTGGTACTTATGGCAGTCCAGCATCATGCTGGACCAGTCTGTCTAATTCTGAAATGAGCACACCGATAGTTGTATATTTATTTAAACAGTTAAAATGATTAATACCAGCTGCCCAAGCATTCTTATATCTTTTGACAGCCTGAAATAGTCCAAATTGTCACCCTTGTAGAACAGGCAGGGACTGCAAGATGCAGTGCCCACCTGACAAGGTCCCTGGTACTTCTTTATTTACAAATTAAGCCCTGACAAAGACATAACATATGACCTATAGCCATCTGACCAGGTATGAGCAAATCATACTAGCGGCAGAGAACATTATATTAAAAAGGTGTTTGTGTCTAAACCCTTCTACATTGTTACCTTTGTCTGAAAATGAAATTGATGGGGGGAGGTTGAGCATGACTGTCTTGACGCTACTGAGTTGTGCACCAAATTGAGGCCTGACATCAGAGATGATGCCCTTTCAGAGACAGATTATGTATTGTTTTTGGATGGTTCTTGCCTAAGACATGATAGGGGAAATTTGAGAGCTGCCCTATGCTATTTACACCGGGTGGGGGGGGGGGGTGCAGTGGAAGTCTCCTCGTTGTGTGATGTAACCTCTATCCAGGTGGCTGGACAGATTGTTCTTGCTAGAGCTTGCTGTGTTTCAGACCAATTAAGAGTTACCATTTATACTGATAGTCAGTATGGCTTCAATGTGGTCCATGGCGTTGGACAGTTGTGGTAAACAGAGGCTTTATGACGTCTTCTGAAACTTCATACTGCAATGGGAAATATGTCATGCTGCTACTCAAAGCCTTACAAATGCCCATTGAGCTAGCAGTTGTAAAATGCAGGGCACACAGGAGCGGAAATGATGCCTTCACTGATGGAAATCTGTATGCTGATGAAGCTGCCCGATATTATGCTCATGGGACTTGTGCTTTTAATGGGGAATATTGAAATGAATCTGAAAGTGATACCTCTATGACTCTGTTGTTAACCGATGCTGATATGTAGGAGGAAGTCAAAAGATTATCAAAAGAGGCACCCAAGAGGGGACAGCAGGGATGGGTCAGAGTATGTTGTGTAAAGAATGAGGATGAGATCTGGGTTTTTGGAGATGGAAGGCCTGTGTTGCTACACAGCTTGTTGTCACCCATGGTGAGATATTTTCATGTTCCCACACACTTTGGGTGGGACGTGATGATACAGTTGTTTAAGCAGTATTGATTCAACTCACGTTTTATGGTGATGGCTGAGAATCTTTGTCATTGGTGTGTGACATTTCAACAGTTAAATGTAGGGAGGAGGACACTAGTGCACTGAGTCATATAGGGAGATCAGGAGGTCCCTTTAATCGCAAACAGTTAGACTTTATCGAAACGCTGGTTTGTAAAGGATTGAGATACATTTCAGTTGTGTTGTGCGTCTTTTCCCGCTGGATGGAGGTGTACCTGACTAGGAGAAATTACAGTCTTACTGTGGCCAAACTATTGCTGCAAGAATTAATCCCTCGCTTTGGATTCCCAATGTTTCTTGCGTCAGACCGTGGAACTCATTTGAATAATGAGGTCCTGAGAATGCTGTGTGTATCTTTACAAGTGCTTTACCTTTGTTGTTGATGAGTCTCAAAAGTACCACTGATCGGAGGACAGTACTGTTGCTGCATTAAATCCTCTTGGGAAGAGCCATGAGGCTGCCTGCTGTGCCTGCTAATGCGTATGTGAATATTTCAAATGATATGTCCCTCAACTACTGCAAAGGACTGACTGATGTGGTGTGTTCTATCTCTCACCAGGTCGAGGCAGAAACAGCCCTTCTGAGCCAGGACCAGTGCCATGAGCTCAGTCCTGGGGACTGGATTTTGGCAAAGAAGCACTCAGATAATCATGCCTAGAACCCCATTGTCGTGGCCCCTTCCAGGGGTGCAACAAAACGGTCAAATGCGGCGGCCTACCTAACTAGGTGCATGCATCTCATACTCAATGAGTAAGACACAGTGGTGAAGAAGTGCTGACAACAACCACTGGTTTGCGGAGCCAAGCTTCTGATCACCCGGAAGGAGCAGAGGGGGGAGAAGAGTGCACCCAGGTGTCTTAAAGTGAACAAGAGCTACAAACCCAATAGGTATCTCAAAGTCAAACTAAGGAAAGTGCTGAGCTTGTGGTGAATGAGCCAATAGTAAACCACAGTAAATCAACCCAGTGAAGCAACGTATGACAGCTCTGATCCAGGAGAAAGACCGAGCAGGGTGACCAGTAGTGACCACAGTTGGAAAGAGTGGCCAAAAAGCTGTGAGAGACTGAGAGCAAGTGTATCTGCGGAACCCGTCATGCAGACTCACTAAAGAGACTGATTCAAGTGAAAAAGGACAGTGAAGATAAACAGCCATTAGTCAGATGGTCAAAGAGAACAAGGGTGCCTAGTCGGAGGTACTCAGCTCCTGAGTGGACGTACTTTGCTGAAACTGAACTAGACTTGATCTTATATGATTTAGACAGTCAAGAGACTGTGCCTACAGAACCACTGTGAATAAGGCTGCTGCAGCGAAGATTGCTTTATTTTTCTTGATTGTTGACATTATAAGTGAACTGTACCTATCAAATTAACTTTATTGAACTCTGAAAATATCCTATTGCAGAGTACAGTTGACATTTTAGAAGAAGGTAAAATAAGATTAGGGATGACTCACATAGACAATTGTACATAAATCCACTTGTTTGAAATGATACAGTTTGCAATTTTGCACAAGTAGAATCAATAAGTAGTAATAATTATTTTTCTTTCAGCTGTGTATTTTTCTAAGGTTTGACTGTAAAGAAAAGATGGAGATCCTTTTGAAGAACAAATGCAGAGTATTGGTGGCTATCGTGTTGGTTGTCATTATCATCTTTTTAATTAGTTTGCTAATAGGTTTCCCTGCAGAAACTAGTGTTGTCAAGTCTAATCCCAAGCATACAATTATTACTTCAGCTTTAGTAGAGCAGTATAAATTTGATTTCAACATTTTGCATGAGGATGGTTCAGAAGGAAATGTTTCCTCTAATGTGTTATTGAATGTGCTGCATAAGTTCAATCGCATAATGCAGGCTTAAGACTGCTATTTGTATACCCATTTACCCTCATCCATGCCATGGTGGAAGGTCTGACCTACCAACACATTCCTCTTACCTATGGTATTTTATTTAGTATAATTCGTAGTTTGTTTATCTTCGAGGTCACTTTGAATATTATTTCTCAAATTATAATTTGGTTTTTTCCAGTGCTTAATTTGAGCCGGTGGTTTCGGGTGCTCAGCACTTAATTATCAACACCGGCGCTTATGACACTTTGCTACATGGTGCCGCTGTTTATCTAGTATACAGACGAGCACAACAAGAGTTAGATATTAATTCAATATATCTTACAACGGCTATTACTTGACTTCCAAGCCGTTTCTACAGCTTTGGGGGCCTGGAATAGTCTGAATTATCACACTTGCAGGGTTTCATGGTTAGTAGTTGTGTTGGTTTTGTCATAGGAGGCGCTGACAGGAGCAATGGGCTGGTACCAGCTATGGTGGCCTTCTGACAGGGCCCCGGCACTTATTTTTTCACAAATTAAGCACTGTTTTTTTTGAGAAGTGCCTATGTATAAACAACTGAATCCTCACACTAATGCAAAAGATATGGACACAGTGTGGCACTTCTTTAGATCCAAAGTTAAGCTTGACACTGCCTGGGCCTGCAGACAAAATTTAACATGTTTGTTAAGTCCAATTGAAAAGAAGTGCATTGCTGATTTGGGAGATAGGAGTGCACAGTTTGAGATGAGAACAAGAACTGGAAGGGATATTGGGAAAGATGTACGGGGAAAAGAGGAGGAGAAATAGAAGACACTTGGAATACAACCCAAACTGAGTTTAAATTTGCTGCATCAAGATAAGCTATGTTTTACAAGGAGAGAAGTGAATGTTCCCAATTATCAACAAGTGGGGTTAAGTCAGAGTACTCACAATTTTGAAGTTCTGGGTTACACAGATCAGATATTTGCAGGGGAGGATCCTGTCATTCCAGGAGTCTATTATGTTTGTGGAAAGAATGGTTATTTTAAACTCCCTGCCAATTTGGGCAGAACTTGCTATTTAGCATTAGTATTTCCTAAAATATATCTTAGTAGATAATATGGATAGTCATGCATTTGGATTTCCTGGTAGAGTCAAACATAGTAGTGCTTCACAGATAGTGGGATACATATTTGGCGATAGGATTCCTTCAGTAGGTGTTGTTTTGATTGACTTAAGATCAGAAATCTTTCCACTTTGATCAGCTTTCAACTAGAACTGCTGGAGCTTTATTAGCTATTGATACAGAACCAATAGCCATTAGGGCTACTGTTCTACAGAAAAGCTTGCTTTAGATATTTTACTCACAAATGAGGGTGTGGTCTGCCGGATGCTAAAAGTACAAAAATGCTGCACGTATATCTCAGACAAGAGCAAAGAAATCAGAAAGTATGTGAGAAATATTACTGTTGTGTCAACAGAGTTAAAGAAATTCGAAGAGACAGATGCCAGGGAAGCAATTGCGAAAGGAGCTTCTGCTGTAGGTAGCTGGCTTAGCAACATTAGTGGTGAACTAGTATGCACTATATTAAGACCTATCTTGATTGTTGGTATTTGTGTGATATATTTGTTTGCTATGGTGAATGGATTTCACCCGACAAAGAGAAGAAATACGTCAACAAAGAGCAAGAGAGTAAAGAGAAAGAGGGAAGAAATAGAATTGGAGGGCGAACAATGTCAAAGTTTCCAATGAGTTGAGGGAAATTGAGAACTGTAAGCGTAAGCTGCAACAGGTAACAAAGATTTGATCTAGTCATTATGATGTTTAAATATTTGAATGATGCTTATTCTATTCAACAGTGGGGGCATTGGGGCAGAGCAAATTTTATGCTGCATAATCCTTATTAATGTTAATGTGTGGCTATTTATACATGTAAAGAGGCCACATTTGATATAACCATAGTATAACCATTAGCTCGTAGTAATCTCATGTTGTATTCTCATGTTAACCAAATGCGCATAAAGTTGTCCTAACTGTGACTAGGTCTCAGTTGCCCAAAGCTTTCATTGCTAACATAACATTGTTTTGAAATGTGCTTTCATGTTTTTCTTTCCCTTGCAGGCGTTACATAACCCCTAATAGTTAGAAGAGTAGCTCATTGCTCGGCTAGTAGGAAAATTAATATAATTGACAGTATGCTGTGGTTTACACTGTGCGTGGGAATGAGAAGCTCCTCCTGTATCAGGCAGTCCTGACCGTGAATACACCCAAGTTAGTGCAGCTGTGCACGCCTTTGTCAGATGATTGGAATTAGGGGAGTTTATCTGGACCAGGGAGACAGCGCAATCTGATTGGTCCAAGTTTAGAGTGAGTCAGTGGGAAGATGTTCAGAAGAAATGTGCAATGTGTTTTAATAGTGTGTCTTAGAATAGTTGGTAGGAGATCCTGTCCTGACTTTGCTGAGGGAATAACTTTACCTAACTCTGCTACCTGAGGTCTCATACTTCTAAGTTCTTGAGTCAGACTCTTGAACGTTTCTGCCCTTTACCCTGAACTTCAACTTGTTTCATTTCAGACTGACACCTTCTGCTTAGAATTTCCACTGCCATCTTTTGATTCTTTATTTAGAATAGGGAAGTTCCTCCATGGAACCAATACTGCTTCTGCCTTGCCTTTTGTTTGGTATTATGATATGCATAGCCCTTTACTTGAGATATATAGGGGGACTGATTAGCAATTCGGAATTTTATGAAAATTTGATTCATTGATTTATTAAATAAATAAAATCTGTATGTTTGATTAATTTTCTAATAAACCTTCATGGTTTGGAAACCACACTCTCTGTCGTTCTTGTGGAGCCAGATGCTGTAATTTGACATTGATGTACTGATGTTAGCTCCCAAGTACACTTTCAGTTAATAACCAATGGTCCATATGATGAGTGGCGCAATCTGTCCGACAACTACACAGAAGCCTGAAGGTGTAGAAAATTCCACTACATAACTGAACATCTAACCTTCAGTAACTCTTTTTTCTTCAATGTAGGTTTCGAGATACTGTGTTGGTCAGAAATGACTGAGGGCCTGATAATGAGTGCAGCATTCCTGGGACTGCCGTACCCGTGTTGACGGTCCGACTGCCACCACCGCGGCAGTCCGCTTGCCTGATCACAAGTTTAGCGGTAGGACCTCCGCAGTACCGCCTCCAGAATGCTGCCACTGCCCAGATCAGAGCTCCCACGGCGGTTGGGAGAGCGGAGGTCAATGGTGGCAGTGCCGACATGGGCACCACTGTACGAATTACAACCTACCTCTCCGCTGACCTTTTCATGGTGGGGATACCGCCATGAAAAGGTTGGCGGAAAGGCAGGGCAAACATGTCTCCAGTGCGAGTGTGCCCTGGAGACATGTTCCTGCTGCATGGTGTGGGTGCCCCCAGGCCCTGTGCATGGTGGCACACACTGTTTCTCCTGCAGACTGTGCTGCAGGGACACAGTGCACCTGACCGTCTGAAGGCTTTGCAGAATGACTGGCATCTGCTGCAGCTCTTTCCTAGAGCTACAGCATGCCGCCGCCATGATGGCGCCACCACAACATCACCAGCCCTGCGGTCCAGTTGTAATGCGGCATTCGGAATGGCAGTAGCTTGGCCGAATTCTCCTGTCCGCCACTGCTGCGGGCTGGCGGTGTCCCCACCAATGTCATAATCAGGCCCTGAGTCTTTTGAATGGAAAGCAGCTCACACTTTCTTGCCTTGAAAGGAAAGTGGAAAAGATAGTGCCTGGAACCCTAAAATGCCAAAAATGCTCCTAACAGCAGAGCCGGCCCAAGGCGCATCACTTCTCCGAGAGCTGCCCCCTCACTTCAGAGCGGTAAGGTGGAGGATGAAATTGGTCTGCTTAGGCTACAGTGTTGCCATCTTGATGCATCTGTTATACTGCCTGTGCAGTGCTTCTACAGAGCTGTCAAAAGTGGTTAGACAGCACAGGGTGAAAAATGGGGTAAGATGGCAGAAGAAAGGAAAATTTGATCACTTAATTGTCATATTGTGGTCGCGGGGGACCACGTAATTTTGACACTACAAAAATTTACCTCAAGAGAACGCCCACAATTGGATGAATAGGTGACGGTGGTAAACCTCAATTTCATGAGGCAATATTTCCCTGAGGTAAGGCACCTCCCAGCACATCAAAAATATCAGAAATACAGTCAATTAAGTAAAAGGGCCTACTCAAAAGCTGAGATCTAGATCAGTGGAATAGTTTAAAGAAATATTTCCCAAACTTTTTAGAACCAGGGCCCCAATTTTTAGAACGACAAGCTTTCATGTCTCACCTACCTTTAATGGACATGAGGCGGGCAACTTTTTAACAAAAGTAAAGCACCATGTGGTGGTGCACTATCATTTACTGAAAGCACATTTCCCACTGAAATGGGCGCTAAATTTGCACAGACATACAGTTTTTCTGATAAAACTATATCGCACACATATGATAATGTGTGGATATTGTGTTTAAGTGACTATTTGATCATTTGTGCATCACCAAGTAAGGTGTCTTGATTTGATTAGATCCTTTTAAAAATCTTTGTTTCTATCACACTTCTGAATTACAAAACAAATGTGTTTCTTTTTGATTTCCTAACTTCTGAATGTGTACAGTTAATTTACAGGTATTTGCTATGTGTTATGTGTTACAAAAAATGACATCCTACAGCCTTCCCTAATTCACTTTACTTTCTCTGACTGTAAAGTGAGAGGAATTTTGTTAACAACAATCCCTGTGGCAGCAAATTAACGGAAGACATAGCCTGACATTCTACCTCCTTCTTTGAAGTGCAGCAAATGTGACAAGATAAATACAGAATTTAAAAACATCTTTATTTATTGCTTGGACTTTTGAGACCCACCAAAAATCGTCTTGTGACCCACCAATGGGTCCCAACCTATATTGTAGGAAATGCTGGCTTAAAGGATTTATTACACAAATTCAAAAGAAATGCATAATAAACTCAATGCCATGGAGGCTCTCAGCTAATAAGGTATTACAGAGCAGTAAAAAAATCAAAAATATTCTAAGTCTCAAGTGGTCAGCAAAATTAGGATAGAAACAGACAGAATCCCTCGTAGCACAGGAAAGAAATTCTCTCTCACCCCCAAAATCAAGGGGTTTTATACATTAATGTCACATATGAAATTAGTAAAACTGTAATATCCTCATGGTATTATTAAATATTCATCACAAAGTTGAGACACGCGAAATTCGTGTCCCAAAAGAGTTGCACAGCTGGATACACATTTGTGAAACAATTTTACACGTACTCCATAGTGTTGCCAAAGTTCATCCAATTTTATTTCCATTTTTTAACCATTTAATCCGTCACGTCAAAGAGAGGAAGTTCAAATTTTTCACGCATTTAAATTACACAGGAATTGCCCATCCAGGCCTATTCACAGGCACGTAAGTGAACTCCATCCTCCAATACATATTAATTCACCCAATGCATTTCGGTCAAATTTCGACCTTCTTCAGGGGTATCTACAATGATTAAAAAATATGCATCAATCACACACAATTTGAATGCAATTAAAATTAATAATAACCCCGTATCCTATGTGCATAACATTTCAAAAATAAACATACATATCCTAAACCATAGTGCTTGCTGTTTAACTTTTCCTCCAATCAATCCCCACTTTGTGCACCCAACATCAACTTCCCCAAACAGACAAACGAAATTAAAAAACGAAACTAAATGACCGTGAAACCACTCTTACTCTACTCCGAGCCACTGGTGATTAACCCCTCAGTTATGTCATCCATCTAAGATCTCTCCCCATTGTTCCCGTTTATTCTCGTGGTCATTCAGCACTTAGTACAGCCACTATTCAGTTCAAACATCATTGTAAAACCACCCTCGTGAACTCGTGTCTATTGTTTTTAAACCAAATGAGTCCCCTCGGTTGTGCCGTTTATCTAAGTCTCTCCCCATCGCCCCAGTTTGTACTTTTAATTGTTCAGCGGTTGTTTACAACCGGAAAAATAATTAGCTCAAACAACGTTGTAAAACACGCAATCTACCTCGTAACTGTTTATAGACCATGCGTCCATCTGAATCTCTCCCGAAACCCCAGTTTGTACCTTTAATCTTTTAACGATTCTTTGCCATCAGAAAACCACTCTGCTCAACTCACTCGGCTCAACCTCCATTATGCAACCACCCCAGCTGACTCGTATCGGATTTTTAAACCCCACGTGTCTCCGCCTATTTTCACTGCTATGACGTTGTTCCCTAGGCCCACCCACCACAAGGTTTTTGTATGATACCACTACTCCCCTTAATTAAGTCCTAAATACTAATACCTACGTGAAGATGTCTTGATCATAATGCTAAATAAAGTGCAATATAAACTAAGCCTTGCACCACATAAATTTATACAGTCCCCAAGAAAAAAACATTTGTGATGGTATGATTTAACAATCCCCAAGATAAACATATGTGATGCTGTGATTTAACACTGCTAGTTCCAATAACATTTTTTTATCATCTGTAATGCTTATATTTTTGAGAGTCTTTGAACGTGACATTGACCATCCTTCATTTAAATCATGTTTTGTGCTTTAGGGTGCTTTCAGGGTCGGAACGGCTTTAATACGATACATCTGAAAAAGTCTGAAGCACACCTTGGTTTGCCAAAGATCTAATTTATAATCCATTTGTCATGTTTGGCGTGCATTCACTCTATTATGCGCTCCATTCCAAATGCGCAATGGGTAAGAATTCATCACAAAGTTGAGACACGCGAAATTCGTGTCCCAAAAGAGTTGCACAGCTGGATACACATTTGTGAAACAATTTTACACGTACTCCATAGTGTTGCCAAAGTTCATCCAATTTTATTTCCATTTTTTAACCATTTAATCCGTCACGTCAAAGAGAGGAAGTTCAAATTTTTCACGCATTTAAATTACACAGGAATTGCCCATCCAGGCCTATTCACAGGCACGTAAGTGAACTCCATCCTCCAATACATATTAATTCACCCAATGCATTTCGGTCAAATTTCGACCTTCTTCAGGGGTATCTACAATGATTAAAAAATATGCATCAATCACACACAATTTGAATGCAATTAAAATTAATAATAACCCCGTATCCTATGTGCATAACATTTCAAAAATAAACATACATATCCTAAACCATAGTGCTTGCTGTTTAACAGCCGCTATTCAGTTCAAACATCATTGTAAAACCACCCTCGTGAACTCGTGTCTGTTGTTCTTAAACCAAATGAGTCCCCTCGGTTGTGCCGTTTCTCTAAGTCTCTCCCCATCACCCCAGTTTGTACATTTAATTGTTCAGCAGTTGTTTACAACCGGAAAAATAATTAGCTCAAACAACGTTGTAAAACACGCAATCTACCTTGTAATTGTTTATAAACCATGCGTCCATCTGAATCTCTTCCGAAACCCCAGTTTGTACCTTTAATCTTTTAACGATTCTTTGCCATCAGAAAACCACTCTGCTCAACTCACTCTGCTCAACCTCCGTTATGCAACCACGAGGTAGATTGCGTGTTTTACAACGTTGTTTGAGCTAATTATTTTTCCGGTTGTAAACAACTGCTGAACAATTAAAAGTACAAACTGGGGCGATGGGGAGAGACTTAGATAAACGGCACAACCGAGGGGACTCATTTGGTTTAAAAACAACAGACACGAGTTCACGAGGGTGGTTTTACAATGATGTTTGAACTAAATAGCAGCTGTACTAAGTGCTGAATGACCACGAGAATAAACGGGGACAATGGGGAGAGATCTTAGATGGATGACATAACTGAGGGGTTAATCACCAGTGGCTCGGAGTAGAGTAAGAGTGGTTTCACGGTCATTTAGTTTCGTTTTTTAATTTCGTTTGTCTGTTTGGGGAAGTTGATTTTTGGGTGCACAAAGTGGGGATTGATTGGAGGAAAAGTTAAACAGCAAGCACTATGGTTTAGGATATGTATGTTTATTTTTTAAATGTTATGCACATAGGATACGGGGTTATTATTAATTGTAATTGCATTCAAATTGTGTGTGATTGATGCATATTTTTTAATCATTGTAGATACCCCTGAAGAAGGTCGAAATTTGACCGAAATGCATTGGGTGAATTAATATGTATTGGAGGATGGAGTTCACTTACGTGCCTGTGAATAGGCCTGGATGGGCAATTCCTGTGTGATTTAAATGCGTGAAAAATTTGAACTTCCTCTCTTTGACGTGACGGATTAAATGGTTAAAAAATGGAAATAAAATTGGATGGACTTTGGCAACACTATGGAGTACGTGTAAAATTGTTTCACAAATGTGTATCCAGCTGTGCAACTCTTTTGGGACACGAATTTCGCGTGTCTCAACTTTGTGATGAATACTTACCCATTGCGCATTTGGAACGGAGTGCATAATAGAGTGAATGCACGCCAAACATGACAAATGGATTATAAATTAGATCTTTGGCAAACCAAGGTGTGCTTCAGACTTTTTTCAGATGTATATTATTAAATATTCCACATTCATAGAAAATCAGATCACAGTCTAATTATACATAATTTGCCTTAACACCTAAGCATCATCCCACTACGTGAATAATTATTCTGCCTACTCTATGCTAATGCCATTCGTAGATGGTGGAACAAACTAGAAACATGTACAACAGCAAGCTATTATGAATGAATAGGGTACAGTGAGCTAGAGGAAAGACCTTGAAGTAGTAGTTGCAGTTTTGTGATTGAGCTGGGAAAAAATTTATCAATAACAGCATGAACAATGACAATGGAAATAAACAACTATAATTCTGCTTGACTGTGTGCTGCAGAAATAACAAACAGTCAGACATGCTGGGGGAAGGTAGGAGTGACATCCATTTTGAAAAATATGGTTGCTATGCCTAAATCGAGGCCTAGTTAACAAAGAGTTCTGGAAAACACACTTCTACACGATAGAAAACCTTTTTTTTAAACTGTATTATACCAGTGTGTATATGTGTAATAGAGTGTGAAACTGCATTCTGCACATCATTGATGATGCACAATAAAATAAATGCGCAAAGATTCTCAACAACTCCCTCCCTCTGATTATTCAATAATCACTAAAAACCCACAATTAATCTAATTTGTGAGCATTTATAACACAGTCTGCATCAGTTGCTGCTTCTTTTGGGTGGACTCTTCCATCAATTTAAGCTAATTGTAAGCACAATCTCTGGCATCCTCCATCTTGAATTTTTCCATTTTCTTCTTTGATGATCCTCTTTCCCCCTAACACCCACATTTTAGAAACAAATACTCAAAAATCTGAACAAGAGAAAAAGGACAATTGCACAAATCAAAACAATTATTACAAGAGTTAGTATTGCGCTAAATATACTCCCTCCCAGACTATCAAACCATTGACCAACCTTGCTAAAACCCTTTCCTATCTCACTGATCCAGGAACCTACTGTTTTCCATAAGCCATGCTCCTCTAAAGCCTGGAATCACGAGAAATGTTAGTAATATTTTGAATATATGCATTATTAACCCTACTGTTATCGGGTATGAAGGTGCGACATTCCCTAACTTTAAGACCCAGAAAACACTGCCTTCCTGTGCGAGAAAGATATCTGGCACTAAGTGGTTTTGCATTATCATTGCACACATAAGAATGAATTCA
Organism: Calotriton arnoldi; assembly: GCA_963921515.1. Taxonomy (NCBI): domain Eukaryota; kingdom Metazoa; phylum Chordata; class Amphibia; order Caudata; family Salamandridae; genus Calotriton; species Calotriton arnoldi. Next base: position 548,844 of record CAWUFW010011667.1, on the reverse strand, counting down.
GCGTTAATATGCATTATGGTGCCGGCAGTTTTAGAAGCAAGTCAGTCCACAAGCGTAGACTACCATCTAATCTTCAAATCATTCATATCCACACCCATAAATAGAACAGTAGCTTCTAATATATCTAATATTATCTGTACAAAACCATGTTTCACTCTCTTCAAACCAACAACATTGTTCATTACACTCACATGATAAACTCTAGGAAACACTAAAGCGAGATAGCACAAACCCACCCAGTTATGTGGCAGGTTGAAATAAGCAGTTTTAACTCATACATAAGAAATTCTCCTCAACATTGGTTCTTCACCAATCAGAAAATCACCAATGACAACATAACTTCTCTCACACTCACTCTTACCCACATATTCTATTGACCTGACTCTTGTAGGTTCACATTGACCCATACACAATTCACTTTTTCACTGATCTTCCAGTCTCGATCTAGGATCTATATTCTATTCTTCACCAGCCTTAATCTGCTCTCTGAGCTTCTTCTCTTCTTTCCAATCTCTCACAATTTTTTCTTTCCTCTCATTATATTCCCTAACAAACTCACATTCTTCACTCCTTAAACTACACACATACTTCTGTTTAGTTTTATTCGTATTATGGTTAGTCTGTGTAACTGCATTCAGAAATTTACCATATTTTAACCCATTTTAAGCATTTTTGGGGACAGACAGGTCTTCCAGTTAAACACTGTAATCCGACAGATAAGGCAATAGAAATTCATGATTATTAAAATTACTAACAAATACATTGAAAGTTAAACAGTAGGACATTGGACGTTGTACATCTGTTGCTCCTTCACCTAAAGAAGAAGGAAGAAAAGTGCACCTAAAACAATCTTTGAACCCCTTAATAGCCACTTATTCACTCAACATTTTTGTGTAAATATTATCATGAAATCCACCCACTAGGCTTTCCCTATGAGTCAATGTATTAGATTTAACGTCATGATGTACTGTACTCAATCCAACCTCTGTGAAGACATAACCCATAGGCGAAAGGAAGCCAGCAATAAGCCAACTAAGATTATTAATGTCATTACCAAGGAGACTAAGCCAACAACTTGCAGCATCTGCTATATGCCATTTTCTATTAAGATCAAAAATACAAGGTAACCTGAGGCTCAAAAATCAACAAAAACTTTCTTTAAAACAATAATTGAACATTTCTTCTTTTCATACTTTTCTTTTTTTCAAAAGTAATAATAATTAAAAATATATATATATACTTCAACAGTTTTTTTCTGCTCATTGGTTAAATTCTTACAGTCCAAATTCTCATACTCTTTTCTTTATCTGGAGTTCAAATTAATCACTGTCCGTTCTTTTCTGAAATTTCAATGTGGCACTTCTTCTGGCTCATTTACAACATTAATTGATAACAGTTTATTGGACTGCAGATCTCTGTATCTGACTATTCTTCTTCTTCTTCAGACACAGATGCTAGATATGCTCATTAAGGTGGAGTATACTTTCTGTTTAGAAGTCTCTGTCTTTTTAGCAACTGGTGACTCCCTTCCACTATTCTTTGATTCGATTTTGATTATTTCAGGCTCTTTCTTGATTGACTTCAGTCTTTAATTCTGCCTGTGCTTTCTTTTACAGGTTATCTTTAGTGTCTTTGCTGTCTCAACTCTTGCATCTTCACTTGTGGCTACTGCTGAATCCTCTTCACTCACTAATGTACTTGAGCTTTGATCAGCATCAACAACTGAACCTACTGTGAACTGTTTGATAATGCAGAACTATTCTGCATCATCAAGCAATTTTCCAACCACACAGCCACAGAGAACACCATCACCCCATCTCAGGAGCTCTGCAATTCCTTCGCCAACTTCTTCTACAGCAAAATCACCAACATCTATGAAAACTTCGACCCCCAAACCCTGCTACCGAACTCAGACTCCTCAACACCACCGACTCCCAAAAATCTCACTAAACACATGAGAACCTCTCTCCGCAAACACAACTGCCCCCATCATGGGCTCTATCCACTCAGGGGCTCCCAAGGATCCCTGCCCCCACCACATGTTCCACCTGGGAATAAACACAATCAGCAAGGAACTCTCCACCATCATCAATTTATCCATCGCGTCGGCCTTCTTCCCCGAAGGATGGAAACACGCAGAAATCAAACCGCTCCTCAAAAACCCTACCAGGGACTCCAAAAGACCTCAATAACTACTGCCCCATCTCCCTAGTGACATTTCCAGTTGAAGCACTCGAGAAAGCAATAAACCTCCAACTTACCGCCCACCTGGATAACAACAACCTACTGGAGCCCTCACAATCTGGATTCCGCTCAAATCACAGCACCAAAACAGCCGTGATTGCGGCCACAGACGACATCAGAACTCTCTTAGACAGGGGAGAAACCACCACCCTGATTCTCCTCGATCTCTCCACAGCATTCAACACCATATCCCACTTCACACTCCTGCACGGTCTCCACCAAATGGGGATCCAAGGGAAAGCCCTTGAATGGATTGCGTCCTTCCTTTCCAGATGAACCCAAAGCATCCGCTTTCCGCCCTTCTCCTCGGGTCCGAAAAACATAATCTGCGGCATCCCACAAGGATCCTCCCTAAGCCCGATCCTATTCAACACCTTCATGGCCCCTCTGGCCACCCTGGCCCGATCCTACAACACGAACATAATCTCCTATGCGGATGATACTCAGCTCATCCACTCACTCTCCTAAGACCCGACTAACACCAAGTCTAACTTCTACAGATGCATGACCAACGTTGCAAGCTGGATGCAAAACAGATGCCTCAAACTGAACACTCATCTTTGGGAGCAACAACTCCCTGTGGGATGACTCCTGGTGCCCTACAGAGTTCAGCCCCACACCCACAGAACACGCAAGAAACATTGGTATCATTATGGACAGTAAGTTCTCAATGAGGAAGCAGATAACCGTTGTCTCATCCTCCTGCTTCCTCACCCTGCGCATGCTCAGGCAGTTCTTCAACTGGCTCCTCATCAGCACCAGATGCACCGTCACCCAGGCCCTCATCACCAGCCGCCTGGACTACAGTGACTCCCTCTACATGGGGATCACCTCACAACTACTAAACAGACTCCAGACCATCCAGAACACAGCAGCCAGGCTTATCCTTGACCTCCCGAGATAGACCAACATCACCCCCACCTCAAATCTCTGCACTGACTCCCCATCAGCAAACGATGCCATTTCAAACTTCTCACCCACGCCTACAAAGCCCTACACAACAAGGGACCAGCATACATCGACCACAGGGTGAACTTCCACCAACCTACCCGTATACTTTGCTCCGCATCCCTCTTTCTGGCCCACACACCCCGCATTCACAGGAGCAGGAGCGGTGGTTGCGCCTTTTTACACCTGGTGGGCAAATCCTGGAACCGCCTCCCCCTCCATCTTCACATAGCCCCCAACCTGCAGGAGTACAGGAAGGACCTAAATACCTGGCTCTTTGACCAATCCATCTCAGCAGCAGCAACCCTCCTCCCCCAGTGCCTGGATACCCTCACGGGTGATAAGAAGCGCTTTACAAATCCCATTTGATTGATTGATTGATTGACTGTTTTCTACCTCTCCGGGTTCTTGAGGCTTGGATTTTCAACTGGAGACTTTCACTAGTCGGATCAGATATTACTTTTTCTTCTTGTCACTCGTGAATTTGCTGCAGATCTTCATTCTGACCCTGAATTTGAAACTGGCCACTGATAATGGTACCTTCACCAGGATCTTCACTCCATCAGCAGCAACTTCTCCAATTTCACAAGTTTCAAATTTTTCTTCATGCCTCCTTCTGAATCCACACTGCAAACTTGAGTTTGACTAATTGAATCACTGGTTGTTGTCACCACTACTTTATCCATTGCCTTCACTCTTCTTGCGTGAGCAGCATGGATCCACTGCAAGACTCCGGCACATTTTACAGCAGTGTCGGTCTCAAGCACAGCTTGAATGGGCCTCTCCAACATTCTTCTAAACAGTTTTTATGAATATGCTTTTCGATATGCAGCCAATCTTCTAGGTTCAGGGGATGACACTGAATTTCTTTTGTCGATGCTGTTGCTAAATGTACCTGATTAGAAACAGATTTCACAATATTAACCAGATCTTTGCAGTAACCTAGTGCAATGGCATCAGTTATTGAAACAAGTCTAGCTGAAGGAACATATGCCAAACTTATTGCTCTGCCTATTAGCACTTCATGGGGTGAGAGACCAGTTTTACTATCTGGGGTACTCCTAAAACTCATTGGAACACGAGGAAGTGTATCAGGCCATGTCAGACTATTGGATGCACACAATTTGGCCAGCTTTTTTTGATGGTCCTATTCATCCTCTCGACTATGCCAGATAATAGAGGACAATAGCTACAATAGAACCTTTGATCATTCTGGAGAGCTGTACAGATCAATTTCAAAATTTCACTTTTAAAATGGAAGCCATGATCTGTCTTAATAGAGGTCGGCAGGCTGAAACAGGGTATTACTTCCCTCAACAAAACCTTGGCAGCTGTCATACTGTCTGACCTCTGGGTTTAGTAGGTCTCAAGCAATTTAGAAAATAAGCAATCACAAGAATGTATGCAAGGCATTGTAAACTGGCATCTCAATGAAATCTGCTTGAAGTCTCGTAAATGAGCCCTCTGATTTGCCCATATGATTCCCTGTTTATTTCTCTGACAAATTAAACATCTCTGGCAGAAATGCCTTGTAACAGTTCTGAATAGGGAATTCGAACAGTACTTATGGAATGTTAGTGTCATGGAATCTCTCCCTGCATGTAACTGATTATACAAATACCTAGCTATGCAATTCAATATTAAGTCTGGTAACATATATTTATACTCAGGAGTGATCCAAATGTACTGGTAAATATTTTTGAAACCCAACATTTCCTACCTTCTTTTCTCATTCTCTGGGGCTTCCTCCTAAAGGTCTCTTACTTCTCTAAATGAAGTCTGAATTGGATTCAGTAAGAAACAATTTACATTTTCTACATTTACAGCAGAACTTTCACTCAATTTGTTCATTTGCTCTCACCATTTCATTTTTTTCAAGTGCACAATATCTGGCCACCTGGTCTGCAAATTTATTTCCAAGGGTGACCATATCTTTTTCAGCCTTAATGGCAATAAACCTGCCCACTGCAACCTTTTTGAGCATAACCGTCCAAAGTCATGGATCACTCCAAAACCATATTGGATGCCTCTATAAATAGTCACATTCAGATCTTCTGCAAGGCAACAAGCTCTTGTCAATGCAATCAACTTTGGCACTTGTACTGAAGTTATATTTGGCATGTATGATGCTTCACGGATTTCAGAAATAGAACATATAGAGTAGGCAGTCTTCAATACTCCACGATTGTCTCTAAAACAACAGCCACCAACAAACAAAATCAGACCAGGAAATTAAAGGGTGTTTTTTAATGTCTTGGTACCATATCCTGCTGCACCATATCAGGCACTACAGAAATTTGTTCCTGTAGTGGATCCCATTAGTATATGGAGGAGGCCTGAAATTCAAAAGTTCATTTAAAAAGTTATCCTCCTCATCTGAGTCTCGCTCTCGGTTTTGTTTAGCTCCGTCACCCATATCCATATTTTTTTTGCTTGTCATCTCTTTGACTATTGCAGGGAAAACTCTCCCTCCCTCTATAATATCCTCCCTCCAGAATTTCTCTTGATGATTCACTTGTGTTTCAGCCATTGCTCAAATGAAAACGTCACCTGCTTCCTCATTTTCTTTCTCTCCTCTATAGTCATCTGATCCTATTTGTTAAATGCCTCAAACTGTTTAGGTCTAGGTAACGAGTTTCTCTCATTCATAGTCTGTCTCAAGAAATCTAGTTTTCTAATGTTGACGGTACCCTTTAAAGGAAACTGTAAGTCTTTGTCAAAAGAGGTGTATTCATGCCAGTTGCAAATCCAGGTACACGTATAAACAAGAATATTTGTCATCATTTCCTCAACATTTTGTCATATTCGTCATCATTCCATTTGAGGGTGAACCATCTGCAGGTATTTTATGTCCCTCTGTAGCATGTACGCTATGAGCTTAAGGCTTATTTAACACAGTATCATTATTCTCACACAAAGAATAAAAAAAGCACACAAAACAGGCTAACGAACAACAACCAATGCCAGCACGGCTATGCCAAAGGTCAGCCAATCACAGCGCGGCTTCAACAGCAATTAATCAGCGACAGTCTCAGCTGACTAACCAATCACAGCCGGATTTCTCAGTGAATGAGAAAGCAATTGTACATCTTTTCTTAATGAATACACACTATATAAACAAAATTATATCTTGTCTGCTCAACCTAAATTGGAGCAAATCAGCAGGTTAGAACAATCTTACAAACAAGCAGCAGCAAGATTAGCACTTTCTCAATTGACACCAAAGCAGCGACAATCTACCTCTGGCGAGTGTATTTACTGCTGTGCACCAAGGATCAAAAGACACCAACTCAGATTAGACATGGAAACTCCAAAAAAGAAACCTAGTTAATTCGGAAACATCCCTATCTGTGTGTAGGTGGCACCTCGCAGAACACACTACCTTTTGGCAGACATGTACAACAATAGTATTTCGAGATCTTGGATATCAATGAATCCGTTAACCAAACCAACCTATTATAATAACCAAAACATCTTCAACACAAATCACAAAAAGAATTGTACTTCAAAATCACAGTGATCAAGTCATCATTTTTATTTTCTCTAACTTCGTCTTCTCCAAGGCTTTTAGCTCATGATACATTTTGTATCAGATGCTAGAGGGCTCAACGTCTTCTCTCTTTCTTTTTTTGGTTGTCATCTTCTTTCCACAATCACATTTCAATTTACCTCTCAAACAAATAACTTCAAAAAGTTTCATTAGAAGAATTAGACCAGTTAGATTAAGAATTATTATAATAGTAGAGGTTAGTAAGCCACCACCCATATTACAAGCCAATCACCAATCACCAATCCTTGCAATTCCTTTTCCAATTGTGATGAAAGATGAACCAATCATTTTACAAGCACCAGTCTTTCCCAACCTTTTAGCTTCATATGTGACACTGATTGTGTTATTAATGTTTTTAATAATTAAAACTAAGTATAAAAAGTTGGTGTGCAGTTCCTAGGTGCGAGTTAGAGTGTTCAGGTCTGAGAAAAAGTGCCCTCACACACCCCGAAGGATGTCATGCTTCATCATATGGGCCTGCTCCTCGTCGAGCCGGTGCTGCAATGCCCGACGGGCACCCGCGAAGGGGCTCTTTAGCGGAGATCTTTTTGGTGAAGCCGTTTGGTGCATGGGGGTGTGTGGAATAAGTAGTGTAGTTGGTGCAGAGTAGTGCTTTAAAATAGGTTTAGGGAGGCCCTACTGCCTAAATTTTATTCCTGGGACTCACTAACCTAACTAAAAACAGTGAAGCCCTAACTGGATACAATGGTCCTAAAGGGCCTGTGTGGTGTGAAAGGTCGACATGTTTCTTGCCTCTGTTAGCCCCTAGCGGGTCTTGTGGCAATTCATCAGGACCGGACAATTGAGGAAATTATCCGTAGTCTTACACTACTGCAAGGCTGGTGCTTAGAGTATAAGAATTAAAATAGTTACCAGCTTTGAGAGTCAATACCAGGTCCGATTTACCTAGTATTGTGCGATCCCACATAATAAAGGTCTGAGCTGACGGGAGCGTTAAAACAGAGCGCGTCGTTACTCACGACAGACAGGCGGCATGGCAAGCTAGCCTTTCTCCTACCCCGGCTGAGCCCTAGCTTGCCACGCCGCCTGTCTGTCGTGAGTAACGACACGCTCTGTTATAACGCTCCCGTCAGCTCAGACCTTCATTACGTGGGGTCGCACAATACTAGGTAAATCGGACCTGGTATTGACTCTTAAAGCTGGTAACTATTTTAATTCTTATACTCTAAGCACCAGCCTTGCAAAAGTGTAAGACTACGGATAATTTCCTCAATTGTCCGGTCCTGATGAATTGCCACAAGACCCGCTAGGGGCTAACGGAGGCAAGAAACATGTCGACCTTTCACACCACACAGGCCCTTTAGGACCATTGTATCCGGTTAGGGCTTCACTGTTTTTAGTTAGGTTAGTGAGTCCCAGGAAAAAAATGTAGGCAGTAGTGCCTCCCTAAACCTATTTTAAAGCACTACTCTGCACCAACTACATTACTTATTCCACACACCCCCACGCACCAAACGGCTTCACCAAAAAGATCTCCGCTAAAGAGCCCTTTCGCGGGTGCCCGTCGGGCATTGCAGCGCCGGCTCGAAGAGGAGCAGGCCCATATGATGAAGCATGACATCCTTCGGCGTGTGTGAGGGCACTTTTACTCAGACTTGAACACTCTCACTCGCACCTAGGAACTGCACACCAACTTTTTATACTTCGTTCTCGCTGGGAAGTACGTGTGTAGGACCGCCTTAAAAAATCTCCCGGTTCCTCTCATTTGGAGAATTTAATAATTAGATGGCACAAATGCGCATCATTGCTGGACCTTTATTAAATGGTACACACCACCTTGTGCAAACAAAATATCCAAAGCCACACAGTTATGCATGATGATTGCAGGAATGGCTATCATCTGCTCATTCATTTTAGCCAATGCATCTGCAGTATTAGTAGCTTGACGATCCACTAATAAAGACAACATTCTAATCTTCACATCATTCAAAACCATACAAATATGAGGAATCAACGCACCAAATATATCTAAAAGCAGATGTGCAAATCCATGTTTCACTCTTTTAAGACTCATTTCGCTCATCTCATTCATCTTACCTGCATGATACATTCTTGGAAAGAAGAACAATAAATAGCAGGAACCTATCCAGTTACTTGAAATGTTAAAATAAGCTGTTTTACCACACACATGATAAATGCCTCTAAATATAGGACGATTACCCAACATAAAATCTTTACCATCTATGTAATTATAAGAGCAGTTACTTGCTCCAATCCAATCATTTCCAAAGTTTGCCGTTCATCATGTTTCTCACGCATCATACATGCAACTTCTTTCTTCTCTTGATTAATTCTATGTTTAGGAAGTATCTTTAAATTTCAAAATCTCCATCCAACTTCTTCCTGTGATTAAATCTCACTTGCTCATGCAGCATTTCTACTAGTTTTCATTTTCCTCTCATTAAATTCTGTAATAAAATTACAGAGGGGCTAAGGCTCGCCTAGAGGTCTGTAAATCTGAATGATATTCAGCGCAAACTCTGCAGTGATCATTTGACCCTGCTTTCTGAATATCTAAGACGTACCTGCGACTCAGACAGCAGTGTAGATACCATTAGCTTCTACCTCTTGAAAGCACTTGTTTGTAATAAGAACCACTGATGTTATTGGCCCGACAGACATTGTAGGGAGGCCCAGAGTAGCCTCTATTGCGCCTTAAGTACAATCCCTAGGGATAGGGTGGCTATCGCCGAAAACAGGAGGCAATATAAGTCGGCCATTACCAAGAGGAAACTCGAACAAAGGGATGAGGCTTGGAATTCCTTGGTCAGTTCCTGCAGTGCCAGAAATTCTGGCTCATTTAGGAACATTGTTAATCACAGAAAAATCTTGAATATTGATCGCAAACAGGTTTGCTCTTACATCTCCACAGATTCCTGGGTCGAGCATTTCAGCCAAGTGTATCACTCAGCTGATCTTGATGGTGAGGGATCTGCCTCCATTTTGTCTACCTGCTGGATATTGAGTTTAGCATTGGATGAAGTTGCAGTGGCAATCTAAAGCCCCGACCCTGATGGGGTCCCTATGGACTTATACAAATTGGAGGTGGACCTTTGGGTGCCTACTATTACCTGCTTTGCAAATGTAGCCTGCAAAAATGGTATTCCAGAGTCTTGGCTCTCAGCCATTATCATGCCTATATTTAAAAAAGGTAACAGGGTCTCTCCTAGTTGCTCTAGGCCGATTTTTCTTATTGATTCTACCGTTAAAGTTATTGGCAGAGTGGTCCTTGACAGAATCATGTCCTGGTCTATTGACAACCACATTATCACCAATGTTCAATACTGTTCCAGAACCGGCCTGGGTGTGCAAGAGCAGTGCCTCAAACTACACCTCCTAATTTGCAAATACACCCTAGTGAAAAGAGGCCATGTTTATCTTGCTTTTATGGACCTGCCCTGTGCTTTTGATAGCGTGGCCAGGTCAAAACTTTGGGAGGTACTCAAATCTAAGGGGTTGGTTCACGGCCAGGTGTCCTTTTAAAGAGCACTCCATGCAGATTTAAATGCTATCGTTAGATATGGGCCCAATGTTGAATGTAGTGAGAAATTTGGCCTGGCCTGAGGTGTCTCACAAAGCTGCGTTGTAGCACCAATTTTATTCTTATTATATATTAATGACTTGGATTTTAATTTAGTTACCAAGGGAAAGGACATGCCAGTTGTGGGAGGGCGGAATAGCTCCATCCTCCTTTATGCAGATGAGGCTGTCTTAATGACCTGAACCCCCAAAGGTCTCCAGTACTTTTAGAGCTTTTTGTAAATTTTATGGACAACCTAGGCTTGGCCACAAATTCTGCTAAGTCCTTTGTTATGGCTTGTGGCAGCAAAAATAAGACGCTGCAAACTCTTGTGTTGCAGGGGGTTCCCATTTCTAGAGCACACACATTTGTGTACCTGGGAGTAACATTTGACTCCCAGGGGACTTGGGGCCCAAGCTTGAAACAGAGGAGTCTCAGAATTTGTAATTCAATTGGATTTCTTTTCAGCATCACCTCCAAACTAGGCAATAACCCCATTCACCTATGGTAGAGATTTATAAACTGAAGTGTCTACCAGTGCTAACTTATGGGGCTGGTCAGTGGGGCTATAAGGAAATCAGGTTCCTGCAGGGAGAGGAGAACAGAGTGTGCAAACGAATCCTTGGTCTTTCACTGGGCTCGTCTACGTACTCTGTACACGAGGAGCTTGGCATACCCCATGTAGGTGATGAGATCACTTATACTAGGGTGTTCAATTTGGAAAAACTCTGAAGCCTGTTTGAACAAGATCATGTTAGATTGTTTGTCGTGTCACAGGGGCACTGTATCCCATGTTTTTCATACATTAAGAACACCTGCGTCAGGTTAGGTACACCGGATTTATTCCACCAGCTTCCCAACATTTCAAGTCGTGACAAAACCTGGGTTAAGACTAGATTCAGGGAGCTCAAGAAGGGAGAAAGAGAACTGTTGAAGCTAAAGAAATCGGGCAACAGGGAGTATGTGTTGGTCCATACTACAACAGGGCTGGAACCGTATTTGGAGTGGGTTCCAAAGTTGCAGGACAGGACCCTACTGACTAGATTTAGGCTGGGTCTGATAAGGAGTCAACTCTCATTTCCCCAGGGTCAGTATGATCCCAATTTTATATTGGTATGCCCCTATGATGAACAATCTTTGTAAACATTGGTGCATTTTGTATTTGTTTTAAAGATTGTATCGCTGCTTTGCCAAGAGTTTTATAATTCCACTCCTTAGAGGTGCCTAGATTAACAAGTATGCTGTAGCTCTCCTATTTTTACAAAGGATTCCTTCTTTGCAAGTCTGCTTACTTGTGGCCACCTAAACATCAACTCTTTGCGATGCTCATTTTCCTTCTCTCACACCTTCAGACCAATAGCATGCATTAAGCTTCCGTCTTCAGCCAGATTTAGTCCACTTGTCTCATTTTCATCTTCATTTGTTTCATGATTTGGACAACTTGCAACAGGAACACCTTAGAGATTTCAGAGTTCATGTTTTTGAAGTTTGATTTTCTTGTTGCTCTTTTTGTTGTTCTTCTTGTACTTGAACTCTTTGTTCTTACCCCCCACTGGATCCACTTAAGAAACTCAAACTTGACTCTATGGTTTACTGGGTTGTGTCCCCACTTCTTCACCTGCAGTCTTCACTCTCTTCATGTTACATGTGTGGATTCAATGTGGCAAACCTCCACACTTCACAGCAGTATTCGTTACCAAGATCACTTGATCAGGACCTTTCTACACAGTTCAAATGTTTTCTCACATGTTTCTTGACCACTACTGAGTCACCAGGCTCTGGGTGTGGCAGAGTTCTTCACTTGCTGAAGATGTAGCCAATTTCAGCATGTGGAAGGTAGAGCGTAACCCTATCAGACAAACTCCTGCAGTAATTCAGAACCAGATTATCAGCAATATTCACAGTGCAACTTTTGGAATATCAGGGATTCTTATAGCTTGGCCCAATAACATGTCATGAGGAGACAAACCTGTAGTGTTGTTGGATCTGCTCCTCATACTGAACAAAAATAAGAAAAGGGCATCCGACGATTTCAACATTGTTTATTAGCTTTGCTTAACTTTGGCTAGCTTTGCTTTTAGGTTACCATTGTCCCTTTCAAAGATTCCTGATGCTTCTGGATGAAATTCTGCTCCACCTTCAGTGCCATACAAAAGACTATCAAGACCTAATTCTTAAAATAATGAGTTCCCCAATCTTATTTTGTTGCAGGGATTCTGCTCAGAAACAGAACTATGACTGGGACCATAGGACATCAGTATATAGGTACTGAGTCACCATACCACATCAGTACCTGTGGGCCCAAATCCGACCAGCTAATAGTGCCTCACCGGCCCTCCTAACCTTGCCAGAGAGGCAAGTGATTTGGCACCCCAGAACACAACACTCTAGACCCTCTCAGGGATCGTGGTAGCAGGTCATCACCTTTCGTTCACTTACTCATACATGTGCACATTAAATGAAAAAGAGACACGAAGAAAGCTTACAATTTTTATTGAAACTATTGTGCTCTATTATGGAGCACCTGCGCTGAAATCAAAAAGCATATGCAAGTCAACAGTGTGATTATCATAATTAGGAGACCATACACAATAAATAGCCCTGTCATAATAGCTGACAGATTTGCCTAAGCCTACCTTCACTTTGGAAAACAAAGTTATAGTATAGATCTCTGGGAGTAGTGGCGAACTCCGTACCTGGCATATATAGATAACCATTCCACATCTCAGCTGGCGCAGCTCTCTCCTCATGGGACCTTTGCTCTCCAAGAAGGGGCGCCTCCTCCACAATGGTGGAGGAGCGTCACCCCTCTGGTGAAATTCCAAAACACAGAAAAAAATAAAATGACAATAAAACTATTTTATTCTCATTTTATTTTTCACTTCTAGTCAGCGACTGCGAGTTTGGGGCAGGGCGGGCCATGTCTCCACATCAGCAGGGGGGAGTGGTAGTAGCACTGAAAGTGCGCATATAGGTTTGGCCAGCCCTCCAAGGCCGGCCAAACCGACATGCGCATTTTGATATCTCTAGGTTATTCCTGGGAGATATCGTCAGTGCTCAGGGCACAGGCTCCCAGTCCCCATGAAGCGTTAAACTGTCCCGTTCCGCCCAATCCCAATGCTTCTCTCATGCTGGGAGAAGCGCTGGGATTGAATGGGGTCTGGGAGCCTGTGCTCCTGGGGATTGTAGTGCCAGGAGCAGCGAGGCACGTTACGTCGAGGGAGAAGAAGATCACAGGCCAGCGAGGGAGTAGAAGAGCGCGGGCCGGCAGTGAAAGTTAAGTGTTTAAACTTTTTTTTTTCCCTTGCGCTGCCCCCCAAGTTGGATTGGCAGCAGCCGCTGCTGTCTCCGAGTATGTCTTCACTCTGTGTGTTTTCAAAACGACAAGTCCCGGGTTATATGATGAAAAGTGTGCATGCAAAAACAACAGCTGGATTTCTCTATTATGTCTAGGTGCTAGTGCCCGACCACAGAGAATAATAAGGTGCAGTGTTGTTTGACCTTGCATGAGATGTTCCGACTGAATCCAAGCAGAAGAACAAAATACGAAAACATGTGCAGCCTATTTGCAAAAGAACAATATGGCACAAAAACAAGTGTGATATTTTGTGCGTGTGCAAATCAAAAGCGGCCTAAAACGTGCATAATAAGGCTAACATAGGGAAAACGACAATGGGCTCCATAGGGAACACACAACACCCTCCCTTTGGTCTGTGCAATAGCGCTACAAGTTACTAAATAATATGAAAGGGATCAACAAATAAGCGCAATCAAAGCATGTCCACTGAGCATATTATAAAAACTGATTATAATGAAAAGGTAATATGTCAATTTAGAAAATATCCAAATTAAGTTGCGTCGCAGGTTTCCATGATGTCACTCGCAAATTCAAAGGCCAGAAAATCCAAAACGGATTCTGTCTCCACAGAAGGCGATTGATCGACAGCCAAGTTCCCAAGTTTAAGAGAACAAATATGATCCTCGGTCTCAGCCGGTGCTGAGAAAAAAGCCGGGCAACCTACAGCCGTATTATTAGAGCCAGTATTTAGTGATCCATGTTCCGATGCCCACATCTCCTCTGGAAGGTGTGGCTCATACCTGCAATAGTGGAGAAGCCGCAGGCCCAAGGGACAACTCTGAAAATGGGTCGCTAATGGACTCATCAGCCGTTCAAAATATCTGTTGGAGCAAGAGTCTGCAAAGCCAGGCAAATATCCAGTGCTCATTCCAAGGGGCACCATTCCAAGGGGCACCAGAGGCAGTGAAACATGGGTAACACGCAGGTAAACCAGACAGGTTGGAATGTTAACAACCAACAAGGTCCAACTCCTGAAGCAACAAGATTTCAAAGCATCGAAGCATATGCTCATGACACTGCTGGAGCAGTGGTAATTCCAGTGGGCTTGTAAATGGAACATTTACATTCATTCATTGCGGAGAAGCAAAAATAGACCCAAAATGTTTCAAATGAGGTATAAAAGCAGCGGTAATCCTCAGAACACACTAGAAAAAAGGGAATTAATAAAAGCCAGTATTACTCCCAAGATTGTTTGAAATTAACTGACTGAGCCAGAGCCCATTATCTTAAAGAAATGCGCAAGGCCAGCAGTATTTGATGCATTAAAAATATGATGAACTAATTACCCAAAATATAGTGGGAGGTTTGTGTTCAACAAGGACTGTATTTCACTGGATGTCCTTGCGACTTGCAATTCAAACGTTTCTTGAGCAGATGTGAGTGCTACTTCTTTTTGAAACAATAGTGCTTTGAGTCTGCTTAGCTTGTTGAAATCGGCCTTCAAAATTGGAATGAAAGGCCATAACGGGCCTCCTTGTGTAGGGGGAACAGGACGTTATTATAACATGTGACTGTTTGGGAAACCGATAAAAGCTATGGGATCCCAGCTCGCCTTCCACAGCAATCTTGATCGCTTAGCTTTAAATAGCTTCCATTAACTGTAATAAATGGAAGTATTGCAGGAGCTGGTATTTCTTCAAGGAAACAGGAGAGTCGCATTCTTTTTTCAGTGAGGAAGACCTCTTTGCCGGCACGTTCAGAACAGTAGGAAAAGGGGAGTGACCATAATTCATGAATGAAGCTGTCTCCTAAGGGTTCATATCTACCGACAGGGAAATGTTTCATGCAATCTGTGAATTGAAATGTTGTAATGGGTAAACATATTATGCCATATATTAACCAGACAGCTGAAGTTGTTTCAGCTATTGTGAATGGAAGCTGTTCAAACTTCTCTAAGTGCAACATTGTATAGGCGGCATCTTTCTTTGACATCAGTTGTTGCTTTCGTGTTAAATTGAAAGGCAAAAATAAGCTACTGAAATTCAGATAACGCCATGGTACGCACCCATTCTTAAGTGTTTGGAGTATCCAGCTAAACTGCATGATAGATCTAAGCCAACTTTGCCCATGATACAATGTTGGCATGTCACTTTGCATAATATCAATCACAGATGACACAAGCGTATTAATACTATTATCAACAACAAGCACGTTATCCAAATTATCTTGATCAATTTGTCTTAAATGTGCAGCAGCTTCCATTTGCAATAATTTCCAAATTTCGTTATAGGTAGCATAAATAAATCTTTTAGAACGTGGGGCCCAGGGGCCTAATATTAAATCTGATAAATCCATGTCTTCGGACAGGAGAGAAAGATGTTGTTTCACTGCAGACAGTGTGGAATGTTCCAACCATTGTTGACACAATTTTCCCACCAAATAGGTGGTAACAATACCTGAATGTTGTGAATGGGAATATCGGGGTTTGGGCCGACTTGTTTCAAACACGAGTGTGGAACTACTGGCCACAATAACCACCCATGAGGACCTGAACCAGGTCTAGTGGCTTAGTGGATTAATGCGTCCATTTTAGGGGCCTGTGTTTGACCTCATGGTCACAAGTTCAAATCCTGATGGGTCCCCTCAGTCTTTCATCCTTCTGAGGTTGATAAAATGAGTACCATTGAGTTGGATAATAATAAATATCTGTAATTCAGCGTCAAGATGCCTATGGGTGAACGTGCCCTTTACAAATACACATGTTATGTTAAAGTGTGGAGTTAAATGTACCATTCTGCACCATACTATTGAGTTGTTCTTCAGTGTAATTTGACAAAGTTTGCCAATTATCGAAATGGGCAATGGAAGTAATATCCGGGGCATTCACTTATTTCATTTTAGCCAGTACCAGACATGTAGGGGTCGATTCCGATTCGGGCCGGAAAAAGCACCGACCGACTCGGATCCGGAAATTATACCGACCGACACGTACCTGTGGCGCCCAACACGCCAAGTACGATGCAAGGCGTGCAAAATCCGACCGACACATACCGAACCCAAGTCGACCGACCGAGCCGCACGGAAAACAGCAATCCGGTCGGAAAAACACGCGAATCCAACCGACCGACACGCACCCGGAACAAATCCGACCGAAACGTACACGCGAACTCCAAACCGCAAAGTACGATGCAAGGCGCGAAACCACGAGCGAGTCGGACGGAGGCCAAGCCGCACGACCGACACGCATACAAAACCGAGCCGAAGCAACACAAAACACCGCGACCGACGCGTACGCAGCATAGAAAACTGCACAAACACAGCGTGAACGAAACGGAGAACACCGTACGAGACAAATGCAGGGTCCAACTCGGTCACAAGAACGTTTCCAACATACACAGACAGTACAAAGGAAAAATCACACAAAAAAGGCCAAACAAGCAATTACTAAGCCAATAAATACTGGGGGGTGGGGACAGAGAACAAAGACACACCCACAACTCCACCCATATAAAGGACACAAATCACAACCATGATCCTTTGCAAATGCCATTCCACTGCCAGCACCCAAGAGAAAGCAACCACACACCCACAGCTCATCCCTCACACAAGCCACACACCATCAGCACACCAACAAATACCTACCTCACATACACCCAGCAAAACACACACTCACACACCCTCACCTGCACACCAACACACACATCACTCACCATCACCACCCATCACCATGCCCCCCAAGAAGAATCCCAAGTTCCTAGATTGTGAATTGGAAGTCATGGTAGACGAGATCCTCAGGGTAGAGCCACAGCTGTTTGGCACACTGGTCCAACAGACCCCCATCTCCCAGAAAACCAAGATGTGGGAGAGGATCATCAACAGGGTGAACGCACAATCACCATGTCGGCGCACAAAGAGCGACATCCAGAACAGGTGGTATGACGTGCGCAGGAGGGTACGGGACCTGCTCAAGAAAGACTACATCAACAGCCAATCCACCGGCAGTGGCCCTCCTGCCAAGCCAATATACCTCAGGCCCTGGGAGGAGAAGGTGCGGGCCATCCTTCCGCCAGTGAGCGTATATGGACTAGAGGACATCCCAGAGCCTGGTGAGTACACAACAAATGTACACAATATACTGCCACAAAACACACACACATCACTGTCAAGGGGAGAGTCAAACCATGCACTCATAGCAATTACACAGCAACCAGAACAGAATCATCCCAAAATGTGTATGTCAGTCAGATAAACACAACACATGCCATCAAAAAAGTCACATCCAACTGTGCCATCACATGTACAAACACAACTACAACTACAGCTAGGCAGTGGCACAAATAGAACTAACAAACACATCCAGACATGTAGCCACCACAACAACACCAACACACAGTGAAGACCACTCAAAGGAAGGAATTCTGTGTATGCTGGCCAAGTCAGTGTAGCCAATAGCATCATGGGAGTCGCAGTCACACATATTGCCCCCCCACAACTGTCCCATCAACACCACCATGAACCATGCGCACATCACAGGGAGTGGAGAAGGACTCACAAGATGGCTGACACTGGCAACTGCTGTGGGAAGCACAAGGCCCTGCTTGCAACTGTGCACCAACAAACAGCAGGACACCACTGACTGACATCCTGAGAGACAACTTCCACTCCCTGCAATGCAAGCACGTTCCATGGTGGGATAACTGGCTGGCTGGGTGGGTGGGAAGGAGGACTTGCAGCACTGACCATAGTCACAAGCACCTCCCCTCACACACACCCCAACACAAACTCCACAGAACCCACCTGGTAGAATGCAATGCCCCCATCCTAACACAAGATCCCACAAAGAACCACCACCCTGGGTTATGTTGTGTGAAGCACAGGGCCACTCTTGGGACTTTTAGCCAAACAACTGCCAGGACAACACTCCCAGCCATCCTGTCAGCACAGCCAGCCCACCCCACAGGGAAGCAGAGTCAAAAGGAAGGAAGCATGGGCATGCTGGGAAGGGGGTGGAGGCAATAGCATGATGGGAGTCGTAGTCACAGCTCTACATCCCCCACCACATGGCCCAGCAGGCTCACACTCACGCATGCACATCCCACAGAGAGTGGAAAGGCCCATCAAAGATGTCTGACACTGTTGCTGTGTCGTGGGGAGCACAAGGGCATGCTGGGAACTGCACACCAACCAACAGCAGGACACCACTGTCAGCCATCTTGCCATTGCTCTCACACCCACACACACTGAACTCCCCACAAAAGCAAGTAAGTATGGGAATGCTGGGAAGTGGGGTGGAGGCAATAGCATGATGGGAGTCGTAGTCACAGACATAGCTCACCCCCACAACTGTCCCATCAACACCACCCTGAACCATGCTCACATCACAGGGAGTGGAGAAGGACTCACAAGATGGCTGACACTGGCTACTGCTGTGGGGAGCACAAGGCCCTGCTGGCAACTGTGCACCAACAAACAGCAGGACACCACTGACTGACATCCTGAGAGACAACTTCCACTCCCCGCAATGCAAGCACAGTCCATGGTGGGATAACTGACTGGCTGGGTGGGTGGGAAGGAGGGCCGGCTGTCAACCAAACACAACCAATGCAGACCATGTTCACACCCCAAAAAATACATAGAAATGCCCAAATAATGCAGGACAATGTGCCACACCAATATCAACCCCTGACTGTGACAACTTAGGACAATGCAATGTACAGGCCCGCACCCAGAGGCACAGTCACAACTGTCATGTGTGTCAACCATTGATGCCTGCAGAAACATAACATACATTGTGTGTGTCTCCCAAAAACAGGTGATGATGGGGACACAGCAGCAGACGCTGAGGAGTCCCAGTCCCAGGCTCAAGAGGATGCAGAGCTCACTGGCGTCGTACAGCCTCTGTCCTCCTCGGACGAAGAAGACCAACCTGGCACATCCGGTGCAAGTCTACATGCAGCACCAGCAGGACCACCAGCTGCAGCACCAGCAGGACCACCAGCTGCACCCCCTGCACCCACCCCTCCAATGACTGTCACCACAAATACCATCCCTGCCGACATGGACAGAACAAGGAGCAACACCAGCACAGGGACCCTGGACCAACCTGGGGCCATGGACACCACCACCACCACCAACCCCCAAGGTGGACCAGGTTCATCTGTGCGTGCCACTGCACGCACTGCACATGTCAGCAGGGGTGGTGGGAGGGGTGGGAGACAGAGGTCGCTGCTTGCAGAGGTTGCTGGTGTGCATGATGACCCACAACTGGTACGCATAGCTGATGCGTACCAGTCCAGCACCGGAGACCTCAGCCAGGTAGTGGGGCTCCTCAGAGACATGAAACAGCAGCAGGCTGCCCATCATGCCCGCTTGGACTCCCACATGTCCCACGTGGAGTCACACATGTCCCGCGTGGACTCACACATGTCCCGCGTGGAGTCCAAGTGGGATGCACTGCATGAGATGACGGCGGTGCACAGGGACATCTTACAATGCCTCCGCCAGATGAACAGCAACCAGTCCACACCTCCCTGTGTGCCAACAACATCTGGTGTCGAACAAACTGCAACTGCCACAGGGAGGGAGGATGACTCTGGCGGAGAGTCCCCTGCACCGCAGCAGCCTGTACTTGAGGGGCCCCCCCCAAGAAGAGGGGTCGTCCGAGGAGGGGCAAGTGAGAGGCCGATGGCCAAGCGCAACTCCCAGGAAGCCTGAACCTGTTCTGGATGTTCACCTTTGTGCACAGACTGTTCACCTTGTTGACGGCAACACTACTCCCACACATTGCATGGGGAGTACAAGTTGGACCAATGTGTCAGACAACTGTGGCCCCGATACTGGGGATTCTGTCTACCAGGACTTTCAATTCACCTAGGAACTTCGGATTGCAAGATTTATGTACAGCACTACCCATCCTATGCACTATTCACACAAATGTATCACAATAAACACACTAATACACCATATTTGCCTCTGTTGTGATTCCAACGTGGGTGCTGTTATGGGGATGATGAACTGCAAAATTACACTGTGTATGCGAACTGCAACAGCAAGGACAACACAGGCATGTGAGTAAAGGCAACATGACACATATGAGGGAGACACACCACCAGGGCTACACAACACATACACACCTAGGCCATCTGACTCATTGCCTACACTGATGTTGCCAGGGAAGACGGTGCAATGCACAGACACCACACCCATTCCCAGTTGTAGTCAAGTAGCCCACAGGTGCAGTAAGCAAATGGCAGTCAAATGTGTGACCACAGACAACGCACATCACAAAGTGAAGCACAGGTTTATTACACAGTTGCAACATGTCGTAAGCACTACAGATGCAAGGTAATCCCACCTGGCAGCAGGCACACAGTCAACAACTGTAGACGGAAGGAAGTCCATGGGTGTGGCGCACATCACCTGTAGGGACACAACAGCTACCAGCCTGGAAGTGCAATCACGTCGTCGGTGGACACAGTTGACCAAACGAATCTGAAAGTACCCTGTGAAGGACAGAAATGACACACAGTCAAAAGCAATGGAGTACAGGACAGAACAGCAAAACTCATGCACAATACATGTTACAAGATACCCACCCAGAACCAAGTTAGCATGTCAACACTGTTGGGGAGTACAGCCCACCGGTAAGCACACATCGCAACACACATCCAGTCAAGTAGCCCATGGACACACTCCAACAGCACCAGAGCACCACCTACACATCATGCCAACTCACATCATTGACATGACACCTCAGGATACTCACATTCAGCTAAAGAAGTTGGTGATGAGCTGTGTGCGGACATCACCCTCATCATCATCATCATCATCGTCACTGGCATCGTGGTCCAGGCCAGGATCCTCCACAGGTGGCGGATGTTGGTCACTGTCATCCTGGATGAGAGGCAACTCCTTCCGCACTGCCAGGTTGTGGAGCATGCAGCAGACGATGATAATCTTGCACACTTTCGCAGGGGCATATGGGAGGGACCCTCCGGTCTTGTCCAGGCAGCGGAAGCGGCTCTTCAGGAGACCAAATGTCCGCTCAATCACTTTCCTGGTCCGACCATGTGCCTCATTGTAGCGCATCTGGGCTGGTGTCACAGGGTTCCTGAGGGGTGTCAGCAACCACGGCATGTTGGGGTATCCCGAGTCACCTACGGACAGACAAGTGCACATTAGCTGACTTGGAAAAGTGGGCGGAATACTACAGATCAGATCACACACAATGGCACAAAGTCAGTACACACCGACAAGCCAGGCACGCTGGTTCTGCATCTGTGCCATCATCCTGGGGATGCGACTACTCCTCATCACAAAGGCATCGTGTGCTGAACCAGGGAAACGGGCACACACGTGTGTGATGGTCATGTCTGCAAGACACACCATCAGTGCATTGACCGAGTGGTAGTGCTTGCGGTTCCTGTAGGCCTGCTCCTCGGCCTGTGGTGGTACCAAAGCCACATGTGTCCCATCAATGGAGCCAATGACATGCGGCATCCTCCCCAGGGCATAAAAGTCACTCTTCACGTCAGTGAGTCGTCGCAGTCTAGGGAAATAGATGTACCGGTTCAGGAATAGCAACATTGCCGCCAAAACATCGCGGAGCACACGGCTCAACATGGTCTGTGACATCCCACCAGCAGTCGCCACAGTATGTTGGAAGGTACCGGTGGCAAAGAAGTGTAGGGCTGCCATCACCTTCACCTTGGGGGTCAGCGCTGTAGGATACGGCCGGCCAGGCTGCAAATGTGGGGACAACTGCACTGCCAAATCCTCAATCAGCTGCCTGGTGAAGCGGTACCGTCGGATGCTGTCCCGTTCCACCATCGTTGCCAGGTCTGGGAATGGTCGATGGACAGCAGGAGCCTTGCAGTGCAGAGGAGAAGTAAGCAAGATTGTCAGTCACCCCACATATGCGGCATTGAACACACTCAATATCACAACATACATCATTATGAGGCACAACTACATGAAGTGTGCAGTTCCGTAAGGACATGTATGGTACATACATGGCCAACATCTGTCAACACGGTCCAACAGGTGGCATCAATTAGTCCCAGGTTGGCCCATTGGATATCATGAGGCCGTGTCACAGTTCCCATCTCCTGCTGCCGTGTCACAATCACCCCCACAGTGACATGTGAGGACAGATGTGCCCCAGGCACCACAGCTCAACGACAGGTACATTCCCAGGGACCCTGTATTGCCACATGGACACTGGCATCACATGGAGTATCATGTATACACCACAGCAAAACAACCATGACCCCCACAGGTAGTGGTCCCACTTGCCACGGCAGGACAGACATGGACGTCTGTGACACACACACGCACAACATCAAAGTCCATGCACACACAACGTGGATGTGGAGACTGTCTCCCATTGTGCACATGAAATCAGAGACATTGTAAACACTACATGCACAAAGACTGTGGAGGACCATGACTGTTGTGCCACTGGGACACCCTGGCTCAAACATACCGTCCCACATGGGACTCACGGGGTATGTGACATGACATACACATACACCACCGTGAAATGTGACCATGGCACATGCACAGATATGAACAGTTGCACATCACAGTGGTCATGTACACGTAACACCCAGGATCCTGTCCCCATTAACACGTGCACAGCCTGGGGGTGGCTGCCCACAGGTGACACCCACAGGACAACATGTACACCAACATACACACAATAGGAAATGCAGCCTTACATGCCTTATGATAAAGTTTGGACAGGCTGTCGTGATGTAGGTGTGCCCCTCACTCCCTGGGAGCTATCTGTGGCTGGCATATGTCCATCTGAGACAGGCATGCTGACATATGCCAGTCACATGTACAGTGATGCGTTGAACAGCAATGGACCGATCGGTGCCCCCGGCCGGCCCATTGCATTCAATGTGTGCGGGTACGCGTTGTACCCCTGTACGCGTTGCACTGCAATGGACCGATCGGTGCCCCCGGCCGGCCCATTGCATTCAATGTGTGCGGATACGCGTTGTACCCCTGTACGCTGTGTACTGCAATGGACCGATCGGTGCCCCCGGCCGGCCCATTGCATTCAATGTGTGCGGGTACGCGTTGTACCCTGTACGCTGTTGTACTGCAATGGACCGATCGGTGCCCCCGGCCGGCCCATTGCATTCAATGTGTGCGGGTACGCGTTGTACCCCTGTACGCGTTGTACTGCAATGGACCGATCGGTGCCCCGGCCGCCCATTGCATTCAATGTGTGCGGGTACACGTTGTACCCCTGTATGCGTTGTACTGCAATGGACCGATCGGTGCCCCTGGCCGGCCCATTGCATTCAATGTGTGCGGGTACGCGTTGTACCCCTGTACGCGTAGTACTGCAATGGACCGATCGGTGCCCCGGCCGGCCCATTGCATTCAATGTGCGGGTACGCATTGTACCCCTGTACGCCGTTGTACTGCAATGGACCGATCGGTGCCCCGGCCGGCCCATTGCATTCAATGTGCGCGGGCACGCGTTGTACCCCTGTACGCGTTGTACCTCTGTACGCGTTGAACTGCAATGGACCGATCGGTGCCCCTGGCCGGCCCATTGCATTCAATGTGTGCGGGTACGCGTTGTATCCCTGTATGCGTTGAACTGCAATGGACCGATCGGTGCCCCGGCCGGCCCATTGCATTCAATGTGCGCGGTACGCGTTGTACCCCTGTACGCGTTGTACTGCAATGGACCGATCGGTGCTCCCGGCCGGCCCATTGCATTCAATGTGTGCGGGTACGCGTTGTACCCCTGTACGCGTTGTACTGCAATGGACCGATCGGTGCCCCCGGCCGGCCCATTGCATTCAATGTGTGCGGGTACGCGTTGTACCCCTGTACGCGTTGTACCGCAATGGACCGATCGGTGCGCACCCATTGACAATGGCCTTGCCTGGCAACGGACGCGTTTCGAATTTCGAACGAGTCGGTTGCTGGAAAATCAGTTGGTCACCCACAACAATGTTGCAAAATCATGTATGTCATGAAGTTGAAGATTTGAAGGATGCTGTGGGCGTGTTTTGGTGCTGCTATTCCATGGATTGGCCAGATTCAGAAGATGCAAACGACTTGGACCTATCACTTTGGACACAAGGGACAGTATCTGCCTCTCCAGCACATATATATTGCTGGCTGTTCCCCTGAGAGCTCACTTGCCTGCACTACATGCTCCAGGACGACATCTGCCACTGCACTGCTGCTGTCTCTGCCCCTCTGGACCCTGCAATGGCACGTACTGTGGAGAGAGCCCCAGCCTTCAGCCTTGAGGAGAACCAGGCCCTGCTGGACAGCCTACTTCCACAGTACAGCAAGCTGTATGGGACACCAGGGGAGCAGGTGAGTGTTCTGTGCACTGCCTTTCTGAATGTGCATATTGTCTGACTAGCAAGGCTGAAAGTCTGCACGCCACTGGCTAGCAGGCTCACTGAGTAGTTGTCACCCCCCATAGTGTGTAGTGACATGCACTGGACAGGTATGGTGCAGTGACAGTGCATTTGAACAAGGTTTTACTTCCCATGCAATGATACCATGTAGTGACGTCTGGCAAACTGTCCATGGGCAGCTTTGCACTGCCTGTGTACATCATGTGCCCCTGTGATTGAGACATGTATATACAACTGTGTCATGCACGGATATGTTGCATGTGTAGTAATGGCCTTTTCACTTTGTCATCCTGACAGGTTAATGCCCATCGGAAGCAGGAGATCTGGAAGGACATCGTCCGGGCTGTCCGGTCCGTGGGGGTCTACAAGCGCCGGATCCGCAACTGCCAGAAGAGGTGGCAGGACCTTCGGGGCTGGACCCGGAGGATTGCACGGGTCCAGCTGAAGCTGTCGCCTCCTCGCAGGAGGGGCGGAACACGGACCCTGACCCCCACATGCTCCAGATCCTGGCGGTGGTGTTTCCAGACCTGGATGGGCAGCTGAAGGCCAGACAGCAGCAAGGAGGGGTGAGTCAAAGACTGCACTGTGAACTCTGTATTACATGCTTTGTGCCCTCCTCTGGCCTGGTTCAACTGCCACAGTGCAGCAGTCATGTTGTCCAGGAGCCATGTCCCTCTATTGTGCACTGCCCACTGCTCATCTGATACCCAGGTGTGGCCCTTACATTCAGGGAATTGTGTCACTTGGGACTGTGTCCTTGCAGTTTGCTTCACTAAAGGTGGGGGACAGCATCTGTTTCCCTAACTCTGTTGTGGGCATCATGGGTGGGTCCATTGTTCACACAACGCCTGTGTTCGGACATGTAATCTGCGTGTTGCTTTGATATGCGGTCCACTTGCTGAGCTGAGCCACCACATGTGCCTGGGGTATGTGGCACACGCCCATGCAGCGGGTGGGAACAATGTTTGGGCCCCAGGAGTGTGCAGATTACGTGTGTCACACATACATAGACAGCTATCCACTGTCCAGGGCTCATCCCTCATTCATGTGGAGCAGGACAGTCATGCCTACTCCAGGCCATGCAATGCACTCCGTACTCCCACTCCCGTGTATCAGCTGACACATTGTGCGCAGTGATTTGACCCCTCAGGTGTCTGCCTCTGTGTCAGTGTGCTGTGGATTACTTGCCAGGACTGCTGGGGTGTTTCTTGGTAGGGGCTCAGCATGCCACTGGAGATGTGACCATAGGAGACGATACTTGTGTGTCACATAGGTGTTTGATCAGCTGCCCGTGCAGACTGGGGTATGCGAATGTGAAGTTCAGGCAGCTGTTCCCCATTCACAGCAGATTGTGAGGGGCTCAGGTTCAGAGGGTAGTGTCACAGGTCTCCCATATGTCCAATAGGTATGACCTGGACAGATGAGGGTTAAGATGATGTGTTGTGTGGGGGATGTACATGTGCACTTGTGCAGCTCCAGGACTTGCATTCCCCATGACCTACTATTGTGACACAGTGCATAGTGTTGTTGTCTGGCTGCCAAGTCATACATCACTGAGACAGTGATGTATGACTTAGCAGTCATGCCTCTTCCATGGCATTTGTCTACTTATTGGTGGTCTTGCAGGGGAGTGACATGTGCTACATGCACACCATTGTGGCGATGGCTATCAGGACATGGGTGCATCATGGTGTCTGTCGCTGGTATGCATCACATGCATTTCCTATTTGACTCTGGGCATCCCTTTCATCCGGAAACCTGTACTGACTCAGTGGCAAGAGCTGTGATGTGTGCATGTCCACATGCCACACCGTGTCCTCTGCACTGTCCAACTACTGTGTACTTGGTGCATGTGTCCACACTGGGGTGTTGCAATCCAACAGACACCAGACAGATGGGTGCAAGGCCATGTGGGATGTGAGTGCCATGCTTGGCATCAGACTGACAATTGGCTTCTCCTGTTCAGTTAGGGCACTTTTAGCAATGTACAACTAATGATGCCAGGGCTTGCTCTGTAATGTGCTGTGCTCACAGTGGTGTGTGCGTTTGGTGCAGGTGACTGATGTCTGTCTGTTTCCCCATTGTTTGCAGATACATCCACGGCCACGGAAGGGGACAGCTCCACGGACCAGGAGGAGCCAGAGAGCCAGACTGGGTCAGCAGCCGAGGAGTGGTCGGAGGGACCCAGTGGCACGGAGGGCGAGGGGAGCCACACCGAGGAGTCCTCAGCATCATCCACCTCAGCTGAGGACCAGAGCAACTCGGAGGATGACTCCCTTATGGAGGCGGGTGTCAGCAGCCACCACACCCCAGCTAGTGTTGCTGTCCCCGCCACCACCAGCACCACCACCGCCCTCCCATCGGCTCCCATTCCCCAGGTCCGTGGAGGCTCCCATGTTCGGGAGCGTGTCTCCTTTGGGCCAGGCACCGCACCCCTGCCCCTGTGTCCCCTGCTGCCCTGAGTGAGGAGTCTGTGTACCACCTTCGCCAGCTCCATGTAGGGCAGACAGCCATGCTGAGTGTCCTCCATGCGCACACCGCTCTGTTGACTCAGCTGGTGTCGTTCATGGAGGGCATCTCATCGGGCATGTCTGACCTACAGAGGGGCAATAGGTCCATGGACTCCTCCCTGACGGCAGCAGTGTCCCTCCTCAGACAGTCCCTCACCCCTCCTGCCTCTGCTCCATCCACACTCCCCAGCACCTTACCCGTCCCAAGCACACACACACACACACCGGCACAGGCACACACCAGCACACACACGTCCAGCACACAGACACACACGCCACAAACAAAACGCACACGCACGCACAGTCAGGGGACTGAAACCAGACTCACAGGGGATGGGGCCCTGGTACACACACACGCATCCACGGGCACTGCGCAGTCCTCAGTTGCCTCTCCCTCCAAAACACCCTCCCTTGCCTCACCTGCAACCCCAAAGACCCAGCGCCTCTTCCTCAGTGACCTCGGCCTCTTCCCCTCCGATCCAGCTGCTCCAGCATCCAGGGGGAAGAGGAAGCCCCCACACGGAGCAGAGTGCCCCTCGCCCCCGGACACCCTCCCCCAGGCGCAGACAGACTGAGGCCCCCACCCGCAAGTCCCCCCGGAGTGGTAAGAGCAAGACCCCGCCGCCGCCCTGCAGCTCAAGCACCAGGTCTCCTTCCTCCATCCCTCAGGCCCCCACTCCACAGGTGCCCCCACCACACCCTGCCCCAGGTTCCCCCACCCACAGATATACCATCCCCAAGAGGATCCGGCCTTCTCCCCTGCCACTTGCTCTCCCGGCACCACACCCCCGCTGTGCTTGTCTGTGCCACTGATGTGGTGAGGGTGTCCTCCCCTCTGTCCAGCCCACCTTGCCTGTTCCCCATTCTCCTCCCCTGGTGGTAGGCACTGCAGTGGAGTCCACTACCACCCTGTCTGACTTGGGCACTGCAGTGGCGGACCTGTCCACTCCATCTGCAGGGTCCACTGCAGTCGTGCCGGCACCCACAACATTTGAGCCATGCCCCCCAGTTGTGCCGGCACACACCATGTCAGACACCTCCACTGCAGTTGTCAGTGGCTCTCCAGCACCCACCACCCCTTCCCTGCTTCCTCCTGGTGAGCCCTGATCCTGTCCCTGCGGTGCCTGGCCTACCCCCCGGTTGCCCCTCCTAGTGGATTGTCCCTGGTTTTGTGCAGGCATGTGTAGGGTGGCATCTGCCACTGTCACCCACTTGTGACTTTGTTGATGGACTGGCCATTGGCCTTTGTTTATGTTCTACCGGACTTCTACTTTTAATGCCACATATGCTGAATAAAGCAACTTTCTGTTCTCTAGTGCTTTTGCTTCTGATGTACATGATGTTGATGATGCTAACCATGCCCTTGCTGCAGTGATGGTGATATTTGGTCTCATGATAATGAAGTGTTACTGTGCAGGAACCCATGTGGTCCAGGGGGAATGTGTCCTATCCTGTGGTGTATCCATGTCATCCATAGCAGCATCTGAGGGTGTCATGTGTTCAGTATTTGGCAATGGGATTTCCTACTTAGATTGCCTATTTCACATCTGTGGCTTCCACCCCTGCACATCTGTTGTGCCTGCCATTGTTCAATTCGTCTACTTCCCTGACCGTGTGGCCATCTCCAGTGGACATGCAGGTTTGGGCATCAATGGGGAAGGACTCATCTGTGTTGTCAGTGCAACATTGCTATACAAGTGTGTTGGATCTGTGCTGATGATTCCGTTGGCACTTCCATGACCAGGCTGATGTTACGGGAGCCCTCATTTGGTGCTAATTGTTGATTGTGTGACCAAGTGCTCAGCTGACATGATGGGGCCCTACTGAGGCAACATATGGCACAGCTTTCCTCACACAGGAGTGGAGTCCCCTCATGGCAGTGTGTACTCCTGTGACATTGCCTGCGCCCAAGGTGTGTGTTGTATGTGCATGTCTGTGTGTTCACTTCCGTTTAGCTGTGCATGCTGTGATCCCTAGTGTTGTACCTGTTTGTGATGCTAGCTGAGTTGACCTATGTTCCCCCAAAGTCTTCGCCCTGGGTTCTCTGTGATGTGGGTGCATGGCACATTACTGGTCATCAGGGTGTCACCCATAGGTGTGTTTGCTGTCAGGGCTGAGTTTGTGTGCAGACGCAGATGGGTCACAGTCAGGTTTCCCTTGGCACTTGTTGTTTGCCCCTGTCATGTGATTTCCAGTTTGTGTTATCTTTCAGTGATTGTGACACGTTGTGTGTGTGACTGCTGGCACTCCTCAGGGTCCGGGCTGCAATGTTGGTTGTTGTCTATGTGTGTTCTTTGTGGGTGACCTTGGCTTCTTCATTGGTGTGTGACTGTGGATGGGATCCCATTGGTTGGTGTGGTATTGCCGTCATGTCCATGCACAGCGTAGTGTGCAGTGTGTCAGACATTCAGGAGTCTTGTTGAGTGGCCATGTGTGATGTGTTTCTGCACCTTGGTTCCCACCCACCACCCTGGAATAGTCATGGGTGCATGTGCAATGTCACCAGTGCATGTGTGCTTCACTGCTGCACATTGTTGGAGGTCGAGGGGTGTGGTGTTGAGTGTGTGCAGATGAGAGTTGTTGCCCGGCTAGGCCCCTGCCTCCATGTTGGCCTTGGCTTACTGGCCATGCTGTTTGATTTGTGCTTGTGTAGGTGTGATGGTAATTAGTTGCTCAGGACACATGACTGTGGTTCACAGTGTGAACCACATTTAGCTTTGTCATCACAGTGGGATTGTAATGCAGCCCAGGGTCACCACATTGTGGGGGCCCTGGGGGTGGTGCTGTGGTGTGTCTGTGTCCTGCTGTGTCAGTTGCTGTCCCTACGTGCCTGTGTGACATGTGTGATTTGTGCTCCCTCTCATCTGACAATGCCTGCTTGCCCACATAGGGGATTTGGATCCATGAGTTACCTTTGTGTGGCACTGTATGCACATCTGTATGATTGGTATTCAGGTCTCCTCATGTGTTGTGTGGTTGCCTGGGGACACTGGCACCCCCCTCACCTGTTGTGTATAATGTGCAGTGTGGGTCTGCCTGTTTGTGTTTGTGCATCTGCACCACTGCATTGGCATATCTTGGGTGTGCCATTGGCTGTATGTAGTTTGGTGGGTTTCCCCTGCTGTCCCTGGGACTCCTAGGTCATCGGTCAGCACAATGATCATGGTTTGTGTGTCCCATTGCTGCCATGGTATGGTATCTGTTCACCTCACATCTGCAGTCTCCACAGGGTATCTGCATTTGTGTGCCCATTGGTGCAAATATGTGGGTCTGCATTCTGATGGTCACTTCTGTCATTGTGTCATTGATGATTGTTGACGGTGTCAGCCCCCATGGGTGTTGTTTGTCTGCACATGGCCAAAGGTATGTCTTATTTGCACTGCAGTATTTGGCTCCCCCAATTTATGTTGCAATGGGACACATACACTACTTTGCCACTGATGTGTTTGTTGTTCTGTGACCAGGAATCATCCATGCAGTTTGGCAGTTGCACCTCTTTCTTTGTCAACACTTACCTTTTGGTCACTGTGATGATGGGGGTTTGGACCCCATTGCCACAATGTTCAAAATGTGCTTCAGCTATGGACCCCACACTTACATTTTGGTCACTGTGATGATGGGGGTTTGGACCCCATTGCCACAATGTTCGAAATGTGCTTCAGCTATGGACCCCACACTTACCTTTTGGTCACTGTGATGATGGGGGTTTGGACCCCATTGCCACAATGTTCAAAATGTGCTTCAGCTATGGACCCCACACTTACATTTTGGTCACTGTGATGATGGGGGTTTGGACCCCATTGCCACAATGTTCAAAATGTGCTTCAGCTGTGGACCCCACACTTACCTTTTGGTCACTGTGGTGATGGGGGTTTAGACCCCATTGCCACAATGTTCAAAATGTGCTTCAGCTGTGGACCCCACACTTACATCTTGGTCACTGTGATGATGGGGGTTTGGACCCCATTGCCACAATGTTCAAAATGTGCTTCAGCTATGGACCCCACACTTACATTTTGGTCACTGTGATGATGGGGGTTTGGACCCCATTGCCACAATGTTCAAAATGTGCTTCAGCTATGGACCCCACACTTACCTTTTGGTCACTGTGAAGATGGGGGTTTGGACCCCATTGCCACAATGGTCATGGCCTGCTTAGCATTGTGGGTGCCACACACATATATGTGTGGCACATGTGCTAGGGGGTCACATTGTATGTTCAAAGTCATGTTCGGTGTTGTAGGCATTTGACACAGTCTATACACGCTTGTCATGGTGTTGGGGGATGTCTTCTTCTTGCATTCCCTAGGTTGTGGTGTGCTGGTTGTGTCATGCATTGTCCATCCTATGAGTGGGGGTGGTAGTAGTGGTAGGCATCCAGCCCCCCTGGCTGAGGGTGGTAGTAGTGGTAGGCATCCAGCCCCCTGGCTAAGGGTGGTGGTAGGCATCCAGCCCCCCTGGGTGAGGGTGGTAGTAGTGGTAGGCATCCAGCCCCCCTGGGTGAGGGTGGTAGTAGTGGTAGGCATCCAGCCCCCCTGGGTGAGGGTGGTAGTAGTGGTAGGCATCCAGCCCCCTGGCTAAGGGTGGTGGTAGGCATCCAGCCCCCCTGGCTGAGGGTGGTAGTAGTGGTAGGCATCCAGCCCCCCTGGCTAAGGGTGGTGGTTGGCATTCAGCCCCCTGGGTGAGGGTGGTAGTGGTGGTAGGCATCCAGCCCCCTGGGTGAGGGTGGTAGTAGTGGTAGGCATCCAGCCCCCTGGGTGAGGGTGGTAGTAGTGGTAGGCATCCAGCCCCCCTGGCTAAGGGTGGTGGTAGGCATCCAGCCCCCCTGGCTAAGGGTGGTGGTAGGCATCCAGCCCCCTGGCTGAGGGTGGTAGTAGTGGTAGGCATCCAGCCCCCCTGGCTAAGGGTGGTGGTAGGCATCCAGCCCCCCTGGCTGAGGGTGGTAGTAGTGGTAGGCATCCAGCCCCCTGGCTAAGGGTGGTGGTTGGCATCCAGCCCCCTGGGTGAGGGTGGTAGTGGTGGTAGGCATCCAGCCCCCTGGGTGAGGGTGGTAGTGGTGGTAGGCATCCAGCCCCCCTGGGTGAGGGTGGTAGTAGTGGTAGGCATCCAGCCCCCCTGGGTGAGGGTGGTAGTAGTGGTAGGCATCCAGCCCCCTGGGTGAGGGTGGTAGTAGTGGTAGGCATCCAGCCCCCTGGCTAAGGGTGGTGGTAGGCATCCAGCACCCCCTGGCTGAGGGTGGTAGTAGTGGTAGGCATCCAGCCCCCTGGCTAAGGGTGGTGGTAGGCATCCAGCCCCCTGGCTGAGGGTGGTAGTAGTGGTAGGCATCCAGCCCCCCTGGGTGAGGGTGGTAGTAGTGGTAGGCATCCAGCCCCCTGGGTGAGGGTGGTAGTAGTGGTAGGCATCCAGCCCCCCTGGCTGAGGGTGGTAGTAGTGGTAGGCATCCAGCCCCCCTGGCTAAGGGTGGTGGTTGGCATCCAGCCCCCTGGGTGAGGGTGGTAGTGGTGGTAGGCATCCAGCCCCCCTGGGTGAGGGTGGTAGTAGTGGTAGGCATCCAGCCCCCCTGGGTGAGGGTGGTAGTAGTGGTAGGCATCCAGCCCCCTGGGTGAGGGTGGTAGTAGTGGTAGGCATCCAGCCCCCTGGCTAAGGGTGGTAGTGGTGGTAGGCATCCTGCCCCCTGGGTAGGGGTGGTGGTGCGCATTCAGGCCCCTGTGTGCATATGTGGCATTGGTGATGGGCATCCCGCCCCTATGGTGCTGCTGTTGCTGGTGTAAGTATATTCTGCATCCCTCTGTGTGTGTGTGATGTGTCGTGTACGTGTTGTATGTGTTTTGTGGTTGGTGTCTGACTTACCTTCTGCGCCGTACGCGTCCGTGCCTGTTCCGGTAGTAAATGTAGAATATTGGTATGATCGGGACGAAGGGATTCATGGTTGGTTCGTGTCGTTCGTCCTTCTCGTTGCTTCGCGTCGTCCTCGCCGCTCGCGTCGTCCTCGTCGCTGGCGTGTTCGTCTCGTAGCCGTGGATCGTGTTGTGGCGCGAATCGGAGCTTATGTGCGCCTCTCCCGGATGCTTTGACGTGCCGTGCGTAGCGACGGGTTCGGCGCGTACGGAAAGCGCATCGTATTCGTTCGGCCGGACGGAGCTGCATTTTCCCTTCCGTGCGACTCGATTCGGCGTTTCCGGATTCGCCTCGGTCGGGGAACAGGACCTGGTTTGGGTGAGTACGGCTCGGCCGGATTCTGTGCTGTTGTGCGCATCGTACTTACTCGTTCGGTGTGCTGTACGGATCGGTCGGGAAACAGGCTTTCGCATGGCTTTTTTCCCGACCGAATGGTATTGGGTGCGCCTCCGACCGAGATCGGAATCGGCCCCGTAGTCTGTTGGACTGTGTCACAAAGGAAAATCATTTTTGTTGGGATTAAACATGCTCGATAAAAAGTTTCCGTCCCCTGAACTTGCTGAGGTTTGGTTTCCCAAATAGATTTTAGTGCAATTGTGTCCTTCCAATAATCATAGCTTTTAAGTGGTAACTGGTTGAGAAATGAAGGTGTATATATTAGCTAAGTTTGTGTAAGCATATATTTCTTTGGTGGTGTAGGAACTAATTTGAAATAATATGATGTTGGATCTGAAGTGTCATATCCTAAAAAATATGGGAATTTACCTTAGTATGTTTTGGAACAACCTTGTGGGGGAGTCGGGCAATATTCCCATTGTGTGTAATTAAAAAGTGTATGCTGAACACTGGCCCGATGTAGAAAATGATGCTAGTAATGGTGATAACAGAACACGTCAGCATAATTAGCAGAATTAAGGTACAAATCCTCTGATTCAAAAACAGTATTATATCCCAACTCTGTGAGCATGGAGTTTACAGTTTCAACATCCCAAGCATCTAAATGTAACCCAGGTACCATTACATCACCCATAGAAACCTTAAACACTCATGGTATCTGTAAGATCTCCATAGGACCAAATATGTCGAAAGGAACTTTATCAAAAACAATTCCATCAGTCACTGGAACAGCTGAAATGTTCACAAGGGACAAGTCTCTTTTTAGTTTATGAGAAGAAGCGAGTGCTTACTTCAATCATGATGCTGGTTGCGGATGCAGGAATTAATTGTAGTGCATTCTCCGCCCCTCCAGCTGGGGTTAAACAGCTTTGGTGGTGCTCACTAGCTGCAGAAGAATGTCCCGTATAGTAGCGAGGGTTCCTCATAGTCTACTATTTAGAATCGGCCACATGGTGTAGCTTGACATGTTTCAATGGAGACAAAGCGCTTGTCTTTAGATCCAGGAAGTGGTGGCAGGGTAACAAATCGTGTTCCTTGGATACCAAGGACTGGCACTGGTGCTCTGTATGAGGTGCCAAACTCCTTTTTGATTGTGACCTTCTCTCGAACGAGATCCACAACTTTTGGAATCTAGCTGGAAGGTTGTGGTTTGTCTTCAATGTTCGCAGAGGGAGACGTTTTCAAATGTTTGTTTGCTTGAGCATCACAGAACTTTTGTAGATCCTGTAAAACAGCACAACGATTATCTACTTCCAAGGGCAAGGCTACTGCCACACTGTCTGGACTGTCATAGTCTGGAACATACATCTTGATGCCAAAAAGTACTTTGTACAGGGTCCACCCACCCAGAGATCTTTTAGGGCGGTTATTAAGTGCTTGTTGAACCCCATGTAGGTGGTGGATCCAACAGCACCCTCTGCCTAATACTCTAGCTGTTAAGGACTGCTTTAAGTCATGGTTTATCCTCTCCACAAAAGAATTGCCCGCAAGCCTGTACGGAGAAGAATAATGCACCTGTACACCGAGGGATGCTATAGAATCCTGGTACGCTTTAGACAAGAAAGTCAGGCCCTGGTTCGAGTGGAGTGCAGTGCATGCATGTGTCCCAATAAAGACTTGCATGTCTTTAATAACAGTTTGAGCGTCATCCGAACGCTGTGGCCAAATCCAGAGGAACCTGAAGCATGAATCAACTGCTACTAAAATAAATTTAAACGCAGTGTTTGAAATCAATGGACCACAGTGGTCCAAATAAATGCAGCCGAAAGGCTTGTTGGAAATCAACAGGTGTGTCTGCAGTGGACGAGACATGGTGGAAGCTTTAATTTGTTGACAAATGTCGCACCACAGAACATATTTCTTGGCCTGCTCATATAAGCCGCGCTACCAATTACGTTCTTGTAGCAAGGAAATTGTGGCCGACACACCTGTATGTGCAGAAGCAACACCTTCATGTGCAGTTGTCACTAAAGTTAGCCTGTGGTCTTGGTTGGGAATAAAACGATCGCCAACCCCTGGAATAGTAACAAAAGGGATGTTCTGATCACTCAGCTGATAAGAATATTTAGAAAGAAAACCTTTAGGTGAAGGGGTGCCATCTTTATTTGCATTAACAGCAGCCAAGATATCGCTATCTATTCTCATTTTGGAACAAGTAATGGCAGCAACAGTATCAGTCGCGACTGCAGATTTGGCTGCTTCATCAGACAAAGAATTCCCTACGAGGTGTGCTCCCAAATGTATGCATTACATGAGCCAGTGGCAACCTGTCTTTTAGGTCTGCCATTTTAACTCAAAACATTTTATGCTTGACTGTTTTGCCTTTAGAATCTTTGAATCCACTCTGCTTCCAATAATGAAAATTATCATTTAAGGACTGTACACAGTAATACGAATCACACACAATAGGAGTGGAGAATTTAGGATCCATAAGTGCAAGTGCAAGAAGTAAAGCTTTCAGTTCAGCATACGGTGTGGTGCAGTCGCCTAAGGATTGGGTGCGAGTTTTTTGTGGTTGGAATTTGCTGTCCAACATAACACCAATAACAGTAGTGCATGCCGCTAAATATTGCTGTTTAGAACCTATTGCAGGTTGGGCTGAATCAGAGTAAATAATATATTTATACTGGTCAAGAGGTAAGACAGAGCTTGGCCTGGGATAAATATGCTCATACTGTAAGAATTCTTGTGTCTGTAAAGAAGGGTCGAGGACGAAGTCTACATCGACAGATGTTAAGGATGTTGCCCACTGTATCCATCTAGGATGGAAGTCTTTACATTCGGAATGCTAGCTTTTGCGACAGCCTCTAAGGCTGGCACGGGAGTAACAACAATAGTGCATTTCCCTTGTGCATGCGACCGCTCCTTAAGGATTGTTATCTGCACTGCAGTCAGTATTTTTTCAG
Organism: Calotriton arnoldi; assembly: GCA_963921515.1. Classification (NCBI taxonomy): domain Eukaryota; kingdom Metazoa; phylum Chordata; class Amphibia; order Caudata; family Salamandridae; genus Calotriton; species Calotriton arnoldi. The sequence continues at coordinate 512,154 of CAWUFW010011667.1, read as the reverse complement.
TGGAAGCAAAACTCATTTCCGCACTGGAATATTCATGCAATTTATATGTAATTGGCACTGTTTCACTTTCATTAAAAGTGATGTAGGTAAATCCAATTGCACCTGGTGAAATTCGGATGACTAGGTTCATAGTATTTACACATGTATGTAAGTGATGTTTAGCAAGTAAGTCAGATTGTAATGACCTGAGTGTATCTGTGTGTTCTGATGTTCAATGTGTTGTGGAAAAATCAGGTGCTATGAATTCATTAAGTGGTTTAATGCGTTGTGCATAATCCAGTATGTATGTTCTGCCAAAATTAAGAAATCCTAGCAGGGACTGTAATTTCTTTAAATTATTTGGAGGTTGAAGTTGCACACACTTCTCCAAAAAAATGAGGTGGAAGGCTTGTTCCCTCATGTGTAAGTTCATATCCTAGAAAAGGGGGGATTTAATTAATCATCTGTAAGGTAGATATCATCTACAATGGACAATGCGTCTGTGTCAATATTGTGAAGAATTGACATTATGCGTGCAGCAAATAGTCCCGGGCTATTCTTATAGCCCAGTGGGAGCTTTTCATATCTCATTTGAAAACCAAGGGCTGAGAAGGCTGTCCAATCTCTGCTTTCTAGTGCTAGATTGTGACCATTGGAGATATCCACAGTGGTTTCATACTTTTTACAGCCAATATTATTAATAAGTGCCATACTATGTGTATTTTGCACTGCAAAAGTGCGTGTATGACTGTTTAAATGTCTATAGTCTAATACAATGCGATAAGAATGACCCGGTTTCAAATCAGGTAAAAGAGGATTGTTCATCTGAGAGACACAGGGTTCAATTACTCCCTGGTACTCCAATCGGGAGAGTATTTCTCTAATAGGTGCTTTTGCATCCTGTTGAATAGGGCATTGTGGTTGCGCTTGCGGACTGGACCTTAAGGGTATATCCCAGCAGCCACGATTGCCATAGAGCGCAGGGGCTAGTGCAAGAGCCCTATTCTGCAGCATAGGCTTGTTTGACTTGTTTAGGGACAAGGGCTGAAAAGCAAGGAACAATAACATCCTCTCCTTGAGGGGACTGTTGTACAAACTATGGAGGCCAATCAACCTTCAACAGAAGAATGTCATAAGACAAAGTTACATTTTCCCAGAATATTGCTCTAATGGTGCGTGGTACGTCACCCTTGATTTGAATGTCTAGATTATCTATCAAAGGGGGCTACGTGCCTGTCTGGTGTGTCAACTGTAACAAAGTTATCAGTTGCTCTCGCTACCAGAAACTGATGGCGATTCCAGCGCCCTATGGTGACTTTGCCACGCTGTCAAGGAGAGTCACCACACAACTTCTGTTCAGGAGGAGGGTTCTCATTGACTGTGGCATATTTAGTGGTTATAGTCGCAACTTTCTTTTTCTGAAAAGGGAGTTTATATGGCAGATGTCCTTCCGCCTTCTTTATCTTCACATCAGGCAAGCGTTGTGCCTCACTTTTCGGTTTCATGTACTCTTCTTGTTTGTGTTCAGATCGCACTCCTCTGTCATACTGCTGGTCAGACGATTCCTGAAAGGAACAAGGAGAACGTTTGTCAGGAACCTGATACCTGTCTGGAGTCTTGATTTTAGTGCGATCACGAAAATCGTGCCACCTCTCAGAGGACTCAGGGGGTGGAGAACCTCTGCGAGGTTTACCTTTCTGAGGTTGTTTAGCTTTAGTCCATGATTTTTTGATAAACTCACGTGTCTGCTTGGCTTACTTGTCAGTACCAGATTTGCCAAGAGGTGGTTTTGCAGGTCTGGTTCCCAAATTATTGCGAACTAAGGATATGTAGACATCAGCAATAAGTATAGGCAACTCACGTTCACGGTCGACTCGCGCAACCGCTGTGAGAGCTGGCATATAGCCAGAGATGCTGCTTCACCTTTAACATTAGACAGAATCATTGTGGATACTAAAGGAACATTTCCCATTAGTTTCATCCCCAAATCCATGGCAGCAGCTGTTTGTTTGAATACATCTGGCAAGACGGACATTGAGGGAGTGCCGTGACATATAGTATGGACAGCGGCAAAAACTGTCCCCCAGGTGTTGCAGTCTCCAATACCGGGAACCATCCTGTTGGGTACGCACATAGTCAAAATTCTGTGCTTGTTTTGTGGCTGTATAAGGGGAAACACAACTTCAATTTGGTTGATCTTTTGGGTAATCCAAAATGGATTTGCCTGACGATTAGTTGGTTGTTTGCCCATATCTGAATGAACAATTACAGGACTTATTGCCGGCACTACAGTTTACTGGGCTTGCCCCTGCAGTCCAACTCTTGCTGGGTGTGCCAACAACGTGCGCAAAGCAAACTGAGTTAAGCGTCTGTTTAAGTTAACTAGACCATGGTATAAGTCATGTGATTGCACTAGATTTTGATTAACCATATCAGGGAATGGTATATATCCAGCTAATGCTGACCAGGTAGCCCGATCATTACTAAGGGGACCAGTGCTTAATTTGTAAAATATTAAGTGCAGGTACTCAGATTTATTTTTATGAGGACACCCCCACTTCCCCCGGCTCCGCCCACTTCCTCCAGTGGCCCCACCCACTTCCTTTATTGGCTCCACCGACATCCACAAGCCTCAACACATCAGAGCCTCCTCCTCACTTCTTCAGTTTGGCAAGATGCTGAATACCTGGCTCTTCATATATGCCCCACGGGGACCTCACACCTACACACCTGCCCAAGCGCCTGGATACCTTCTCAGGTGATTAGTGCACTATACAAATCAATATAACATAACATATGGAAAGCCTATTAAACAACTCAAAAGTGTACTCAAATTAGAGAATGTGTGTATTTCTCAAAATGCAGCTTTAGGAAAGGTCATTTGAGGACTTGAGGCAACTTGGCAAACTGAAGAGAATGCGCTTGTACAGTGCTGTTTAAAAGAAAGGAAAAGATGAAGGAAGGAATACATTAAAGAAGGCAGCAACAAATGCAGGCAGGAAGGGGAGTAAAGGAGTGAGGAAATAAATAATGGATGAAAGATGGAGGAAATAAGAAGATAATGTGAAAGGAAGAAATGAAGGGATAGAGGGAGAAAGGATGTGAACTATGTGTGATGGAAGAATAGAAAGAAGAAAGGATTAGAGGAAGACAAGCAGAAGGAAGGGTTGAGGTTTAGAGAGGAGGAAATTAAAGAAGGGATGAAGGAAGGAACAAGAAAAAAGAAAGTAAGGAACGAATGGAGGAAGAAAGAAGATATGCACCAAAGGAGGAAGCGTGGTTAATGAATGAGGATGTAAAGAAGTAAGAATGGAAAGAAGAAAGGAGGCATGGCATGAGGTGCTGAGGAAGAGAAAAAGAAAAAGATGAGAAGAAGGAAAGAAAGGAGGCCAGGGGAATGGATACAAGCATGAAAGGTACTGGGTCAAGGAGGGACAGAGGAAATAATGACTGAGTAATATTGCAAATAAATTGAAAGAAAAAAAAGATTAAAATACATTTCTGTGTCCCTAACACACCATGTATGTTTGTAAATCACATATTCGCCAGAAGAGGCCTTGCAAAGAAATTCAAAATGCTGTTATCCAACTCAAAGGCACTCATTTTATCCACCTCAGAAAGATGAAAGGTTGAGTGGCCACTCCAAGATTTAAATTTATGACCCTGAGATCAAACATTTTACCAAGAATTGTTACATACACCCAGACAAAAACGCACATACACTCTCTCACTCTCCCTGTTTTGAAACTCTTCAAAAATATTGAGTATTTTACAAATTATTGTCATTTTCTCACTTAGTACCCCTACCAGTCCGCATTCCTTTCCTTCTCCACTGGGCCTTGGACCCTCTCATGCAACCTGCTTTCCGTATATTGTGTTTTAACATTATATGCCCGTGTGATTGTTGGGAAACCTGAAGCTCACCCCGCCAATCTTACTGAACAAGCTACGCCCCTGGTTCATGGGTACTTTTGGACTTGGCCCTTTTTGCAGGGTGATCCCTGACCTTTTTGCCTTCCTCCTAGCCTTTTTTCTGACGTGGTGTTGGTGGTTTTAGGACTCTGGGCACTTTAGCACTGCTGTCCAGTGTAAAGTGCGTGTGCTCTCTGTGGTAAACATGGTAAGATTGGTCTACACCTGTTTGGCATATTTAATTTACCTGTCAGTCCCTTGTAAAGTGGTATCTCAGGTACCCAGGGCCAGTAAATTAAATGCTACTGGTGGGCTTGCAGCGCTGATTGCGCCACCCACCAAAGTAGCCTTTCAAACCTGTCTCAGGCCTCTGCCATTGCAGGGCCTGTGCGCGCAGTGTTACTGCCGCTGTGACGTGGCACCTAAAGTGTGTGCCATGTCTGTGACCCCCCTTTTACTGCATGTCAGTCACCCCTAAGGTAGGCTCCTAGCTAGCCCTATGGGCAGGGTGCATTGTAGGTAAAAGGTAGGACATGTACCTTAAGTGTGTGACATGTCCTGGTAGTGACAAACAGCCATTTTGGTTTCTCACTGCTGTGAGGCTGCCCTCTCATAGGAATGCATTAGGGATTCCCTGATAAGTGCTTCAGTGGTAATTCCTGATATGAGAGGAGCAGCGTGGTCAAGTTTGGTATGTTTGGAATAGTAATAATAAATGCTGCGCAATGGTGTGCGCAGATTTATTATTACTATTTTAGAAATGCCACTTTTAGAAGTTGGCATTTCTGTGTGCTATGTGTCTGCCTGCCTGATGTGTATTGCATGTCTGGCTCTGGAGTGACAGGGGCTGCTGAGGTGTGTGTGGCTCCAGGGAGGGCAGGGTGAGTCAGCGCTAGGCTGAATAGGAGATCTGCATTTGGAGTAGTGGGAGGAGTAGTCCCCTGACCCTGAATAGGTCTGTGCCTGCCTGAGTGAATGCTGGCTCTGCCCCCCTGTGGTGGTCTGATGACCGAGCCCCCACCTGACAAAGGGGAAGAGGAGCCCTGTAAACAAAGTGCTCCAATACCCCCCAGAACCAGTTGGGACTGGTTCCCCCAGCCCTGTGCCAGGGCAGAACAAAGGAAAATGTGGTATAAGTACTGGGGCTGTGACCCCATGTTTTTTGGTGCTTCCTTGTGACTTGGGGCGTGCTGCTGCTGGGCCCCAGGAGGAACCGCCACGAGGGACTGCCTCCCTGCTGGAGGGCTCTGTGAGCTGGCCTGCCTGGGCCCAGCCTTGTGCCCCTGAAACTTTATCCTTCTCTCCCAGGACGGGGAGAGTGCTGGGGCCTCGCAGCGCTGAGCTGCGTCAGATTCAGGGGGAATCCCGACGTGGGGATTCCCCTGCATAGGCTGGAGGAAAGCGGGAGCCCACCCCGCTGTTTTTGTGCTCCTGTAAGCGGGAGCCCACCCCGCAGTGATGCCTTGGAAGCGGGACCCCACCCCGCATTGATGCCTCTGAACGGAGGACACCCCGCGTTTTGGTGAGGAGAAAGAGCCGCCGCAACGGAGACTTCGCTCCGAGAAGCAGCTGGGACCGGAAGTCAGGCAGCGAAGGCCTGACTGTGTGCCGGACCCGGCCGGACGAAGCCAATCACTGTGCGGCACCACCGGAAGCCAGGCAGCCCTGTGCCTGGTGTAGGCGGAGCTCCCGGTGGGTCGTACTGCTGCGACGTGGGGAAGAAGCCAGGCGGGAGCCTACCCCGCACTGGCGAGCGACCAGAGACGAGGAGCGGCTGGGCTGCATGAGCGCAGTCTCCAAGCTGACCAGAGGAGTCAAGGAGAGGCCCCAGAAGCGGGGTCCGACCGAGGCACATTGTCGGTGCCTTCCTGCCGCGTTGGAGGAGTCAAGGAGAGCCTCGGTGAGTGGGGCTCGAGTTTGCACCCTGTTGGGGCCAGTGCCTGTCTCCTTCAGCTGCCCCGCAGGAGAGCGGGCAGCTACAACATTGGGGGGCAATTTTGTTCGGTAGTCCCAAAGCGGGGCCCCTCAGGCACGGAAAGTGCCAGTGTTGATTTCGTGTTGGGCCAGTTTGGAGGCCTCACTTGTTAAAGGGGGCATTTTCTGAGAGAGAGGAGCCCCGGGAATGAGGGGCTCCCAAGGCACTTTTTGGGTGCCGGTCTTCCCAGCTGCACTGCGAGAGCCCGGGTAGCTGCACCGTGGGGCATTTCCTTTTGCTTCAGGATGAGGAGGGGGTGAGTTGCACTCCACGCCCCCAGCGCATTGCGCGCAGTGTTTTCGCTGCCAAGGCAGCCCAAGGGCCAGTGGAAGGCCCCAGTTATGCCCTGACATATGGGACAAAGGGCATTTGAGCCCCAGTGAAAGGCCAGTGGGCCTGGGGACAGGTTTGGTACCTGTGTGTACCAGGAGGGCGTAAGGCCCTAAAGGAAGGTGATGTATGCACCTAGGGAGTGTCACTAAGGTGCCCTCCTAATTGTGATTTATTGCATAATGTGTTTATGCTTGTGATGCCTATTGCAAAATGTGTTTATGCTTATGAGGTTTGTGCATACTGTGTTTTATGCCTAAATGTGATGCAGACATAATGCGTTTATGTTGCAGGTGATGATGCTAAGTACAATATTGTACCAGTAATTACTGGTGGTGTTATTCTTACTACTTGTGCTTTGTGATGGTTCTGACAGGGGCCCGATTGGCCCTGTCATGTATATAATCCCCTGTAAATTATTACCTGGTGCCAGTTGGCACAGTGTATATGTGTGATTATGATTCTAAGGGATTTTGGATAATACAAAGGCTATTTTTTATATAACCTTGTGTGGAGTTTCTTTTGTAGTGTGCCTAGTGTGTTGCTGCGGTGTGTGTGTGTTGCGCAAACGCTTTACACATTGCCTCTGGGATAAGCCTGACTGCTCGTGCCAAGCTACCAAGGGGGTGAGCAGGGGTTATCTTCAGCGTGTAACTCCCTTGCCCTGACTAGAGGGGTGCTTTCTGCATGGCTTAGGCGCAACCCCTAGCCAACCAGAAATCCCATTTCTAACAGGTACCATGAGCTACACATCCAAAAGGCGATGGCGTTCAAGCCAGTGGACAAATTAATGTATGCAAGGTGGAAGAATGAGAAGGGAAAGAAGGGGGTAAAAACAGGGGAAAAGGGGGTCCACTACTGCAAACGGGGAAAAAACAATTTTAACAATTGGTAGATATTTTGATGGTCAGTAACATTTGATGGAATCTTTCAGCTTTGGTGTGATCTAAAACTCTTGGACCTAAACCTTTTATATCAATAGAGCAGCATGCCTTCTTCACCTATGCCTTTCAGCACTCTGTTGTTTTAAGGCTTGATCATCTTTTGAGACATACTCTTTTGGGACCCCAGGGGCGTGGGCTGTCAATTGTGCAGCAAATGTAGTGGCTGTGAGGGCCCCTCTGAACTCCAATTATTGATGTTTTTACTGCCCAACAGGAACGTTTGGGCCCCATTTTCTTTGCTAGCATTAGGGCCCATGGGAGCCTTGCTATGCCACTGCCCACCCCATCTTCGTTTCTGTACCCTTTCCTCTGTACTGTAAGTTTGAACCTGTGTGATGTACTCCCTGTCTGTATACCGGTCTCTGTACAGCGCCTTGTTAATTTCTAGCTCACTTTGCGCTAGATAAATACCCCACAGACATGCATGTGCGTAGAATATAAATCTGAAATGTACAAGTCCATTGTGTTTTAATGTATGCATCGGTATTTGGCCCCAGATGGGGAAAATGCCTAGGGAGATTGGAGAGTGACGTTTTTCAGCTTCCCTCGAGTCGGACCTACAGCACACTCAGGGGCCGATTCCGATCTCGGTCGGAGGCGCACCCAATACTATTCGGTCGGGAAAAAAGCCATGCGAAAGCCAGTTTCCCGACCGATCCGTACAGCACACCGAACGAGCAAGTACGATGCGCACAACAGCAAAAATTCCGGCCGAGCCGTACTCACCCAAACCAGGTCCTGTTCTCCGACCGAGGCGAATCCGGAAACGCCGAATCGAGTCGCACGGAAGGGAAAATGCAGCCCCGTCCGGCCGGACAAGTACGATGCGCTTTCCGTACGCGCCGAACCCGTCGCTACGCATGGCACGTCAAAGCATCCGGGAGAGGCGCACATAAGCTCCGAATCGCGCCACAACACGATCCACGGCTACGAGACGAACACAGCACAGACGAGGACGACGCGAAGCGACGAGGACGAAGCGAAGCGACGAGGACGAAGCCAAGCGACGAGGACGACGCGAAGCAACGAGAAGGACGAACGACACGAACCAACCATGAATCCCTTCGTCCCGATCATACCAATATTCTACATCTACTACCGGAACAGGCACGGACGCGTACGGCGCAGAAGGTAAGTCAGACACCAACCACAAAACACATACAACACGTACACGACACATCACACACATACACTGGGAATCTGAATATACTTGCAACAGCAGCACCATAGGGGCGGGATGCCCATCACCAATGCCACATATGCACACAGGGGCCTGAATGCGCGCCACCACCCCAACCCAGGGGGGCTGGATGCCTACCACTACTACCACCCTTAGCCAGGGGGCAGGATGCCTACCACTACTACCACCCTTAGCCAGGGGGCAGGATGCCCACCACTACTACCACCCTCACCCAGGGGGGCAGGATGCCCACCACTACTACCACCCTTAGCCAGGGGGCTGGATGCCTACCACTACTACCACCCTTAGCCAGGGGGCAGGATGCCTACCACTACTACCACCCTTAGCCAGGGGGCAGGATGCCCACCACTACTACCACCCTCACCCAGGGGGGCAGGATGCCCACCACTACTACCACCCTTAGCCAGGGGGCTGGATGCCTACCACTACTACCACCCTTAGCCAGGGGGCAGGATGCCCACCACTACTACCACCCTCACCCAGGGGGGCAGGATGCCCACCACTACTACCACCCTCACCCAGGGGGGCAGGATGCCCACCACTACTACCACCCTTAGCCAGGGGGCAGGATGCCCACCACTACTACCACCCTCACCCAGGGGGGCTGGATGCCTACCACTACTACCACCCTTAGCCAGGGGGGCAGGATGCCCACCACTACTACCACCCTCACCCAGGGGGGCAGGATGCCTACCACTACCACCACCCTCACCCAGGGGGGCAGGATGCCCACCACTACTACCACCCTTAGCCAGGGGGCAGGATGCCCACCACTACTACCACCCTCACCCAGGGGGCAGGATGCCTACCACTACTACCACCCTCACCCAGGGGGCAGGATGCCCACCACTACTACCACCCTTAGCCAGGGGGCAGGATGCCCACCACTACTACCACCCTCACCCAGGGGGGCAGGATGCCCACCACTACTACCACCGTTAGCCAGGGGGCTGGATGCCTACCACTACTACCACCCTTAGCCAGGGGGCAGGATGCCCACCACTACTACCACCCTCACCCAGGGGGGCAGGATGCCCACCACTACTACCACCCTCACCCAGGGGGGCAGGATGCCCACCACTACTACCACCCTTAGCCAGGGGGCTGGATGCCTACCACTACTACCACCCCCACTCATAGGATGGACAATGCATGACACAACAAGCACACCACAACCTAGGGAATGCAAGATTAAGACATCCCCCCACCACCATGACAAGCGTGTGAGCAGGCTGTGTCAAATGCCTACAACACCGAACATGACATTGAACATACAATGTGACCCCCTAGCACATGTGCCACACATATATGTGTGTGGCACCCACAATGCAAGCAGCCCATGACCATTGTGGCAATGGGGCCTAAACCCCCATCATCACAGTGACCAAAAGGCAAGTGTGGGGTCCATAGCTGAAGCACATTTTGACCATTGTGGCAATGGGGTCTAAACCCCCATCATCACAGTGACCAAAAGGCAAGTGTGGGGTCCATAGCTGAAGCACATTTTGACCATTGTGGCAATGGGGCCTAAACCCCCATCATCACAGTGACCAAAAGGCAAGTGTGGGGTCCATAGCTGAAGCACATTTTGACCATTGTGGCAATGGGGTCTAAACCCCCATCATCACAGTGACCAAAAGGCAAGTGTGGGGTCCATAGCTGAAGCACATTTTGACCATTGTGGCAATGGGGTCTAAACCCCCATCATCACAGTGACCAAAAGGCAAGTGTGGGGTCCATAGCTGAAGCACATTTTGACCATTGTGGCAATGGGGCCTAAACCCCCATCATCACAGTGACCAAAAGGCAAGTGTGGGGTCCATAGCTGAAGCACATTTTGACCATTGTGGCAATGGGGTCTAAACCCCCATCATCACAGTGACCAAAAGGCAAGTGTGGGGTCCATAGCTGAAGCACATTTTGACCATTGTGGCAATGGGGTCTAAACCCCCATCATCACAGTGACCAAAAGGCAAGTGTGGGGTCCATAGCTGAAGCACATTTTGACCATTGTGGCAATGGGGTCCAAACCCCCATCATCACAGTGACCAAAAGGTAAGTGTGGGGTCCATAGCTGAAGCACATTTTGACCATTGTGGCAATGGGGTCTAAACCCCCATCATCACAGTGACCAAAAGGTAAGTGTGGGGTCCATAGCTGAAGCACATTCTGACCATTGTGGCAATGGGGTCTAAACCCCCATCATCACAGTGACCAAAAGGTAAGTGTGGGGTCCATAGCTGAAGCACATTTTGAACATTGTGGCAATGGGGTCTACACCCTCATCATCACAGTGACCAAAAGGTAATTGTTGACAAAGAAAGAGCTGCAACTGCCAAACTGCATGGATCATTCCTGGTCACAGAACCAAAAACTCATCTGTGGCAAAGTAGTGTATGTGTCCCATTGCAACATAAATTGGGGGAGCCAAATACTGCAGTGCAAATGAAACATTCCTTTGGCCATGTGCAGACAAACAACACCCATGGGGGCTGAGACCGTCAACAGTCATCAATGACACAATGACAGAAGTGACCATCAGAATGCAGAACCACATATTTGCACCAATGGGCACACAAATGCAGATACCCTGTGGAGACAGCAGATGTGAGGTGAACAGATACCATACCATGGCAGCAATGGGACACACAAACCATGATCACTGTGCTGACCGATGACCTAGGAGTCCCAGGGACAGCAGGGGAAACACACCAAACAACATACAGCCAATGGCACACCCAAGATATGCCAATGCAGTGGTGCAGATGCACAAACACAAACAGGCAGACCAACACTGTCATCATACACAGCAGGTGAGGGGTGGGGGTGCCAGTGTCCCCAGGCAACAACACAACACATGAGGAGAGCTGAATACCAATCATACAGATGTGCATACACTGCCACACTAAGGTAACTCATGGATCCAAATCCCCTATGTGGGCAAGCAGGCATTGACAGGTGAGAGGGAGCACAAAACACACATGTCACACAGGCACGTAGGAACAACAACTGACACAGCAAGTCACAGACACACCACAGCACCACCCCCAGGGCCCCCACAATGTGGTGACCCTGGGCTGAATAAAAATACCACTGTGATGACAAAGCTAAATGTCGTTCACACTGTGAACCACAGTCAGGTGTCCTGAGCAACTAACTACCATCACACCTACACAAGCACAAATCAATCAGCATGGCCAGTAAGCCAAGGCCAACATGGAGGCAGGGGACTAGCCGGGCAACAACTCTCATCTGCACACACTCAAGACCACACCCTCGACCTCCAACAATGTGCAGCAGTGAAGTACACATGCACTGGTGACATTGCACATGCACCCATGACTATTCCAGGGTGGTGGGTGGGAACCAAGGTGTAGAAACACATCACACATGGACACTCAACAAGACTCCTGAATGTCTGACACACTGCACACTACGCTGTACATGGACATGACGGCAATACCACACCGACCAATGGGATCCCAGCCACAGTCACACACCAATGAAGAAGCCAAGGTCACTCACAAAGAACACACATAGACAACAACCAACATTGCAGCCCGGACCCTAAGGAGTGCCAGCAGTCACACACACAACGTGTCACAATCACTGAAAGATACACAAACTGGAAATCACATGACAGGGGCAAACAACAAGTGCCAAAGGGAAACCTGACTGTGACCCATCTGCGTCAGCACACAAACTCTGCCCTGACAGCAAACACACCTATGGGTGACACCCTGATGACCAGTAATGTGCCATGCACCCACATCACAGAGAACACAGGGAGAAGACTTTGGGGGAACATAGCTCAAGTCAGCAAGCATCACAAACAGGTACAACACTAGGGATCACAGCATGCGCAGATGAATGAAAGTGAACACACAGACATGCACATACAACACACACCTTGGGCGCAGGCAATGTCACACGTGTACACACTGCCATGAGGGGACTCCACTCCTGTGTGAGGAAAGCTGTGCCATATGTTGCCTCAGTAGGGCCCCATCATGTCAGCTGAGCACTTGGTCACACAATCAACAATTAGCACCAAATGAGGGCTCCCATCACATCAGCCTGGTCATGGATGTGCCAACGGAATCATCAGCACAGATCCAACACACTTGTATAGCAATGTTGCACTGACTACACGGATGAGTCCCTCCCCATTGATGCCCAAACCTGCATGTCCACTGGAGATGGCAACACGGTCAGGGAAGTAGACAAATGCAACGATGGCAGGCACAACAGATGTGCAGGGGTGGAAGCCACAGATATGAAATTGCCAATGTAAGTAGGAAACCCATTGCAAAATACTGAACACATGACACCCTCAGATGCTGCTATTGATGACATGGATACACCACATGATAGGACACATTCCCCCTGGACCACATGGGTTCCTGCACAGTAACACTTCATAATCATGAGACCAGATATCACCATCACTGCAGCAAGGGCATGGTTAGCTGCACCAACAACATGTACATCTGAAGCATGAGCACTAGAGAAAAGAAAGTTGCTTTATTCAGCATATGTGTTGTTTGATAACGACGTCCAGAAGAAATTAGAGCAAAGGCCAATGGCCAGTCCATTGTCAAAGTTCAAACAGGGTGACACTGGCAGTTGTCACCCTACGCATGCCTGCACAATACCAGGGACAATCCACTAGGAGGGGCAACCGGGGGGCAGGCCAGGCACCGCAGGGACAGGATCAGGGCTCACCAGGGGAGTCAGGGAAGGGGTGGTGGGTGCTGGAGAGCCACTGACAACTGCAGTGGAGGTGTCTGACATGGTGTGTGCCGGCACAACTGGGGGCATGACTCAGATGTCGTGGGTGCCGGCACAACTGCAGTGGACCCTGCAGATGGGGTGGACAGGTCCGCCACTGCAGTGCCCAAGTCAGACAGGGCGGTAGTGGACTCCACTGCAGTGCCTACCTCCAGGGGAGGAGAATGGGGAACAGGCAAGGTGGGTTGGACAGAGGGGAGGACACCCTCACCACATCAGTGGCACAGACAAGCGCAGCGGGGGTGTGGTGCTGGGAGAGCAAGTGGCAGGGGAGAAGGCCGGAGCATCTTGGGGATGGTATATCTGTGGGTGGGGGAACCTGGGGCAGGGTGTGGTGGGGGCACCTGTGCAGTGGGGGCCTGAGGGATGGAGGACGGAGACCTTGTGCCTGAGCTGCAGGGCGGTGGCGGGGTCTTGCTCTTAGCACTCCGGGGGGACTTGCGGGTGGGGGCCTCAGTCCGTCTGCGCCTGGGGGAGGGTGTCCGGGGGCGAGGGGCACTCTGCTCCGTGTGGGTGGGCTTCCTCTTTCCCCCGGGATGCTAGAGCAGCTTCATCGGTGGGGAAGAGGCCGAGGTCACAGAGGAAGAGCTGCTGTGACTTTGGGGTTGCAGGTGAGGCAAGGGAGGGTGCTTTGGAGGGAGAGGGAACTGAGGACTGCGCAGTGCATGTGGATGCGTGTGTGTGTTCCAGGGCCCCATCCCCTGTGAGTCTGGCTTCAGTCCCCTGAATGTGCGTGCGTGTGCGTTTTGTCATTGGCGTGTGTGTCAGTGTGCTGGATGTGTGTGTGCTGGTGTGTGCCTGTGCCAGTGTGTGTGTGCCTGGGATGGGTAAGGTGCTGGGGAGTGTGGATGGAGCAGAGGCAGGAGGGGTGAGGGACCGTTTGAGGAGGGACACTGCTGCCGTCAGGGAGGAGTCCATGGACCTATTGCCCCTCTGTAGGTCAGACATGCCCGATGAGATGCCCTCCATGAACGACACCAGCTGAGTCAACAGCGCGGTGTGCGCATGGAGGACACTCAGCATGGCTGTCTGCCCTACATGGAGCTGGCGAAGGAGGTACACAGACTCCTCACTCAGGGCAGCAGGGGACACAGGGGCAGGGGGTGCGGTGCCTGGCCCAAAGGAGACACGCTCCCGGACATGGGAGCCTCCACGGACCTGGGGAATGGGAGCCGATGGGAGGGCGGTGGTGGTGCTGGTGGTGGCGGGGACAGCAACACTAGCTGGGGTGTGGTGGCTGCTGACACCCGCCTCCACAAGGGAGTCATCCTCCGAGTTGCTCTGGTCCTCAGCTGAGGTGGATGCTGCTGAGGACTCCTCGGTGTGGCTCCCCTCGCCCTCCGTGCCACTGGGTCCCTTCAACCACTCCTCGGCTGCTGACCCAGTCTGGCTCTCCGGCTCCTCCTGGTCCGTGGAGCTGTCCCCTTCCGTGGCCGTGGATGTATCTGCAAACAATGGGGAAACAGACAGACATCAGTCACCTGCACATAACGCACACACCACTGTGAGCACAGCACATCACAGAGCAAGCCCTGGCATCATTAGTTGTACATTGCTAAAAGTGCACTAATTGAACAGGAGAAGTCAATTGTCAGTCTGATGCCAAGCATGGCACTCACATCCCACATGGCCTTGCACCCATCTGTCTGGTGTCTGTTGGATTGCAACACCCCAGTGTTGACACATGCACCAAGTACACAGTAGTTGGACAGTGCAGAGGACACGGTGTGGACACATCACAGCTCTTGCCACTGAGTCAGTACAGGTTTACGGATGTAAGGGATGCCCAGAGTCAAATAGGAAATGCATGTGATGCATACCAGCGACAGACACCATGATGCACCCATGTCCTGATAGCCAGCGCCACTATGGTGTGCATGTAGCACATGTCACTCCCCTGCAGGATCACCAATCAGTAGACACATGCCATGGCGGAGGCATGACTGCAAAGTCATACATCACTGTCTCAGTGATGTATGACTTTGCAGCCAGACAACAACACTCTGCACTGTGTCACAATAGTAGGTCATGGGGAATGCAAGTCCTGGAGCTGCACAAGTGCACATGTACATCCCCCCACAACACATCCTCTTAACCCTCATCTGTCCAGGTCATACCTATTGGACATATGGGAGACCTGTGACACTACCCTCTAAACCTGAGCCCCTCACACTCTGCTGTGCATGGGGAACAGCTGCCTGAACTTCACATTTACATGCCCCAGTCTGCATGGGCAGCTGATCAGACACCTATGTGTCACACAAGTATCGTCTCCTATGGTCACATCTCCAGTGGCATGCTGAGCCCCTACCAAGAAACTCCACAGCAGTCCTGGCGACTAATCCACAGCACACTGACACAGAGGCAGACACCTGAGGGGTCAAATCACTGTGCACAATGTGTCCTCTGATACACGGGAGTGGGAGTACAGAGTGTATTGTATGGCCTGGAGTAGGCATGACTGTCCAGCCCCACATGAATGAGGGATGAGCCCTGGACTGTAGGCAGCTGGCTAAGTATGTGTGACACACGTCATATACATACTCCTGGGGCCCAAACATTGTTCCCACCCGCAGCATGGGTGTGTGCCAGGTACCCCAGCCACATGTGGTGGATCAGCTCAGCAATTGGACCACAGATCAAAGTAACACGCTGAATACATGTCAGAATACAGGCATTGTGTAAGCAATGGACCCACCCATGATGCCCACCACAGAGTCAGGGAAACAGATGCTGTCTCCCACCTTGAGTCAAGCAAACTGCAAGGACACAGTCCTAAGTGACAGAATTCCCTGCATGTAAGGGCCACACCTGGGTATCAGATGAGGAGTGGGCAGTGCACAATAGAGGGACATGGCTCCTGGACAACATGACTGCTGTACTGTGGCAGTTCAACCTGGCCCGAGGAGGGCACATAGCATGTTAGACAGAGTACACAGTGCAGTCTTTGACTCACCCCCTCCTTGCTGCTCTCTGGCCTTCAGCTGCCCATCCAGGTCTGGAAAGACCACCGCCAGGATCCTGAGCATGTGGGGGTCAGGGTCCGTGTTCCGCCCCTCCTGCGAGGAGGCGACAGCTTCAGCTGGACCCGTGCAATCCTCCGGGTCCAGCCCCGAAGGTCCTGCCACCTCTTTTGGCAGTTGCGGATCCGGCGCTTGTAGACCCCCACGGACCGGACAGCCCGGACGATGTCCTTCCAGATCTCATGCTTCCGATGGGCAGAAGCCTGTCAGGATGACAAAGTGATAAGGCCATTACTACACATGCAACATATCCGTGCATGACACAGTTGCATATACATGTCGCAATCACAGGGGCACATGGTGTACCCAGGCAGTGCACGGCTGCCCATGGACAGTTTTCCAGAAGTCACTACATGGTATCATTGCATGGGGAGTAAAACCCTGTTCAGAAGCACTGTCACTGCACCATACCTGTCCAGTGCAAGTCACTACACACTATGGGGGTGACAACTACTCAGTGAGCCTGCTAGCCAGTGGTGTGCTGACTCTCAGCCTTGCTAGTCAGACAAAATGCACATTCAGAAAGGCAGTGCACAGAACACTCACCTGCTCCCCTGGTGTCCCATACAGCTTGCTGTACTGTGGAAGTAGGCTGTCCAGCAGGGCCTGGTTCTCTTCAAGGCTGAAGGCTGGGGCTCTCTCCACAGTACGTGCCATTGCAGGGTCCAGAGGGGCAGAGACAGCAGCAGTGCAGTGGCAGATGTCGTCCTGGAGCATGTAGTGCAGGCAAGTGGGCTCTCAGGGGAACATGCAGCAATATATATGTGCTGGAGAGGCAGATACTGTCCCTTGTGTCCAAAGTGATAGGTCCAAGTCGTTTGCATCTTCTGAATCTGGCCAATCCATGGAATAGCAGCACCAAAACACGCCCACAGCATCCTTCAAAATTTCAACTTCATGACATACATGATTTTGCAACATTGTTGTGGGTGACCAACTGATTTTCCAGCAACCGACTCGTTCGAATATTCGAAAACGCGTCCGTTGCCAGGCAAGCCCATTGTCAATGGGTGCGCACCGATCGGTCCATTGAGGTACAACGCGCACAGGGGTACAACGCGTACCCGCACACATTGAAAGCAATGGGCCGGCCGGAGGCACCGATCGGTCCATTGCTGTTCAACGCGCACAGGGGTACAACGCGTACCCGCACACATTGAATGCAATGGGCCGGCCGGAGGCACCGATCGGTCCATTGCAGTACAACGCGCACAGGGGTACAACGCGTACCCGCACACATTGAATGCAATGGGCCGGCCGGAGGCACCGATCGGTCCATTGCTGTTCAACGCGCACAGGGGTACAACGCGTACCCGCACACATTGAATGCAATGGGCCGGCCGGAGGCACCGATCGGTCCATTGCAGTACAACGCGCACAGGGGTACAACGCGTACCCGCACACATTGAATGCAATGGGCCGGCCGGAGGCACCGATCGGTCCATTGCTGTTCAACGCGCACAGGGGTACAACGCGTACCCGCACACATTGAATGCAATGGGCCGGCCGGAGGCACCGATCGGTCCATTGCAGTACAACGCGCACAGGGGTACAACGCGTACCCGCACACATTGAATGCAATGGGCCGGCCGGAGGCACCGATCGGTCCATTGCTGTTCAACGCGCACAGGGGTACAACGCGTACCCGCACACATTGAATGCAATGGGCCGGCCGGAGGCACCGATCGGTCCATTGCAGTACAACACGCACAGGGGTACAACGCGTACCCGCACACATTGAATGCAATGGGCCGGCCGGAGGCACCGATCGGTCCATTGCTGTTCAACGCGCACAGGGGTACAACGCGTACCCGCACACATTGAATGCAATGGGCCGGCCGGAGGCACCGATCGGTCCATTGCAGTACAACGCGCACAGGGGTACAACGCGTACCCGCACACATTGAATGCAATGGGCCGGCCGGAGGCACCGATCGGTCCATTGCTGTTCAACGCATCACTGTACATGTGACTGGCATATGTCAGCATGCCTGTCTCAGATGGACATATGCCAGCCACAGATAGCTCCCAGGGAGTGAGGGGCACACCTACATCACGACAGCCTGTCCAAACCTTATCATAAGGCATGTAAGGCTGCATTTCCTATTGTGTGTATGTTGGTGTACATGTTGTCCTGTGGGTGTCACCTGTGGGCAGCCACCCCCAGGCTGTGCACGTGTTAATGGGGACAGGATCCTGGGTGTTACGTGTACGTGACCACTGTGATGTGCAACTGTTCATATCTGTGCATGTGCCATGGTCACATTTCACAGTGGTGTTTGTGTATGTCATGTCACATACCCCGTGAGTCCCATGTGGGACGGTATGTTTGAGCCAGGGTGTCCCAGTGGCACAATAGTGATGGCCCTCCACAGTCTTTGTGCATGTAGTGTTTACAATGTCTCTGATTTCATGTGCACAATGGGAGACAGTCTCCACATCCACGTTGTGTGTGCATGGACTCTGATGTTGTGCGTGTGTGTCACAGACGTCCATGGCTCTCCTGCCATGGCAAGTGTGGCCACTACCTGTGGGGGTCATGTTTGTTTTGTTGTGGTGTACACATGATACTCCAGGTGATGCCAGTGTCCATGTGGCATTACAGGGTCCCTGGGAATGTGCCTGTCGTTGAGCTGTGGTGCCTGGGGCACATCTGTCCTCACATGTCACTGGGGGGTGACTGTGACACAGCATCATGATATCCAATGGGCCAACCTGGGACAAATTGATGCCACCTGTAGGACCGTGTTGACAGATGTTGGCCATGTATGTACCATACATGTCGTTCCGGTACTGCACACTTCATGTAGTTGTGCCTCATGATGATGTATGTTGGGATCTTGAGTGTGTTCAATGCCGCATATGTGGGGTGACTGACGATCTTGCTTACTTCTCCTCTGCACTGCAGGGCTCCTGCTGTCCATCGGCCATTCCCAGACCTGGCAACGATGGTGGAACGGGACAGCATCCGACGGTACCGCTTCACCAGGCAGCTGATTGAGGATTTGGCAGTGCAGTTGTCCCCACATTTGCAGCCTGGCCGGCCGTATCCTACAGCGCTGACCCCCAAGGTGAAGGTGATGGCAGCCCTACACTTCTTTGCCACCGGTACCTTCCAACATACTGTGGCGTCTGCTGGTGGGATGTCACAGACCATGTTCAGCCGTGTGCTCCGCGATTTCTTGGCGGCAATGTTGCTCTTCCTGAACCGGTACATCTATTTCCCTAGACTGCGACGACTCACTGACGTGAAGAGTGACTTTTATGCCCTGGGGAGGATGCCGCATGTCATTGGCTCCATTGATGGGACACATGTGGCTTTGGTACCACCACAGGCCCAGGAGCAGGCCTACAGGAACCGCAAGCACTACCACTCGGTCAATGCACTGGTGGTGTGTCTTGCAGACATGACCATCACACACGTGTGTGCCCGTTTCCCTGGTTCAGCACACGATGCCTTTGTGATGAGGAGTAGTCGCATCCCCAGGTTGATGGCACAGATGCAGAACCAGCGTGCCTGGCTTGTCGGTGTGTACTGACTTTGTGCCATTGTGTGTGATCTGATCTGTAGTATTCCGCCCACTTTTCCAAGTCAGCTGATGTGCACTTGTCTGTCCGTAGGTGACTCGGGATACCCCAACATGCCGTGGTTGCTGACACCCCTCAGGAACCCTGTGACACCTGCCCAGATGCGCTACAATGAGGCACATGGTCGGACCAGGAGAGTGATTGAGCGGACCTTTGGTCTCCTGAAGAGCCGCTTCCGCTGCCTGGACAAGACCGGAGGGTCCCTCCCATATGCCCCTGCGAAAGTGTGCAAGATTATCATCGTCTGCTGCATGCTCCACAACCTGGCAGTGCGGAAGGAGTTGCCTCTCATCCAGGATGACGATGACCAACATCCGCCACCTGTGGAGGATCCTGGCCTGGACCACGATGCCAGTGACGATGATGATGATGATGGTGATGGTGATGTCCGCACACAGCTCATCACCAACTTCTTTAGCTGAATGTGAGTATCCTGAGGTGTCATGTGAATGATGTGAGTTGGCATGATGTGTGGGTGGTGCTCTGGTGCTGTTGGAGTGTGTCCATGGGCTACTTGACAGGATGTGTGTTGCGATGTGTGGTGACAGGTGGGCTGTACTCCCCAACAGTGTTGACATGCTAACTTGGTTCTGGGTGGGTATCTTGTAACATGTATTGTGCATGAGTTTTGCTGTTCTGTCCTGTACTCCATTGCTTTTGACTGTGTGTCATTTCTGTCCTTCACAGGGTACTTTCAGATTCGTTTGGTCAACTGTGTCCACCGACGACGTGATTGCACATCCAGGCTGGTAGCTGTTGTGTCCCTACAGGTGATGTGCGCCACACCCATGGACTTCCTTCTGTCTACAGTTGTTGACTGTGTGCCCGCTACCAGGTGGGGTTACCTTGCATCTGTAGTGGTTACGGCATGTTGCTACTGTGTAATAAACCTGTGCTTCACTTAGTGATGTGCGTTGTCTGTGGTCACACATTTGACTGCCATTTGCTTACTGCACCTGTGGGCTACTTGACTACAACTGGGAATGGGTGTGGTGTCTGTGCATTGCACCGTCTTCCCTGGCAACATCAGTGTAGGCAATGAGTCAGATGGCCTAGGTGTGTATGTGTTGTGTAGCCCTGGTGGTGTGTCTCCCTCATATGTGTCACGTTGCCTGTACTCACATGCCTGTGTTGTCCTTGCTGTTGCAGTTCGCATACACAGTGTAATTTTGCTGTTCATCATCCCCATAACAGCACCCACGTTGGAATCACGACAGAGGCAAGTATGGTGTATTATTGTGTTTATTGTGATACATCTGTGATAATAGTGCATAGGATGGATTGTGCTGTACATGAATCTTGCAATCCCAAGTTCCTAGATGAATAGAAAGTCCAGGTAGACAGGATCCCCAGTATCGGGGCCACAGTTGTCTGACACATTGTTCCAACTTGTACTCCCCATGCAATGTGTGGGAGTAGTGTTGCCATCAACAGGGTGAACAGTCTGTGCACAAAGGCGAAAATCCAGAACAGGTTCAGGCTTCCTGGGAGTTGCGCTTGGCCATCAGCCTCTCACTTTCCCCTCCTCGGACGACCCCTCTTCTTGGGGGGGCCCTCAAGTGCAGGCTGCTGCGGTGCAGGGGACTCTCCGCCAGAGTCCTCCTCCCTCCCTGTGGCAGTTGCAGTTTGTTCGGTGCCAGATGTTGTTGGCACACAGGGAGGTGTGGACTGGTTGCTGTTCATCTGGCGGAGGCATTGTAAAATGTCCCTGTGCACCGCCGTCATCTCATGTAGTACATCCCACTTGGACTCCACGCGGGTCATGTGGGAGTCCACACGTGACATGTGTGACTCCACGTGGGACATGTGGGAGTCCAAGCGGGCATGATGGGCAGCCTGCTGCTGTTTGATGTCTCTGAGGAGCCCCACTACCTGGCTGAGCTCTCCGGTGCTGGACTGGTACGCATCAGCTATGCGTACCAGTTGTGGGTCTTCATGCACACCAGCAACGTCTGCAAGCAGCGACCTCTGTCTCCCACCCCTCCCACCACCCCTGCTGACATGTGCAGTGTGTGCAGTTGCACGCACAGATAACCCTGGTCCACCTTGGGGGTTGGTGGTGGTGGTGGTGTCCATGGCCCCAGGTTGGTCCAGGGTCACTGCGCTGGTGTTGTTCCTTATTCTGTCCATGTCGGCAGGGATGGTATTCGTGGTGACAGTCGTTGGAGGGGTGGGTGCAGGGGGTGCAGCTGGTGGACCTGCTGGTGCTGCAGCTGGTGGTCCTGCTGGTGCAGCATGTTGACTTGCACCGGATGTGCCAGGTTGTTCTTCATCGTCCGAGGAGGACAGAGGCTGTACGACGCCAGTGAGCTCGGCATCCTCTTGAGCCTGGGACTGGGACTCCTCAGCGTCTGCTGCTGTGTCCCTATCATCACCTGTTTTTGGGAGACACAAACAATGTATGTCATGTTTCTGCAGGCATCAGTGGTTGACACACCTGACAGTTGTGACTGTGCCTCGGGGTGCGGGCCTGTACATTGTATTGTCCTAAGTCGTCACAGTCAGGGGTTGATATTGGTGTGGCACATTGTCCTGCATTATTTGGGCATTTCTATGTATTCTCTGGGGTGTGAACATGGTCTGCATTGATTGTGTTTGGTTGACAGCCAGACCTCCTTCCCACCCACCCACCCACCCAGTCAGTTATCCCACCATGGAACGTGCTTGCATTGCAGGGAGTGGAAGTTGTCTCTCAGGATGTCAGTCAGTGGTGTCCTGCTGTTTGTTGGTGCACAGTTGCCAGCAGGGCCTTGTGCTCCCCACAGCAGTAGCCAGTGTCAGCCATCTTGTGAGTCCTTCTCCACTCCCTGTGATGTGAGCATGGTTCAGGGTGGTGTTGATGGGCCAGTTGTGAGGCTGAGCAATGTCTGTGACTACGACTCCCATCATGCTATTGCCTCCACCCCCTTCCCAGCATGCCCATGCTTCCTTCCTTTTGACTCTGCTTCCTGTGGGGTGGGCTGGCTGTGCTGACAGGATGGCTGGGAGTGTTGTCCTGGCAGTTGTTTGGCTAAGAGTCCCAAGAGTGTCCCTGTGCTTCACACAACATAACCCAGGGTGGTGGTGCTTTGTGGGATCTTGTGTTAGGATGGAGGGCATTGCATTCTACCAGGTGGGTACTGTGGAGTTTGTGTTGGGGGGGTGTGAGGGGAGGTGCTGGTGACTATGGTCAGTGCTGCAAGTCCCCCTTCCCACCCAGCCAGCCAGATATCCCACCATGGAACGTGCTTGCATTGCAGGGAGTGTAAGTTGTCTCTCAGGATGTCAGTCAGTGGTGTCCTGCTGTTTGTTGGTGCACAGTTGCCAGCAGGGCCTTGTGCTCCCCACAGCAGTAGCCAGTGTCAGCCATCTTGTGAGTCCTTCTCCACTCCCTGTGATGTGAGCATGGTTCAGGGTGGTGTTGATGGGCCAGTTGTGAGGCTGAGCAATGTCTGACTACGACACCCATCATGCTATTGCCTCCACCCCCTTCCCAGCATGCCCATGCTTCCTTCCTTTTGACTCTGCTTCCCTGTGGGGTGGGCTGGCTGTGCTGACAGGATGGCTGGGAGTGTTGTCCTGGCAGTTGTTTGGCTAAGAGTCCCAAGAGTGTCCCTGTGCTTCACACAACATAACCCAGGGTGGTGGTGCTTTGTGGGATCTTGTGTTAGGATGGAGGGCATTGCATTCTACCAGGTGGGTACTGTGGAGTTTGTGTTGGTGGGGGGGTGTGAGGGGAGGTGCTGGTGACTATGGTCAGTGCTGCAAGTCCCCTTCCCACCCACCCAGCCAGCCAGATATCCCACCATGGAACGTGCTTGCATTGCAGGGAGTGGAAGTTGTCTCTCAGGATGTCAGTCAGTGGTGTCCTGCTGTTTGTTGGTGCACAGTTGCCAGCAGGGCCTTGTGCTCCCCACAGCAGTAGCCAGTGTCAGCCATCTTGTGAGTCCTTCTCCACTCCCTGTGATGTGAGCATGGTTCAGGGTGGTGTTGATGGGCCAGTTGTGAGGCTGAGCAATGTCTGTGACTACGACTCCCATCATGCTATTGCCTCCACCCCCTTCCCAGCATGCCCATGCTTCCTTCCTTTTGACTCTGCTTCCCTGTGGGGTGGGGTGGCTGTGCTGACAGGATGGCTGGGAGTGTTGTCCTGGCAGTTGTTTGGCTAAGAGTCCCAAGAGTGTCCCTGTGCTTCACACAACATAACCCAGGGTGGTGGTGCTTTGTGGGATCTTGTGTTAGGATGGAGGGCATTGCATTCTACCAGGTGGGTACTGTGGAGTTTGTGTTGGGGGGGTGTGAGGGGAGGTGCTGGTGACTATGGTCAGTGCTGCAAGTCCCCCTTCCCACCCAGCCAGCCAGATATCCCACCATGGAACGTGCTTGCATTGCAGGGAGTGTAAGTTGTCTCTCAGGATGTCAGTCAGTGGTGTCCTGCTGTTTGTTGGTGCACAGTTGGCAGCAGGGCCTTGTGCTCCCCACAGCAGTAGCCAGTGTCAGCCATCTTGTGAGTCCTTCTCCACTCCCTGTGATGTGAGCATGGTTCAGGGTGGTGTTGATGGGCCAGTTGTGAGGCTGAGCAATGTCTGTGACTACGACTCCCATCATGCTATTGCCTCCACCCCCTTCCCAGCATGCCCATGCTTCCTTCCTTTTGACTCTGCTTCCCTGTGGGGTGGGCTGGCTGTGCTGACAGGATGGCTGGGAGTGTTGTCCTGGCAGTTGTTTGGCTAAGAGTCCCAAGAGTGTCCCTGTGCTTCACACAACATAACCCAGGGTGGTGGTGCTTTGTGGGATCTTGTGTTAGGATGGAGGGCATTGCATTCTACCAGGTGGGTACTGTGGAGTTTGTGTTGGGGGGGTGTGAGGGGAGGTGCTGGTGACTATGGTCAGTGCTGCAAGTCCCCCTTCCCACCCAGCCAGCCAGATATCCCACCATGGAACGTGCTTGCATTGCAGGGAGTGTAAGTTGTCTCTCAGGATGTCAGTCAGTGGTGTCCTGCTGTTTGTTGGTGCACAGTTGCCAGCAGGGCCTTGTGCTCCCCACAGCAGTAGCCAGTGTCAGCCATCTTGTGAGTCCTTCTCCACTCCCTGTGATGTGAGCATGGTTCAGGGTGGTGTTGATGGGCCAGTTGTGAGGCTGAGCAATGTCTGACTACGACTCCCATCATGCTATTGCCTCCACCCCCTTCCCAGCATGCCCATGCTTCCTTCCTTTTGACTCTGCTTCCCTGTGGGGTGGGCTGGCTGTGCTGACAGGATGGCTGGGAGTGTTGTCCTGGCAGTTGTTTGGCTAAGAGTCCCAAGAGTGTCCCTGTGCTTCACACAACATAACCCAGGGTGGTGGTGCTTTGTGGGATCTTGTGTTAGGATGGAGGGCATTGCATTCTACCAGGTGGGTACTGTGGAGTTTGTGTTGGGGGGGTGTGAGGGGAGGTGCTGGTGACTATGGTCAGTGCTGCAAGTCCCCCTTCCCACCCAGCCAGCCAGATATCCCACCATGGAACGTGCTTGCATTGCAGGGAGTGTAAGTTGTCTCTCAGGATGTCAGTCAGTGGTGTCCTGCTGTTTGTTGGTGCACAGTTGCCAGCAGGGCCTTGTGCTCCTCACAGCAGTAGCCAGTGTCAGCCATCTTGTGAGTCCTTCTCCACTCCCTGTGATGTGCGCATGGTTCATGGTGGTGTTGATGGGACAGTTGTGGGGGCAATATGTGTGACTGCGACTCCCATGATGCTATTGGCTACACTGACTTGGCCAGCATACACAGAATTCCTTCCTTTGAGTGGTCTTCACTGTGTGTTGGTGTTGTTGTGGTGGCTACATGTGTGGATGTGTTTGTTGGTTCTATTTGTGCCACTGCCTAGCTGTAGTTGTGGTTGTGTTTGTACATGTGTTGGCACAGTTGGATGTGACTTTTTTGATGGCATGTGTTGTGTTTCTCTGACTGACATACACATTTTGGGATGATTCTGTTCTGGTTGCTGTGTGATTGCTATGAGTGCATGGTTTGACTCTCCCCTTGACAGTGATGTGTGTGTGTTTTGTGGCAGTATATTGTGTACATTTGTTGTGTACTCACCAGGCTCTGGGATGTCCTCTAGTCCATATATGCTCACTGGCGGTAGGATGGCCCGCACCTTCTCCTCCCAGGGCCTGAGGTATATTGGCTTGGCAGGAGGGCCACTGCCGGTGTGTTGGCTGTTGATGTAGTCTTGCTTCAGCAGTTTCCGTACCCTCCTGCGCACGTCATACCACCTGTTCTGGATGTCGGTCTTTGTGCGCCGACATGGTGATTGCGCATTCACCCTGTTGATGATCCTCTCCCACATCTTGGTTTTCTGCGACATGGGGGTCTGTTGGACCAATGTGCCAAACAGCTGTGGCTCTACCCTGAGGATCTCGTCTACCAGGACTTCCAATTCACAATCTAGGAACTTGTGATTCTTCTTGGGGGGCATGGTGATGGGTGGTGATGGTGGGTGATGTGTGTGTTGGTGTGCAGGTGAGGGTGTGTGGGTGTGTGTTGTGCTGGGTGTATGTGAGGTAGGTATTTGTTGGTGTGCTGCTGGTGTGTGGCTTGTGTGAGGGATGAGCTGTGGGTGTGTGGTTGCTTTCTCTTGGGTGCTGGCAGTGGAATGGCATTTGCAAAGGCTCATGGTAGTGATTTGTGTCCTTTATATAGGTGGAGTTGTGGGTGTGTCTTTGTTCTCTGTCCCCACCCCCCCAGTATTTATTGGCTTGGTAATTGCTTGTTTGGCCTTTTTTTGGTTGATTTTTCCTTTGTGCTGTTTGTGTATGTTGGAAACGTTCTTGTGACCGAGTCGGACCCTGCATTGGTCTCGTACGGTGTTTTCCGCTTCGTTCACGCTGTGTTTGTGCAGTTTTGTATGCTGCGTACGCGTCGGTCGCGGTGTATTGTGTTGCTTCGGCTCGGTTTTGTATGCGTGTCGGTCGTACGGCTTGTCCTCCGTCCGACTCGGTCGTGTTTTTCGCGCCTTGCATCGTACTTTGCGGGTTGGAGTTGGCGGGTACGATTCGGTCGGATTTGTTCCGGGTGCGTGTCGGTCGGTTGAATTCGCGTGTTTTTCCGGCCGGATTGCTATTTTCCGAGCGGCTCGGTCGGTCGGCTTGGTTTCCTGACGTGTCGGTCGGATTTATCGTGGCTTGCATCGTACTTGGCGTGTCGGGCGCCACTGGTACGTGTCGGTCGGTAATTTTTCCGGCTCCGAGTCGGTCGGTGCTTTTTCCGGCCCGAATCGGAATCGACCCCTGAGTGTCAAAGTCAAAGAGCAGCCTCTGCCTCCACAATCAGAGGAAAGAAGAAAATGTGACCGGATGAAAAGCACTCAGCACTCGCACATTCCAGAAGCCAAGACGGTGGCCCAGGCCCAGCAATATAGTGGGATGTGAGAAATAGAAAACAGACCATAAAAACACAGTGTAATTCGGCGCAGTAGTGGTGTTAAATAATGTTCCCAAATTGAGAGAGCGAAGCAAGGTAAATATCCGAGAATAGAGCAGGATGATGTTTTTTAGAGAATATTTTGAGAAAACAATAGGTTGGAAATATATGTTTTAAAAGCAATTCCAATTGTACTTCTTAAGGTTGAGTGTGTCTTTATATTTTTTCCATTGGTGAAAATTATCTAATGCACATAAGTAAATAATTTGTCAAATTTGTACAGTGACCAAAGTAGTATTTTGTCTTTCTGCACACATGGTTGCCTGCCTCACTGGCTTAGTGGGTAAAAAATTAGAGGAGAAATAGTTGAGTTGCAACCAGACACATACATTGCATAATAAAACCAAAATGAGCATTTGTTTTAATATACGATCATGTAAAATGCCAAGATCCAATCATTTGTCAGATGATGGCATAGACATACAAAATGAAATGAAACAAATGTGGCCACCTGGAAGAAAGAAAAGCCCTTGTGACACTTCTATCTTGGGAAATGGAAACACATAGTGCCGCCATCCAGATAGACGGTGCATATACCTCTCCATCCTGGTTAAAATTGAAATAAGTATGTCTACTTTCATAATGACCCGGAACATACTTTCCTCTACATTCCGTCCTCTAAATTTACACCTGACTACTTCATGCACCGCTCTATTTCCCCAGCACCGTTCTACATCCACTAGCTAGGCGCCCGACAGAATGATGCTTCAATATTTTTAGATGCCAAATGCCTCAGTAAAGAAAGTAATCAGTATAGTTAAAAAAATAAAATGCATGTCTAGGCCAAAAAATAACACGAGCGATTAACGTCCATGTCTTCCATACAATATATTAATTTACCTGTTGCTGCAAGTTTCCTTTTCCCTTGGTATGATGACTTTATTTCAGGTCAAGAAAAGGTGAGCCTTCGCCTGTGTTCACAAGTTAGAGACGACACAGATGACGACAGCTTTGCATCATCTTTTGGCTTTAAAGCTATCAGGTGTCCGAGCACACACGCATTTGCAAGCAATTTCGAATTGAGAAAGAAGCATTAAAGCTGAATATGAACCAGAAAAACATATCCAATCACTATGTGCCTTTAAAATGAAGCTGCGCTGTGATTGGTGAGACTGTGGGTGCTTCCACCTTTGCGCTGCCTGTCATTTCTTGATTGTGCACATGTCTACAGAGCTTGATTTGCACCGAGGCAGGTCTCCCATCCAATCCTGAAGCCACTCTCCTCTTTACTACAATGAAAAACTTGAAAGGGGCATCTAGATTGGCTGGGACACGTAATTCAAGCACTCCATCTAAGAACAGGGAGCTGCTTTCTCTCTTTCCTCCGGCTCTCAGACAGTGCAGCTGGGAGACCTTAAAGTGTGCATAACTGGATGGACGAGCCAGAGAAAAGGTCAATCCGTCATGCGCTGCTGCGCAGTTTAATCCACTGCAGCAACAGCCTTGTCACTCATGACTAGGAGTAGAACAGGGAACATGCGCCACAGGCAAGCAATAATTACTGGGCCCACCGCAGAGGGCAGAAAAATTCTGTAGACCCGGCCCTGGGAAATAAGTGCTGGTGCTAAGCACCAGAAAGCACCGGCACAAATTAAGCACTGAAGGGGACCCAAACGTACAGGGGTAGGTACATGTGGAAGTGCGCCAAGGAACCAAGTATGGTGTTCCCAATAAAACAGAGGTATCTCCTTAAGCGCATATGGTCTATATAGATTTGGCGCTGGAGATGTAGTGTATATATGGAATGTGTTTGTATTAGCATCCACAGTCCGAAAATTGACCCAAGAATAAAATACTTCAAAACGATAAGCATTATTTGCTTCTACCACAAAGATAAAAGCACCACCCGCATTAGGAAGTCTATGTTGCTTTATGTATGCATCGACCGCAGGTCCGCAAATAATAGGAATAACAACAGGTGCTGCTGCCATAGTATAGCAGTATGGAAAACAAAGTGGAACACAAAAAATGGGTATAGTCCTTTTTAACTTTCAAGCTTGAAAAACCAACAGAATTAGATGATTCCTAAACACTGCGGAGGATTAATCCCTAACACCATGGACATCTCCGGTGGTAGGTGGAAGGGTATTGTGGAAACGCACAAGCACTACTCAGCAGACCTGCAAATAAGTACTAGACCAAGCGTTTGTGGCACCATGTTGCAGGGATTCTGTTCAGAAGCAGAACTATGCCTGGGACCATAGGACATCAGTATGTAGGGACTGAGTCACCATACCACATCAGTACCTATGGGTCCAAATCTGACTAGCTAATAATGCCTCACTTGCCCGTCTAACCTTTCCAGAGAGACAGGTGATTTGGCACCCCAGAACACAACACGCTGGACCCTCTCAGGGATCGTGGTAGCAGGTCATCACCTTTCGTTCTCACACTCTTACATGTCCTCAATAAATGAAAAAAAGACATGAAGGAAGCTTACATTATTTATTGAAACTATACTGCTCTATTATGGAGCAACTGAGCTGCAATCAAAAAGCATATGCAGGTCAAAGTGCGATTAACATAATTAGAAAGACCATACACAATAAAAAGTCCTATCATATTAGCTGGCAGATTTGCCTAAGCCTACCTTCACTATGAAAAACAAAGTTATAGTATAGATCTTTGGGAGTAGTGGCAAACCCCGTACCTAGCATACATAGATAGCTGTTCTACATCTCAGCTGGTGCAGCTATCTCTTCACAGGACCTTTGCTCTGCGATTATGTCTTAGCTCTGTGTGTTTTCAAAATGCCAAGTCCCGGGTTATATGATAAAAAGTGCGTGTGCAAAAACAGCAGCTGGATTTCTCTATTATGTCTAGGTGCTAGTGTCCGACCACAGAGAGTAATTAGGAGCGGTGTTGTTTGACCTTGCATGAGATGTTCTGACTGAATCCCAGCAGAGGAACAAAATATGAAAACATGTCTAGCCTATTTGCCAAAGAACAATGTGACACAAAAACAAGCGTGATATTTTGTAACATGTGCAAAGTAAAAGCTGCCTACAATGTGCATAATTAGGCTAAAATAGGGAAAACGACAATGGGCTCCATAGAGAACACACAACAATTCTAAATATGTTGGCAAATCAAATCCAGGGAAGAACTCCCTCAGTAAAAGCTGTCTACAGTGCGAGCATCACATCTCATAGTTGTGTAGGCCTCACCCTACCTACTGAACAGACAAACAACCATCAAAATGTGCCTCAAACCATTGCATTTCAATAAAATCTATTTGTAATCTTATGAAAGGATCTTCTGATTTCCCTCTGTGGCTCATGATTACATTCATTTGTTTTCTGATTTTAATTTGGTGACAGATAACATACCTCTGGCATGTCCCCAAGACCATTCCAAAATGTGGATGAAACTAAAATCTTTTAAAGATCAACAACAATATTCATCACGTCCCACATGTGTAGGCCCATGAATGTATACTGCCATCTGCAACAACATGGAATCAGGCAACACAACCGTCCCATCAATTGAGAACCAGAGACCTTGTTTTATCTTTTGAACATCCTGCTTTTCCATCCTCTCTTTTCATCTTCTGGCACCTAATTTTGCAGTTCCCTCAACTCCTCAAGTGCTTGAGTTGTCATATACAAGAAACTATCGACATTCTATATTTCACATTTTAAGTGTTCATTCATTTCCCATGAACCAGACTCAAGAGTAAAGTACTTCTCAACTTTGTCTGGAAAAATATTACCTACTGAAACCATATCATCTCCTCTCTTGTGTGTGGCACATTTTACAACAGCAATTTTCTTCTGGAACTTCAAAGCCTCCACCAAATCTAGAGTATATTGCTAATTTCTTATGGGGTCAGAGGGTGTCCAAAAATCCCTTTGTGACCATAACTGTCCAAAATCAGGAACCTCTCCAAACTCAGACTATCTGGATAGATAGTAACAATCCATTGGCTATACAGCATGTTCTTCTAATTGCAATTAATACTGCCATTTGTGTTGAAGTTAAATTACACAAGGATGATGCTCCCACAATATATGCTTTTGTGCAACCTGATTATACTGCTTGAAGAGCTCCATAATGGTCTCTCAGACAAGAACCATTCAGAAATAAAATAAAATCAGCATATGCGAGTGGTACATTTTGAATAATCGGTCTTGATTTGGCACACAATTCAGTCACATTGATACAATTGTGATCAGTCTCAACAATTTTGTCATCAGTCTCCTCCATTGGCAGTGGAAAAAGTATTGCAAGATTCAGTGTATTTTACTGTTTAATTGAAATATTCTCTGCTACTGGTATAATCTGTCATATTTACTCAAACAGCTGTTCTTAAGATGCTGAGTATGTGTGCAAATTGCGATTCTCCTATTACCATGACTAGAGAATCTGGATTTCATTAAAGACACGGAGGCTGACATTATGCAATATTCTTTTAATGCAGTCCAAGCAGCCGCATACATCACAATATTAAAAGGTTCCAGAACAGAACATTAGCAACACATAAAAGGCATGAGCCATCAACAATCTGCCTCTTTTAAATGTGGAGAAGAGAATAAGTCCATGAAACTTGAAACTTCTAAACGATCCTCGGGTGAGCGATATGAAGGAGAAGGAAGAACGATGGTAAATCCAAAGGCCACACGTCTCGCAGTTAAGAAGGGTTACCTGAAAAGAAACAGAAGTAAATACCTCCTGAACGGAATAAATAGTATAAAACTTAACAAACTAATAGAGAGGTAATAAATACTACTAGTACTATTAATAAAATGAACATTTAATCACTGTAAGACCACCATACAAGGGATGGGATGGGTGGGATAATGTCAGCCTCCGTGTCTTTAATGAAATCCACATTCTCTAGTCATGGTAATAGGAGAATCGCAAATTTCATTACAAGAACGGAGGCTACATTATGCATGTTGATAGCTTTGTAAAACTACATCAGACATATGTTCGATAGGCTTGCAATAGTGTCGTGCAAAAGTGCTAGCATTCGACCAGTCGGCCGCTTTGAGAATGTCATCCAACTTACCTCCAGACCAGAGAGATTTACTGGCCATAGCACCTCTAAGGGAGTGAGCTTGAAATTTCTTTAAGTCAATACCTGCTAGAGTCATAACGGTTTTTACCCATCTAGCAATAGAGGTCGAGGATATACCTTTATGGGGTTTAACAAAGGATATAAGTAATTGGTTCACACCCTGGGGACGAAGAGCAAACATTCTGCGATCATACTCTCTCATGCAGTCCACAACACAAAGTTTTGGGCATAAATCAAAAAGTAGATAAAAGATTGAATCAGACATAGTCTTAGTTCTTCTATATAACTCGAATTTGACACTATAAATGTTATAGGATCTATTGGTGATTTCAAGGGCTTTGACATCAGAAACCCATCAGCAGGAGATTAGGCATAGTAGAGTAGCAAGCTTGATAGAAAGATTTTTTCTATTAAGGAGAGTATTATCAGGCCAGTTAGAGAAAAGATCTAGAATTAGATTAACGTCCCAGAGACTATCGTATTTGGGTTTAGGAGGTCTTCTTAAACGAATGGTTTTCATTACTCTGCAAACAATGAAATGTTTACCTACCGTTTTACCGTTGACAAGGACATGGCCAGCAGAGATAGCTGATCTATAGCAGTTGATAGATCTATAGCTGAGACCCCTTTCAAATTGTTCAACAAGGAAGTTAACTATGTCAACAATAGGTGCCTCCAAGGAATCCAGGTTCCTTGCCAGGCACCAACGTACCCAGCTTCTCCATATGTTGTTATATCTGTAGTGAGTGCCTGGGGCCCAAGACTCTCCGAGGAGAGTTGCAGCTGTCGACGAAAGCCCTGAGATTTCATTGGGTCTCCTGACACTCTCCAGGCAAGAAGGGTTAAACTCCCTGTCTGAATTAGGGGGTGACCTACTCCATCTACGTCTGTTAGAAGATTCTCTAGGGAAGGAATTAAGAAGGGGGGGTTGTAAGCTAGTTCTAGAGTGGTGGGGAACCATGCCTGAGATGCCCAGAAGGGAGTTATTAGGACAAGGTAGCACTGGTCTTGTCTCACTTTCTGTAGAACTCTCTGAATCATGGCAAAGGGAGGGAAGGCGTAAGCTTTGACTCCTTTCCAGGATTGTAGAAAGGCGTTCACTGCCAGAGCACCCGGGTCGGGCATCCAGCTGAAGTATTTCTCCAATTGAAAAGTTAGTCTGCTCGCAAAGAGGTCTAGCTCTAGGGGTCCCCAAATCTTGTTCAAGGATTTGAATACGTAAACATTGAGTTTCCAATAACTGTGATCTAGCAGGAACCTCGAGTTCCAATCCGCAGAGGTGTTCATTTTCCTGGGGAGGTATTCCGCTCTGAGAGCGATCTTGTGTTCCAGACAGAACATCCAAAGTTTTTTGGGTAAGTTGGATAGGTCCGTGAATTTTGTACCTCCCAGACGATTTATATAGGCTACCGCGGACATGTTGTCCATCTTTAAGATGACTGATCTGCCTTGAAGACAATGTCTGAAGCTCATCAAGGCGTAAAGACCAGCTGTTAGTTCCAAGTAATTTATGTGGTGAGAGGACTCCTCTTGAGACCAGATACCACCGGTGTTCTGGTTGAGAAGGCAAGCTCCCCAGCCATGAAGGCTCGCGTCCGATTCTAAAACGAACTCTGGTATTGAACCAAAGATTGCTTTGCCATTCCACGCGTCTAGGTTCTCGAGCCACCAGGTTAGTTCCGATTTGGCTTCTTGATCTAGCGAGATTTGATCCCCATACCAAAGGCCAGATCTTAGGGCTCTCGCTTTTACCCTTTGCAGGGCCCGCTAGTTTAGGGGGCCCGGAAAGATGGCTTGGATGGAGGAGGAGAGGAGACCCAGAAGTCTGGCTAGCTCCCTCAGAGAAAGTTTTTCTTGTTTCAGGACATGTCTTATTTCCATCCTGATTTTGGTCATTTTCTTGGAAGGGAGTAAAAGGAGACATCTCGATGTATCTACCGTGAAACCTAGGAACTCTGAGATCTGGAAGGAGACAAAATAGATTTTTCTTTGTTTATGATGAAGCCTAAGCTTTTTAGGACGTCCATAACAGTCTTCAGGTCTTGGAGTATTTGTGAAAGGTCTTGGGACATTATAAGGATGTCGTCCAAGTATATGATCAGGCGAATACCCCTTTCTCTTAGGGATGAGGCGATTGCTCTAATGACCTTGGTGAAACACCAAGGGGCAGAAGATAGTCCGAAGGGAAGAGCTTGGAATTGGTATAGGTGATTTCTCCACATGAATTGGAGAAAGGGTTGGTGGATCGTGGCCATAGGGATGGTGAAATAAGCGTCTTTCAGGTCCAGTTTGACTAGCCAGTCTCCCTCTAATAGTATATCTCTCAGAAGGTGGATGCCCTCCATCTTGAAGTGTCTGTAAACCAAATATTTGTTTAGTTCTCTTAAGTTTATCACAGGTCTCCAACCCTTGTCCTTTTTATTTTTACAAGGAAGAGTGTGCTTATAAATCTTAAAGCTTCCAAGGGGACCTCTATAATTGCACCTTTCTGAAGCATGGAGGAGATCTCCTCCTCTACAATTTTTTGTTGATCTAGAGAGAGAGGCATGTCTCTTGGGAAAGAAGTTTGTAAAGGTGTTTGTGTAAAATCTATCATAAATCCCCTGACGGTGTTTAGAACCCAAGGGTCACTTGAGTGATCAATCTCCAATTCTGATAAAAGTATTTCAGTCTGCCTTCCACTTTTTGGGGGAAAGAAGGGGAAGAGCACTCACTTGTAGGGTTGATGGAGTTGGTGGTTCCGCGGGATCTAAACCCTCTGCTGCTGGGTCCTCTCCCTCTCTGGGGGTAGAATTGAGGTGCGTTGTACTGCTGGTACCCTCTTCCGTAGCCACGGGATCTTGAATAGGGCCTTTGATTAAATCGGCCGGAAGAGAGACCCCTTATTCCGGCCCTTCCAAAAAGGTTAGGATTAAACACTCTGCGCATATTTTGTTGGGCCTTATCCAAGGCGGTGAATGTA
The DNA here is from genome assembly GCA_963921515.1 of Calotriton arnoldi. Taxonomy (NCBI): domain Eukaryota; kingdom Metazoa; phylum Chordata; class Amphibia; order Caudata; family Salamandridae; genus Calotriton; species Calotriton arnoldi. Next base: position 476,988 of record CAWUFW010011667.1, on the reverse strand, counting down.
GAAACGTACTTGCCCAAGGATTTAATGAGATCTTCCCCAAAGAGTAATCCTTTTGGGTTTTGTGAGGGCTCTCTGTCCGCCATATCACTGAGTTTGGGATTTATTTTGGTTAGAACGACTCTTCGTCTTTCTGCGTTGAGGCTTGCATTTGCATTGCCCAGGAGTATCAGTGCCCTCTGGCTCCAGCCTCTGATCAAATCGGTGTTAAGAGGTGTGCCATTGATATGGCTTTCTTCTGCGGAATCTATGATTCTGGCTAAAGGTCCCAGTACGTCGAGAAGACGGTCTTGGCACCCTTTCAGGGATCTTTCCATCCCTTTCCTTGGATCTCGTCCGAGCTTGAAGAGGAATTTAATCAGCTCGGGGTCCAAGTTGGGGGTTTGGCAGGTCTTGTCCTCGATAGAAGGTCTAGAGCATTCAGCTCTAAGAATGTTCCGAGTGTCCCTCTCTAAGAGGTTTCTTACCCATGTTTTGATACATTTTTCAACGTGGTCTTGTGGGGACCACTCGGAACTTCTGGGATGTTTGAGGTTTAATGGGGAAAACATTTCTTCCCCCAAGGGGTTAAGGATATTGTCCTTTGAGGATGATGGGAGTTCCTCCTCCGGACTGTAAAATTCTTGATCGTCCTCATCAAGATCTAGGACATACTCGTCAGGTATGTCTGAGGACTCATCATCATTAAACTCGTTGTCTCCCATGGTGTAGTGAGCACTGTGATATTTTGTGCCGCTAGGGACACCCAGATGTTTTGTGCCGCCAAGGACACCCGAGTAAGTCGTGCCGCTAGGGACACCCAGGGAGTTCGAGGTGCGGGACCTCCATTAATAGATGAGGTGCTAAGACCTCCCAGATTTGATGAGGTGCTAGGACCTCCCATATTGCTCTTAGGGGTCACTTGATCAACATTTTTACTTTTCTTTAATCTTTTGCCCCTTAAAATCGATGGTATCGTCAGAGTAGTGTGGGTTCAAAATTTCTGTGATCTCGTCCTCCTCAATGGGGAGTGACCTTTTAGAGGACATGACCTGAGTCAAGGTCTCAATCATGCAGGACCTTATCTCCTTATGTAGCATTTTTTTGAGTGCTTCATTATCAATATTGGGAGTAGGGGCAGAAGCGTCATCTGAATCAGGGTCAGACATGGCGCAGATAGGAGATTAGGTATAAATTTGATTTGGTAAAGGTGCTGTTTATGATTTATAAAGGAAATAAAGGAGATATCTCCTGTCACTTTTTTTTAAAAATAATAATAAATGGTATAAGTTTATCAAATGAACGTTTCACCCCTTTTTAAAAAAAAAATTTAATGCAGGATCTGGTCGTTAAAATAAGTACTTGCGCTTTGTGTCGCGTTGAGGGCAGCAGCTGATCGCTAATAGAAGCTGAGCAACTGACATAGGAGTGCTCGAGCGATCAGCCGCTGCCCGTTGCCATGGTGATGAGCGCGATCGTGTAAGCGCTCGGGTGAAATGCTGGGAAGGAATGTGGAGGAAGAAAGGTTCCTGGCAACGGGAGGACGTAGCGCTCCCGTTGCCAAGGAATCTTCCTCTAATGCTTAACACGATGCAGGGTCGCGCTGGAGCTTGAGGCCTGCATCGGAGAGAGAGGTAAACTGTGATCCTCTCGATATTGTTTAAAAACGGGCCAAAATATTATAAAACATTAGCGATGGAGTTAGTTACATCGCTCAGGATTAAGAATGAGTATGGAAAAAATATTAGAGTAATAAAACAGGAAAAAAATCTAATCGCAACGCTATGAATAAAATAGGAAATATAATACTTACGATAAAATTGGAAATATAATACTTACCAGGTATATGCCTGAGGAAACATTATAATGGGGATTAAGAAAGGTATAACACCAGGTGGGGCGGAGTTTGCTCGCGACCAAGATGGCCGCTTGAGCGCGAAGCTCCGCAAGTCCACCAGAAGATCCGGCAATTATCCGACAGCTAAGGCTACGACTGTGACCCTACTGGACCGTCATCGACGCGCCCGGAGCTGCTGAACACAGCGGTCCGTCCCCGGCGGCTCAACTCGTCTGGACACCGCAGATACCCGTTGTCCTCGGAGCTGAGGCCGACATAGGCCATAATCCCCGAGCTCTATTTTGGGCCTGCAGCCGCCCGGGAAGCGGCCTGGAAGGGCCACTCTGTGTGTTGTGTCGGTGAGGGGAGAGGCCTGATCCCTGTGTGCGCGCGCTCACCGCGCCGCGACGATTGCCATCGCGAGTGACATTTATCCTTCCTCCCCCCACAGACAAGAAGTTGACAACGTGGAGGTGTAGCCCGGAGCAGGGAGCGGCGGCCATTATTGCTAACCCCTGGCACGTGGCGGCCATTATCTCTGGCACCTGGCTCGTGGCGGCGCTGCTGGGGCATCGGCTGGAACAGTAGAGGCTGCAGTGCCTGAGGCCGGTAAGAGCAGCAGTGCCCGTTGTGAGGTTCCACAACCTAATAGCCCCGTAGAGTGGCTCAGAGGGAGAAATTGCCCCATGGTGCATGCTCGACTGGGACCTTTGTATTGAGCACAGCACACTATACGCCACCCTAGAGTGATCGTACCTGTGGGGGAGCAGCGAGGGTGCAGCGGTTGAATCTGGTGTTCCTCCCCCCCTGGTACTCGACCTCCCCCAGGTGGGATAGCGGCAATCGGAGGAGCGCGAGCCCTGATCGGGCCGTGTCTGGCCAGGAGGTCTCCTACTGCGGGGGCGCGAACTTGGATACTGTCTGGCCTGTTGCATTCCCGGTATCTAGGAGTTGTGACTGAGCTCCTGGTATTGTGGAGATAGTCTGTCTGACTCGGCAGGACCCACCGGAGGTGCTGGCATCCCAGGCGAAGTGATCTCCCACGTTGATAAGGCGACTGGTGCTGTGGTACAGAGGTACAGAGGATCTGCGGGACCGGTCCGGTCTTGGTGGCTCTGCATTGCCGATACAGTTAAATAGGTGTACCGGGGGGCAGCCCGCACTGTGTAGCATACACTGCTATATATTTGCCTGCACAGAGGAGGGGTGCGTCAACTGCGATGGGGAAGGTGGATCGTACGCAGCCTAAATTGTCGTTTGACCCTAAAAAATCCAGGACTCGTGATGTGACTCCGGAGGACAGTGAAGCAGCACCCGACCCGCCTGTGGAAGATGCGGATAGCGATATACGAACGATGCTCACTGCAATGGAGAAAGGATTGCAGAACAGCATGTCGGTCCTTGGCTCCAAAATTGACGCACTGTCCTACCGCATGGACAGGATGTCCGAGCGGCTGGATAAACATGCGCAGCGCCTGGACATGACGGACCGTCGAGTAGGCGAGGTGGAAGAAGCGCAAACGGTGCTGGACTCGAGTCACAAACAACTGGGCAGAGTTATGCAGGTCCTGCAGGATAAAACGGAAGACTTAGAAGCGCGTTCTCGGCGCTGCAACTTGCGAGTCACCGGCCTTCCGGAGTCGACGCAGACTGGCAACATGGAGCAGTTCATGGAAAAGTTGCTAGTCACCCTACTGGGCGCTGAGACTTTCTCGCCTATGTTTGTCGTCGAGAGAGCCCACCGCTCCTTGGGCCTGCGCCCGGCACCCGGGGCTGCGCCGCGCCCTATAATAGCAAAGTTGCTCAACTACCGGGACAGAGACTCAGCACAAAAAACCGCCAGAGATAGGCAACCGCTACAGTATGAGAGCTCCACCATCTCACTGTTCCCGGACTTTACGCAAAAAGTACAAGATGCGCGAAGACAAGTTGCCCCGCTGAAGAAACTGCTGCGTGCCAACAACATAGACTACGCCATGCTGTATCCCGCCAGGCTCCGGGTGAACCGACAAGGACAGTCAAGCATATTCACAGACCCAGCGGCGCTGCGGAAGGCTATGAAGGACTGGGCCAAAGATAAGCGTCGCAGCCCTGAGAGGTCCCCGCTGCGGGGAGCGGAGGCGGGGAACTAGATGAGCAGGACTGATGCGGTCTCCCCTTGGTCTGCTGCGGAGTATAGGCCACAGCCTTGACGGTAACAGTAAGGAATGGCTGGCTGTGGGGCGTGTGGGACTGCTGCGCACCCACGGACAAAATGTTACAGTATTATAAGTTGACTCAGTTGTTTTATGTGTCCAAACGGTTACTGATGTAAGGCCGGGGCTCGGGGCAGTTGAGAAATGGGATACAGGTATTTTGAGTGTGAAACTAGATGTTGATGATGGGAACTTACGAGGCAAGATTTGGGCTTCAGCTGTAAAACTTAGCTTTGGTGCTCTGCGGGGTGGAGGCCTGTCTGGAATTGGTAATTCTAGGACTATTGTTTAGTGTGAGCTACCTCTGCCTCAGCTTGCGTCACACCTCGGGGATATCTTTGACTGTTTGGGTGAGGGGAGGGGAACTGTGACCCCTTTGTTACACTGTCAATCGTGATACGCCCTTAATGTTGGGGGTTACTATGCAAACTTGTGGGGTCCGTTTGTTAAAGTCTCGTCATGGCACTGTTGGGGATTGTCTGGCGTGGGTGGGGGGAGGGGGTGGGTGGAGTGGTGTTTGTGGACTCGGTACGGATGGTGGACACTGTATGATATGTTTTGCAATTATTGTTGATTTGGGATTCTATGGGTAGCTCCGATAGGCCATTGGTACATGATACGGCGCCCACTACGGGACCACAGAGCGTAGAGACGACACGAGGTAGGATTAGGGCCCTCACATGGAATGTTAGGGGGCTGAACGACCATAGGAAGCTGCGCAAGGTGCTGTCCTATTTAATGAGACACGAAATAGACATAGCGCTATTACAAGAGACCCACCTTCCAATTGCCAGTCCCATGCTTCATAGTAGAGGGCTTAGAGGCTGTATACACGCAGCGGGCTTCACTACGCATGCCCGAGGTGTGTTGACCTGGGTCCGCCCGAAAGCATCACTTAGGTTGGATCCCCTGGCCACGGACAGTGAGGGGAGATATGCCATCTCGAGATGCAGAGGTAGGGGTATGGATCTCTTGTTGGTTAATGTGTACGGCCCTAACTTTGACAACCCAGAGTTTTACTCTGCATTGGCGGACAGGGTGAAGGGGTTTGAAATGGTGCAGCAACTGTGGGGGGGGGACCTAAACGTTGTCCTGAACCCGGAGATAGATCGCTCGGGGGGCTCGGCTAGGCATGTCTCAGCGGCAGCCAAAGCTATATCTGACGCAATGGTGCGGCTTGAGTTAAGTGACGTTTGGAGGCGCAGATACCCTAGTAAGGGAGGCTACACTCATTACTCAGCATTCCACAATTTACACACGCGCATTGACTACTGGCTGGCTGCGGACACTTTATTTTGCCAGGTGAGGGAATGCGAGGTTCTACCCCGCACCTTGTCTGATCATTCTCCGGTTTTGGTGGTGCTAGAGGTACCCCGTACAACGATACCCCCCTTCACCTGGCGGTTTCCCCCATACTCTTTGATGGATGAGGGCTTCAGGGCCGAGCTCGCGGAAGACATTGATACCTACTTTGAAAAAAATGTGGGCTCAGTTGACAGCTTTCTGGTAGTGTGGGAAGCTTTTAAAGTATACATTCGGGGGGTGACCATGTCTAAGCATTCAGGAGTCTTGAAGGCGCTGCGCAGGAGGCTTGCTAGTCTTGAGGGGTCACTAGCGGAACTAGAGGGAAGGTTGCAACTGGGTGTGGGGGACGACGTCCAGCAGGAATTCCAATCCCAACTAAAAGAATTCCAGGATACGGCGGATGCAGAAATTAAACATCTAGGGAAATATGCCGTGGCTCGCACATACGGAGAAGGGGAGCGACCTGGGAAAGTATTAGCACTCAGACGAACTCAGGCAATCGTGACAGAACTCTTAACGCCGGAGGGGGGGTTACTTACTGAGCCCTCGGATATTGCAGAGCGCTTCAGACAGTTTTATTCGAACCTATACTCCTCGAGGAGCCAAGGCACTGAGGAAGATATCTTAGACTACCTAACACACATTAAGCTACCTTGGCTGACTAACACCCACCGGGAGTTTTTGATGCGCCCGCTAGAAAGGGAGGAGATCCGACTAGCTTTGTGCACAATGAAATCTGGGAGCGCCCCGGGGTTGGATGGCCTGACAGTTGCATTCTATAAGGCCTTTCTAGACCTGCTGTTACCACACTTACAGACTTTGTTCGAAGGCATGTACGAGTCGGGTATGATGCCGTCCTCGATAAGAGAGGCGGTTATAGTAGCTATTCTCAAGCCAGATAAGCCCCCCTCAGAATGCTCGTCCTATCGCCCTCTCTCACTGCTAAATGTAGATACGAAGCTCTTCGCTAAAATTTTGGCAAATAGATTGACCCCTTTGGTTCCGTTGCTGGTAGCCCCAGAACAGGCTGGATTCGTCCCTGGCCGAAACCTCACTTATAATCTACGCACCGTCTTTGGCGCCGTACAGCATACCAAACCCGAGACGGCGGCTGTAACGGTCTTTCTCGATATGGAGAAGGCCTTTGACTCTGTTGAGTGGCCTTTTATGCGTCAGGTTTTGCTTCGGATGGGACTGGGGGAGGTGTTCCTCCAATTGCTGGGTGTCCTATATTATGCTCCGAAGGCGCGGATAAAAATTGGCGATTTGGTGACTGCCCCTATTAATATTACGAGGGGAACTCGACAGGGCTGCCCTCTTTCTCCGATTCTTTATGCCCTGGTGGCGGAGCCCTTGGCTTGCGCGCTCCGCGAATATCACAGATTTAAAGGAATACGGGTACCTGGCTATAAACTTATTGTGTCGACCTATGCGGACGACACCCTTCTCTATGTTCGAGACCCCGAGCGCCACCTCTCCCCAGTTCTTCGCGAAATAGTCCGCTTTGGCGGGGTTTCTGGCCTTAGGGTTAATTGGGCGAAGTCTGTCGTTTTTCCGCTCACCCCCTCTACCACCCAATTTGACATGGACTACCCGCTGCAGTGGACTACTGACCGTGTGCGCTACCTCGGAGTACGGATACACCTGGACTCGGAGGTCCTGATTCGGGAAAACTATGACGTGTTACTGAGCAAACTAGAAGATGATGTGAACAACAGGATCCGTCTGCCACTGTCTCTCCTGGGTAGAATTTCTATTATGAAGATGGTGGTTCTTCCAAGGTTTTTGTTCCTATTCACAAATATTCCTGTGGTACTCCCGGGTGCCTTTTTTAAGAGGCTTAACACTACGTTGTCAAAACTGGCCTGGGCCGGGAAGCAGCCGAGAGTGCAATGGAGGGTGCTGACGTTGCCATATCGTATGGGTGGTTTGGGCGCTCCAGATTTCGAGTTGTATTATAGAGCTGCGCAGGCCTCCCACGCGTCCTTGTGGATACATGGTGCGCCTGAGGTACCACACCTTCGCATTGAGAGAGAAGTGGCTTCCCCCCAGCCGTTGCCTTCGCGGCTGTTTGCACCTCCTGATCGCAGGACGTGTATCCTAGACTTGGTCGGGGCAACTAACCACACCTGGCATCACCTCCTTAAGTTACAGTCAGGTGTCATCTTGTATTCCCCTCTGACCAGATTGGAATGGTGCCGTTGGATACTGCCCTGTCGGGATGGGGGCGTTGTTCGGGCGCTGGCCTCGATTGACATACACACTGTTGGGGACTTATTTGCTGATGGTGTAGCTAGGACGTGGGAAGATGTAGTCGACGGGGCGGCATCACCTTCGCTGCTTACTAGATTCCAGTTCCACAGAACTCGGCATGCGCTCTTACAGCTGTTGGGGCCCGATCTGGAAGAGCCACCTGAGCTTACAGCTCTCACATTCGTAATCAAAATGGCAGAGCCGATGAGATTAGTCTCTAAAATTTATCAACACACAATGGCGCATAGGGAGCATCAATATACAGCAGCCCGGCTGGCATGGCAAAAAGATCTGGGTCAGGCAGTCGGAGATGCTATGTGGGACTATTGCTGTTCTAGCACAAAAAGAGTGTCTCTTAACGGCAAACATAGACTGATACATTTTAAGTTCCTTAACAGGGTGTATTACACCCCGGAGAGACTCAAACGGTATGGGCTGAGGGATGATGCACAGTGTGAGCGCTGTAGGGCACCAGTTGCTGATTTCTTACATGTAGCTTGGCTCTGCCCGGGCGTGGCACAATATTGGGTGAGTGTGTTTTCTGAGTTGACTGCGATAGTGGGACAGACACTGGCGCCGGACCCGGGTCTGGCGTTACTGGGTTACTCTAGATCGTTGCCCACAGGGATACGTCGGCTAGTAGATATGGGTCTATTGTTAGCCAAGCGCAGAATTGCTATCTGCTGCGCGAAAGGGCCCCTACCTAATAAGGCGCAGTGGCTTTCCGATATGGTGTATTGCTGTACCCAAACGGAGCTTTTTAGCGAACTCCTCCCTACTCGAAGTAGGCCCAAGAACTTCTGGGCGCTATATGCTGCATATAGAACCGCTGAGGCTGGCCCCGACGAGACCACTGGGGGAGAGAGTGGAGAGTAGTCACTTGGTTCTGCCGGGGTGTATTTCCCGTTGCTGTGATATGTTGGAATGTCCCAAGAAATGCAGGTATAGCCTGAGTGACATTGAGTTATTTAGGTGAAGCGAGCCGGGGCGGGGGATGGAATGTCTAACATGTAGTACCTTTGCAATATCCTCTACCTTAATGTGTTGTATAGTATTAATTAGGGAATGTACTGTGCATGTATCATGGTCGGACAGATTATACTGTGTTAGCTTCCCAGCGTATAGAATGCAAGTGCCTGCTGTCTATTGCGATGTCCACGTATGTTGGTTGTAAAATGAAAAAAAAAGAAATTAAAAAAAAAAAAAGGTATAACACCGGCTGTTAGTTAAGAAGGGAATACCTAAGGTTTGAAATTATGGAAAGGAGGGTGGGGAGGGGGTCTCCATAGATTGGAGATCATTATAGAGGCAGGGGTGGGGTTAAGCCACAATAAATACCTAAAGGCAAAAAGATAATTAAAGGTAAATAGGAATAGAAAAGTCAACTTATCAGTAATGTCAGCAATGTCTCAACTGAATGTGAGACCAGTACAGTACATGCGTTTCCCATTACAATCGTCTCACTTTTGTACATTTGCCAAAGAAGTAGCTGCCGCACTTTTCATGCACCACAGAAGCATGGTGGTCACTTCATCTAGCGTAGCATAAAAATATGTAATAGCCGTCTTGCCACCAATGCTGCTACGGGAGGAGTGAAAGTGCCTATCCTTTTCTTTCATGACAAAATACATTTTAAAAGAATCTCATAATTTGGCATTCCTAGAGCAAGGGTGCTACATAGGCTGTGTTTGACCGCCGGAAGGCTTGCAAACATTCATTATCCCAAGGCAAGGGTAATTCGCATCATGGTGAGTCAGCCTCTGTAAAGGCTTTGTAATCAGGGAACAGTAGCCAACCATCCCCAGAAACATCCTCACTTCCTCTCTGTCTTGTTGGTGGATTCATTTTAGGAATCACAGTAATCCATTCTTTGGGTTCCTTTCTTACTCCCTTTTCAATTTGGTGTCCAAAATATATCACTTCCTCTTGACAATACTGTAATTTTGCATGGGACATTTTATGCCAAAACTCTGTGAAGTGGTTTATCAAGGCAATTGTATCAAGTTTACAGCCCTCTCTCATTGTAGCTGCAACAAACAGGTCATCAATATATTGGTTTACCAATGAGTCACGGTGCAAATCTAGACTTCCCAGATCCTTATTCAGGATTTGGAAGCAAATTGAAGGACTTTATGTATAGCCTTGTGGGATCCTACACCTGTTGTGTAAAATGTGAAATATGAAAGCATAGCGCTACAGCAGACAACAGCAGAAAACGTCGCACAATTATACGTGGTAAAAGAACAGTGCGGGCCAAAAACTTGTGCTGCCAAGAGAGAGGTGAAGAGTTCACTTGAGGACATATTAGAACAAATAACTTGAAAGGGTTGCAGTTAAAGGCCAACTCGTGTATAGGAAGCTTGAAAATATTTATCGCTTTAGCACACGGGTTCACCAGCACGTATTTTGTGTTCCCAAATAGATTGAAACTTGATTAGACATAGGAGTAGGAGATTTAATTAGTCAAAAACACACAGAGGTCTTAGGTGCACAATGACAAAGCACACATGCCACAAAAATTGTATTTACCACAAATATACATGTATTCACGAATGAAGAATGGTTAGTTTGTTAAGCATTGTCAGAAACTGCACTACAAAATTTGTAGAAGATTAGGTCAGAGTTTGCGGTTACGGGATCACAGGCCTTGAGTGTTTTTCCACTTTCAATCTGTAACTATCAAGCCAATTATTATTTGCTGTTTTGTAATAAAGCCTTGTTTAACTCTATATAAAAATAGCTGTCTATGAAACAGCATATTGAGACCGGCTGCCTGTCTGTGTGATCTCCCTGTTGCGAAAGTAAAGAGCTGTATTTTTATTGCCAAATAAGAGTCAGTCTTTTCTTCATTTTTTAAGTCACCCTGCAACAGTTGGCAGCTAGCCCAGGAGTCCCTTTTGGTCCCACCTGGCTGCTGACACCAGAAGACCGCCTACCCCCACTGCATAGATTATTGCACACTTTTTGATGAGATAAGCAGACACCATGTTCCCTGAAGTTCTGCCTGTGCACGGAGGTCAGGGAAGATCCAGGGGCTGCCGTCTTTTAAAGGTGAGGACAATGCGGACTACATTCCATGTTTTTGTATATACTGTATGACTTGTTTCCCTTGGCAATGGTAAACAAAGATGTAGATATAAGATATAAAGAGATATAAGAGACATAAGGGTATCGAATGCAAGATCGTGCACATGTGTTGCACAATATCAGGAAAGGCACTACGTAACCGGTTAATTTGTTTTGTATAGGTTGGAAGTGGTCAATGTGGGTAATTTGAAATTGGAAAGTTGCCAATATGGGTTCCAAAGTTTGACATAGAGGGACACCTGAAAAACTGATGTCGGTAAACTTTACCTCCAAGTACGATCTGAACACTCAAATTACTATCCTGGACCTAATGTCCGGAATCATTCCATTGTCTCAGAGACGCATGATTTGAAAAGGTTAACCTCTCTAAGTGCGAAGGGAAGTGACCAGGAGTAGCCGGTTGTATTTACCGTTTAGAATAGAAAAATGGTGATTAACATTTAGAAATAGTTGAAGTGTTCATATTTCTTATGATGTTATGTTTCATATAGTACCCTAATATAGGCCCGGGTAATATCTTACACCTTCACCTACATTTCCCCCCTATACTACACAGTAACGGACCTTTTAGGATTGAACCGTTACCTAGTTCTAGTCCTGGGCACAGAAGGAGGGTTTCTCCGTGAACAATAGTGTCCTATAACTTCATCAATAGACTCACACAGTATGAATGAATATTCATAAGGGTTCTTAGAAACCAGGCTGGGGCTACACCACCTTCCTCCCCATATCTACGTACACGGTTCATCCCATACGACATCCTCAAATCCAACAATGGCTAATACAAGCAACAAGGGACAAAGGAACCCTAGATACTTTCTGTATAAATACAGCACCTCTTGCTAGTGTTAGTTAGAGGGAACCGAGACTTCCAGGCCGACACACCGACCAGAGACGCTGAGGCTCCTGCATGCAGACGCTCCAGCTGACAGTGTCTAACCCATCCCTTGCGGGGTGTCCAACTCGTGACCAGGAGGGGCTCCTACATTCTCACACTTCAGGTAATGGGGTTTGACTAAATCCTAGAGGGATTCTTGGCTTCACACCTACTCACATGCTAGGTACACTTAGGTACATCTAGATAGGCATCATAGGAGTACGCGCTTTCTTTTATCATGCATTTTATATTCATGTATTTATTCATGCGTAGTGCAAAATGGTAGAACTGTACTATCCATTTTTATTCACTGTACTGCTAATCATATATCTCTGCTACTGTCTAATGGTTGTTGCAGCTCATATATTCTACACAAGAATAACGACTGTTCAATAAACCCTTATTGAAACGCCCAGGCTGTTTATTCTGTGTATCTCTGAGACAAGATAAGTGAGCACGAGTGACTGAGCGAAAAGTAGTACATTGTTTCCACGATCCTGAGGGATCAGGGTTGTCATGTTCTGAGGTTGCCAGAAACTATTCTCTCCCCGATAAGAGGAGACACTAGTGGCACTGTGAGCTAGCTAATGCAAACAGGCTAACATTTTCGGTGGGGGTGCTCAGTCAGTCTGCCACCAAGCCCACAGTTCATGTTATCCGAACGCGCAGATTCTGTATAGGTTATATATAGGAACTACACGACATGGAGCCACCAACGATGGTTGGGTACTTATTTGACAGTAGAATCTGAGTAGTTCAGTCGTGCTAATTCTCAGAGACCCCTACTCACAAAACGCCAGAGACGTCTGGAGTGGGTGGGCACAAACTCCGCCACAGCTGAGTAGGCGAGAAATCCTATTTTGTGGCTGTTGGTTAATCAAGCTTGAAGGACATTTGGTCCTAAAATTGTGCATAACACCTTATCTTAGTTCCCTTGAACAAACTTCTCCTTTACAAAATGACAGAGGATGAAGATAACCCGGTGGTGGCTAGACGCCGCTCAATAGGAGAAGAAGAGGTGGATGGAATTCTCATTGCACCTAAATTTAGACGTACTATCACCCTGAAACTAATAGAAAATGGTTTACAAGCTAGGGGTGGCATAGTAGCTTTCGTGATTGAGGCACACAAATCAAATAAAACAGAGGTATTTTATTCGTGGGTTACATTCCCAGCAGCAGATGCAAGAACACAGACATTTCACTACTATGTAGAAGGACATGCACCACAGGAATATGGTCCGTTCGAGGACATAGAAGTTCCACTCACGTACCAGGAACACCTATACTGGTTTAAAGGCGCCCTACCCCACATAAGAAACAGAGTAAGATTAGGCCCGCTCGGAGGAGACGGGGCAACATGGCCAATATTAGCGGCTTATACACCACATCCTGACATTGACACAATGCCACAAGCAGACTTACTCTTACAACACAAGGATTTAATTAAAATCTACAGAAACCTGACACAGTTTGTAATGAGGACTTTCACAGTCCAACCAACATCAGTTGCAACAAATGGAACTCAATATCAGAGTACAGCAACTAAAATCACACCACAAACATTACACGCAGTAAAGGGCAAGATGCCCACGAAACGTGAACAAATGCCATTCTGGGTAGCTCAGAAAATAACTCAGCTCGAGGCAGTATTCCCAAATACTACCCGGTTTGAAAAACACAGAATGCTAACAATCTGCTTGCCCATGGGGATAACACCACAAGTAGAGGACTGCACCTCTTGGGTTACAGTCTTTGCTGCCATATATACCAGGACACATGGTATTCCTTCATTAGCAGTAGTACCAGATGTATTGAGACAAATACAAAACGAGTACAGAGCAGAACCTGCCCTGAACTTAGGGATGAAGTTATTAAATAACTATGACCAGGTATCAGCCATAATACTAGCCAATATTAAAGGGGAAGCAGCTTCAGTGGCAATCCGCCAACGCCTAAGGGAGTTCAGCCCGTTAGAACAACAACCCGAACTGCCCAAAATAAAAGAAACTGCGTATGCAGAATTAGGCAGAGACAGTTTGGGTGGGAAAGTATTAAAACCACAACTGATGGGCAGTCCTGAAAAGGACACTACCAAGCAGACACCTGCTTCTTCTAAAAAGAAATGGGATAATAAAAAACAACAAAACTTTAAAAACAGATCTCAATCCCAAGGCAGATCTCCTCCACAGGAGCCCTATGAAAAGAGGTACTACCTTAGGAATAGGGATAATATTAGGAAACCTGACAGGTATCAGGATACTGATACACGTTCCTCTCGTTTCTTTCAGGGCTCGACGAAAAACTCCGAGAGAGAAGGACAGTCAGAACACAAAGAAGAGCGTACAAAGTCCAGAGACAAGCAGCACGCTCAAGACTATACTTCCAAAAAAGAAGACAAGCCAAAATCAAAACCTCAGTTTAAGAAGAAGAAAGTTGCAGGCATAAAGATCAGACATGCCCAGAATTCTGAGGACGCAACTTCTGAACGGGGAATGGGCTCTGACGATGATAGACAATGCGGCAGAAGTAACAATAGCTCGCCAGAACCTGATGGAATTTCTGGTGACAGCGGACTTGAATGATTACATCACGGTGGCAACACCAGACACAAGGGTGAGCGTCCCACATAGGTTACATGAAATAACACTCCAAATGGAGGGGGCCAAGCCCAGGAAAGTTAAAGGTCTCTTTTGGGAAAATCTGTCATCTGGTTATGACATCCTATTAGCAGAACAAGATTGGCCGCCAGCATTCATTATGGAGTGCCCTAGGGGAGAAACAGTAATTTTTTCAGCATTCTCTAACCTCGTTCCCATACATCTTAAACATGCATATGCACAGGAGTGGGCAGTTGCCCTAGCTCCAGCACTATACAAAAATCATGCCGGTTGGGATGAGGATTCAACCCACCACGTGATCCCGTTAAAAGTTTCACCAAATGCTTAAAGGCAATACCCAATAAAGCAAGAAGCTAAAAAACAGGTCAGGGAGATCTTAGATCAACTTGAATACCAAGGGGTGATTGAAACATGCACCTCACTAATGAACAACGCTTTGTTTCCAGTATCAAAACCGGACAACTCATATCGTCTAGTTTTAGATTACAGACATTTAAACACATGCACAAAGACATTCGCTGTCCAAAACGCACCCAGTGCCGCATTAATGAATAACATTGTGCGGAAAAAATACAAAACCACACTTGATATCTCAAATGGATTTTTCTGCCAAAATATAGCGCCTGAAAGCAGGTATTTGACCGCATTCTCAGTGTTGGGGTCCCTGCGGCAATTTTGTCGTCTCCCCCAGGGGTATAAGAACAGCCCGGGGGTATTCTCAGCAAGAGTAACTGAGTTACTCCAAAATTTTGATGAAGAAGCATTGTCCTATGTGGATGATATTTATCTGACGGACGATGACTTAAAAAGCACTTGACCAGGGTGAGCACCATTATTATGGGATTCGCCTCTGAGGGCTACAAATTTAATTTTAAGAAATCAAAAATAGCCCACCTCAATGTCCTGTTTTTAGGATACGAGCTTGCAAGTGAAGGGAAAAGCCTGGCAGCTAACTTTTTAGAAAAGTGTGCGCTGCTTCAAACACCAAAATCATTAAAAAATCTACAATAAATACTGGGATTCCTAAATTTCGGCAGAACATACATTTTAGATTACGCAGAAAGGGTAAAACCTTTCTACGACTTAATCAAACCTGACTTTTCAGTTAGACACTGGACACAGGAACACACAAACATCCTACGTTCACTTCAAGAAGACATGATAGCTTCAAAACACTTACAGACACGTGTAAATGTACGCAACTTAGTGATCCGAGTAATAGCGGGTCAATGCGCGTACACTTACTTAACCTTAAATGAATGCGAAACAGTACCAATCGCATACAAATCACACCTGTACACAAACGCAGAAATGCGGTTTCACTTCAACAGAAAAAATCCTGACAGCAGTTCAGACCGCTGTAGCAAGAGAAAGAGCACTGGCTCAGGGGAAACGCATAATTGTCGTAACCTCAGTACCAGCTTTAGAAGCCGTTACAAAGGCAAGCATTCCAAACGCAAAAGCCTTACATCCAAGATGGATACAATGGGCTAATTCTCTTACTGCAACAGACGTGGAATACAGATTTGATCCAAATCTAAAAACACAGGCATTTCTGCAATACGAACAAGAATATCCTCTACCAAATGAAATATTGCCTCTCGATCAGTATGAGTATATTATTTACACTGACAGATCTGCTCAACCGGCCATAGGGAGTAAGCAACAATACAGCGCGGCATGTGCTATCATTAAAGGTCGCATGCGGGATGGAAAGTTCCATCTGAGTTGCACCAAAACGCAATCTCTAGGAGACTGCACGGCTCAGTTGGCAGAGTTAAAAGCACTGATACTGGCACTTGTAAATACGGATCACGAATTCCCCACACTAATTGTGTGTGATTCCTTTTACTGTGTACTGTCATACAATAAATATTTATATAATTGGGAACAGAACGGGTTTAAGCATGCAAAAGGTGGCACAATTAAGCATAAAATGCTATGGGAACAGGTAGTTAAGTTAAAGATCGAACTACCATACACTGAGTCATCAGCGTGATGGCGTTCACGTTGAAGGGAATTCATTGGCTGATGAAGCCGCGAAGGGGGCTGTACGAACAGCTTCCGTAGCTGCAATCACTCGTTCAAAAACGAGGATAGACGGTGAGATTATGGTGGCTGTTAATGCTTCAAGCAAAAAACAGCAGTGCAGTACCAAAGAAATTTCCACTCAAGTACTCCTACAAATTAGATGCAAACAACATTCCATTTGCTCAGATTCCTGGAGTGGGGGACAGAGTAATACCAAATATGGATCGAAGGCAAGGGTTAATTCTAGCAGCTCACGAGGGTTTGGGCTCTGCGCATACAGATGTTACAGCGACTATTTCATTGTTGAAACAGCGCTACTGGTGGCCAAGGTTAACAAAGCTGACCAAAGACTTCGTCTTAAAGTGCAATATCAGTCAACAGAAAAGTAGGTCCACCATAGAACGTTCAGCGCAGATCCCATTGTTAGACAGCATCAGACTGTCCTGCTCAAGATTCCTATGGGTTTGGCCTCAGCGCTCGGCTGACGCTCGAACTGTTATCAAAAATTTGCGAGTCTTTATCAGGACATACGCAGCTGGCACATTACATTCTGACCGTGGCCCGGCGTTTAGCTCTCGGGCTTACAAAGAGGCCATGAAAAGTATGGGCGTTGCACTGCTGTACTCCTCTCCGTACCATCCTGAGGGAAATTCAGTTGTGGAGAGGAAAAACCGGGACTTAAAGCAATCTTTAACAGCTAGGGTATTAGGCAAGGGCGGTAGTTGGGTCAATCACTTATATGGGGTTCAAAAGCACTCAATAACCAGCCAAGAAATTCTCTAGGGGGTGTCACTCCATATAAGGTCCTATTTGGGACGAGAATGTGGGTAGCTGATCTTGATTATGAAGGCGCAGTGGTGGATGAAAAACCATTTGATATCCATGATCGTTTGGCTGTTTTACACGAGCTAAATGATTCCAGGACACAACAAAGTAACGTGCTCCAGAAACAGACCGCCACTGGGGAAATCAAGGCAAACACGGCAAGACCTGTCTGGATCCCAAAAGTCGGGGATCTGGTCAGAGAGAAAATAGCAGACAAAAAAGAATTTGGACCATCATACAGAAAGCCTGTACCTGTCTTAGCAGTTCAAGGAACAAGAACTGTACTTTTGCCGCCTCTTGCCGGAAAAAAAGGAGAAAATATTTGTCTCAATCGGCTTAATCAAACCACACTATGTGGCCTATACTGAACAGTAGGCCTTGTGGACTCCACAGTAGCAGACGCCCTCCTCTAGCTACAATCCAAGAAGTTCAAACAGAAAGACTCATCACGTTCGAAGAGCCTCCTGTACGGAATGAAGGACTATGCAACAATGCTATGGAACTCGTTCCCCTTGAACCGGAAGTACATCTTCAAAATCCAATTCAAAATAATACACAAGTTGCAATTAGACCAAATACAGACGTCTACGTCAACATGCCTCGACAAGAGCAAAATGCGATTTCAACAAATCCCCATGCAATTCCTACAATTGATCAAACTGCCTCTGGCTACTTCATGAACTTTGATACGTTTTCCTCGGATCCAAGTGAACCGGGAACGACGCCAGCCCAAAAATCACGTATACAGCAAGCTAAAGACTTTGTGAACTTTCTCAAAAAGACTTACCTGGTATCGCCTTTGGTAGAACTATGGGTAATTACCGGGATTCTATTCTTTCTCTTCTGGCTAGGCTTAGTTATAACTTTTAGCATGCTTATTAATGTACAATACCTTCAACAAAGCTCCACAGCCCAAAAAGTTAATTTGATTTTAAAACCACAACAATCTTCACATCGTGAACAAAGAGACTTGTCACCAGTGAACATCACAGCAGTTCCTATACCGGACGGTATAGTCTGGGACAAAGTTGATTTTGATATATTGGGTCCGACTGAACTTTTAAAACTTTCACATGTATTTAATATTTCATTAAGTGATATCATTACCTCCAGTACATTTTCTGATGACTGGGACTCTGAAACTGTTAATAACATGTTGTCTGATTTAGAAAAAACTGCCACATTTCCGAACACTGAAATGTTAGAAGGTAATTCAGACTATGACACTTTGTACTGTTACCAACATTATGGTCATCATTTTCTACACAAATCTATTTCGCCTAGAAATCTTTTTGAATACCACCAGTGGGAACATTGCCCTACACCACCAAAAAGTAGTTCGCATAAGTTTGCACAGAAATTTTCATATTTTTCAGGTTTTAACACCACTGACCCGACATCATTTTATTATAAGGTTACACCGACATCGGCACAGAAAATTATGTTGACTAACACCAAACAGATATACTCTGCTTCCTTTATTGCCCAATTGTCTGAACAGGGTTTTGACCTATGGAAGGACGCAATAGACTTAAAATCAGTCTGGGGTTCTAGGGACTGGCAAATCCAGGGAACAGAAGCGCTATTTAGAGCATGCCTCATTCCACAGCAGATGATATTTCTAAACGACACTGTGCAACAGACGTCCTGTATTGGATTAGCCAAAACCAAGGACCTGAACACACCTCGATTTCCAACACCATCTCAGATGGAGGGGTGGCAAAATTCGACTTCAAAAGAAGGGGCAACAATAGATGACATTTTACAGTACAATAGAACAGATCCTGATTGGAAAAAATGGGTGGTTTGGCCCTTAGACACGAACACATGTCAGAAAAGATTCTGGGGTATAACCGAAGGGTTCAATATCCACAGACCAGACCCACGTTATGTACAGAGAGAACATCCAGGGGTAGTGACATCCTACAGTGTTGGGAAGTTGTGCCTTGATTGGCTAAAAACCTCAACACTCACTGAAGTGAAACAACACTTAGCCTTACTCTCACAAGACATGGATCTTAGGGATTTTTAACTAGGACCCAGGAAACCTCGTCATAAACGTTTCATATATGCTGGCATTTATGCTGCCTATAATGAAAACTGGAAAATATCCCAAGAAGAGGCCGCAGAGAGAATACGGGAAATTGACCGTATTAACTTGGAAAAATCTCTAGCAGTGGTAGACAACGGGTTAACAACTTTGACCTCCAGGATATATTCCTTAGGCAACATTGTATCTTCTGCGATAGACATACTGGAACAAGATTTAGCCATATTACAACACGGGCAGTGTCAGCTACGTTCTGTTATGTTATTGAGCTGGACGCTGCAATCTTTGCGTGCAGGCTATGTGCCTTGGCGTTATATCAACAGTACATCTCTGTTTTCTGAATATAATTTAACAGATAAACAGATGGAAATGGCACAAAGGGGAGAAAAATATACAATGCTGCATATTGAAAAACTGGACAGGTTACCATGCACGGTAGCGGAATCTCCGTCTACGGAATGGCTTACCCATGGCCACGTCACTCTACCGGTCACTACTTTTCAGTTTCAATATTGCCTTGAGCAAAGGCAGGTGGGCAAATATGAAAAGATGGGTAAGGAATACATTAAGGAATCTTGGGAATTAACGTACAGATTTCGATGCCGGAATGGGGATCGGGAAGTGTTTCTAAGCGGTACAAACTGCAAGAAAACTCTAAGCGGTTCTCTCGTGTGCCAGGACATTTCATTGCACAGAGCTTGTAATGGGTCGGTAGCAAACTTGTCCTGCCACATGAAAGGGACTCCGGCTGCCGTGATTAAACCGGTATTCGAGCTGCTCTCGAATGGGAGTTACTGGATGCTGAACGATCGAGGTTGCTGTGGGATGATTCCGGGCATTGCCTATCTGGTCACTGTGAACTCCAGGGTTACTTGCTGTATGCAAGTATTGTTTCCCCCAACAAGTACAGTAAAGGAGGCGCCGTTATGGCCTTCGTTAAATGTTTCCTTTATACAATTTGATACTTTGAGCAGACTGAAAGCCATACTTTTGCAGCAACCCGTACCCTTAACCTCCGCTCGAGAAACCTTTGATCTTCAAATCGCAAGGACCTCGACTGAGATACAGGCACTTATACGTACAAACTGCCCCTTTCATTTCGCAGAAATGGTGGGTCGTATCTTTAACATGTCTGATACGAGTGGTATTGTACACCTATTTAAGACCATAGGATCAGGATTTCTAAGCACCTTTTAGACAATCCTCGGAGTTATTCCAAATTTTATACACTCCGTATTAGGAAGCGTTTTTGGAGGTCTTCCACTGATTCTACTTTCTATCGCAGGAATCCTGATTGTCATTTTTCTGCTCCGCAATGGACGGCCCAATTACCAACGAGATGGCAAAAGCACTTCTGGAGCGCAAATACCGTGAGCGCATGGTACAGCATCTGGGCATACCTCGCCTATGGGAACTGAGTGCCTCTTGGTTCCTATCGTTTAGACCAGTCTGGATGGACTGCATCTTACCTGTTCTCCGATGCCTGTTTTGCGGTGAAGAATGCGTGTTGGATCTCTGTCTGACACTTGCAACGGACACGCCTGCGGACTTGAATACCCGGCTGGAACCCCTGAGGGCACATGCTCGGCAATGTCCCCAGCGTATTCCCATCTTGATGGCTGCATTCCTCGAGAATCCGCAGGTGCCTTTTACAACTGGGTTGAGCATCAGCTCCACCGCTAGCACCACTAGCACCCAGGTATCGACTACAGCACCGGCTGCCTCTGCACCAGCGGTTGGCAGTACTGAATATCATCTGTGCTCCATCGACGTACTCTGCGAGGTGTTGCAAGGACCGTCCCCCGCAGCGGCAAGCAACAACGATGTTGCGTCTCCCAGCCAGGACACTTAATCTATAATTGGCTCATCGTGTGCTGGGAAAGAATTCAGTTTTTCTTTTTCTCCAAAACTCGACTAAATTTGGAACATTTTCTTTAAATTGACACTTTCGCTGGAAAAGCATGGTCTTCAGATGCTTGTAGTGGTTCGACTTATATAAACAAACTCAATTTGGACTTCGGCTTAAGTATCAATCCCAAAAAAAAAAAAAATGATTTTCAAAGTTAAAGTTTTTTATCTTCGTCTTTTTTTCACCTCTTAAGACTGGTTTTAAATGATTTTACAAAAAATGTTTTTATATATTATGCGCTTTTACCTTGTAAAGTGAATAGTTCAATGGCATTTTATCATTGTTGACTATTCGGAAGAGGAGTGGGTGTTATGTTTCATATAGTACCCTAATATAGGCCCGGGTAATATCTTACACCTTCACCTACATTTCCCCCTATACTACACAGTAACGGACCTTTTAGGATTGAACCTTTACCTAGTTCTAGTCCTGGGCACAGAAAGAGGGTTTCTACAAGAACAATAGTGTCCTATAACTTCATCAATAGACTCACACAGTATGAATGAATATTCATAAGGGTTCTTAGAAACCAAGCTGGGGCTACACCACCTTCCTCCCCATATCTAAGTACACGGTTCATCCCATACGTCATCCTCAAATCCATCAATGGCTAATACAAGCAACAAGGGACAAAGGAACCCTAGATACTTTCTGTATAAATACAGCACCTCTTGCTAGTGTTAGTTAGAGGGAACGGAGACTTCCAGGCCGACACACTGACCAGAGACGCTGAGGCTCCTGCATGCAGACGCTCCAGCTGACAGTGGTCTAACCCATCCCTTGCGGGGTGTCCAACTCGTGACCAGGAGGGGCTCCTACATTCTCACACTTCAGGTAATGGGTTTTGACTAAATCCTAGAGGGATTCTTGGCTTCACACCTGCTCACATGCTAGGTACACTTGGGTACATCTAGATAGGCTTCGTAGGAGTACGCGCTTTCTTTTATCATGCAGTTTATATTCATGCGTAGTGCAAAATGGTAGAACTGTACTATCTATTTATATTCACTGTACTGCTAATCATATATCTCTGCTACTGTCTAATGGTTGTTGCAGCTCATATATTCTACACAAGAATAACGACTGTTAAATAAACCCTTATTGAAACGCCCAGGCTGTTTATTCTGTGTATCTCTGAGACAAGATAGGTGAGCACGAGTGACTGAGCGAAAAGTAGTACATTGTTTCCACGATCCTGAGGGATCAGGGTTGTCATGTTCTGAGGTTGCCAGAAACTATTCTCTCCCCGATAAGAGGAGACCCTAGTGGCACTGTGAGCTAGCTAATGCAAACAGGATAACATTTTCGGTGGGGGTGCTCAGAGTAGGTCTGCCACCAAGTCCACAGTTCATGTTACCTGAACGCGCAGATTCTGTATAGGTTATATATAGGAACTACACGACAATGCTGATGGTGAGTGTGTGTATATGTATGAATGAAATGTGGCCACAGTATGACGATGTTGTGTAATGTTGCATATTGTTATTTTAATGTGTATCGCATAAGTAGTGAAGACAAAGATGATGAATTTTCATGTTTTTAAAGATCTCTGTCAGCTTTTAAAGGAGTAGTAATATTTGACCAGATAGACAAAAAAGTGAAATTTTAGAAGTATTGGAATACGAGTGATCATGGAGACTCCCTTAGCTCATATCCAAAAGACTTTTCCAAATGATCAGAGAAAATTGCAAAAATATTGTTTAGAATGTTTTAAAGCTACCCAGAAACACACACATATCCCTGGCCAAAAGAAGGGACGTTTTGACGATAAAATACTAGAGCATATCATTAAGTATCTCAGAAGTACATATGCAGGAGCCAAATTACAGAAGCGAGAAGCTACTTTAGCTTCATTTCTTTTTAAAACAGATTTTATTGTTTTCAAGACGATAACAAGTCACATGCATGACAATACACCATCAATCAATACTACATATATGAACCCAACCCTTCAATGGGATTGGCTGCCTTCTTGTATGTTAGGCTGCGTATAAGGGAGTGTTAATCTATTCACTCATGAATGCATATTTTGTACAACAAAATATAGGTACATTTGTAGATATCTTTCCAGCTACAGTCAACCTGTAATGATCAAACTAGCCTCCCTCCAGTGCCCTCCCCCCACCCTCTGGGCATGCCATGGCTTAGTCTAGCGACTCCGTATGAGATGCAACATACTGATAGTGTGAAGTAGTGTCCCGTGCTACCTTATATTTTCTAGTCTCATGAACTCCTTTTCAACGTCATTTCTGAGGGCAAGCTACTTGGGTAACAAACGTAATTTGATATAGGAAGTAGTTGTGTGACGTAGACTATCAGGGGGTACCTCGCACCTCCTCTTGGGAGGAGGGGGTCAGGGTGCCTCAATAATGTCACTAGAGCCTCCCATACTCTGGCAGCTTGCAATGATCCCAGGCCCCTTCTAGCCTCTCTCAAAGGATGGTCCTCCCTGTGATTTCCAATGCCTGGCAATCTCTCTCTTGGCCAACAATAGTGCCAAGTCTTGGAATTTACTGTTCACTTTAGTTTTGCGGGTATGTGGGAACCAATGTAACAAACAGTGTCCTGGTGTACAATGCACCTCTCTCTCAGTTATCTCAGCTATTGTGTCTGTCACCACCCCCATGGCTACTTTAGCTTCATGGTGAGTTTTTTGTGAAAAATACAAGGACTCCTCAAAAGGTGATACACCTAGTAACCTGTTTGTTTCCCCATCCCCATATGATCCTATGAGCACCTCCCCCAAGGCACCTAGTGTCTATCCACTGGTGCAGTTGCAGGAAGCAGCAGTTCGATTTGAGAACCTCGGATGGGAAGGAAGACGTAGGGGAAGAGATTCCATATCCCCCTAGCTACATACCAACCGAAGCCCTGTTCCTTTCTGCACAGACCCCATGGACTGCCGGTGGCTTTAAAGCCCCCACAGAGTCTATCAACGTGGAAGAAGGTAGTCCGCTACCCCTTCTGACAGACACCGTGGTCAACCAGTCCCTATACGCCCTGAAGCTAAAAAAACCAGGAAGAGGAAGCAGTGGGCAAGCCCTGTATGCAGGAGGAAGATGGAGTGAGGAGATGCCGAAAGAAGCCCGCACTCACGACCCGAGCAGAACACCTGATCTGGAGGAGGATAAAGGATCCATTCCTGACACCAGAGGGACGCAAGGAGGCCAGCGGTTTCACGAGCCGCCCCCCCACGCTCCCGCAGGAGTGTGGCTAACTAAGGTACGTGCTCGTATGCAGGGGTTCACTGGGAGCTGGGGAGAGAAAAGGAAATAGAACTAGGGTTCTATTTTTTTGGTTAAAGAAAATATCTGTCAAGCGAAAGTAAGTGGAAAATAGTGCGCAGAGCGCTAAAAAGAGAATACTATAGGAAATCACAGACTGAAACCCAGTGGAGGTTCTCTTTGTTGTTTTTTTTTTATTTAAGCTCAAACCGGTAAAGTAACCGGGTTAAAGTGGTTAGAAAGAAAAGGTCATCTCAAGCACTCAGTGGTGGACCAAGGAGTTTTCTTTGGTTTGGTGATATCTTTCTTCACAAAATCCCTGCCTTATAACATTTTGTCAACTTCTGAACACTGACCTCTGGTTTCTCTTCCTCCGAGGGGCGTGTCCAACCCGGTGGGCCTGGCATATTCCTACCTGTGAAAGATCAGAAGGGGAAAAGAATAAGGAAAGACTTATAACCACTAAAGACTCTTACTTTCCTTTGTTGAGAAATAAAAGAGGTCTGTAGAAGAAAACTGAGTACTACGACGTCTTTTTCTATTTCACCCGCTATATGCTGACAGACCCTTCACAATCTCCAAAAGCTATCCATAGTGTTGCCCCACAATTGTCAAAACATTCAAGTACACCAAGGCAGCAAGTAAGGATAGGTGACTCCCAGTTTCCAGGAAAACGAGAAGCTCAGTCTACACTACTTTTAGATCTAGCCTCTTCCGAGGAGGATAGAAGCGAATAACAAAGTCCAGGAAATAGTGATGACCAGTCACGTGTTTCATCAGCAACATCGCATTTGTTGCAGAGAAGGGACACCACAGGAAGGATAGTTAGAGAGCAAATGTCTACCTCACAGGGAAGAGATGCAGATGATGCTAGACGGAGTGACTATGTGGATAGGGCTGTAGGTATGCATGATGGCCAGTATCTCAAGAAAGAGATGAGGATCTTAGAAGGACTGAAGACAGTTTACCACCTTGGCAGAAGGGAAACGTAATAGTTTCACCAGAAATTGTCCAAAAATGGATATCATGAAGTGAGTAGGAGAGATGCAAGAGAAGTGAGGAGAGAAGGATATTATGATGACCTTTCAGGACAGATTCGGGGAAGTTTTTGGAGGATGGCAAAAAGAATAGAGCCTATACATAAGTACCTGGATCTGTCGGTGAACCACTCCAAATCTTACATTATGCAGGTGGGCAAAGGCAAAGCTGCCCATTTTTAAACTAGGATGCTCGTTAATACCCAAGACTAATGTTTTCTCCTACTTGGGAGTAGTGTTTGACAACTCCTTGAGCTGGTGCCCCTTGCTTAATTGGAAGAAAGGGGATCTAGTGTAAGCCTCTGCAGCTGTTTTTTAATTTGCCAGCAGAGTGGGAGGGAAGCCAATAGGGGCCCTCTTGAAGATCTACCAAGCAAAATGTATCTCAAAGGTTAGTTACGGGAGTGAGATATGGGGCCACATTGTACCTGGGCCTACCTGAGCACTTACTCAATCGTCTGCAGGTGGTTCAGAATGCGGCGGCCAGAGCTATTCTTATGTTGGGATCCAGAGCACGTATGACTATCCACCTGAATGCCTTGCACTGGCTACCGGTCCGGAAGAGGATCCAATTTAAAGCTCTGGTTCTGGCTTTTCGGGCCTTTCATGGTACTGGCACTGTATATCTCAGGAGGAGGGTCCAGCATTATGTGCCGCAACGAGCCTTGAGATCCTCAGTGCAGCTTTTGATGTCCATTCCTAAGTTTGCCCGCTCTCGTGTGGGCGGTCGCTCCTTTCAAGTGCTGGCTGCCCGCTTATGGAACTGTCTGCCTCTACCCCTTAGGCAGGTCCAGGATCTGCTTATTTTTAGGAGACAGCTAAAAACCTGGCTTTTCCAGCAATAGTTCTTTCTGTTCTTTCTGGTTCTCGGGCTCTGGTGCCTGTCTTCGGTGGTCCTTCAGCGCCGGGACACTCTGTGGAGTAGCCGTGCGCTTTATAAGTACCTATTTTCATTTAATTTCATTTCACATTGAGCTTGGGACCGTGCAAAGTGCTGAGAACTCTTTCTTGCGAAGGGTCCTTTCTGTCCCGCAATGTATTCCATCTTATGTTGTCCATGAAGAACTGGGGATGTCTTTCCTTTCAGATGAACTGGCCTTCCGTCCCCTGGCTTTGTGGCTCAAGATCTGGGCTAAGCAAGAGAATACAATTAGTAAAGACGTCCTACGGGATTGTCTTTCTCTTGATTATGTCTCACGTATTGGATGGCTTCAGTACATAAGAGTCGGCCTCGCCAGGCTAGGAAGAGTAGAACTTTTCACGAACCCTGAGCGTACTTGTTAAAGGGACCTTGTTTGGGCCAAGGAGTGTTTTTTTAAAACACGTCATTGTGAAAGAGAGGGAAAAGAGCTATGTAAGCCCAGTGTGCTAAAGTACATTGTACTGAAAACTGTGCCTACCACCGAGCCTTATCTCCTAGGGCTTAAAAGTATTTATGATCGTTTTTTATTGACGAGGTTCCGGCTCGACCTCTTTCACTACTTACTGGCACACCCCCAAGGCTCTCACAGAGGACAGTGCCTCATGCCCTGTGGCTGCGACGGTGAGTCTCCTCAGGACATGATGCACTTTTTAATGTTTTGTACTTTTTATGCTGTTCCTAGAAAGTTATTTATCATCCCCATTCTTATGGGCTTTAGGAGGGTGAGACCAGCTTTTATTTTTTTACAACTTCTCTCTAGTGATACTGTTTTGTACACTCTTAACTTTTTACGGGTCTCCGTCAGACTCCGGGCAAGCTGTGATTAATTTTTGTATTGTAATTCATGTATTTTTATCCTGTGTTTAGATTACCCGGAACTTACTATATTTGTCAATTTGTAAACTGAATGATGGTATATTGATGTTTGTATGACTTTCATGGTTTTATCTTCAAAGCCGAATAAAGTTTATTGATGATGATGAAGTGCGTGGATAGTATGGGTGAAATGTTTCAAACTCCAAAGGCTAGGCATCACACTTATGATGTTATTATTCAAGAAAGATCCCTTATTGATTTACAATATACAAAGACTGCAAGGGGATTGCCTAATTGCATTGATACTAGAGAAGGAGAGAAGGATATGCTTTCTAGAGTTAGGAAAACTCGAGCGACAGAGCTTGAGCGGTTGCGGTTTCAGGGAACACATGGCCAGCCAGACCCCAGGATGGGATCTTGTGAGGCTATGGGATGACTTACACTAAATTAAGGACCAGTGCAGCAGATGAGTTTTCAATCAGTCTTGTGCAGCGAAGGTCTCACCCTTAGTGAGATAGTTGCTGAATGAGATAATAGCTGGTACAGTGTTGTGCCATATGTGGATAATTTGGTATATTGGACTGAAACAGTAGCTTTACAGATGGGTCCATGGCCACAAGAAGTGTTCTTTGATTCACGTGATATGGTGAATGCTGAGGACTGTATTCTTTATGGTGAGGGAGATCCAGATTGAGATTATCCCTACATGTGGAAGTGTTTGCATGCAAGGCTGATATGTGCTAGACAGCATAATTCGCAGAATTCTGTCACTCCCTTACATCAGATGCCCATAATATGCAAGGGACCTGGGGCACCGCATTATGTTCCTTGGCCACAAAGGACAAGGAAAATCTCAAGAAATTGATGCCGCTGCTTAAAGAGGGAGCAGGGAAATGGATTTGAGCTTTTGAAAAGCAAACTGCAGGTATCACCTTGGCAGTAGGGGGCATAAAGAGTCTGCTTAGCTTTCTTATAGGAGATGAAACAGACACTGTTTTTCAAAAAGCTGGAGCAAGAAACATTACATTCACTGAGATTAGATTTGATGCGCCTCCATTTAATTTGGTTTCAACTGTGGTTTGGGATCAGCTGAGGTAAATGTATCCTGCTAGACCAGACATTGGATCTCTCATGGCTCAATAAATGAGGTCAAATGAGGACCCAGCTCAGTTCCTTAATAGAATGACAGAAAAATGGACCCAAGAAGTAGGTCAGGGCTGGGAAGTAACAGGGGGTAATGCTGTATTATTTTATAATGTAGTGAGTAAAAAGGGTTACCCTCAGATGTACAGGATAGCCTAGCTAACATAGTGGTATTGGAACCCAAGTCCTGGGCAGAGATACAAGCACACATAATCCATTTTTGCAAGAAAAAGCAGGAGAAAGAAAGAAGCAAGCAGGAGGTGACAGAGAGAGCTGTTGCCAAGTTTGTGCAGCAAAAGTTGGCAAAGAAAGGAGCAGTGGAAGGAGCTGTAGTAACAGCCGCCACTGAGATGATTGCAATGTCTGTGGGATTAGTCCCGGGGCCAGCCAACTACAGTACCCACATCAGCAATATAATGTAAGGATGTAGGGAAGTAGTTGAGGAGTATGAGGAGAAATAGACGAGGTAGGATAGGTCCCCAAAGGATGGATCAAGTGTGTCATTATTGTCAGATATATGGACATTTTATTAGAGACTGCAGAACTAAGAGATGGGTTGAGCAAAATGGAGGGGTAAGAGTTTACAATCAGCCAGGAAATACAGCGGTACAGCCACAGTCAAATCCACAACTCATATATGTGCTTCAGACACCATCACAAAATGTACAGCCATCAGTAGTGCCTCAATCACAATGCCTCAAGCACAACAGGTGCTGCCTCAGCAAAATTACCAAACATCCCCAATGGTGGCTCCACCTCAAAGTGGACAGAGAGGTGTCATTGTGAGAGGAGAGAATCCTTTCCAGGTGAATCCTGTGGGAGCATATACACAATGAGGATACCCACAGAGTATTTCTAGGTGTCCAGTATTTTCAGTGACGCGCAGTCCAGATGAGGAATCCACTGTGATGGTAGCTATTGACGATAAAAGGTATGCATTCCCATTGTCCGTAGTGCCATGGGTCTGGAGAGCATGCACAGTTCAAGAGCCATGAGGGTTGTCAGACAGGGCCAGCGAGCCCCGTGGGGGAAGAGGAGGAGTAAATGCTCCTCTGTAAGTGGCCCTGCCAAAGTGGGGGCCACCACATTGTAAAGAGCTATTGCTGAAAGAGGGAGGAAGAGGGTGGCAATGGCCACAGGTATCCATCACTATAAGGTTCTCAGATCATCTCAGGTGGGTCAGGAAAACCTATACTAGCCTCCTGAGATGCTCACAATCCTGAGGTGCCCCTAACATGTCTCGATATAAGTGCAGACTCAGGGGAACAGGGGGAGAAGGTCTGTAGGCTTATGCAGTTGGGAAAATCTAACTCAAGGACCACACGTTGAGGTCCAAATGTGAAGGCAGGAGGAGCAAGGAAGGTGAAACTCACTGTGAGTGCCAGGCCAAGCATGTGCAGGATCCAGAGGAGTCATCCACAAAGCTGTCTGGGGTGCCGGTGAAAGGGAAACCCAGCCACAGGGGTGCTGCCAGCTCGTGTCACATAGCTCTCGTCCCACGTGCGCCTTGATCTAGGTGCTGAAGCGGAGGACCGAAAGTGATGGTGCCAGGATACTGTTGGGTATCCGTGCAGGTAATACAAAATGTTTCCCAGGGCTGGGCCTCACCAACCTGAGCGGGCTACTTGTTGCGAGTACCCTCTGCTCTCCCAGGTGTTTGGGAGGATCCCTTGACACCAGCAGAGGCAGGAGTAGTTAAGGTGCAGGGATACTTTGTCAGAACAAAGGCCTGGCCAAGGTTCAGCACAAGGGCAGTGATGAGCCCACCCTCGGGACAACCAGCATCCCTCTCAGTAATGGAAGGTCCAAAGTACAGGGCCGCACCTACCCGGGATGTGCGGTGTTCTCCCCCCTACACCCCGACTCGAGCATGGAGTTGAAGGAGGCACCAGGCTCCCCACCAAGTCCCTCAGGGAGTCAATCCCGGTGGCCCCCCAGGTGCAAGGAAGTATTGTGAATGTGATGCAGGCCCCCTCCAGTGTCTCCAAGGTGCCCGGCCCCAGGGGGTGGCCCACGATGCCACTCAACTCTAGGCCTAACGGGGGTGAGCAGAGCCCAAGAGTGAAAGGACGGGTCGGTATCCCACCGGGGTCCACCGCAGGAATAATGGGGCTTTCAGCCACAAGTCATCCGGCTCATGGTTGCAGCAGGAATGGGTTGTAGGCCTCGGGGCCAGCGCCGAGCAATGCTGTGTGCTCCTTGTGTGCCTTGAGCTCAGTGCCAGCACAGGGGAAGTGAGCGAAGGCACGGGAGCGCAGCCAGGTGCTCGTCTAAGACAGTCTATACATCCCCTGGGAGCCGTCTCCTTCAGTGACGGGCTGGTGGCTCAGCGTGGGCCCCTTCCTTTTCTGAAAGAAAACAGATTTGGTAATCAGGTTAACACACAAAGGGCGATCTGCAGACAGTATCGGGAAATGTATGAAGCAATAGTACTATTGGTGCTACTAGGAGAGGAAGGGTCGGTTACTAATTCAATCCCAATTGTCCCTTCAAAAAAGAGAGCAAAACAACACCAGAAATCCTTTCCGAGCACACATAGAGTATTAAAATGTCAGTAATGATCTCAAGATCACAAGTGTAGTCTTAGTCTACTTTTAATCCATAGACACCAGTTCAGGATCAGGGTTCAATCCTAGTTCTTAGTGCAGCCAGTAATCCATATGATACAGTTCATGTAACAAGTGTAGATTTCTTCAACAATACATCTTGATACAACCAACACATGTTTCGTCGTAAGGTATTGTGTACCTCGACTTCTTCAGGGCTGTAATTACGAATACACAGTATCACAAAATTGATCTAACGTAGACCGAGACAGAACCGTCACCCACCAATGTGTCAAACAGGAAATAGTCACCGGAATCCGAATACATCAAAGAATTTTGTCTGTAGTAGACCGAAAGAGAACCTCCACCCACCATAGTGTCAATCACAGAATTATTTCCGGAATCTGAAGGGATCAAAAAAACGTATTTTCCAGAATAAATTGAAAAAAAAGGGCACATTTATTAGAGGGTGATGAGTATAAAGGAAGAGAGTGCAACCCGAAGCATTGAAGAGGGTACACAATTCCAAAGGCAGACAGTAAAAGTGCAAAATGGAGAGGGAAGCAACAGAAAAAGGCCTAGCCACATGGCTACCGGAACCCCTTTAATCGTATAGGGTCAGAGCCAAAAGAAAAGAAATGGAAAAAATGAGATTTGGGAGTAAATAATAGCCTGACACAGTATCAGTAACGCAGTTGTTATGTGATGTCTTTCTGTAACGTCCCGATAGGTCCATCATAAAATGTAGTGACGATCTATGATCTAAAATAAGTACCAATTATTAGCTCCAAATGGGGCTATACTCCACAATTCTCCAAATAACATAAAGAAAGGCAATAACCTGTAACCAGTCGTAATTGACCCACGGAGTGATTCCACCCGTATCACTGGTCCAAAGAGTATAATCGCGGCAACAGTGTATAATCTGTAGTAAAAACAAAAATATAAGCAATATATAGCTAAAAATACAAATAAAGAAAACACAAAAGTATTGGAATTAGCAATTCAAGCTAATATGTCAGGGCAATCAAGGTTACGTGCCAGTATATATGTGGCGAAGTGTAATGATGCCAAAAATCAGTATAACAGTAATAACTCGATTAGTGGCCTAGTGAGTATAAGTTAACCTGACTAATTTTAATTCTAATTTGCGGTCTCCAAAAATTATTCCAATTCAAGCGCACCTCCATACCCTTAGTGTACAAACTCAAGTGCCAATAGAATATAACTAAAACAAGAGTATGTATGAGAGTCCCCGCCCGTTCTCTATGGCGCTGCCGGTATTCTAAAAGATAGGGAAACTAAATGTCAAGACGTGTAGATGCGGCAGTAACACGTATTTAAAGCACCAACAACGCACAAGGTATATATATATATGTTCCTTTGGCGTGCAAAATCATGTACCACAAATTATTATAACATGTCAGGACAGAATCAAATTTAGTAGTGATACGCAGTGCATACCATCATCCAGGGCTTTAAGTGGGCCTGGTCTCACCGGTGCTGAGCACTGGCAGTTTTTTAAAGGGGACCTCGAAACGGGTCTCTATCGGGCTCTGTTTTGTGCCCTGGCACAGGCGGTCTGTTTTTTTTTTCCGGACTGCAGTGACAGCAGGCACATCGATGTGCGCGTGCTCACACTGCTCACTTCTCACTAGTGGAGAAGTTACGGCATGACGTCATGCCAGGTGAGCGCTGCAGGGGAAGGGAAATCCTTTAAAGAGAGTAATTTTCTCTCTGTATTGCCCTTCTCTTTTTGAAACTCAGGAGCAGCAACATTGTCCTGGTGTCACCAGGGCTTTAAGTGGAAGCTTTTTTCAATATTATATACAAGCCATAGTTGCTGCTTATTTATCTTAAGCAACTAACGACCATTGACAAAGCCAATAGTCCTGACTTGTTGTAGGTATGATGTTACTTGTTGTTTCATATATCTGGATGCAATGACAGAAACAGCAAAATACAAGTCGGGCGGCACAGATTTTTAGCTTATGTGTTTTTAAGCCACGCCCTTAATTACATTGGCCTCGCCCCTTTAAGAGACCCTCGGTTTTTTCATCCCACTTAAAGCTCTGCCATCATCTATGGTATATAATCGTGCACCAAGGCTATTACATCATGCACTAATAGTAAAGGCGACAGTTGCGTGTACTTACGAGAAGAAGTAGCGTGATCGACCCAGAGAGTATTCCTTGGCATGGACAATAAGCGCCATCTTTACAACTCACTAAATACGTAACGAGCGGTCATGTGACCGGCGCGCTCCACACAAAACAGTGCCATCTTAACACCGTAAATTATGGTACAAGACTCAAAAAGCATCCGAAATACGAGAAACATACCATTTGTATGTGTATACAAGTAAATAGACAAGTAAGTCTATGAGATATCCCCATATAGTAAAAAGGCAATCACACGTATAAGAAGAAAGGAAAGGAATGATCAACACGAGACTATGCTTACGTCAAATTCGTCAAATTCAAGCGTCATCTAGAAACTATCGATCCGAAATTGCAAACCAGCGCCATCTTAACACCAAAAAAGTAAAGAATAAGATATAGGAAATGCCCTTTTCTGACCAGAGGCCCGCCATGTGGAAATGCTGAGCAGACCCTCTGTCTACGGCTCCAATGGGGCTAGGTGAGCCCAAAGGGCAGTCCGCGAGCCAGGATTCGTCCTGGGTTGCCCTGGAGGGTGCAAGGGCCTCTCACAGGAGGCAGCCGGAATTGCTCCCTAGAACACAGGGGAGCACCCAGGAATCCAGGGCCACGAGGTCCAATATACGGTGCAGTCTAGGGCTGTTAGCGTCAGCAAGGGGGGTCAGGCCACCAACAAAAAAGGTGTGGGGGTCACTGGGCGCCGTCGACAGCCACTTCACCAGGTCTCTGACTGAGATGAAAGCCAATGTGCGGACTGATCGTCGGCACACTGTCGGGATGGGTTTGCCATCTTGACTGGGTTGGCCACACCCCCCAAAGGTTGTAATTGTCCATTGCAAGCTAGAATGTGTTGGGCTGTTTTGTTAGGGCATTCCATGTCAAATAAACTTTCCTAGTGCTGTGTTGTGTACCTAAGTATGTTGGTAACCTGTCAGACGTTTTCTCTTATATCTATGATTGTTGGTACAAGTGAGGAATGTATTGCATTTTTGGAAATCATCACTTTTCCAACTATATGGCTGAGATGTGCATGTAACAGAAAAGTCTGTCCCCAGTTTCTTTGGTCTTGGTGACCAAAATTTCTCAATTATCCACATGGCTTCCAGCTTTCCTCACTCTTTCTCTGCTTTGGCTGACGGACAAGCAGCCCTGTTTTGTTCTGGGTGGCCAGATCTGCCTGACTTTGCAATAGCCCATACCTTGAAAAATGAATCTGCATTCCCTCAGGATTTCCTTAAGCTTTCATGTGTGCATTCTCAATGCCAACTGAATCAGTTGAAATGCATCTGCCATTCTGTAATGGAGAAGCTTGGTTGTGGCAATTTTGCCAATGAATGTCTTGGCAGTCTTGAAATCTCTATAGCCAACCATGACTTAGAATGTATGTCTCAAATATAGCAGAGTAGCGCCTCCATATGCAGGGAGCCATGTTCTTATCTTCATTTACATCCGCAAGCATTCCTTAATGTACTGAAGGTCTCACAAACTACTATAAACACATCACCTCAAATCTTCTCAATAAGCTCACTCCATACCTTGGTACTCTGGGGCGCTTAGGATCAGTAAAAGAACCACCAGAAAACTGGAAAGCCTAAGGGCCAGATGTATCAAGCAAAATTGCGTTTGCAAACGCCGGCTCGCTCGCTACGCTGGCTCGCCGCAGTGCAGTATTTACGCCTCACCACTTTCAAATGTCACCAGCCACCACTGGTGTGTTGTCTGGAGAGCAGCTGCAGCAGAAATCACACAGTCCCAGAAACAGTGGTGGCACCAAACAGCACGACACCTTTGCACAGTACAATAGTATGAACACATTCTACAACACCCTACATACATCGCAATCTACAAAGGCAGCCCCAGGCTTACTCCACAATTCTTCATGGAGCAAACAGAACAGTGAGGAGGGAGAGGGAGCAATCGACAAGAAGAGGTGAGACCAGTGATATGAGGGGGAACCAAAGGAAGGGTCTGGGGAAAAGCAATGACAGAAATGCACTCCCATGGAATGCATAAAATAAAAAACAAAGTTGCCTGGTGTCAGCTGTATAATGACTTCCAGTCAAATTATTGGCACAGAAGAAGTGCTTCAAGGGTGGGACAAAAAGAATAGGGAGAAAATCCATTTAATTGGGAGCATGGAACTGAGATAGACAATAAATTCACCCAGTCATGATCAATTCCCTGACCAAAATCCAACTGAATCTATATTGTTATTAGATTTTCAACAGCATACCTGTAAAGTGGTCTATAGGTGAGACCTAAAAAGTAAGAATAAGGGAGTTGTGTATTCATTTACTCTATGCCGCTCATGTAGTTATGGCAGTGTATACGTTTCGTTTGGGGTGTGCAATGTGCTTTGGTGATTATTAGATTGTTACTATTTTATGTTTAACTTTCACATTATTTTGTTCCATAATTAACTGTTGCCTGATTTTTGCTACTGATGAAGGTATGGGACCTTGATGTAAGCAACAAACCTATGTTGCCGGCTTACATCGCTTTGCTTCTTTTTATGCGGCCTCTCTCAAGCTCCTGTACTTTCCCCATTTAAAGCAGATCTTTTCGGATCATTCACCTAACTATGATGGGAGGATGTGCAAAGAAGCAGAATCGTGGTTCGATCAATCACTCAATCAATCAGTGGATTTTTATAGCGTGACTAATCACCAGAGAGGGTATCCAGGTGCCTGAGGATCATGAGGGTTCAAGCGACTCAGTTGAACAGCGAGGTCTTGAGTGCTCTCCGGAATTCCAGTAGAGAGCTGGAGGTTCGTAGCTGCTGAGGAAGGTCTTTCCAGGTTTTTGCCATGAGGTAGGAGAAGGAGCGTCCTCCGCTGTTGCTTCTGTAGATGTGGGGGGTGTTGGTGAGTGAGAGGGAGGCGAAGCATAGTTGTGTGGTAGGTTGGTGGAAGTTCAGGCGGTGGTTGGTGTAGGCTAGTCCTTGTTTGTGCAGTGCTTTGTAGGCGTGGATCATCATCTTAAATTGGAATCTCTTCTGGATAGGGAGCCAGTGGAGTTTTCTAAGGTGGGGTGATATGGGTCCACTTGGGGAGGTCACAGATGAGTCTGGCAGCGGAGTTCTGTATGGTCTGGAGTCTCTGCACAAGGAGTGAAGGGATCCTAGCGTAGAGTGGGTTGTCATTGTCTAGTCGACTGGTGATTAGGGCCTGAGTGACGGTACATCTGGTGATCAGGGGGAGCCATTTGAAGATTTTTCGTAATATGTGAAGTGTTAGAAAGCAGGCAGGGGAGACTGTGTTGATCTGGAACTCCATGGTCAGTTTGTTGTCCAGGATTATGCCGGGGTTTCTGGCAAGATCAGTCAGTTTGGGTAAAAGTCCTAGTTCCAAAGGCCACCAGGAATCGTTCCAAGGGGTGGTGTTGTTGCTGAAGATCAGCACTTTAGTTTTGTCCGTGCTGAGCTTCAGACAGTTGTTTTTCATCCAGTTGGTGACGCTCGTCATGCACCTGGGTAAGTTGGTTCTCATGTTGGCGAGGTCTTCTGAGAGTGAGAGGATGAGCTGGGAGTCATCTGTGTAGGATACAATGTTTAGTCCATGGGATCTGACAATATTGGCCAAGGGGGTCATGTAGGATTTGAAAAGGGCGGGGCTGAGGGAGGAGCCTTGAGGAACACAGCAGATGATGTCCTTGGTTTCAGAGATGAACGATGATCGGCAGACCATCTGTGTTCTGTTGGGGAGGAAGGAGACAATCCACTTGAGGGCGTTTCCTTGGATACCGATGTGATGTCGTCTATTGATCAGAGTGTGATAAGATACAGTGTCAAACAGTAGTGGCCCGTGGTGGGCGTCCTGCCGGGCGGTGACGTAGGGCGGGGGAGGGGCAGGGTGGGGGGTAGTAAACTACGGAAAACGGCGCACAGAGGTAAGTACACAAACAAAGAAATAAAACGAATTTCGTTGCGCGCGCTGCATGGCATTTTGCGATGCAGCGTGCGCAACAAAATTCGTTTTATTTCTTTGTTTGTGTACTTATCTCTGTGCGTTGTATTCCGTAGTTTACTACCCCCCACCCTGCCCCTCCCTGGCCCCACGTCACCGCCCGGCAGGACGCCCACCACGGGCCGCTACTGGTGTCAAAGGCTGCTGAGAGGTCAAGGAGCAGCCAGTTCAGTGTGAAATAGCTATAGCTAAGTAGATATTAGTCATACAATAGCAGTACCTCTGTTGAGCTCCTGTAGTGTGAGTGAGAGAGAAAGACAGAGAGAGCCCAATGTCTCTTTCAACAATTTCGAAAGCAACAGAATCTAGTTATAGTCCTAAGGAATAAATGTGGTTACTCTGATCCCAGGGATATACCTTAACCAATCTGCATCTCATCTTTCATATTTTCCAAACCAGCAGTCACATAAAATAACAGGTATCTATATTACACAGAAATTGAATCATAGTGGCAGGACATGCTACACGTCCCACCAATGTTCTCAGTCCAGTGTAGATGGGCCCACAGACACAAGACAAAGGCTGACAATCAGTCTGTCCATTATTGACCACCGGAATGTTCTTTGAATCTGGTCACGTCCAGGGCACCAACAGCCAGGAACCTACCCAATTCGTAACACATCGGAGTCTGGCTAGAAAAGCCACACAGCAACAAATTATCTTAGGGCTAAGAAGTCTCTTTTGGGTTTGTCATTGTAATCCTAGCTGGCCTCCATTTTAACCGCAAATAAACATGCCTAACTAACAGTCAGCTATGCCACGATTCCCAGGCCCATGTGATGTGCTGCTCCAGTCCAGGTATTTTTCTTTGAATTCTGGGACTTGTATTATTGTTTATGCCATTATAAAACAGGACTACAAGTCCCAGAATTCTAAGACAGACCTGGCCGGGAGCAGCACATCACTCAAGGACATGGGAAACTTGAAGTCATGTTTCACATTACATATTGTAGACCACCACACTATTGCAAATCGACATAATGAACCATAATGAACTCCAAGTCCAATACCCAACTATGCAGCTTAACACAAAACCAATGGTAGCAATGGCGCTAATGATCATCCAACACTGCCTTTTCTTTAAGTCTTTGCTGCACATATAGTAGACGGTATTCAGATGTGATAATTACTGACACAACATTGTACTGCAAATGGAAGATGTGACTGGGTTGTTTTGTTCATTTTCCGCTTCTTGGCCCAGGACAGCATTCAGCGTATTGTTTGTCAGGTTTTATTTAGGGCTGGAGTCCTTGTGGTGTCTTTCTTTTATTTCATGGTTTCTTCCTCTGATCTTGAGATCTAAATAATCCACATCCACAGGGGGATTTCAAAACAAGCCCAAGAAACTAGAATTTCAGCCACGTGTTTTGGATGCGATCCTGAAGCCAGACCATTTAGAGTACCACAGGGAAAGCTAAACCCCCTGAAGCATCTTTATTGGACTTGGAACTGAAATTTTACAGCAAGTCACAGAGGATCCTATTATGCCTTTTTAACTTGCTTTATTTTAAACAGAAGCAGTCAAGAACTATAATAAACAAGCATTTGCAATGCAATCGGTCTCGCCTTTTGGACCTTATAAGCATTTAGCCATGTCCCTCGTTCCTTGTTACAGCGTTCCCTACTGCCCCACACCTGGGCTGCCTGCTGCACATTAGGCTTCCGCATACGAGCGTACTTGCCTGGTTGGCAGGTCCTAGTCC
This sequence comes from Calotriton arnoldi, assembly GCA_963921515.1. Classification (NCBI taxonomy): domain Eukaryota; kingdom Metazoa; phylum Chordata; class Amphibia; order Caudata; family Salamandridae; genus Calotriton; species Calotriton arnoldi. The sequence continues at coordinate 438,508 of CAWUFW010011667.1, read as the reverse complement.
GCCACACAGATCTTTCTCCCCCTAACCCCCCAACACCTGCACGCTTATGGTACCTTGGGCCTAAAACCCGTCAACTCTGTTGTTGTCATCAAGCCCACAGTAGACCCGAGTACTCCCTTGCTTCCATGTGCCCCTTCCCTCCTTCTTTCCCACACCTAGTCAAACCCATACGAGAAGGTCGCCTAACGGGGCACCTTGTGTCAAGAAACAAAAACTGAAAGCAAAATCTGGTCTGTAGCAGTGTTAGAAAAGCTCTGAATTTATGTGAAAGGGGGCGCTTCTATTACACACAATAAGATGATACTGGAACACAAACTCCACGGTTAAGTCACCAGGGTTAAGAAACTTTGCACCTTTCAAAACCTTGGCATACAACCCAACACTTTAAAAGGCAATCTCAGAAATACATAAAGCCCTAGACAGTGTGAAATCTGCGGACACATTATTTTAAATGAATGGAAAGAGAATATACAACAAAAAATAAAAAAATACTCCACAAGACAGAGCAAAAGATAAGGGCGTGGACAGCCTCATCCTCAAGTAAATCAAACACAAAAGGAATACACATAGAATACTATAAAAATGGTATATGTATGCTGGAGGGGAGGTGACATCAAGGAAGACATGGCACACATGATGAACATGCGCCCATCTGTACGGACTGCAACTCGCAGTCTGAGAATAAAGTCTTTACCGCAAACACAGAGGTCTCAAACCTGATGCAACCGCAGCAGGCCTTGAAAAAGCCTCAGGCAATACTAGCCAAATAGGGTGAAACACATTTTGACTGTTATCCTAAACTGCCAAAATATACACACTTTGAACAAGGCCAAAGCAGAAAAAAACGGAGGACCAATAAAGAAAATGTTATCTAACGGAAATTATTTACCTTCTTCCGACACATTACAACACTGAAGAAATCAGTTTGCATATGGAGTTGATATCTTTATGCACAATGATTTCTAAAAATGTCAAAAGCCTGTGAGCATTTCCATGCCTTAAATACTATGATCTATTTTCTGTTCACACCCTCCTTCCTCTCTGCATGAATAAAAAATTATCACATTCAGTGTTCCCTATCTTCATGGAGAAGTGGTTCAATCTCACTTACACACCATAATAACCAGCACATGCTAGATGTTTTCCAAATTTATACACTTAGAACCACTTCGTGGACAGATGTGGCTATTGTGCAATCCACATGAACCTGTAGCTGCTGCTGATGTTATATGCAAACACGGAAAGTAGCACAGCATAAACATACTTCAAAGAGAGGAGATGGTTCAGCAAACGCGAAGATCGTGCCTAAAATAAGGCAGAGAGGAAATAAGGGGCCAATTAATAATAAAAATGACATTTTTTAAAAGGTTCGGCGGGACTGGGGTTTAGATAACTCATAAAACAGTAAGATTCGTCATGGTGCAAAGTGTTTATTTTCTACTCCTTAAGTGTTTCTTTCTATTGCGGATTTCCCTATTAAGTGTTGAGTGAAACAGCAGGTTGTAGTACCATAGTAAAAAAATGTCGAAAAAAAAGTTTGGGAAACGAGAGGTCTACGCTTTTATTGTCATATTTGTTTTACACCTTGCACGTTTTACTTTATGCAGCAGCCACCTGGATATCTTCAATAATACTGCTATGGACAAATGCAGACAGGTACATCTCTATGGCAGGTCTATTTAGGCTCATGACATTTATTTTCCCTAAACACACTTGCAATTTTTTTCGGTCTGTAAGATAGATATGTGTAGCAAGCAGCGCGCACAACATCCAGCATAGACACTTCAACAAATCAGCTCCTGGGGTGCACACCGAATCTTTTTGCATCTGAAGCTATTTGCATGACGGTCAGCACACGGGCTGCCTACACAGGTCAAACTGCAGCATTTAGAAAGAAGGGGTCGGTTTGCCCGCTTGACGTTGGACTGTAGGAGTTCTTCTCAGTAAACTGCAACTACATAAACATTCACCCAAGGCCACATTGTTCGGTCCCTGCGCACCTTGGGTCGACCCTGTGGGGTCGGAGTCCACCCTCGCCCGGGGGCCAACAGAGACTCCAGTAGCGGCGGGACACGTCTCCCAGTGGGTGTCAGATTAATAGAACCTGTTTGAGAGCAAAGCGCTGCTGCTGTCGCCCCCACGTGGCCGCCATGTAAACACCAGTTGCAGACCTCGCTGGAGTTAGATGATTTCTACTCTAAAGTAACTTTGATAGTGCCTGGAGAAAGGGGGCAGTGGGGTCATGACAAAATAACAAAAGTGCTACGAGGGGGAAATCCCCTGTGCAAAAGCATCGCCCCTATGAAGGGATCAGTGCATGCCGTGAGCGTCTGTCAAATTGTCCATCAAAGGAACACTTAGGGGTCGATTCCGATCTCGGCCAGAAGCTCACCTAACACTATTCGCCCGGGGAAAAACCAAGCCGAACGCGTGTTCCCCGACCGATTCGAACATCCGTCCGAACGAACAAGTACGATGCGCATAACTGCCCAAATCCCGACCCAGCCGTACTCACCCAATCCAGCTCCTGTTCCCCGCCCGAGCCGGATCCGTAAACGCAGAATCGAGTCGCACGGAAGCTAAAATACAGCACCTTCCGGCCGGACTAGTACGATGCGCCTTCCGTACGCGCCGAACCCGTCGCTACGCACGGCACGCCAGAGCATCCAGGAGAGGCGCACATAAGCTCCGATTCGCGTTTAAGACTATCCACGGCTACGAGACGAACACGCCAGCCACGAGTACGAGTCGAAGCAACGAGAAAGACGAACGAGACGAACCAGTCATGAATCCCATCGAGCAGGTCCTACCAATACTCTACATCTATTACCGGGACCGTTACGGACACGTACGGCGCAGAAGGTAAGTCAAACACCCACCACACAAACAAACGACACGTACCCGACACATAACACACACACATAGGGATGCAGAAATGACTTACAATAGCAACAGCAGAACCATAGGGGCGGGATGGCTATCACCAACGCCATATACACCCATAGGGGCCTGGATGCCTACCACTACCACCACCCCTACTCATGTGGGGCTGGATGCCTACCACTACCACCACCCCTACTCATGTGGGGCTGGATGCCTACCACCAACACCACCCCAACTCATGGGGGTCTGGATGCCTACCACTACCACCACCCCTACTCAGGGGGGGCTGGATGCCTACCACTACCACCACCCCTACTCAGGGGGGGCTGGAGGCTTACCACTACTACCATCCCCACACATAGGGGGCTGGATGCCTACCACTACCACCACCCCTACTCAGGGGGGGGCTGGATGCCTACCACTACCACCACCCCCACTCAGGGGGGGCTGGAGGCTTACCACTACTACCATCCCCACACATAGGGGGCTGGATGCCTACCACTACCACCACCCCCACTCAGGGGGGGCTGGAGGCTTACCACTACTACCATCCCCACTCATAGGGGGATGGATGCCTACCACTACCACCACCCCTACTCAGGGGGGCTGGATGCCCACCACTACCACCACCCCTACTCATGGGGGGCTGGATGCCCACCACTACCACCACCCCTACTCAGGGGGGGCTGGATGCCTACCACTACCACCATCCCCACTCAGGGGGGGCTGGAGGCTTACCACTACTACCATCCCCACTCATAGGGGGCTGGATGCCTACCACTACCACCAGCCCTACTCAGGGGGGGCTGGATGCCTACCACTACCACCACCCCTACTCAGTGGGGGCTGGAGGCTTACCACTACTACCATCTCCACACATAGGGGGCTGGATGCCTACCACTACCACCACCCCTACTCAGGGGGGGCTGGATGCCTACCACTACCACCACCCCCACTCAGGGGGGGCTGGAGGCTTACCACTACTAACATCCCCACACATAGGGGGCTGGATGCCTACCACTACCACCACCCCCACTCAGGGGGGGCTGGAGGCTTACCACTACTACCATCCCCACTCATAGGGGGATGGATGCCTACCAGTACCACCACCCCTACTCAGGGGGGGCTGGATGCCTACCACTACCACCACCCCTACCCAGGGGGGGCTGGAGGCTTACCACTACTACCATCCCCACACATAGGGGGCTGGATGCCTACCACTACCACCACCCCTACTCAGGGGGGCTGGATGCCTACCACTACCACCACCCCTACTCAGGGGGCTGGAGGCTTACCACTACCACCATCCCCTACACATGGGGGCTGGATGCCTACCACTACCACCACCCCTACTCAGGGGGCTGGATGCCTACCACTACCACCACCCCCACTCAGGGGGGCTGGAGGCTTACCACTACTACCATCCCCACACATAGGGGGCTGGATGCCTACCACTACCACCACCCCCACTCAGGGGGGGCTGGAGACTTACCACTACTACTATCCCCACTCATAGGGGGCTGGATGCCTACCACTACCACCACCCCTACTCAGGGGGGGCTGGATGCCTACCACTACCACCACCCCTACTCAGGGGGGGCTGGAGGCTTACCACTACTACCATCCCCACTCATAGGGGGATGGATGCCTACCACTACCACCTACCACCACCCCTACTCATGGGGGGCTGGATGCCCACCACTACCACCACCCCTACTCAGGGGGTGCTGGATGCCCACCACTACCACCACCCCTACTCAGGGGGGGCTGGAGGCTTACCACTACTACCATCCCCACTCATAGGGGGATGGATGCCTACCACCAACACCACCCCTACTCATAGGATGGGTAATGCATGACACAACCAGCATACTGCATCATAAGGAATGTAAGAAAAACACATCCCCCCTACACCATGACAAGCGTGTGTAGACTGTGTCATATGCCTACAACACTGAACATGAAATTGAACATACAATGTGACCCCTATCACATGTGTCACACATAAATGTGTGTGGTATCCACAATGCAAGCAGACCATGACCACTGTGGCAATGGGGTCTAACACCCCATCATCACAGTGACCAAAAGGCAAGTGTGGGGCCCATAGCTGAAGCACATTCAGAACATTGTGACAATGGGGCCTAACCCCCCATCATCACAGTGACCAAAAGGCAAGTGTGGGGCCCATAGCTGAAGCACATTTTGAACATTGTGACAATGGGGCCTAACCCCCCATCATCACAGTGACCAAAAGGCAAGTGTGGGGCCCATAGCTGAAGCACATTTTGAACATTGTGACAATGGGGCCTAACCCCCCATCATCACAGTGGCCAAAAGGCAAGTGTGGGGCCATAGATGAAGCACATTCTGAACATTGTGACAATGGGGCCTAACCCCCCATCATCACAGTGACCAAAAGGCAAGTGTGGGGCCCATAGCTGAAGCACATTCTGAACATTGTGACAATGGGGCCTAACCCCCATCACCACAGTGACCAAAAGGTAAGTGTGGGGTCCATAGCTGAAGCACATTCTGAACATTGTGGCAATGGGGCCTAACACCCCATCATCACAGTGACCAAATTGTAAGTGTTGTAATGGCAAAAGCTGGAAATGCCAAACAGCATGGATTATCCCAGGTCACAGACCAACAAACACATCAGTAACATAGTAGTGCTTGTGTCCCATAGCAACATAGATTGGGTGATGCAAACAGTGCAGTGCAAATAAGACATACCTTTGGCCATGTGCAGACAAACATCACCCATGGGGGCTGACACTGTCAACATTCATCAATAACACAATGACAGAAGTGACCATCATAATGCAGAACCACATATCTGCACCAATGGGCACACAAATGTAGATATCCTGTGGAGACTGTAGATGTGAGGTGAACAAATACCATACCATGGCAGCAATGGGACATACAAACCATGATCACTGTGCTGACTGATGACCTAGGAGTCCCAGGGACAGCAGGGGAAACCCACCAAACAACATACAGCCAATGCCACACTAAAGATATGCCAATGCAGTGGTGCTGATGCACAAACACAAACAGGCAGCCCCACACTGCATATCAAACACAACAGGTGAGGGGGAGGGGGGTGTGCCAGTGTCCCCAGGTAACCACACAACACATGAGGAGGCCTGAATCCCAATTACACAGATGTGCATACAGTGCCACACAAAAGTAACTCATGGATCCCAATCAGGCATTGTTAGATGAGAGGGAGCCCAAATTACACATGTCACACAAGCTTGTAGGAACAGCAACTAACACAGCAAGACACAGACCCACCACAGCACTACCCCCAGGGTCCCCACATTGTGGTGACACTGGCCTGCATGATAATCCCACTGTGATGACAAAGCTAGATGTCGTTCACACAGTGAACCACAGTCATGTGTCCTGAGCAACAAACTACCATCACACCTACACAAGCACAAATCAATCAGCACGGCCTGTCAGCCAAGGCCAATATGGAGGCAGGGGTCTAGCCGTGAAACAACTCTCATCTGCACACACTCAACACCACACACCTTGATCTCCACCAATGTGCAGCAGTGAAGCTCACATGCACAGGTGACATTGCACATGCACCCATGACAATCCCAGGGGTGGTGGTGGGAACTAAGGTGCAGAAACCCATCACACATGGCCAGTCAACAAGACTCGTGAATGTCTGACACACTGCACAGTACGCCGTACATGGGCATGACGTCAATACCACACCAACCAATGGGATCCCGGCCACAGTCACACACCAATGAAGAAGCCAAGGTCACCCACAAAGAACACACATAGACAACTTCCAACATTGCAGCTCTGACCCTGAGGAGTGGCAGCAGTCACACACACAACGTGTCACAATCACTGAAAGCAAACACAAACTGTAAATTACATGACAGGTGTAACCAACAAGTGCCAAGGGGAATCCTGACTGTGTCTCATCTGCGTTTGCCCACAAACTCAGCCCTGACAGCAAACACACCTATGGGTGACACCCTGATGACCAGTAATGTGCCATGCACCCACATCCCAGAGAAGCCAGGGAGAAGACTTTGGGGGAACATAGGTCAACTCAGCAAGCATCACAAACAGGAACATCACTAGGGATCCCAGCCAGCCTAGCAAAATGGAAGTGAACACACACAGACATGCTCACACAACACACACCTTGTGCTCAGGCAATGTCACAGAATTACACACTGCCATGAGGGGACTCCACTCCTGTGTAAGGAAAGCTGTGCCATACGTTGTCTCAGTAGGGCTCTATCATGTCAGCAGAACACTTGGTCACTCAGTCAACAATTAGCACAAAATGAAGGCTACCGTCATATCAGCCTGGTCATGGGAGTGTCACCGAAATCATCAGCACAGATCCAACACACATGTATAGCAAGTTGCACTGATAACACAGATGAGTCCTTCCCCATTGATGCCCAAACTTGCATGTCCAGTGGAGATGGTCACACGGTCAGGGAAATAGACAAATTGAACAATGGCAAGCACAACAGATGTGCAGGGGTGTAAGCCACAGATGTGATGTTGCAAATAAAAGTAGGAAATCCCATTGCCAAATATTGAAAACATGACACCCTCATATTGCTGCAAAGGATGACATGGATACACACCAGGATAGGACCCATTCCCCCTGGACCACATGGGGTCCTGCACAGTAACACTTCATTATCCTGAGATCAAAAAGCACCATCACTGCAGCAAGGGCATGGTTAGCATCATCAACATCATGTCCATCAGAAGCAAAACCACTAGAGAACAGAAAGTAGCTTTATTCAGCATATGTGGCTATAAAATTGAAAGTCCTGAAAAATAACCAAGGCCAATGGCCAGTCCATTAACAAAGTCAAAACAGGGTGACAGTGGCAGATGTCACCCTTTGCATGCCTGCACTGCTACACACCAGGGACATTCCCCTCGGAGGGGCATACGGGGGGGCAGGCCAGGCACCGCAGGGACAGGATCAGGGCTCACCAGAAGGAGGCAGGGAAGGGGTGGTGGGTGCTGGAGAGTCACTGACAACTGCAGTGGAGGTGTCTGACATGGTGTGTGCCGGCACAACTGGGGGGCATGAGTCAGATGGTGTGGGTGCCGGCACGACTGCAGTGGGCCGTGCAGATGGAGTGGACAGGTTCCCCACTGCAGTGCCCAAGTCAGACAGGGTGGTAGTGGACTCCACTGCAGTGCCTATCTCCAGGGGAGTAGAATGGGGTTCAGGTAAGGTGGGCAGGACAGAGGGGAGGACACGGCCTCCACACCAGTGGCACAAACATGCGCAGCGGGGGTGTGGTGCTGGAGGAGCAAGTGGTAGGGGAGAAGGCCGGATCATTTTGGGGATGGTGTATCTGTGGGTGGGGGAACCTGGGGCAGGGTGTGGTGGGGGAACCTGTGGAGTGGGGGCCTGAGGGATGGAGGAAGGAGACTTGGTGGTTGAGCTGCAGGGCGGCAGCGGGGTCTTGCTCTTCCGGCTCCGGGGGGACTTGCGGATGGGGGCCTCAGTCTGTCTGCGCCTGGGGGAGGGTGTCCGGGGGTGAGGGGCACTCCCCTCTGTGTGGGTGGACCTCCTCTTCCCCCTGTATGCTGGATCAGCTGGATCGGAGGGGAAGAGGCCGAGGTCACAGAGGAAGAGCTGCTGTGTAGGTGGGGTTGCAGGTGAGGCAAGGGAAGGGGCCTTGGAGGGAGAGGTATCTGAGGACTGCGGAGTGACTGTGGATGCCTGTGTGTGTGTCTGTTCCCCATCCCCTGTGGGTGTGCTATCAGTCCCCTGAGGATGCCTGCGTGCACGTTTTGTCTTTGTAGTGGGTGTGTCTGTGCTGCTCGTGTCTGTGTGTTTGGGTGATTGTGCAGGTGTGCATGTGCTTGGGACAGGTAGGGTGCCAGGAAGTGTGGATGGGGCAGAGGTAGGAGGGGTGAGGGACTGTTGGAGGAGGGACACTGCTGCCGTCAGTGAGGAGTCCATGGACCTATTGCTCCTCTGTAGGGCAGACATGCCCGATGAGATGCCCTCCATGAACGACACCAGCTGAGTCAACAGAGTGGTGTGGGCATGGAGGACACTCAGCATTGCTGTCTGCCCTACATGGAGCTGGCGAAGTAGGTACACAGACTCCTCACTCAGGGCAGCAGGGGACACAGGGGCAGGGGGTGCGGTGCCTGGCACGAAGGAGACACGCTCCCGAACACGGGAGCCTCCACGGACCTCTGGAATGGGAGCCGATGGGAGGGCGGTGGTGGTGGTGGTGGCGGGGACAGCAATACTAGCTGGGGTGTGGTGGCTGCTGACACCCGCCTCCACAAGGGAGTCATCCTCCGAGCTGCTGTGGTCCTCAGCTGAGGTGGATGCTGCTGAGGACTCCTCGGTGTGGCTCCCCTCGCCCTCCGTGCCACTGGGTCCCTCCGACCACTCATCGGCTGCTGACCCAGTCTGGCTCTGCGGCTCCTCCTGGTCCGTGGAGCTGTCCCCTCCTGTGGCCGTGGATGTATCTGCAAACAAGTAGGGAAACAGACAAACATCAGTCACCTGCACTGACCGCACACACCACAGTAAGTACAGCACATTACAGAGCAAGCCCTGGCATCCTTAGTTGAACATTGCCAAAAGTGCCCAAACAGAGTAGGAGAAGCCAATTGTCAGTCTGATGGTCAACCATGGCACTCACATCCCTCCTGGCCTTGCACCCATCTGTCTGGTGTCTGTCGGATGGCAATACCCCAGTGTGGACACATGCACCACCTACACAGTAGTTGGACAGTGCAGAGAACACGGTGAAGTATGTGAACATGCACACATCACAACTCTTGCCACTGAGTCAGTACAGGTGTCCGGATAAAGGGATGGCCAGAGTCTAAATTGAAATGCATGTGATGCATACCAGCACCAGACACCATGATGCACCCATGTCCTGATAGTCAATGCCACAATGGGGTGCATGTAGCACATGTCACTCCCCTGCAGGATCACTCTTAGGAAGTTTAATGCCATGGCACAGGCATGCCTGCAAAGTCATACATCACTGTCTCCAGTCACATGGGCAGGGCAGCCAGCCAACAACAGTCTGCACTGTGTCACAATCCTAGGCCATGGGGAATGCAAGTCCTGTAGCTGACAAGTGCACATGTCCATCCCCCACAAACCACATCATCTGAACTCTTATTTGGCCACGTCAAACCAATTGGACATATGGGAGACATGAAACACAACCCTCGGAACCTGAGCACCTCACAATCTGCTGTGAATGGGAAACAGCTGCCTGGACTTCACATTCGCATACCCCAGTCTGCACAGTCAAGTGATCAAACACCTATATGTCACACAAGTATCGTCTCATATGGTCACATCTCCGGTGGCATGCTGAGCCCTAACCGATAAACACCCCAGTAGTCCTAACAACCAAGCCACAGCACAATGACACAGAGGCAGACACCTGAGGGAACATTTCACTGGGTACAACGTGTCAGCTGATACACGGGAGTGGGAGTACAGAGTGTATTGTATGGCCTGGAGTAGGCATGACTGTCCTGCTCCACGTGAAAGAGGGATGAGCCCTGGACAGTAGGCAGGTGGCTAAGTATGTGTGACACACTTGATATACATACTCCTGAGGCCCAAACATTGTTCCCACCTGCAGCATGGGTGTGTGCCAAATACCCCAGGCACATGTGGTGAATCAGATCAGCAATTGGACCACATATCAAAGTTACACGCAGATTACATGTCAGAACTCAGGCATTGTGTAAGCAATGGACCCACCCATGAAGCCCACAACAAAGTTACGGGAACAAATGCTGACCCCCACCTTGAGCTAAGCAAAATGTAAGGACACAGTACCCAAGTGACACAACTTCCTGACTGTAAGGGCCACACCTGGGTATCAGATGAGGAGTGGGCATGTCACAATTGAGGGACATGGGTCCTGGACCACAAGACTGATGTACTGTGGAAGGTTAACCAGGCCAGAGGAGGGCACATAGCATGTCAGACAAAGTTCACAGTGCAGTCATGGACTCACCCCTCCTTGCTGCTGTCTGGCCTTCAGCTGCCCATCCAGATCAGGGAAGACCACCGCCAGGATCCTGAGCATGTGGGGGGTCAGGGTCCGGTGTCCGCCCCTCCTGCGAGGAGGCGACAGCTTCAGCTGGACCCTTGCGATCCTCCGGGTCCAGCCCCGAAGGTCCTGCCACCTCTTCTGGCAGTTGCGGATCCGGCGCTTGTAGACCCCCACGGATCTCACTGCCCGGGCGATGTCCAGCCAGATTTCCTGCTTCTGGTGGGCATCAACCTGTGAGGATGACAAAGTGTAAAGGACATCACTACACATGCAACATATCCGTGCATCACACATTTGGATATACATGTCTCAATCACAGGGGCACATGATGTACACAGGCAGTGCAGCGATGGCTATGAACAGTTTTCCAGCAGTTACTACATGGTATCATTGCCTGGGAAGTAAAACCTTGTTGGAATGCACTGTTACTGCACTATACCTGTTCAGTGCATGTAACTACACACTATGGGGGGTGACAACTACTCAGTGAGCATGCTAGCCAGTGGCGTGCACACTGTAAGTCTTGCTAGTCAGACAACATGCACATTCAGTAAGGCAGTGGACAGCACTCTCACCTGCTCCCCTGCTTTCCCATACAGCTTGCTGTACTGTGGAAGGAGGCTGTCCAGCAGGGCCTGGTTCTCCTCAGTGCTGAAGGCTGGGGCTCTCTCCACAGTACGTGCCATTGCAGGATCCAGAGGATGCAGAGACAGCAGCAGTGGTGGTGGCAGATGTCGTCCTGGAGCATGTAGTGCAGGCAAGTGAGCTCTCAGGGGTACAGCCAGCATTATATGTGTGCTGCTGAGGCAGTTACTGTCCCATGTGTCCAAAGTGATAGGTCCAAGTCGTTTGCATCTTCTGAATCTGGCCAATCCATGGAATTGCACCACTTACACACGCCCACAGCATCCTTCAAAAGTTCAACTTCATGAGACCCATGATTTTGCAACATTGTTGTGGGTGGCCAACTGAATTCACAGCATCAGACTCGTTAAAGGTTCGAAAACGCGTCCGTTGCCATGCCAGGCCATAGCCAATGCGTGCGCACCGATCGGTCCATTGCTGTACAACGCGTATTTCGAAAGACAACGCGTACCCGCTCACATCATATGCAATGGCCAAGCCGTGCGCACCGATCGGTCCATTGCTGTACAACGCGTACCCGCTCACATCATATGCAATGGCCAAGGCGTGCGCACCGATCGGTCCATTGCTGTACAACGCGTCCCTGTACAAGTCACTGGCATATGTCACCATGCCTGTCACAGGTGAACGTATGCCAGCCACATTTACTTTCCAGGGACTCAGGGGCACACCTACAACACCACAGCCTGTCCACACTGTATCCTAAGGCATGTAAGGCTGCATTACCATCTCTGTGTATGGGGGTCAACATGTGTTTGTTTGGGTGGGACTTGGGGGCAGCCACTCCCAGGCTGTGCACGTGTTCATGGGGACAGAATCCTTGGTGTGTTGTGCACATGACCACTGTGATGTGCAACTGTTAATTTCAGAGCATGTGGCATGGTCACATTTCCAGGTTGTGTATGTGTATGTCATGTCACATACCCCCTGAGTCCCATGTTGGACGGTATGTACGTCACAGGGTGGCCCATTGCCACGATAGTGATGGCCCTCCACAGTCTGTGTGCATGTTGTGTTTCAGATGTCTCTGATTCCATGTGCACAATGGGAGACAGTCTCCACATCCACGTTGTTTGTGCACGGACTTTGATGTTGTGCGTGTGTGTGTGTCACAGACGTCCATGTCTGTCCTGCAGAGGCAACAGGGACCACTACCTGTGGGGGTCATGGTTGTTTTGCTGTGGTGTATTCATGATACGCCATGTCATGCCAGTGTCCATGTGGCAATACAGGGTCCCTGGGAATCTACCTGTCAATGAGCTGTGATGCCTGGGGCACATCTGTCCTCACATGTCACTGTGGTGTGTGTTTGGAACGTGACAGCAGTACATGGGTACTGTGACACAGCCTAATGATATCCCATAGTACAACCTGGGACTTGTTGACAACACATGTTGAACTGTGATGTTAGATGTCGGCCATGTGGGTGCCATACATGTCCTTACAGAACGGCACACACATCATGTACTTGTGTCTCGTAATGATGTATAATGTGATATTGAGTATGGTCTATGCCACATATGTGGGGTGACTGACAATCTTTCTTTCTTCACCTATGCACTGCAGGGCACCAGCTGTCCATAGACCATTCCCTGACCTTGCAACCATGGTTGAACGGGACTGCATCCGACGGTACCGCTTCACCAGGCCGCTGATTGAGGAATTGACGGTGCGGTTGGCCCCACATTTGCAACCTGGCCGGACATACCCTACAGCGCTGACCCCCAAGGTGAAGGTGATGGCAGCCCTACACTTCTTTGCCACCGGTACCTTTCAACACACTGTGGCGTCTGCTGGTGGGATGTCACAGACCATGTTCAGCCGTGTGCTACGCGATGTTTTGGAGGCTATGTTGAGATACCTGAACCAGTACATCTATTTCCCTAAACGTCAACAACTCACTGACGTCAAGAGTGACTTCTATGCCCTGGGGAGGATGCCGCATGTCATTGGCTCCATTGATGGGACACATGTGGCTTTGGTACCACCACAGGCACATGAGCAGGCATACAGGAACCGAAAACATTACCATTCGGTCAATGCTCTGGTGGTATGTCTTGCAGATATGTGCATCTCACACGTGTGTGCCCGTTTCCCCGGTTCTGCACACGATGCCTACGTGATGAGGAGTAGTCGCATCCCGAGGATGATGTCACAGATGCGGAACCAGCGTGCCTGGCTTGTCGGTGTGTACTGACTTTGTACCATTGTGTGTGTTCTGCAATGTAGTATTCCACCCTCTTTTCCAACTCAGCTAATGTGCAATTGTCTGTATGTAGGTGACTCCGGATACCCCAACATGCCGTGGTTGCTGACGCCCCTCAGGAACCCTGTGACACCAGCCCAGATGCGCTACAATGAGGCACATGGTCGGACCAGGAGAGTGATCGAGCGGACATTTGGTCTCCTGAAGAGCCGCTTTCGCTGCCTGGACAAGACAGGAGGGGCCCTCCCATATGCCCCAGCAAAAGTGTGCAAGATTGTCATCGTCTGCTGCATGCTACACAACCTGGCAGTGCGGAAGGAGTTGCCTCTCATCCTGGATGACGATGACCAACATCCGCCACCTGTGGAGGATCCTGGCCTGGGCCATGATGCCAGTGATGGTGATGATGATGAGGGTGATGTCCGCACACAGCTCATCACCAACTTCTTCAGCTGAATGTGAGTATCCAGAGATGTCATGTCAATGATGTGGGTTTGCGTGATATATGTTGGTGGTGCTCTGGTGCTGTTTGAGTGTGGCCATGTGCTACTTGACTGTATGCGTGCAGCGATGTGTCCTTACAGGTAGTCTGTACTCCCCAACAGTGTTGACATGCTAACTTGGTTTTGTGTAGGTATCTTGTGACATGTATTGGGCATGAGTTTTGCAGTTCTGTCCTGTTCTTCAGTGCTTTTGACTGTGTGTCATGTCTGTCCTTCACAGGGTACTTTCAGAGTTGTTTGGTCAACTGTGATCCCCCGACACCGTGATTCAACTTCCAGGGTGGAAGCTGTCGTTTCCCTACAGGTGATGTGCCACACACCCCTGGACCTTCTTTCTTCTACACTTGTTGACTGTGTGGCCACTGCCACGTGGGATTACCTTGCATCTGTGGTGGAAACAACATGTTGCAAATGTGTAATAAACCTGTGCTTCACTTTGGGATGTGCGTTGTCTGTGGTCACACATCTGACTGACATTTGCTCACTGCACCTGTGGGCTAGTTGACACTGACTGTGAATAGGTGTGGTGTCTGTGCATTGCACTGTATTTCCTGGGAACATCAGTGTAGGCGATGAGTCAGATGGCCCTGGTGTGTATGTGTTGTGTAGCCCTAGTGGTGTGTCTCCCTCATATGTGTCACGTCGCCATGACTCACATGACGGTGTTGTACTTGCTGTAGCAGTTAGCATGCACAGTGTCATTTAGCAGATCATCATCTCCATGACAGAAACCACGTTGGAATGACAAGAGAGGCAGGTATGGTGTATTGGTGAGTTTATTTACATACATGTGTGAGTATAGTGCACAGGATGGTGGGTGCTGTACATTGGGATTGTAATCCAAAGTTCCCAGATGAGTTGGAAGTCTTGGTAGCAGAAATGTCCTGAGTAAAGTCAACAGTCATGTGATACATTGGTCCAACTTAAACTCCCCATGTAATGTGGGAGATTTGGGTTGCATTCAACAGGGTGAACAGTTTGCACACAAAGGAGAATGTCCAGAACAGGTGTTGGGTTCCTGGGGGATGTGCGTGGCCATTGGCCTCTCAGTTTTCCTTCCTCGGACGACCCCTCTTCTTTGGTGGGGGACCCTCACGTGCAGGCTGCTGCGGTGCAGAGGACTCTCCGCCAGAGTCATCCTCCCTCCCTGTGGCAGTGTCAGTTGTTGCAGCACCAGATGTTGTGGGCACACAGGGAGGTGTGGCCATGTTGGTGCTCATCTGGCGGAGGCATGTCAATATGTCCCTATGCACCGCTGTCAGTTCTTGCAATGTGTCCCACTTGGACTCCATGCCAGACATGTGTGTCTCCACATGGGACATGTGTGTCTCCACACGGGACATGTGGGAGTCCAAGCGGGCATGATGGGCAGCCTGCTGCTGTTGTATGTCCTTGAGGATCCCCACTACCTGGCTGACCTCTCCGGTGCTAGTCTGGTACGCATCAGCAATGCGTGCCAGTTGTGGGTCATCATGCAGTCCAGACCCCTCTGCAAACAGCGACCTATGTCTACCACCCCTCCCACCACCCCTGGCAACACGTGCAGGACCTGCAACGCACAGGTGACCCTAGGCCCCCTTGGCGGTTGTTACTGGTGTTGTTGTCTGTTGCTCCGCGGTGGGCCTGGGTCCCTGTGCTGTTGTCATCGGTGCACCTTGGTCTGTCCGTGTGGGCGGGGGTGGTCTGTGTGTTGGCAGTTGTTGGAGGGGTGGGTGCAGGGGGTGCAGATGTTGGTCCTGCTGGTGCTGCATGATGACTCTCACCGGAGGGGCCAGGTAGTTCTTCCCCATCCGAGGTGGGCAGAGGCTGTTCCACACCAGTGAGCTCAGTGTCCCCCGGAGCCTGGGACAGGGACTCCTCCTCGTCTGCTGCTGTGTCCCCATCATCACCTGTTTTTGGAAGAGACACACAATGTATGTTATGTTTCTACAGGCATCAATGGTTCACACACCTGACAGATGTGACTGTACCTCTGGATGCGGGCCTGTACATTGCATTGTCCTAAGTTGTCAGAGTCAGAGGTTGATATTGGGGTTGCACATTGTCCTGCCAACCTGAAGCATTTCAATGTGAATGTTGAGGTGTGTGCATGGCCAGCATTGGTTGTATTTGGTGGACATCCGGCCCTCCTTCTACCCCCAGCCCAGTTATCCCACCATGAAGCATGCCACCCTTGCAGTGTGTGCAGGTTGACTCTCAGGATGTCAGTCAGTGGTGTCCTGCTGTTGGTTGGTGCACAGTTCCCAGCAGGGCCTGGTACTCCCCACAACATAGGACCATTGTCAGACATCTTAGAAGTGGCTTTTCACTCCCTGTGAGGTGTGCATGCTTCAGTGTGAGCTTGCCGGGCCATGCGGGTGGGGGTTGTTGAGCTGTGACTACCACTCCCATCATGCTATTGCCTACACCCCCTTCCCAGCATGCCCATACTTCCTTCCTTTTGACTCTGCTTCCCTGTGGGGTAGTGTGCCTGTGCTGACAGGATGGCTGAGAGTGTTGTCCTGGCGTTAGTTTGGCTACATGTCCCAAAAGTGTCCCTGTGCTTCACACAGCATGTCCCAGGGTGGTGGTTCTTTGTGGGATATTTAATTAGAGTGTGAGGCATTGCATTCTCCCAGGTGAGTTGTGTGGAGTTTGTGTTGAGGGTGTGTGTGAGAAAAGCTGCTTGTGACTATGGTCAGTGCTGTCAGTCCTCCTTCCCACCCAGCCAGATATCCCACCATGGAACGTGCTTCCATTGCAGGGAGTGCAAGTTGTCTTTCAGGATGTCAGTCAGTGGTGTCCTGCTGTTGGTTGGTGCACAGTTCCCAGCAGGGCCTTGTGCTCCCCACAGCAGTACCCAGTGTCAGCCATCTTGTCAGTTGTTTTCCACTCCCTGTGATGTGAGCATGGTTCAGAGTGGTGTTGATGGGCCAAATGTGAAGGTGAGCAATATCTGTGCCTACAACTCCCATCATGCCATTGCCTACACCCCTCTTCCCAGCATGCCCATACTTCCTTCCTTTTGACTCTGCTTCCCTGTGGGGTAGTGTGCCTGTGCTGACAGGATGGCTGAGAGTGTTGTCCTGGCGTTAGTTTGGCTACATGTCCCAAAAGAGTCCCTGTGCTTCACACAGCATGTCCCAGGGTGGTGGTTCTTTGTGGGATATTTAATTACAGTGTGAGGCATTGCATTCTCCCAGGTGAGTAGTGTGGAGTTTGTGTTGAGGGTGTGTGTGAGAAAAGCTGCTTGTGACTATGGTCAGTGCTGTCAGTCCTCCTTCCCACCCAGCCAGATATCCCACCATGGAACGTGCTTCCATTGCAGGGAGTGCAAGTTGTCTTTCAGGATGTCAGTCAGTGGTGTCCTGCTGTTGGTTGGTGCACAGTTCCCAGCAGGGCCTTGTGCTCCCCACAGCAGTACCCAGTGTCAGCCATCTTGTCAGTTGTTTTCCACTCCCTGTGATGTGAGCATGGTTCAGAGTGGTGTTGATGGGCCAATTGTGAGGGTGAGCAGTATCTGTGACTACAACTCCCATCATGCTATTGGCTACACTGACTTGACCAGCATACACTGAATTCCTTCCTTTCAGTGTGCTTCCCTGTGAGGTGGTGTTCTGGTGGTGGCTACATATCTGACTGTGTTTGTTGGTTAGATTTGTGCCACTGCCTAGCTGTATTTGTTGTTAGGTTTGTACATGTCATGACACAGTTACATATCACTATGAGATGGCATGTATTGTGTTTATCTGACTGACATACACATCTTGGGATGATTATCTTTTGGTTGGTGTGGATTTGCTAAGGGTGCATGGTTTGACTATCCCCTTGACAGTGATGTGTGTGTATTGTCACACAATATTGTATATATTTGTTGTGTACTCACCAGGCTCTGGGATGTTTGATAGTCCATATACGCTCACTGGTGGTAGGATGGCCCGCACCTTCTCCTCCCAGGGCCTGAGGTATACTGGTTTGGCAGGAGGGCCACTGCCGGTGTATTGGCTCAAGGCGTAGTCCTTCTTGAGTAGGTCCTTGACCCTCCTGCGCACATCATACCACCTGTTCTGGATGTCTTCCTTTGTGCGCAAACATGGTGATTGTGCGTTCACCCTGTCGACGATCCTCTCCCACATCTTGGTTTTCTGCGACATGGGGGTCTGTTGTACCAATGTACCAAACAACTGTGGCTCTACCCTGAGGATCTCATCTACCAGGACTTCCAATTCACTGTCTAGGAACTTTGGATTCTTCTTTGGGGGCATGGTGATGGGTGGTGGTGGTGATTGATGTATGTGTGGGTGTGCAAGTGAGGGTGTGTGAGTGTCAGTTTTGCTGGGTGTATGTGAGGGTGCTATTTGTTGAGGTGCTGATGGTGTGTGGCTTGTGTGATGGATGAGCTGTGAGTGTGTCTGTGGTTGCTGTCTGATGGTGTTCTGTGCTGGCAGGTCAGTTGAATTTGCAAAGGATCATGGTCAGGATTTGTGGGCTTTATATGGGTGGAGTTGTGGGTGTGTCTTTGTTCCATGTTTCCCCCAGTATTTATTGGCTTTGTAATTGCTTGTTTGGCCCTTTTTTTTGTATTTTTCATTTGTAGTTTTTGTGCATGTAGGAGACGTTCTTCTGACCGAGTAGGACGCTGCAGTTGTCTCGTGCGAGCTTCTCCGAGTCGTTCACGCTGTGTTTCTGCTGTGTTTCATGTGCGGCGTACGCGTCGGTCGCTGGGTATTGGGTTGCTTTGGCTCGATTTTGTATGTGTGTTGGTCGTACGGCTTGGGCTCCGTGCGACTCGGTCTGGTTTTCCACGCATTGCATCGTACTGCGCGGGTCGAAGTTCGCGGGTACGTTTCATTCGGGTTCATTCCTGGTGCATGTCGGTCGGTTCGATTCGCGTGATTTCCCGGCCGGATAGCGGTTTTCCGTGCGGTTAGGTCGTTGCGCTTGTGTTCCGTACGAGTCGGTCGTGATTCACATGCATTGCATCGTACTACGCGGGTCGGGCAGCGCCGGTATGTGTCGGTCGAACTAAATTCCCGTACCGAGTCGGTCGGTACGTTTTCCGGCCCGAATCGGAATCGGCCCCTTAGTTGTTCAACGGGACACCGCCAGCACTGTCCCCGGAACAAGACCCACCAATGTGGCTGTAAACACGATCCTATGCACCCCACTACCACTCACCTTAGGGAATCCGCTACCCTCCCGCCAGGGGTTCCTGGGCTGGTCAAACTGGCTGCGATCGAGCATCACGTAGAGGGAGAAGACCACCACGCAGAAGATTGCGCTGCCCAGCACCGTCACCTGCCGGCTCAGCTTCATGGCCCCCGTTGTCCGTGCTCGCAGGGTGTAGCGCCGGAGCCTGTTCCCGAGATCAGTTTCTAGAAGAGCGCTTGGGGGAAGTCGCACTCTGCCCTGGTTTCCTGTCTTTAGCTCTGACTGGTTCGGCTACATGTGGTAAACATGGCGGCCATCTTGTATAGGTTTACTGTCTTTTCCATTGGAATAGAGGTTGCGAGGACGCTATACCGGTGCAGAGAGAGACGTGGTGCAGAAGGAAGGGGAAGGGGCGGTGGCTGTAATGTCAGGCATCGCGCGCATGTCAAATGTAAATGACTACGCACTACTTTAAAAACAAGCACTTGCAATGCAATTGAACTCGCATTTACGCGAGTCCTATTGCATTTAAAACAAGAGTGCGGGCAGGCAAAAAGTCACAAACGGGAGTGAGGGGGGGGGGTGGTGGTGGGCCGAAAAGTCACTGCTTGCGGGAGGGGAGTGTGGGAGCCACGAGAACAAAATAGTTTTAAAAGTAATGGGGCCAGTAGCCATGGAAGTATACAAATGACGACATGGCCGTCAGGAGGAGGGACTAACAAGGCTAAAACCAATGGGAAGGCAGCATTTAGCACCTAAGCCAATTAAAAACATGGGCGGAGAGTGTGCGGAGCTTCCACGAAGCTTCCACGCTATAGTGTATACTGCATGCCTCGCAAAGCGAGCAGCGCATGCGCGCTGCAACGCTAGGCGAGACCTAAAAACTACTAGCCCCAAGAGGCTTAGGGACAACAGCCAAAAGGGACAAAACTGTAGTCCAACATGGCCACCAATCAGGATACAATACTGCCTATAACCCCTATCTTGCCTGCGGACAGTCCTCTTTTCTTGCTGCTCGCAGTCAAGATAAATATATCACCATATTGCTTTTTACATCACTGCGCTGTAAGTTTAAAAATGTAATTGTCACAATAGTATTGTCCGCATTATGTTGGTGATTGTTTCTTACTAACCCTTCCAGGACTCAACCTAGTGCACGACCAGGCCGGGAAACTCACCCGTTTGCGGGCATTAGTAGCATCCAACTGCCACACTGGTGGTGCAGTTTCCTTGCACTTCATTTGTTAGCCTCGAGCATTTTCAACGCCATTGCCACATAGTTTTATTGAGATTTCTTGCAGTTCTCCCTTGCGCTGGGCGTGTCGCTCCTCTAGCTTTCTCCAGTCTTCCTCAGCTGGTGGCTGCATGGACACCCCGAGGTGCGGCCTTACTGTCGGCCACTCCAGACTTTTTCCTCACGGGCAGGCCCCTCCCAGTTGGGAGGGTGTTCCCTGGTATACTCCTAGTAATATTTAAACCTTTTTTTACCATTTAGTTTTTTCCTCGGTTTTCCCAGTTTTTGTAAACAGATAGACTACTAGGCACAGCAGCATTAGTCTGCTCCCCAGTGATTTATAAACCACTTTACAGCGTATTTGTGAAAAGAATGTGTGCATACTGTCATCACGAATTGCATTTTTATGCAGCTCAGAAGTGTGTGAGCTCACATTTCAATTTTATGATATGCCTATCTAAACTTGTTAAAGAAAATAAGTAGCAAAAGACCAACAACGTTTTGATACCAGGAACAAACTTCAGAGGCAGGAGTGGAGCAAATTATCATACACGACAACTGGGGCTTTCTTCTGGAGTGTCTGGTGAGGTGCGGCCAAGGTGCTACCAACATCTGCTTCCCCAAGCTGGGCAGAACAGTAGTGTGATGTAGCAGGCCCCCACCGTTGTACCTTGCAGGAGGGGGGGCTGAGGTTTAATACGCCACTGGCTGGCCCTTGACCCTGAGGAGACACTTACTGTTGATTGGGCATGAAAAAAGAAGGTAAAAGAAGATGGAGTGTGCGGAACCCACACAGCCTGCAAGTATGCAGACTATGAATTAACAATCTCCCTTCATGTGCGAGGCGGAAGAGGTACTCATTTTCAACCGGTTGTGACAAAAATAATCATGGTAAAGGGAGCTAAATTAATTAAATAATGACAGTGTTGGAGATTTGCATTAATACATCACCAAAGGGCTGATTGGATGGACCGGGCCGTGTTAGCCCCAAAGGATGAGAGCCGAAGCCAAATAAAGAAAACCTACACCAGACAAGGTTCAAAGTCCAAACCATGAAGATTTATTTAAAATTAAGAATCATTACAGAAAGCAGAAAGGGCAATTAGTTAGTCAATTCAAATCAGCATCAATAAAGATCATAAGGCAAGAAAAAAAACTAAGTATAGAGTCAGCAAAAGGACTGATACAAAGTCTCCCTCTCAAGAATAGAAGGAAGGCTTGGGAGGGAATACTTTTTATAGGTTTTCAAGCAGAGAAGGTCACACTCATGACATGATGTGAACTTAAGTAATAATGGCAACAACCAATAGATTTTCATAAACACATGATACATTAGCTGCTGCACTGCTAGAGATGTCGTCAGAATGCATAATTAATGCTAAACCTTAACCTAAAAACAAGAGAACAACATTACATCTTTGCACATATTAAATACAATGGACTCTTCAGCAGCAGGAGCAGGAAAGTTCCTTTACTTGTTACCGAAGTTGATACAGTTACAACACAGCTTCAGAGGAAGATACAAAAGAAATTACATTTCATTTCAGCACAGCAACACAGAAAAGTTCGCATTTTGACTATTTTATGAAAAGAAAGGCACTGCCAAGAGAAAAACGCACACTTTTTAAAAGCCACGTTGTCTTTGGCTGTAAATGCAAAGCGAGAAAGGCCTCGTGTATTTGTTTTTGCAGTCTGATTATGCTAACTTGAATACACAACATTAACATTGAAAGTTTGATCAATAAATCTGCTCTGACAACAGCAAACAACAAACTGCCTCTACAGATTAAGTTAACATCACATAGAGTGTGGCCTACAGCACCAGGGAGCATGGAGCAGGAAGCGGGAGAAGGCAGAAGAAAAGGCACAAAGTAACCAGAGCACGGTGAGGATAACTGATGAGATGGGAAGGGAAAGCAACACGGATAGGACTGGGGCAGGAATATGAGGTGGGAAGCTGCCCACAAGAGAGAGAGCAAGAAATACATGCAATCTCAAGGAGTGCTTAATGAAAAAGAAAAAAGACGTTCCCTAAAAGTGAGCAGTGGAAAGATACAAGTCAGCCAACCAACCAGACTGTTAAGAGGCTATGGTCAGGGGGTGGGATAAACACAAGAAGAAGAAGGCAAGCAGTTGAATAAGAAGCAAGCAAGTATGATTAAAAAAAAATCCAGCCACCAATAAGCAGTGGACAAGCTGTAAGCCCATTCAAGGGTAACATTTGGTCTTTAGCAACCTGGCAGCTTATGCTGTCTGGTAGGCAAGACCTAAAACTAATGTGATCTTCTGGAAAAGTTGGGATAAATTAAAGCAACAGTAAACGCGGAACAATGGACGAAAGGAAAATGTAGGGCAGAAGAAAACTATGAGGTTCTAATTGATCGGGTAGAAGGATTAGTAACAATTAAGAAAAGGGAGAGAGCTAATTATCCATGGTTTAATGGAGATTGCAGAAACGATAAAGAGGAAATGTGGAAAATTATTGAGGAAAGAAATTAAGGCTAGAGAGATTGATGTTTCAAAAAATAGGGACTGCGCGGATAAAATACGCATTCATTCTTAAGAAGAAAAAGCAAATATTAACGTAATTGCTTGGTAAAAATCAATGAAGCAGTTACAGATCATGCTGTTAGATTTTGGCATCTGGCCACTGATAGGACATGATAGGAAAAGCAAAGCTAGATTTCCATCAAGGTGAGAGTAGAAATGCAGTGAATCATCAATAGTTATATGTAAATGTGGATGAGTTAGCTGAGGAAGAACTGCAAGTGGAAGATGATCAACCGTTAAAATAATTGTGGGCTCTATTTAAGCAAACAAGATGGGCAACCACCAGCTGGACATGCTGCATGCTGTATATAGTAAGCAATGGCACTCCGTTGGATATATTGTTGCATATTATGCATCTGGTTCTTCTGACAACAAATATATCCACCACCAGTTGTGATAAACATCAGTTTTGTTCTTTATTTATTTTCACAAAGAGAAATAAAAGTGACCTGAAAATTAATGGCAGGTGTCAGGTGTATTTGAACATAACAGACAACTTTTTGAGGAAAACTATGAGATGGGATATCTGGGTTTTGAGGAGTTACAGGGTTTTGATTGTGCCAATATAGGTCATTTACTAGCTGTGTTAGACTGGCAAAGAGGGCATTCAGGCACTGCCTGGTGGACTGGTCTAACAGATCAGTGTATGAGCCATTTTTTGGATGTTTGTAGGCCTATTTTATAGGCTTCTTCAGTGGTTTTTATGGTTTATTTCCATGATATGAAAACAAACATTGCTTGCAGTGAACTCAAATCCTTGCAACAGCCCATACCTTGCAAAACACTTATACAGTGTGTCTTTACAAGTTCAAAAATGGCCACTGTTTTAGCTATCTAATTCACAAATGGGGGCCACTTTTATTGTGGTGCCGGGCCTATTTTTTATCCCAGTCTGACCCTTTTACCAGTGGTCTCCCTAGGCAACAATACTGTTGAACTCTAATTGAATTCTCTAGCACCTTCCTACCCAGAGATCCAACCTGATACAGTATTAAAGCCCTTACACACTAAGGGGCCCATTACGATGCCGGACATGTTAGGTTTGAAAATCCAATCCTTGCTATGCACTTGTATCATGCTATATTAGGTTAGCGATGTGTGGCTAAATATACGCCATTTGTATTCACGTTATGCAACCCACTGAGTTATCCCTGCAACATGCAAGCTTTCCTGTAGTTAGCCAGTGTGACTCCATTTTGTATTTCATAATCCCTATTGGGCCGCTTAGGCCATGTTTGAACTAGGCCTCATCGTTCGTATTACTTGCCTCAGCAGAACACTGTATTTCGTTATTATTTTTTCTCTGTTCAAGGCTGTTTTCTGACTTACTAATGAATAGGCCATTCTGCCCTCGCATACCTATCTGAGTGTGTAGTTCTGCTCCCATGTTGGGAGACGCTGAGACTCAGCGCGGTGACCTTGAATCACAGATATCATGTACCCATCTGGCAGGTGGTAGCCCATCCTCCTGTGCCTCCTTTGTTCATGTTCGGCCCAGGCCGGTAACTTTCCACTGTGGGCGTGGTTGGAGGCTCCTTGGGAAGAATATTTACTTACTGCAGACTGTTGGGGGGTCAGTCCCTCGGCAGACATCTTAGGGTGCAGGTCAGATTGGACTCCTCTGCAGAGTATTTGCTAATAAAGGTGTGTTTGTATTCTCTACTGTCTGACCGACTCTTCATTACTTGGGAAGGCATAGCAGGAGGTTGTAAGTAACCCGGGTGGCCCCTAAGGGCCACTTCCTTCAGTCGGAAGGCCATCCGTGCTGGTGGCGCAAAACCGTCATGTTTCCCGCCCCAGGTGCGGTCATTGCGAACAACAAATCACAATGGACCCACAGAGGCCATTTTCCGTCCGCCGGCGTCTGTCAGGCTCTGCACGTTTTTTTGGTACGCAAGGGTGGCGGACGGAGCCAACAGGGCAGGACCGGCGTTCGGAAACACGTTCCGTCCGCCAAGCAAATCACGATGTTGCAGACAGCCCTTACCACCGCCGCGCAAAAACCACCACGTTGCGGATGGCGGAAATACAACATCGGAGAGGGGGAGCCGATACTGTACCCATCTAAACCCCCGGACCCACCATGGATCCTGTGCCACAGACCTTCCCGCTGTACCACCTGCTGCACCTCCTGCAGACAATAGGCCGCTGCGCACAACAGCAGAGGTACGTACCCGACATCTCCACGCATGCAACCCCTGAACAACTACAACTCCCAGCAAGCGTGGCAGCACCGCGATGAATGTGGCAACTTGCCAAATGCAAAGTGCGAGGCACACCCAATCCCCATGAGTGACCCTCGGTGCCCCAGAAGGCAATTTGAGCCAATGACGAGCCCCGCAGTTGCTGAGCGCACACACCGCAACACCTAAACATGGACGCCGAAGGCACCCATTGGCTGATGACTCATCTGCATTGTGTGTGCCACACCCTGGCGGCCCGGAAGCTGCGACCGCAACCCTGCAACTTTCAAGTGTGGCCAATGCATGTCATCGCTGCGAATGCCAGCTACCACGCATGCGAACACATACCGCATTTGCATCGGCGCCCTGACTATAACATCACACATCACAACTCATTGGTCGAAAGTGATTGGTGCACCCCATGTGTAATGTTGTGTGGCACGAAGCCCCCATGCATTCCAAGTAACCACACAGACACCATACATGTATAGGCGAACTGGCCCAGGGCACGTGCGTCTGGACCCGTTTGTTGGCAGGGTCACATGTCCAGTGACGCCTGTGCTGGGTGGCTGTGTGGTGGTGGGTAAGCCAGCCCTCTGGGAGTGGTTGGTACACCAGAACAACTAGAACAGTGAACAGCTGCACACTACACTGTGAAGGGATGAGAGAATGTGACCCGTGAGCCAAGTCTTCACACACATGGAATGTCCAAGGAAAGGAGAGTGAAATTACATACATAGCAATGCCTCATGGCCAGATGGACTTAAATGAGTCTGCCTAACTGCCACTGCCTGTAAATGTCCCCACACACGTCCTGAGTCAGTGCACTCCCGACCAAACGCCCTCAAAAATCCTGCCCACCAGCATGGATGACATGTGATTACCACACACTGCAATTCCCATTGGCTCACGTGACATTCCCCGTTGACTGATGTACTCACATACTTGCATGACTGATTGTCTCTGTACAATGTGTGCGTGATGTAAAGCACTGTCACACCCTACACACATATCAGTAGCGCCATACAACAAATTAAATGCACATGAGCGAGCGGCCATGGAGAGATGAGGGGCGCTGGACGAGGGTGGCAGAGAGGTTATCCGAGGAGGAGGGCATGAGTGAGAGCATGAGAAGTGTCACTTGCCTGAAACTCCCACCTCAGGAAACCTCCGCCTCCCATCAGGAGGTCATTTCAAGGAGAAAACACGTCTTGAGAGTGACAACATCTATCAAGAAATACTGGAAGGAAAGAATGCATCTCCCTGGCCCTTGTGAAACTGAGGAGAGACAAAGTGGGGCCCTGAAGCAGGCCTGGCGAGAGACATAAGTGACAACTCGGGCCCACCCGAATGCATCGTTGAACCACACAAATAAAGATTCCTGGATCCGGCCCTGCCTGGGAGGCATCCCAAATGTTGATGGCAGCCATTGATGGCACACACATTGGCCTCGTACCACCACAGGCAAGTGAACCCGTCTCAAGGAACCGCAAACACTACCACTCCATCAACGTGCCAGTGGCATGACAGGCGTAGCAGATCATCTCACACGTGTGTGCAGAGTAGCCGGGGTCGGCACATGACAGCTACATCTGGCGGAACAGCACCATCCCCCTCGCACCCAACCTACACATGCCCAGTGACGATGACAGTGGTGAGGAAGAAGGCCTTGACCAGCGTCTACAGCTCATCGTCAACTACTTCCGTTGAGTGTGATGCAACAATGACCGAACATGAATGCGTCTGTGTGCCTTGCTGTCGTCTCACAGACTCAGACAAATTTCCCTAAGATTGCCTACACATACCGGACTATGCGCTGGAGTTGAAAACACATGCATGCAGGGACTGAGCACCCAGAAGCACCACTACGCACAAGACACCATTGCTATACTGCCTCACTTGCTCCCCTACTCACTCTGACGCATCCAAGCACATGTACACAAGCAGACAATTTGAAGACAAGAAACCTTTCCAAATGTGAAGTTTTTACTAGAGTGTCAAAGCATGCTAAATAAGTGCCACAACAGGTTGTAAATGCATGAGTACTGAACCAGTAACCACATTGATATATCCATTTCACATGAAGCAAGATGTGGCATCAAAACCCCTCTGGACGTCGAATCACGAACATATCCCCCCACCCCTTGCAGGAAGGAGTCGTATGGGATGTCCCTGGTCTATGGCCTTTGTCAGCAGAACCCATTACCCAGACTATACATGGTGAGATTACACAACATTGGCTGTGTCGCACTCATCACAGGATGGATGGCCCTCCAAGTGTGGGCCATCTGGCCCGCATTCCCATGTCAATCAAAGGGGATCCATGTCCTCTAGCAGCTGTGAGACCTTGCTGATTTCGGGTGCTATGGCCTGAACAGAACAGAATGACATGGGACAGGGTTCTAAGAGCACGGACAGAATGTTCAGACAGTACTCCTGGACCGCGCAGTGAACAAGCTCTGAGGACACCTCTCATGTGACAGACATGTACTACGGTACTTGCAGGGCACAAGTCCTAAAACAGAAAGTAGGGTGACTGACCAAGTAAGTCAAAATGCTAATGAGCTCACAACGCCATGACGTAGCGCTATGAAAGCAGTAAAATAGTGCGACTGACATGATTTGTGCAAATACTGGGACAGACCAACACATCTGACAGTCTTACAGTGTCTGCATTGACATAGAGGGACATAACAAAGGCGAAAGCATGCCTCACTTAAGTACCTGCGTAGAGATGGCAAGCTGTGTGCATATGTACCCCTCTGTGGCATCTACATTCAAATGTAAGGTTCAAGGCGGACCCCAGTCAGCATGTACCAACAAAAGGATGGCCCCTTTACTGAGGCCCGGCTGGAGGAGAAAAAAGACACACTCGCTGCATGCACGTTGCTGCTGGGAATGGACAGCAGCTGAATGTCACACGGGATCTGGACGGTACACCGGGACAAGTTAAGCATATCCCTGTGGGGACCAACATCCTGATAGGGGGGACGGCGTCAAACACGTGCAATGCGGGGGGCGCCGTGTACCCCCGACTCGAGCCCTGGGTACTTGCAAGACAACAACGCCATGTCCTCTTCGTGCGCTACAGCTGCATAATGTAAGCCGGGCTCATGCCAGACGACAATGTCCACGATGGTCAGATGACAGCCTCCACTCACCCTGGTCTGTGGTACCAAGTGCTATTGACCGCAGAGCACAGCACAGTCCGAGCCAATGCAGACAGGGCCAAAGTCAGAGAGCTGGGTGCCAATTCTGGTCAGGAGGCGTGATGAAAGGGAAACAATGATTGAATTAGTCACCAACAGTTCCTGCTGCTGTGAAGTAGTTACGAATCCAAGAAGGCATAGGCAGCTTCGAAGGCAATCAGTTCCAAGAGATGATCCAGTTCATCTTCAGCGAAGAGGACCGCCATCCAATCCAACAGTATGAAGGAACAGATGTGCTCCTCGCGCCATGAGGTTGCAAGTAGCATCCCATCGCAACCTGGGAGAGGTTCGATGTAGGCATGGCACAGGAGCCATTGCGCTAACACACAGGCGCAGCTGTCAGCCTGCCTGACACATTGTAAGGCATCCCATAAACGTGTCTCACCAAAACAGTCTTGCACGTGGACCAACAAAGGAGTCCCCCACAGCTCATGATCCAGGTCAGCAAGGGATGTGTTTGATAGGCAGACATCCATGGCCCACTGAAACAGACATCTTCTGCAGGAAAAGATGGGTTGCACGCAGGTGAAGTAGACATGACGGAACGTCAGCCTGTAACTGATGCACAGCACAGCCAGTGGGACACATCCAAAGAGAACAGTTGCAACAGTTGCAACAGACCGGGCTCGGCCTGGCCCACTGGACGGTCAGACATGGCGTGAGAGCAATCTCAGACCCAGCGCTCAGCTGTACAGCCAAAGTAATGGTCAGTTAGCGCGAAATGTAGGCTGCAAATTGGAGGACTGACACCCGGTGGTACTTCCGGAAATGCATGGATGGGACGGACAAGGACAGAGCCCACAAGTCTGATAAAAAGTATGTAACGGCCTTCAGTATCAGACGCTTTCAATGCTCTGTGTGTCAGTTCACCGCAAATATAGTGGGCGAGCCGTGTTCAGCACTGACTGAATCGCGCGAGACGGTCAAGACACCTGGTATCCGAAGGTCATTGGGCTGGTGTGGGAGCGACTACTTGTCTACACAGAGGCTCATTGTGCCTGCACACTCATTGAAGTATGCTTTCGCTGTGGGAATGTGAGGCCTCGATTGACTATCCACAATCACTTCTGGGGGAATCAGCAGTACATTGGCAAAAAATGGACACGTTGTGCAACTGTTCGCATATGCGTAATGCATGGCCTGTGCACGCAGGAGGGGCCATGTAGGTTCTCATCACCTGAATAGACTAGGGACTCTGCATCCGAGGCTTCACCTTCCGAGCGGGGGGCTGGCTGGGCTCGTCCATGGCATGTCGCCTGCTGTTGCTATCGAGTCACCTTTTGTAGTTAGGTCACTTTTGTCAGCATGTTCTGCACACAGCACAACTTAGCTGTTCATGTTTGCAACATTTGAATGGAGGTGACATGACTTTTGCCGTGGCTTTACTAGGCATTCATGTCAGTGTGTCATCAGTCACACATGGTGCTGATGTACATACAGGTCTTTCAGGGGGCCGGTTCTCACCGGTGCTGTGCACCGTCCCTTTTTCAGAGTGGACTTCGGTACGGGTTACTTTCGTGCTCTGTTTTGTGCCCTGCCACAGGCGGTCCCTTCGTCCTGCTGGAATGCATAGCCAGCAGGCACATCGATGTGCTCATGGTCACACTCCTCACTTCTCACTGGTGGAGTAGTTGCGGCATGACGTCATGCCAGGTGAGAGTTGTGGGGAAGTGAAGTCCTTTGTGGGTTCATTTTGTCTAGGGAAATCACTCCTTTGGAGCCTCATGAGCAGCAACATCCTTGTGGGGGTCATTTGGCTCCATGCTGTTTGTGAGGGGAGACAGAGGGCCATGTGGGAGTTGTGGTGTTGCGGTAGGGGCTCGACATCCCCCTCCCCAGTGAGATGGCTAGCTACCTGTTGGTAAGCACAGTCGACGGAGTTAGCTGCCACATGGCTGTGGGGTGGGGAGGGTGAGCCATGCTGTTCGGGAGGGAGGCCAGGGTGCATGAGCTGCCACCTACCTGTGGGGGTGAGCTGATTAAGGAGATGCTGTGCTTGTGATCCATTCATATTGTAAGCGTGCATTCCACATGAGTTTGATGTGGGTGGGCGATTGGGGCTCACTTGTTGTGCACTACGGTGTATTGTAGTGTGATGTGATCATTTTGTTGGTACTTACCAGCCTCCAGTCCCCCCCCCCCATTCCTGTGAGACTCTCTGGATGCATTATGGCAGGCACCTTCTCCTCCCATTCGGTGAGGGTTGGTGGTGGAATGGGAGGGACGCCACCAGTACTCTGGGCCGCCGCGTGGTTCCTGTGGGCCGGATGCTTGTCCCGGCCCTTGGGCTCGCCCCACCGCTTCCTGATATCATGCACAGTGCGTAGGGTGGTCCCTACGGCTTTGACTTTGCTGTGGATCCTTGCCCACATCTGATTCTTGCGCGCAAGTGGGCTGTGTTGGAGCAGGTGCCCCAACAAATGTGGTTCAGCCCTGATTGTCTCGTCTGGCACACGTTCAACTCTGATTCGGGGTTGTTGGGCATTTTTGGGGGGGCATGGTACAGAGGAATGAGGGGTGCAGGGTGCAAGGTAGTGGCGGACAGATGTGTAGCGTTTGCGGTGTGTGGGTGTGGGTGGTGTTGTATGGAGATAGGTGGGTGTGATGTTGTGCAGTGTGAGTCAATGGTGTCCTGTCTCTCTGTCTCGGCTTGTGGTGTGCAAAGGCTGCTGGTCCAGGTAGGGGTTGTTTTTGTACTGTGGTATGTGGGTGTGTCCACATGGGTGTTGACTTCCAGATGTCTCTTCCATGATGCGCATGGCTTTCCCTACCAGGTGCTGGTTGGGGTGTGTCTTTGTGGCGTGTGTGTTGTGATTGGGGCGGCCGGGAGTACAGACACACTTCGGCATTATTGTGGGGTTAGTTCTGCATGCCATTCATTTGGCCTGTGTGCGTGTGAGGCGGTCGGACGCAGTGCTCGGTCCGCCAGCTCCGCGTTCTCATCGTAATTGGCCGTGCGGTCATGCCGCGGCAGGGGCGGTCTTTTCGGGCCGTTGTACAGCTTTACCCATCCGACGAGGTCGGATTTGCAGCTTTTCCGACCGTGGTGGACGGTGTTTTGTGGCATCCGTCCGCCGTGGTCTGATTTTGCGTACATTGCATCGTACTTTGACCGACGGAAATGACGCGACCCATGTGGGGGGATTTGTTCCGACACCATGGCGGACGGATGGGTTTTCCGTCCGTCATCGTAATGGCCCCCTAAGAGCAGGATCACTGACATAACATCGACAGACATAATATCTACATACCAAATTATCGACACAAAAATATCGATAACATTAATATTGATAAACTATATAGTTATTTAAAAAAATACACAAATATCGACAATAAAATATTGTAAAACATTTACATCCATATAACTAATATCGACACATAAAATATCGTAATAACTAATATCGAAAACATTAAAAAAGCATACAAAATAACACAAATATCGATAAGCAAAATATAGACAACACAATTATCGTTTGAAAAAAGAATTCGACACCTTAAAAATAATTATAACACAATACATACCCCAAAAAATATAAACAATATCAATAACAAACACACCATATTAAATAAATATATTAACACATAATTTAATTACATTTAAAAATATTTAACTTGAACATTATTAAATACACAAAATAAATTATTCTTTCGATCATTATATATACAATTATAAATAGTATTTTACATTAAAAACAATATAAATTACATATAATATGCTATACCACTTTTAAATAAAGAAAAACAAGATCTAACTAAACCTTAATTAGCGTTTCCCATATAAGGAAACAACTGCCAAATTAATTAAAACAATAACTAAAAACCAATCAAATACACAAACAATTAAAATTACCCAATAAGATTTAAACAACAATTAATTAAACACTATATAAACCCAAGAAAATTAAACATTATTTAATACTACAACAAGAAAAGCAAGAATAAGGAGAATCTCTGCCGGATTGCTTCTACAACATTGGACTTTATTATAGAAAACTCTGATTCCAGCTTCACAAAGTAAGTAAAATATCCATTTAAAACTACACCTATTTAAAATGTGCTGAAAGCACTTTTATAATAACAAAATATTTAATATATAGTTTTAAAATTATATATCCTCTAAAGATAATACAGAAGACACTCAACCAACTACAGAAAAGTTTAAAATATCAACTTGCAAACAAAGGGGTCGATTACGATAGCGGAAGGACCGCCACCGCCAGCCATGCGACCGCGAGTTTCCCCCGCCAAATGAGGATGGATGGGGGAATCTCACCACGACCGTGGCGGTCACAAAGACCGTCCGCCACAGGCAATCCTCCGGATTGCCTGGCGGAGCGGTCTTCACCGGTAAAATGGCGGCGGTGCCTAGCAGGCACCGTGCGCCAAATTACGATGAAGGCTGGAGACAGCCTTTCCATGGCGGTGGAACCGCCATGAAAAGGCTGGGGGGATTGGGTTTGGAGGCCCGTTGTGGGCCCCCCTTGTGTTGGGGAGGCCAGGGTGCACTTGGGGGGTACCTATGGTACCCCCCTACATTTCACAGCACTACGTGGCAGGCACCGTGTGGTGCCTGCCATGTAGTGCTGTGAAATGCACAACATGGCATTTTCGCATCACGGCTGGTGCTGCTGTGTTAAGATGCAGGATCCGACTGCCACGGTGGCGGTCGCATCCTGATCTGGTGTGCGGGACCGCCGCATGTATGGCGGATGGTCCCGGTTTACACAAGGATGGCGGACGGACTCCAGTCCGTCCGCCATCCTAATGAGCCCCAAAGTAAGTATAAAACGCAATTAAACTAATATAAGTGCTAAAAATCCCAAACAGAAGCACAAGCCAAGCACAGCTAACCCCCCCCCCAACTAAAAACACAGTTAAACAAATTAATTAAAATTACTCTTTTTTTCTGCAGGAAATATAAAGAAACACTAAAGACAAACATCAAAAGAAAACCATCAGCATTGAAAAAATTCATCAAATTCAACATTGTAAGTATAACTTTGAAAATGTAAACATTTTAGAAAATAAAACAACATAGAAATACTTTTATGAATTTTTATATACATTTCTCCTAGCATTTGAAACATCATCATGACTGAAGGGGCTAAATTCATTACTTCCCAGAAAGGAAATTTTTATTATGTTATATGGGATATGTTTACACCCAAGAAAAGCAAACAGGCGACAAATTTAACTGGAAATGTAGCAAAGATTATTCAAACAAATGTCATGGGCGGGCTACAACAAAAGAAACTACTGTATTATATGTTAGCGAACATAACCACCCCCCCTAACATCGCTGAAATTGAAGTTCGAGATGCTTTAGATACTCTAAAGAAGCTAGCACTTGCTCTCAAAAGCCTACAACTGAAATACTTAAAGAAATACTCCCCAGAGTCCCACAACATGTAACTGGCCAAATGCCCTCAATATTATCACTAAAAAGAATAATAGCTAGAACTAAAAAAGCAACTGCTACCACCCCACCTGCCCCCAAACCTTTCAGATAAATAGAAATACCATATGAACTCACTGTAACTCAGAATGAAGAACAATTTCTTCTTTATGACAATAAATCAAATGGCAAAAGAATAATAATATTTGGAACTCCCACAAACTTACTTAAACTACAGAACTGTGAGACATGGAGGATGGATGGGACTTTTAAAATATGTCCCAAACCATTTTACCAGTTATATACAATTCATGGACTGTATCAAAATACAAACATCCCCTTTATATATGCCCTGTTACCAAACAAACAAACCACCACCTATATTGAAGTCTTAACCAAAGTAAAACAAGAAACTAATAATTACCATCCTCAAAAAATGATCATTGACTTTGAACAGTCAATGATACAAGCCATATTAAAAAACTACCCTCACACAGAAATCCAAGGTTGCTATTATCACTTTAACCAATGCATATGGAGACACCTCCAAAAATCTACACTAAGGGCCCGATTCCGATCTCGCTAGGAAAGCCCTCCGTACGACTCGGATCCGGAGGGCTTTCCGAGCAAAATGTGCTCCGGGAGTCCGAGCGAGTACGATGCAGCCGTATGCTTACGGACTCGGTTCACTCGGACTCCCATTGAACTCTATGGGAGCCTATGTACAGACGCGTACACTGGCTCCCATAGCAAAAAGGGGTGGGTGGGGAAAAGCGTACACCCTGTGGCGGGCACCCAATGGTGCCCGCCACACTGTGCATGCCTGGATCGGGTCACCCATGGGCACACCCCCATGACAGATTCGGAGGGCCCCGGGTGAAGGGGGGCCTGCCAAGGCCCCCCGATTTATGATTCCGACAGCCGTTTCGTCTCGCTGAGACCGAGGCGAAGCGGCTGTCCGAATCGTGCATCGTACTCGCTCGGTTGGAATTCGGCTCCATTGCGTGGCACGATTCAGCTATGAACGAGTCATACGGACAGGTTCGGGTCCTGGAAACGATTTGGTCGACGCGGACGCGATCTTCGCATTGTACTTGGTCGTTCGGACCTGTGTACGATTCGGTCGGAAACAAGGGCTATGAATCGGATCCAGGAAAACCAAATCCGATTCAGAGGCCTTCCGAACGACATCTGAATCGGGCCCTTAGAATGGAACAGTCTGTAACTCAACTAGGCCCAAAACTAACTAAACAAACAAGGCAAATGTTCGAGTACTTACAATACAAAGTAAGACTCTACCCAAACACTAAAGGGCTACAATATCTAGAAACAATAGCTAAATCCCTACTTTAAATAAATATAACACAAACACAAAAAATCCTAATTTAAAATCAACTAGACAAATAAACATTTTTTTCAAACTTCAAAAATATAATTATTTTTTCAATTAATTTAAAATATACTTAAAAAATTAATTGACATAATAATTATATTTTATATAATAAAAATAGCAATAACAATTTAAAAATAACATTTCCCTCCCATTATAAATAATTTAAAATTACTTACTTTTTCGTAGCTGAAGAAATGTAATCCAAACAGCCATAAATAAATCCAAATATGTAAAATTCCCAATACGTAGTGAAAAATCCCCCCAAAAAATGAAAAAATCCAACTGTATAAAAAGTAATCCACCGGCAATAGGTCCATCGATGAGAAACCATAAAAACCCGAAAAATGTATTTTAAAAAAAGAAACGCTCCAGGAAAATCCAAAAAATAAAGGAACTGTAAAATAATTATTAGTTTACTAGAAACTAATACACAGTTCCTTTTTTTTTCTTTTTTCGTTGTCCTCATTTATGCGATAATTAAGGTTAAGGTAGACAAGGTCTTTTAACGTGGTTTCTTTCAAGGAAATGGAGACCGCCCAATATTCGTACCGACATTTGGATCAAGTCTTGAAACCCTCAAATTCTTTTAGCTCTTCAGTCACCGCACCAGCGTACTGATTTACCAGAATTTGATAGATCGCATTGGGTGTAATCATTGGACATTCCTCCCTACCCTACCTCATATTTTTATCCCAAAGTTCCCAGTACCTTCCTCTTTTCCCTATTCTTCTTGAATTATCCAGTGTCCTGACCTTTCTTATGGAGCAAATCCATTCTATTGCTGTAGGCGGAGTAGTGAAAATCCAATTTACGCATATCTCACGTCTGGCTAATAAAATTAAAGTAAATAATAAAGATTTCTGTTTTTTACTTAATACAGTAGTAACATTATTACTATCCAATATGCCATAAATAACAATAAGTGGGCTTACCTCGATATCCGTTTCTAAGACTTTTTCAATAATCTTACCCACTTCTTTCCAATAAATTCCCAGTTGAGGACACTGGTGAAACATGTGGATGTCGTTCGCCTTTGGTTCCCCACATTTGGGGCAATTTTTCACCACTCGGATATTCATTTTGGATAATTTTTCCGGCGTCCCACATGACCTATGTAAAGTAAACAGATGATTTCTCCTAAGAGGTGCAGAAACTATATTTTGCCATAATAAAGTGCAGGATACTTGCCAAAGATGTTGCAAATCTTGTGCTGGAAAGACCTTCTTCCATAGTTTGTCTGGGGTTGAAAAATCGTCGTCTCCTGTTTGTATCAGATGCCAATACCACTTCGATATTTCCTTTGTTGAATAGTCACGTTGTAATTCATTCTCTAGTTTTTCAGTGGATTCTAGGATTTTTTCTTGATCCTTTGACCAACTCAGCAACTGGTAGTATTTAAACCTAGATATTTTCCCCTGTGTTTCTACAAAAAGTAAATTCCAGTTTTTTAAAGCGCCAGGTTCCAACAATTGTCCCCATCTTGTTACTCCTATTTCCATCAGTGACATTGCTAAAGAGTCTTTTAAGCACTCGGGAGTACCAGGGGACCTCCATATAGGTGCTAGGCGACTGTAGTATGGAATCTTCCATATTCTTCTTATTTCATACCATGTCCTGTATGCTGAGTTAAGTACTTTTAATTTGATCTTTTTAAAATATTTTGGATGACCAAACTTGAATAGGCAAAAATCTTCTTCCGTTACAGCTTTCCAATATAAGGGGTAATTTGCATGAGATCTAAAAGGATTCTTATATGTTTAAAATGAAAAGCTCTATAATAGGAAAGCAGGTCCGGGCTTGCTATCCCCCTCGATGTTTCCTCTGGCAAAGTTTCCTCCAAGCAATTCTCACCCCTTTAGAGGACCAAATAAACCCATTAATTTCACTTTGAATCTTCTTTAACCATAAGGGCTTAAATTCTAATGGTATGGCATTAAATAGAAACGTAAACTTTGGTAAGATAGACATTTTTATTATGTTGGATCGCCCCAAAAAAGATAGGGATAAACAACTCCATGATTTTAATAACTTCCTCATTTCCTTTACTTTTAAATTCAAATTTACTTGGGCAATTTCATCAATATTTTCCAGGACCTCTATTCCCAGGTACTTTATACTCTTTTTTTTAGTTTGCACTATTGGTGTTTCTAGGTTCCAATACATTATTTCTGTTTTTTGAACATTAACTTGATAACCTGAAATGGTTCCAAAATCAGCTAACAGCTTAGTTATAATAGGGAGGGATTTACTTAGATCACTCGTGTAAACCATTAAATCGTCAGCGTACAGAGCAACTTTATTTACCCAGCCGTTGAATTGGAAAGGTATAATTTCCTGGGATCTCCTTATCATATTTGCCAGGGGTTCAATGTATAAGTTAAAAGGTGAGGAGACAGGGGACAGGCCTGTCTCGTCCCTCTTTTAATCTGGATTTCTTTAGATAAGCAACCATTTATTAGTATTTTTGCTACTGGAGCTGGGTATATGTTCCTTATTGCCCTTAAAAGTTTCCTCCTAGTCCAAAATGATTTACAGCCTCCTGCAAAAATAACCAATTAACACGGTCAAACGCTTTGGCCGCGTCGAAAGTAAGAACTGCTAATGGTATCTTCTCTTGAGTAGCAATATCAATGGCTCCAATAAACTTATGAGTAAGATCATGTAATTGTCTCCCTCTTATAAAGCCTTTTTGATCCAAATGAATAAGTTTGTTTGTAATTTTTCCTACCCGTGCAGCCAATATTTGGGTAAAAATTTTGTAATCACAATTTAGAAGGGATATTGGTCTATATGACTCACATTTAAGAGGATCTTTTCCGGGTTTCAATATTAAGCTAATGGTGGCATCATTCCAGGATTTAGGAAGAACAGAACCTTCCAAATAGATGTTATTAAATAGATCCACTAGTCTAGGAGTTAATATCTCTTTTAAGACTACATATACTTCATTTGGGATGAGCATCTGGACCTGCAGCTTTCCCTTTTTTGACTTTTTTAACACATTTGATACTTCTTCGATGGTAATTCCTGCGTTTAGAGATTCATTAAACTTAACCCCTAACTTTGGAACCATTGATTCTCTCAGATAAAGATCTGCTAAATCACTTGAAGGTACTAGGTCTTCCTCATACAGGGCTTGGAAAAAATCTTTAAAAGTGTCTTCTATTTCTATCCTACTCTCTACCTTTTCTCCTGCCAGGTCGCTATATATTGTCGTGATTTTATTCCTATTAGAATCTGTTTTTATTTTCCATGCTAAGAGTTTCCCACTGTTTTCACCATATTCATAATTTGACAATCGGCTGGCTTCCCATCTTTTTCTTACCCTTCCCTCCAGATAATTTGATAAATCATATTTCTTTTTGGCGATTTCCTCTTTTGCTCCTTCTTGTTATGTTTCAGAAATTACTGTTTCATAAATTCTGTATTGTTCTAAAATATCTGACTCTAATTTGCTTTTTGTGTGCCTAATTTCTTTGTTTCTATTTGCTACTAAGTTGATCAAAGATCCTCTAAGAATCGCTTTGTAAGCATCCCACACTACTTGCATTGAGACTTCTCCGTTAGCATTAATTTGAAAATATTCCTCGGTTATGACCTTCAACTTCTCTACGACCTGTTCTTCAACCAAGAGTGTTCGATCTAACGTCCATCTTCTCTCGCCCTGTATACAGTTTTGGGTCAGTTCTATTTGAACTAAGGAGTGGTCAGATAAGTGGGCTGGTACATGATGTACTTTTGTTACCTGTTTACTTAATAATTTATCTATCAAGAAGAAATCTATTCTTGACGAGTGGCAATATTTATGATTTTTATAGGTGAATCTGTTATTATGATCTCCTTTGCTCTTCCAAATGTCTACTAAGCCCAGATCCTCTTTAAATCTATTCATCCATTCCCTCATTTTAGGAAGATTCAAGGCTCTGCCGGGTGGATGTCTATCATCTACTGGATCTAATAATATATTAAAATCTCCGCCCAGAATAATTGGGATGGATATTTTAATTAACTGGGTGTATAAAGACTGCAGGGGAGCTGGGTCGTCCATATTTGGACCATAATATCCAACTATAAAAAATAAATTTTGCTCTAATTTGATCTTGGCAGCTGCCCACCTTCCTTTAGAGTCGACATGCTCTTCTAAAATATTTATCTTGGAAGGATTTTTGATAATTATTGCCACACCTTTGATACAACACGTCTGATTTGTGCAAACATATGCTTCAACCCACTTTTCATGCTTAATTATTTCTGAACACTCTGGTTTTAAGGGATGAGTCTCTTGTAATATTATGACGTCACAATTAATTAGTTTAAGGTATTCAAAGATTTTTTGTCGTCTTCTCCTAACTCTCAGCCCATTTACATTCCAGGTTATAATTTTTATTTTACCCTCCGATACTGTCATCTGTATTTTCTACTATCTCCCTTTCTCTTTAATATTAGCATCAACTGTGCAGTACCTATTAGAGAACCTTGGCTTCCCTGTATTTTACATATACGGACAATTTAAAAATATTTTTAGTTTTCCCCAAATGCTCCCCACCTTAAACTTGTGCTCAAAATAAAATAAACACAACTCACACCCATCACCCTCCCATGGAGAACCCTCACTTCTATCATTGGGCAACTCTAATTGCCCTATTTGAGCTCCTTCTTCATGATGCCTTATATTATGCCGTGTCTGGTCCTTATTTTTTTACTTTAATTTGTTCAAGGAGTGTCTCAACTTCTTTCGAGTCTCTGATATTGTATGTTTTGTTGTCCCACATAATCCTCAGCTGTGCTGGAAACTTCATCTGGACAGTGGCTCCTAATGATCTCAATTCTTGCATATAATTTCCAAGTGCCCACTGTCTGTCTATAAAGTGGCTTTAGATACGTCCGAATGAATTTTGAAACTAAGGTCTCCCCTGGAAAAAATGCCAGCTTTTAGCGCAATACTAAGTATGTTTTCTTTCAGAGTATAGGTTTTAAAATGTACCAGTATTTTCTGAGCATTTTTCCTTAGTGTGTTCCGTCTAAAGGGATCTCTATGCACCCTTTGAATATCATCATCTAACATTTTCTCGTCTAACTCTGGAATACACTCCTTCAACAAGGTTACCACAAACTTTTTTATGTTTTGACCTTCTAGTCCTTCCGATATATTTGGTATGCGTAGGTTATTTCTCCTTGAATTGTTTTCCAAGGTTTCAATCTTATCTCTAAGCTCCTTCTCGCTATTGGTTAGATTACTGATATTGTTCTGACAAGTTTTAAAGTCTTCTCTAGTTTGCTCTACTATGTTTTCTATTTCTGATACACGATCTATTAAGGCATTAACCATTGACTCCAAAGCTTCACAGGATGCTTGTATTTTTCTTGATTTTTTTCCGACTTGGCAAACCCCAATTTCATCTCCTTCATTAGTGAGGCTATCAGTCCGCCAATCTCGCCCTGCGGGCGTGGCTCCATGTCTCCCCCATCATTATTGGAAAAAGGTGTCTTGTTGAACATTTTTTTCCGGCAGGAGGATTTCTACAGCTTCTGGAGTACAATCCTCTGTGCTATCTTTTGACATCAAAACTTTAAATCGGTTTGGAGACTCAGCAATTCCAGTATTAGTGTTGAAAGGAGATACTGATTCTTTTATTACTTGCATTTTTTGCTTTTTCTGGATTTCAGTATTTAGAGAACCTTCCTTTTAAAATAAGTTCTGAGTTGCAGGTTTTTCTTGCACCTTAAAGAAGGTGCGAAGAGAAGGCGTTATTTTTAGGTTGGTTCCCATCTTGGATTGCTCTCTTTTGGCCGCTTTGACAGCTCTAGCTGAAACTACCGCTGCAGCTCCATTTTTAGCTTTTCGGCCCCTTTGTTTTTTGTTAATAGATTTTGTTTTATCTTGATTTGAAGTAAGAGTCTGTATTTCCCCGTATTGATATGACCTGACGCTTCTAAGGAGTCAGTATTCATGCGTCTGTTTCGTAGAGCATAACTTATTTCTTGAGTACGATGTTTTAGTGACTATTTTGCTTGCCGTCAAATCTATAGGATATTCTACCTCTCTAGAGTTAAGAGCTAAAACTGGTGCCAAAACTGGGGCTTGGGTCACTTGAGATAAGACATCATGCAGCGGATCATACAGAAGATTAATTGTGGGATTACCAACTATCGAACCCCCACTTTGCCCCTTCCCCGCCTCTTTACCGAATTCATACATACAGCATACCTCCGTTCTTTTCTTTCTCTTCTCGTTGTTTTCTGTGCTGCTTGTAGCTTCCAGACCGGCGTTGTAGGAGAAAGAGCTGTTTGGCGAGCCTCTAAAGCTGGTTTTAAATAGCACTTTCCGGCGTTCTTGCTGTCTGAGCACCGCTTCTGCCCAAACGCCCCCTTTCTCCTTGGTTTCCTTCAGCGGGCAGGAGCGCCGTTTCGCGCCGAGCCCCGCCTCCGACTTTGAGCCGTCGCAACTCGGAAAGACTCGCATGCAGGCTTCTCCTGTATTTCCCGAGTCAGACCCCAAGCATGTCTCGTCTCAACTCGATCCGCCGTCGGCGGGCAACACCGCCTCACGCCGAGACCCGCCTCCGCCTCCAACCCGATGCAGCTCGGACACCCACAGGGTCTCCCATGCAAGTAATGGTTTTCACTCCAATATCCACATATCGGCGTTTTCGGTAAAACTTCAGGGCACTGCTTTCATTTATTTTTGTGCCTCATTCAGCGGAGCTCCCAACCGAGCTTCCTAGCTGGCCGCCATGTTCTCCCCCGACTGCCACCACAGTTCCTTTTAAAAATAAAAATAAAAAATAAAAAAAGGCATACTTCTTCCAACGGCAACTTCCAATCGAAAAAAACCTGTTGGGAAAAAAAACAATCCCTCCCGCACAAATATGCAGTAACATCATATCAAAATACACATGAATATAGCACTAACACCATACTCAAAACATAATTAAACATATCTATCAAACTCTAACACCGAGCAATTAACAAACTAACCACATTTCGCAAATGCAAAACTAAAACCTAAACCTCACCAAAAACACAAAATTCTAACACTACATAGACTATATACAACTTAACTACCTTCAAACTACCCCTAAATTAAAGATTGAGGGGGTCATTATGATGACGGACTGAGTGCCACCGCCAGCCGTGCAGTGGCGATCTGTCCGTCACCAAACGTTGAGTGACCGCCCGCCAGATTATGATGGCGGGCGGATCCACACTGTGACCGTGGTGGATGGAAAGACCGTCCGTCATGGCCCCGCCACAGGCAATCGGACCGATTGCCTGGCGGAGCGGCCTGCAGGCATGAAATGGTGACGGTGCCTAACAGGCACCGTCCATCATGATGCAGCCTTTGAGCCAGACTTTCCATGACAGCGATACCGTCATGAAAAGGCTGGCGGGGGTTCTGTTTGGGGGCCCGTTGCGGGCCCCCAAATTTAGGGGGGTGTATGTGCACGGGGGGGTACCCATGGTACCCCCTACATTTCAGTGCACCAAGTGGCAGGCACTGTGTTGTGCCTGCCACGTAGTGCACTGAAATGCAGAACCTGCATTTTTGACATCGCGGCGGGTGCTGCTGTCAGCAGCACCCGCCATAATGTTACGCTATGCAAGATGCGACCGCCAAGGTGACGGTCGCATCCTGATTGTGGTGCGGGACCGCCGCATGTATGGCGGACGGTCCCGGTTTACACCAGGATAGCGGACGGACTCCAGTCCGTCCGCCATCCTAATGGGCCCCTGAGTAAAGAAAATTAAACTTACCTTAACCGATGCAACGCAGCTTCCAACCGCGAGCTTCTTTCCTCAGAAATGACCTAAAACAAAACAGATAGCCTACAACATAGAACTTATTATAAAAAATGGCTGCCTTAAATACAAAAGAATAATAGTTTTCTTTATTAAACTCAATGTACATTACAAATGTATGACTAACAAATGTTGTAAAAATAGTACAAAAAAATTGTGATGTATAAAAAATTGTTTTACATATTATTTCAAATGTTAAATTATAATAACTATTATAAAACAAATAATAATTATTATTATAATTTTAAAAATATATATTGAATTACTAATGTATATTACATTTTTTTCCTGTTTCTAAATAAAGTGAAAAAGTGTATAAATGTTAAAAAAATAATTTTGTTTGCAAAATGCCTTATTTACTTGATAATATTATTTATATATAAAATATAAATAATATTGCAAAAATATAACATTAAGGGCCCGATTCCGATCTCGTTCGGAAGGGCTCCTGAGCGAGTCCGAGTCGCGAGTGCAATTTACGACCGACTCGTCCCGCCGTACGAGCGAGCGAGTACGATGTGAATATCGCCTCGCGCTCCGAGCGACTCGTACCCGTCAGAGAAGCCCTCCGGACGACTACAACATGGCCGACTTGTGCAGCACAATGGGTCCGATTTCTGAGCGACCAAGTACGATGCGCGCGTCGAGCAGCCGGATCGACTCGGAGCCTCCGAC
This sequence comes from Calotriton arnoldi, assembly GCA_963921515.1. NCBI lineage: Eukaryota > Metazoa > Chordata > Amphibia > Caudata > Salamandridae > Calotriton > Calotriton arnoldi. The sequence continues at coordinate 394,624 of CAWUFW010011667.1, read as the reverse complement.
TCGAAAAAGCTTCGGGAAGAGGACTTCGGGGGGCCATAGCGGGCCGCCTTTCACCCGTAGCCCTACGACTCGGTCACAGGGTGGACCCAAGGGTCCCCCTACACATGCATGTACGGTGCGGGGGGCACCGACGCACCACCACGACAGGGGACGCCCTTTTCCGCGACATACATTTTTTTCAATGGAAGCCTCTGTACTCAACGTCCAACAACCTCCCATTGACTTCAATGGGGCCCCGAGCGACCCGAGTCCGTCAGCACGTACTTGCATCGTACTCGGGCGTTCGGAGCCCAGGAGCACGAGTCGTTCGGAAAGCTCTACGGGACCGAGTCAGCCGTAGGGCTTTCCGAACGAGATAGGAATCGGGCCCTATGTGTTAAAACATACAATTAATTGTAAAAACTTTTGCAATGAAAGTTTAAAAAAAATATATATGTTATTAAAAATGTACACTATGGGGTCGATTCCGATCTCGGCCGGAAGCTCACCTAACACTATTCGCCCGGGAAAAAACCAAGCCGGACGCGTGTTCTCCGACCGATTCGAACATCCGTCCGAACGAACAAGTACGATGCGCATAACTGCCCAAATCCCGACCCAGCCGTACTCACCCAATCCAGCTCCTGTTCCCCGCCCGAGCCGGATCCGTAAACGCAGAATCGAGTCGCACGGAAGCTAAAATACAGCACCTTCCGGCCGGACTAGTACGATGCGCCTTCCGTACGCGCCGAACCCGTCGCTACGCACAGCACGCCAGAGCATCCGGGAGAGCCGCACATAAGCTCAGAATCGCGCCACAAGACGATCCACGGCTACGAGACGAACACGCCAGCCACGAGTACGAGTCGAAGCAACGAGAAAGACGAACAAGCCATGAATCCCATTGCGCAGGTCCTACCAATACTCTACATCTATTACCGGGACCGGTACGGACGCGTACGGCGCAGAAGGTAAGTCAAACACCCACCACACAATTAAACGACACGTACCCGACACATAACACACACACATAGGGATGCAGAAATGACTTACAATAGCAACAGCAGAACCATAGGGGCGGGATGGCTATCACCAACGCCATATACACCCATAGGGGCCTGGATGCCTACCACTACCCCCACCCCTACTCAGGGGGGGCTGGAGGCTTACCACCACTACCATCCCCACTCATGGGGGGCTGGATGCTTACCACTACCACCACCCCTACTCAGGGGGGGCTGGATGCCTACCACTACCACCACCCCTACTCATGGGGGGCTGGATGCCTACCACTACCACCACCCCTACTCATGGGGGGCTGGATGCCTACCACTACCACCACCCCTACTCAGGGGGGGCAGGATGCCTACCACTACCACCACCCCTACTCATGGGGGGCTGGATGCCTACCACTACCACCACCCCTACTCAGGGGGGGCTGGATGCCTACCACTACCACCACCCCTACTCATTGGGGGCTGGATGCCTACCACTACCACTACCCCTACTCAGGGGGGGCTGGATGCCTACCACTACCACCACCCCTACTCAGGGGGGGGCTGGATGCCTACCACTACCACCACCCCTACTCAGGGGGGGCTGGAGGCTTACCACCACTACCATCCCCACTCATGGGGGGCTGGATGCCTGCCACTACCACCACCCCTACTCAGGGGGGGCTAGATGCCTACCACTACCACCACCCCTACTCAGGGGGGGTGGATGCCTACCACTACCACCACCCCTACTCATGGGGGCTGGATGCCTACCACTACCACCACCCCTACTCATGGGGGGCTGGATGCCTACCACTACCACCACCCCTACTCAGGGGGGGCTGGATGCCTACCACTACCACCACCCCTACTCATGGGGGGCTGGATGCCTACGACTACCACCACCCCTACTCAGGGGGGGCTGGATGCCTACCACTACCACCACCCCTACTCATGGGGGGCTGGATGCCTACCACTAACACTACCCCTACTCAGGGGGGGCTGGATGCCTACCACTACCACCACCCCTACTCAGGGGGGGCTGGAGGCTTACCACCACTACCATCCCCACTCATGGGGGGCTGGATGCCTACCACTACCACCACCCCTACTCAGGGGGGGCTGGATGCCTACCACTACCACCACCCCTACTCAGGGGGGGCTGGATGCCTACCACTACCACCACCCCTACTCAGGGGGGCTGGATGCCTACCACTACCACCACCCCTACTCAGGGGGGCTGGATGCCTACCACTACCACCACCCCCAACTCAGGGGGGCTGGATGCCTACCCCTACCACCACCCCTACTCAGGGGGGCTGGATGCCTACCACTACCACCACCCCTACTCATGGGGGGCTGGATGCCTACCACTACCACCACCCCTACTCAGGGGGGGCTGGATGCCTACCACTACCATCACCCCTACTCAGGGGGGGATGGAAGCCTACCACCACTACCATCCCCACTCATGGGGGGCTGGATGCCTACCACTACCACCACCCCTACTCAGGGGGGCTGGATGCCTACCACTACCACCACCCCTACTCAGGGGGGGCTGGATGCCTACCACTACCACTACCCCTACTCAGGGGGGGGCTGGATGCCTACCACTACCACCACCCCTACTCATAGGATGGGCAATGCATGACACAACCAGCATACTGCAACATAAGGAATGTAAGAAAAACACATCCCCCCAACACCATGACAAGCGCGTGTAGACTGTGTCATATGCCTACAACACTGAACATGAAATTGAACATACAATGTGACCCCTATCACATGTGTCACACATACATGTGTGTGGTATCCACAATGCAAGCAGACCATGACCACTGTGGCAATGGGGTCTAACACCCCATCATCACAGTGACCAAAAGGCAAGTGTGGGGCCCATAGCTGAAGCACATTTTGAACATTGTGACAATGGGGCCTAACCCCCCATCATCACAGTGATCAAAAGGCAAGTGTGGGGCCCATAGCTGAAGCACATTTTGAACATTGTGACAATGGGGCCTAACCCCCCAGCATCACAGTGATCAAAAGGCAAGTGTGGGGCCCATAGCTGAAGCACATTTTGAACATTGTGACAATGGGGCCTAACCCCCCATCATCACAGTGATCAAAAGGCAAGTGTGGGGCCCATAGTTGAAGGACATTTTGAACATTGTGGCAATGGGGCCTAACACCCCATCATCACAGTGACCACATTGTAAGTGTTGTGATGGCGAAAGCTGGAAATTCCAAACAACATGGATTATCCCAGGTCACAGACCAACAAACACATCAGTAACATAGAAGTGCTTGTGTCCCATAGCAACATAGATTGGGTGATGCAAACAGTGCAGTGCTAATAAGACAAAGCCTTTGGTCATGTGCAGACAAACATCACCCATGGGGGCTGACAATGTCAACATTCATCAATAACACAATGACAATAGTGACCATCATAATGCAGAACCACATATCTGCACCAATGTGCACACAAATGTGGATATCCTGTGGAGACTGTAGATGTGAGGTGAACAAATACCATACCATGGCAGCAATGGGACATACAAACCATGATCACTGTGCTGACTGATGACCTAGGAGTCCCAGGGACAGCAGGGGAAACCCACCAAACAACATACAGCCAATGCCACACTAAAGATATGCCAATGCAGTGGTGCTGATGCACAAACACAAACAGGCAGCCCTACACTGCATATCAAACACAACAGGTGAGGGGGGGGGGTGTGCCAGTGTCCCCAGTTAACCACACAACACATGAGGAGGCCTGAATCCCAATTACACAGATGTGCATACAGTGCCACACAAAAGTAACTCATGGATCCCAATCCCCTATGTGGGCAATCAGGCATTGTAAGATGAGAGGGAGCCCAAATCACACATGTCACACAAGCTTGTAGAAACAGCAACTAACACAGCAGCAAGACACAGACCCACCACAGCACTACCCCCAGGGTCCCCACATTGTGGTGACACTGGCCTGCATGATAATCCCACTGTGATGACAAAGCTAGATGTCGTTCACACAGTGAGCCACAGTCATGTGTTCAGAGCAACAAACCACCATCACACCTACACAAAAACAAATCAATCAGCACTATGGAGGCAGGGGTCTAGCCGTGAAACAACTCTCATCTGCACACACTCAACACCACACACCTTGATCTCCACCAATGTGCAGCAGTGAAGCTCACATGCACAGGTGACATTGCACATGCACCGATGACAATCCCAGGGGTGGTGGTGGGAACTAAGGTGCAGAAACCCATCACACATGGCCAGTCAACAAGACTCGTGAATGTCTGACACACTGCACTGTACGCCGTACATGGGCATGACGTCAATACCACACCAACCAATGGGATCCCGGCCACAGTCACACACCAATGAAGAAGCCAAGGTCACCCACAAAGAACACACATAGACAACTTCCAACATTGCAGCTCTGACCCTGAGGAGTGGCAGCAGTCACACACACAACGTGTCACAATCACTGAAAGCTAACACAAACTGTAAATTACATGACAGGTGTAACCAACAAGTGCCAAGGGGAATCCTGACTGTGGTTCATCTGCGTTTGCACACAAACTCAGCCCTGACAGCAAACACACCTATGGGTGACACCCTGATGACCAGTAATGTGCCATGCACCCACATCCCAGAGAAGCCAGGGAGAAGACTTTGGGGGAACATATGTCAACTCAGCAAGCATCACAAACAGGAACATCACTAGGGATCCCAGCCAGCCTAGCAAAATGGAAGTGAACACACACAGACATGCTCACACAACACACACCTTGTGCTCAGGCAATGTCACAGAATTACACACTGCCATGAGGGGACTCCACTCCTGTGTAAGGAAAGCTGTGCCATACGTTGTCTCAGTAGGGCTCTATCATGTCAGCAGAACACTTGGTCACTCAGTCAACAATTAGCACAAAATGAAGGCTACCGTCATATCAGCCTGGTCATGGGAGTGTCACCAAAATCATCAGCACAGATCCAACACACATGTATAGCAAGTTGAACTGATAACACAGATGAGTCCTTCCCCATTGATGCCCAAACTTGCATGTCCAGTGGAGATGGTCACACCGTCAGGGAAATAGACAAATTGAACAATGGCAAGCACAACAGATGTGCAGGGGTGTAAGCCACAGATGTGATATTGCAAATAAAAGTAGGAAATCCCATTGCCAAATCTTGAAAACATGACACCCTCATATTGCTGCAAAGGATGACATGGATACACACCAGGATAGGACACATTCCCCCTGGACCACATGGGGTCCTGCACAGTAACACTTCATTATCCTGAGATCAAAAAGCACCATCACTGCAGCAAGGGCATGGTTAGCATCATCAACATCATGTACATCAGAAGCAAAACCACTAGAGAACAGAAAGTAGCTTTATTCAGCATATTTGGCTATAAAATTGAAAGTCCTGAAAAATAAGCAAGGCCAATGGCCAGTCCATTAACAAAGTCAAAACAGGGTGACAGTGGCAGATGTCACCCTTTGCATGCCTGCACTGCTACACACCAGGGACATTCCCCTCGGAGGGGCATACGGGGGGGGCAGGCCAGGCACCGCAGGGACAGGATCAGGGCTCACCAGAAGGAGGCAGGGAAGAGGTGGTGGGTGCCGGAGAGTCACTGACAACTGCAGTGGAGGTGTCTGACATGGTGTGTGCCGGCACAACTGGGGGACATGAGTCAGATGGTGTGGGTGCCGGCACGACTGCAGTGGGCCGTGCAGATGGAGTGGACAGGTCCCCCACTGCAGTGCCCAAGTCAGACAGGGTGGTAGTGGACTCCACTGCAGTGCCTATCTCCAGGGGAGTAGAATGGGGTTCAGGTAAGGTGGGCAGGACAGAGGGGAGGACACGGCCTCCACACCAGTGGCACAAACATGCGCAGCGGGGGTGTGGTGCTGGAGGAGCAAGTGGTAGGGGGAGAAGGCCGGATCATTTTGGGGATGGTGTATCTGTGGGTGGGGGAACCTGGGGCAGGGTGTGGTGGGGGAACCTGTGGAGTGGGGGCCTGAGGGATGGAGGAAGGAGACTTGGTGGTTGAGCTGCAGGGCGGCGGCGGGGTCTTGCTCTTCCTGCTCCGGGGGACTTGCGGGTGGGGGCCTCAGTCTGTCTGCGCCTGGGGGAGGGTATCCGGGGGTGAGGGGCACTCCCCTCTGTGTGGGTGGACCTCCTCTTCCCCCTGTATGCTGGATCAGCTGGATTGGAGGGGAAGAGGCCGAGGTCACAGAGGAAGAGCTGCTGTGTGGGTGGGGTTGCAGGTGAGGCAAGGGAAGGGGCCTTGGAGGGGGAGGTATCTGAGGACTGCAGAGTGACTGTGGATGCCTGTGTGTGTGTCTGTTCCCCATCCCCTGTGGGTGTGCTATCAGTCCCCTGAGGATGCCTGCGTGCACGTTTTGTCTGTGTAGTGTGTGTGTCTGTGCTGCTCGTGTCTGTGGGTTTGGGTGATTGTGCAGGTGTGCATGTGCTTGGGACAGGTAGGGTGCCAGGAAGTGTGGATGGGGCAGAGGTAGGAGGGGTGAGGGACTGTTGGAGGAGGGACACTGCTGCCGTCAGTGAGGAGTCCATGGACCTATTGCTCCTCTGTAGGGCAGACATGCCCGATGAGATGCCCTCCATGAACGACACCAGCTGAGTCAACAGAGTGGTGTGGGCATGGAGGACACTCAGCATTGCTGTCTGCCCTACATGGAGCTGGCGAAGTAGGTACACAGACTCCTCACTCAGGGCAGCAGGGGACACAGGGGCAGGGGTGCGGTGCCTGGCACGAAGGAGACACGCTCCCGAACACGGGAGCCTCCACGGACCTCTGGAATGGGAGCCGATGGGAGGGCGGTGGTGGTGGTGGTGGCGGGGACAGCAATACTAGCTGGGGTGTGGTGGCTGCTGACACCCGCCTCCACAAGGGAGTCATCCTCCGAGCTGCTGTGGTCCTCAGCTGAGGTGGATGCTGCTGAGGGCTCCTCGGTGTGGCTCCCCTCGCCCTCCGTGCCACTGGGTCCCTCCGACCACTCATCGGCTGCTGACCCAGTCTGGCTCTGCGGCTCCTCCTGGTCCGTGGAGCTGTCCCCTCCTGTGGCCGTGGATGTATCTGCAAACAAGTAGGGAAACAGACAAACATCAGTCACCTGCACTGACCGCACACACCACAGTAAGTACAGCACACTACAGAGCAAGCCCTGGCATCCTTAGTTGAACATTGCCCAAAGTGCCCAAACAGAGTAGGAGAAGCCAATTGTCAGTCTGATGGTCAACCATGGCACTCACATCCCTCCTGGCCTTGCACCCATCTGTCTGGTGCCTGTCGGATGGCAATACCCCAGTGTGGACACATGCACCACCTACACAGTAGTTGGACAGTGCGGAGAACACTGTGAAGTATGTGAACATGCACACATCACAACTCTTGCCACTGAGCCAGTACAGGTGTCCGGATAAAGGGATGGCCAGAGTCTAAATTGAAATGCATGTGATGCATACCAGCACCAGACACCATGATGCACCCATGTCCTGATAGTCAATGCCACAATGGGGTGCATGTAGCACATGTCACTCCCCTGCATGATCACTCTTAGGAAGTTTAATGCCATGGCACAGGCATGCCTGCAAAGTCATACATCACTGTCTCCAGTCACATGGGCAGGGCAGCCAGCCAATAACAGTCTGCACTGTGTCACAATCCTAGGCCATGGGGAATGCAAGTCCTGTAGCTGACAAGTGCACATGTCCATCCCCCACAAACCACATCATCTGAACTCTTATTTGGCCACGTCAAACCAATTGGACATATGGGAGACATGAAACACAACCCTCGGAACGTGAGCACCTCACAATCTGCTGTGAATGGGAAACAGCTGCCTGGACTTCACATTCGCATACCCCAGTCTGCAGAGTCAAGTGATCAAACACCTATATGTCACACAAGTATCGTCTCATATGGTCACATCTCCGGTGGCATGCTGAGCCCTAACCGATAAACACCCCAGTAGTCCTAACAACCAAGCCACAGCACAATGACACAGAGGCAGACACCTGAGGGAACATTTCACTGGGTACAACGTGTCAGCTGATACACGGGAGTGGGAGTACAGAGTGTATTGTATGGGCTGGAGTATGCATGACTGTCCTGCTCCATGTGAAAGAGGGATGAGCCCTGGACAGTAGGCAGGTGGCTAAGTATGTGTGACATACTTGATATACATACTCCTGAGGCCCAAACATTGTTCCCACCTGCAGCATGGGTGTGTGCCAAATACCCCAGGCACATGTGGTGAATCAGATCAGCAATTGGACCACTTATCAAAGTTACACGCAGATTAGATGTCATAACTCAGGCATTGTGTAAGCAATGGACCCACCCATGAAGCCCACAACAAAGTTACGGGAACAAATGCTGACCCCCACCTTGAGCTAAGCAAAATGTAAGGACACAGTACCCAAGTGACACAACTTCCTGACTGTAAGGGCCACACCTGGGTATCAGATGAGGAGTGGGCATGTCACAATTGAGGGACATGGGTCCTGGACCACAAGACTGATGTACTGTGGAAGGTTAACCAGGCCAGAGAAGGGCACATAGCATGTCAGACAAAGTTCACAGTGCAGTCATGGACTCACCCCCTCCTTGCTGCTGTCTGGCCTTCAGCTGCCCATCCAGATCAGGGAAGACCACCACCAGGATCCTGAGCATGTGGGGGGGGTCAGGGTCCGGTGTCCGCCCCTCCTGCGAGGAGGCGACAGCTTCAGCTGGACCCTTGAAATCCTCCGGGTCCAGCCCCGAAGTTCCTGCCACCTCTTCTGGCAGGTGCGGATCCTGCGCCTGTAGACCCCCACGGATCTCACTGCCCGGGCGATGTCCAGCCATATTTCCTGCTTCTGGTTGGCATCAACCTGTGAGGATGACAAAGTGTAAAGGACATCACTACACATGCAACATATCCGTGCATCACACATTTGGTTATACATGTCTCAATCACAGGGGCACATGATGTACACAGGCAGTGCAGCGATGGCTATGAACAGTTTTCCAGCAGTTACTACATGGTATCATTGCCTGGGAAGTAAAACCTTGTTGGAATGCACTGTTACTGCACTATACCTGTTCAGTGCATGTAACTACACACTATGGGGGGGTGACAACTACTCAGTGAGCATGCTAGCCAGTGGCGTGTAAGTCTTGCTAGTCAGACAACATGCACATTCAGTAAGGCAGTGGACAGCACTCTCACCTGCTCCCCTGCTTTCCCATACAGCTTGCTGTACTGTGGAAGGAGGCTGTCCAGCAGGGCCTGGTTCTCCTCAGTGCTGAAGGCTGGGGCTCTCTCCACAGTACGTGCCATTGCAGGATCCAGAGGATGCAGAGACAGCAGCAGTGGTGGTGGCAGATGTCGTCCTGGAGCATGTAGTGCAGGCAAGTGAGCTCTCAGGGGTACAGCCAGCATTATATGTGTGCTGCTGAGGCAGTTACTGTCCCATGTGTCCAAAGTGATAGGTCCAAGTCGTTTGCATCTTCTGAATCTGGCCAATCCATGGAATTGCACCACTTACACACGCCCACAGCATCCTTCAAAAGTTCAACTTCATGAGACCCATGATTTTGCAACATTGTTGTGGGTGGCCAACTGAATTCACAGCATCAGACTCGTTGAAGGTTCGAAAACGCGTCCGTTGCCATGCCAGGCCATAGCCAATGCGTGCGCACCGATCGGTCCATTGCTGTACAACGCGTATTTCGAAAGACAACGCGTACCCGCACACATCATATGCAATGGCCAAGCCATGCGCACCGATCGGTCCATTGCTGTACAACGCGTACCCGCTCACATCATATGCAATGGCCAAGCTGTGCGCACCAATCAATCAATCAATCAGGGGTTTGTTAAAGCGCGACTACTCACCCGTAAGGGTCTCAAGGCGCTAGGGGTGGGTGGGGGGGGGATGCAGGTTCCATTCCATCAAGGAGGGGGTCTGTCGAAGAGCCAGGTTTTGAGGTTTCTTGCGAAGATGGGGAGCGATGTTGTCTGTCTGAGGTGGAGCGGAAGGGCGTTCCATGCTTTGGCCGCGAGGAAGGAGAAGGAGCGGCCTCCCGATCTGGTCTTTCTGGTGCGGGGGACCACGGCGTAGGAGAGCTGGGCTGATCGTAGGGTACTTTGGGGTGCATGGAATTTGAGTCGGCTGTTCAGGTATGCTGGTCCGGTGCCGTGGAGGGCCTTGTGTGCGTGGGTGAGCATCTTGAAGGTGATTCTCGCCTCGACGGGGAGCCAGTGGAGTGTGCGCAGGTGCTGGGAGATGTGGCAGTATTTTGGCAGGTTGAGGACCAGTCTTGCGGCGGCGTTCTGGATGTTCTGTAGCTTGCGGGTGAGGTTTTTGTTTATTCCGGCGTAGAGTGCGTTGCCGTAGTCGAGTCTGCTGGTGACCAGGGCGTGAGTGACGGTCTTTCGGTGTTCGAGGGGATCCATTTGAAGGTCTTACGAAGGAGGCGGAAGGTGTGGAAGCAGGAAGACGAGACAGAGTTGATCTGGCGGTCCATTTTGAGCTCGGAGTCCAGGATGATTCCCAGGTTGCGTGCGTGGTCTGTGGGGGTTGGCGGGTTTCCGAGGGCGGGGGGCCACCAGGTGTCGCTCCAGGCATCGGGGTTTGGGCCCATGATGAGTACTTCTGTTTTTTTGGTGTTTAGTTGTAGGCAGCTGTTTTTCATCCATTTGGCGACGGCTTCCATGCCTTCTCGAAAGTTGCATCTGGCGGTGTTGGGCTCGTTGGATAGGGAGAGGATGAGCTGGGTGTCGTCTGCGTATGACACGATGTTGAGTCCGTAGGTTCTGACGATGGGGGCAAGTGGAGCCATGTAGACGTTGAAGAGCTTCGGGCTGAGGGAGGAGCCCTGCGGGACTCCGCAGGTGGTAGGTGTGGGGTCTGAGAGGAAAGGGGGGAGTCTGACCCACTGCGTCCTGCCAGAGAGGAAGGAGCGGATCCAGTCGAGGGCCTTGTCCTGGATTCCTGCGTCGTAGAGTCTGCGTATTAGGGTGCGGTGGGAGACTGTGTCGAACGCCGCTGATAGGTCGAGGAGGATGAAGGCTACTGTTTCTCCTTTGTCCAGTAGGGTGCGGATGTCGTCTGTTGTGGCGAGGAGGGCGGTTTCCGTACTGTGGTTTTTCTGAAGCCGGATTGGGAGGAGTCGAGGATGTTGTGTTCTTCAATGAATGTGGCGAGTTGGCTGTTGATGGCTTTCTCGATGACTTTCGCTGGGAACGGGAGCAGGGTCTGTAGTTTTTGAGGTCGGTGGGGTCCGCTGAGGGTTTCTTTAGGAGGGGGTTGACCTCGGCGTGTTTCCAGTCGTCAGGGAATGAGGCGGTCGCCAGGGAGCGGTTGATGGTGTGGCGGAGCATGGGTGCGATGGTGTCGGCGGCTCTGTTGAAGATGTGGTGGGGGCAGGGGTCCATGGGGGCCCCTGAGTGGATTGACTTCATTGTCTTCAGTGTGTCTTCGGTGGTGAGGGCTGTACAGTCGTCAATCGCTGGTTTCCGGGTGTCGGGGGTGGTTGGGGAGGGTTCAGTGTGTTGGTTGTCTTCGTCGAAGTTGTCGTAGATGCTCTTGATTTTGTGGTGGAAAAAGGTGCTGAGTTTGTCGCAGAGGTCTTGTGAGGGAGGGATGTCGGTAGACTCGCTGGTGGGTTGGGCGAACTCCTTGATGATGCTGAAGAGTTCCTTGCTGTTGTGCGCGTGGGTGGAGATTCTGTCTTCAATCGCTTTTTCCTCGTTTCTCTGATGAGTTGATGGTGGGCGTTGGTGGCGGCTCTGAAGTTGTTGTGGGTTTCTGTGGATTTGGTGTTCCTCCAGGCCTTTTCGAGGCGGCGGCATGTGCGTCTGGACTCTCGAAGTTCGGTGGTAAACCATCTGGCTTTCTTGGCGCGGGTATTGTTGTTTTTCTTGAGGGGGCTATGGTGTTGGTGCTGTCCGAGATCCATCTATGCAGGGTTCGGGCTGCGGTGTTGGGATCGTCATTTTCCGGGATGGTTGGGGTGGAGTTGTTGAGTGAGGAGGTGAGCTGGTCGTCAGTGATTTTGGTCCAGTTTCTTCGTGGAAGCAGGTGCTGGTGTCTGTGGATGGTGGGTGTTCTGAAGGTGAAGTGGACGCAACGATGGTCAGTCCATGGGAGTTCGGTGGTATGGCTGAAGGTGATGGAGTTTCCTGTAGTGAAGAGGGGGTCGAGGGTGTGTCCTGCTGAGTGCGTGGGCTCGGTCACGATCTGGCGGAGTCCAATGTTGTGGAGGTTGTCCAGGAGGGATGTGGTGTTGGGGTCCAGTTGGTTGTCGAGGTGGAAGTTGAGGTCTCCCAGCAGGGTGTAGTTGGTGGATGCGATGGCCTGCGGGGAGATAATGTCCGTGATGGAGTTGGCGAAGGGTCCGCGGGGTCCAGGGGGTCGGTAGATGAGGGTTCCTCGGAGGGTGGTGGTGGGGCTGGCCAGTATCTTGAAGTGAAGGTGTTCCATCAGTTCTGTGGGCTCGTCGGGGAGTGTGCTCAGGCGGAGGCTGGATTTGTGGACGATGGCGATTCCTCCTCCTGGGCGGGTGGGGCGGTCCTTCCTGGAGATCTTGTATCCTTGGGGGATGGCTATGGCGATGTCCGGTCCCGAGGTGGTGTTGGTCCAGGTTTCGGTGAAGAACGCTACGTCCGGGGTGGTGCTGTCGAGGAGGTCCCAGATTTCTGTGCCGATCGGTCCATTGCTGTACAACGCGTATTTCGAAAGACAACGCGTACCCGCACACATCATATGCAATGGCCAAGCCGTGTGCACCGAACGGTCCATTGCTGTGCAACGCATCCCTGTACAAGTCACTGGCATATGTCACCATGCCTGTCACAGGTGAACGTATGCCAACCACATTTACTTTCCAGGGACTCAGGGGCACACCTACAACACCACAGCCTGTCCACACTGTATCCTAAGGCATGTAAGGCTGCATTACCATCTCTGTGTATGGGGGTCAACATGTGTTTGTTTGGGTGGGACTTGGGGGCAGCCACTCCCAAACTGTGCACGTGTTCATGGGGACAGAATCCTTGGTGTGTTGTGCACATGACCACTGTGATGTGCAACTGTTCATTTCAGAGCATGTGGCATGGTCACATTTCCAGGTTGTGTATGTGTATGTCATGTCACATACCCCCTGAGTCCCATGTTGGACGGTATGTACGTCACAGGGTGGCCCATTGCCACAATAGTGATGGCCCTCCACAGTCTGTGTGCATGTTGTGTTTCAGATGTCTCTGATTCCATGTGCAAAATGGGAGACAGTCTCCACATCCACGTTGTTTGTGCACGGACTTTGATGTTGTGCGTGTGTGTGTGTCACAGACGTCCATGTCTGTCGTGCAGAGGCAACAGGGACCACTACCTGTGGGGGTCATGGTTGTTTTGCTGTGGTGTATTCATGATACGCCATGTCATGCCAGTGTCCATGTGGCAATACAGGGTCCCTGGGAATCTACCTGTCAATGAGCTGTGATGCCTGGGGCACATCTGTCCTCACATGTCACTGTGGTGTGTGTTTGGAACGTGACAGCAGTACATGGGTACTGTGACACAGCCTAATGATATCCCATAGTACAACCTGGGACTTGTTGACGACACATGTTGAACTGTGATGTTAGATGTCGGCCATGTGGGTGCCATACATGTCCTTACAGAACAGCACACACATCATGTACTTGTGTCTCGTAATGATGTATAATGTGATATTGAGTATGGTCTATGCCACATATGTGGGGTGACTGACAATCTTTCTTTCTTCACCTATGCACTGCAGGGCACCAGCTGTCCATAGACCATTCCCTGACCTTGCAACAATGGTTGAACGGGACAGCATCCGACGGTACCGCTTCACCAGGCCGCTGATTGAGGAATTGACGGTGCGGTTGGCCCCACATTTGCAACCTGGCCGGACATACCCTACAGCGCTGACCCCCAAGGTGAAGGTGATGGCAGCCCTACACTTCTTTGCCACGGGTACCTTTCAACACACTGTGGCGTCTGCTGGTGGGATGTCACAGACCATGTTCAGCCATGTGCTACGCGATGTTTTGGAGGCTATGTTGATATACCTGAACCAGTACATCTATTTCCCTAAACGTCAACAACTCACTGACGTCAAGAGTGACTTTTATGCCCTGGGGAGGATGCCGCATGTCATTGGCTCCATTGATGGGACACATGTGGCTTTGGTACCACCACAGGCACATGAGCAGGCATACAGGAACCGAAAACACTACCATTCAGTCAATGCTCTGGTGGTATGTCTTGCAGATATGTGCATCTCACACGTGTGTGCCCGTTTCCCCGGTTCTGCACACGATGCCTACGTGATGAGGAGTAGTCGCATCCCGAGGAGGATGTCACAGATGCGGAACCAGCGTGCCTGGCTTGTCGGTGTGTACTGACTTTGTACCATTGTGTGTGTTCTGCAATGTAGTATTCCACCCTCTTTTCCAACTCAGCTAATGTGCAATTGTCTGTCTGTAGGTGACTCTGGATACCCCAACATGCCGTGGTTGCTGACGCCCCTCAGGAACCCTGTGACACCAGCCCAGATGCGCTACAATGAGGCACATGGTCGGACCAGGAGAGTGATCGAGCGGACATTTGGGCTCCTGAAGAGCCGCTTCCGCTGCCTGGACAAGACAGGAGGGGCCCTCCCATATGCCCCAGCAAAGGTGTGCAAGATTGTCATCGTCTGCTGCATGCTACACAACCTGGCAGTGCGGAAGGAGTTGCCTCTCATCCAGGATGACGATGACCAACATCCGCCACCTGTGGAGGATCCTGGCCTGGGCCACGATGCCAGTGAGGTGATGATGATGAGGGTGATGTCCGCACACAGCTCATCACCAACTTCTTCAGCTGAATGTGAGTATCCAGAGATGTCTTGTCAATGATGTGAGTATGAGTGATATGTGTTGGTGGTGCTCTGGTGCTGTTTGAGTGTGGCCATGTGCTACTTGACTGGAAGCGTACAGTGATGTGTCCTTACTGGTAGTCTGTACTCCCCAACAGTGTTGACATGCTAACTTGGTTTAGTGTAGGTATCTTGTGACATGTATTGGGCATGAGTATTGCAGTTGTGTCCTGTCCTTCAGTGCTTTTGACTGTGTGTCATTTCTGTCCTTCACAGGGTACTTTCAGAGTTGTTTGGTCAACTGTGATCCCCCGACACCGTGATTCAACTTCCAAGGTGGAAGCTGTTGTTTCCCTACAGGTGATGTGCCACACACCCCTGGACTTTCTTTCTTCTACACTTGTTGACTGTTTGTCCACTGCCACGTGGGATTACCTTGCTTCTGTAGTGGAAACAACATGTTGCAAATGTGTAATAAACCTGTGCTTCACTTTGGGATGTACGTTGTCTGTGGTCACACATCTGACTGACATTTGCTTACTGCACCTGTGGGCTAGTTAACACAGACTGTGAATAGGTGTGGTGTCTGTGCATTGCACTGTATTTCCTGGGGACATCAGTGTAGGCGATGAGTCTGATGGCCCTGGTGTGTATGTGTTGTGTAGCCCTAGTGGTGTGTCTCCCTCATATGTGTCACGTCGCCATGACTCACATGACGGTGTTGTACTTGCTGTAGCAGTTAGCATGCACAGTGTCATTTAGCAGATCAGCATCTCCATGACAGAAACCACGTTGGAATCACAACAGAGGCAAGTATGGTGTATTAGTGAATTTATTTACATACATGTGTGGGTATAGTGCACAGGATGGTGGGTGCTGTACATTGGGATTGGAATCCAAAGTTCCAAGATGAGTTTGAAGTCTTGGTAGCAGAAATGTCCTGAGTAAAGTCAACAGTCATGTGATACATTGGTCCAACTTGAACTCCCCATGTGATGTGGGAGATCTGGGATGATTTCAAAAGGGTGAACAGTTTGCACACAAAGGGGAATGTCCAGAACAGGTATTGGGTTCCTGGGGGATGTGCGTGGCCATTGGCCTCTCAGTTTTCCTTCCTCGGACGACCCCTCGTCTTTGGTGGGGGATCCTCACGTGCAGGCTGCTGCTGTGCAGAGGACTCTCCGCCAGAGTCATCCTCCCTCCCTGTGGCAGTGTCAGTTGTTGCAGCACCAGATGTTGTGGGCACACAGGGAGGTGTGGCCATGTTGGTGCTAATCTGGCGGAGGCATGTCAATATGTCCCTATGCACCGCTGTCAGTTCTTGCAATGTGTCCCACTTGGACTCCATGCCAGACATGTGTGTCTCCACATGGGACATGTGTGTCTCCACATGGGACATGTGTGTCTCCACACGGGACATGTGGAAGCCCAAGCGGGCATGATGGGCAGCCTGCTGCTGTTGTATGTCCTTGAGGATCCCCACTACCTGGCTGACCTCTCCGGTGCTAGTCTGGTACGCTTCAGCAATGCGTGCCAGTTGTGGGTCATCATGCAGTCCAGACCCCTCTGCAAACAGTGACCTATGCCTACCACCCCTCCCACCACCCCTGGCAACAAGTGCAGGACCTGCGGTGGCACGCACAGGTGACCCTAGGCCCCCTTGGCGGTTGTTACTGGTGTGTTGTCTGTTGCTCCGCGGTGGGCCTGGGTCCCTGTGCTGTTGTCATCGGTGCACCTTGGTCTGTCCGTGTGGGCGGGGGTGGTCTGTGTGATGGCAGTTGTTGGAGGGGTGGGTGCACGGGGTGCAGATGTTGGTCCTGCTGGTGCTGCATGATGACTCTCACCGGAGGGGCCAGGTAGTTCTTCCCCATCCGAGGTGGGCAGAGGATGTTCCACACCAGTGAGCTCCGTGTCCCCCGGAGCCTGGGACAGGGACTCCTCCTCGTCTGCTGCTGTGTCCCCATCATCACCTGATTTTGGAAGAGACACACAATGTATGTTATGTTTCTACAGGCATCAATGGTTCACACACCTGACAGATGTGACTGTACCTCTGGATGCAGGCCTGTACATTGCATTGTCCTAAGTTGTCAGAGTCAGAGGTTGATATTGGGGTTGCACATTGTCCTGCCAACCTGAAGCATTTCAATGTGAATTTTGAGGTGTGTGCATGGCCAGCATTGGTTGTATTTGGTGGACATCCGGACCTCCTTCTACCCCCAGCCCAGTTATCCCACCATGAGGCATGCCACCCTTGTAGTGTGTGCAGGTTGACTCTCAGGATGTCAGTCAGTGGTGTCCTGCTGTTGGTTGCTGCCCAGTTCCCAGCAGGGCCTTGTGCTCCCCACAACAGAGCACCATTGTCAGACATCTTTGAAGTGGCTTTTCACTCCCTGTGAGGTGTGCATGCTTCAGTGTGAGCTTGCTGGGCCATGCGGGTGGGGGATGTTGAGCTGTGACTACCACTCCCATAATGCTGTTGCCTACACCCCCCTTCCCAGCATGCCCATGCTTCCTTCCTTTTGAGTGGACTTCACTGTGTGTGAGTGTGACAGCAATGGCAAGATGGCTGACAGTGGTGTCCTGTTGTTTGTTGCTGCCCAGTTCCCAGCAGGGCCTTGTGCTCCCCCCAACAGAGCACCATTGTCAGACATCTTTGAAGTGGCTTTTCACTCCCTTTGAGGTGTGCATGCTTCAGTGTGAGCTTGCTGGGCCATACGGGTGGGGGATGTTGAGCTGTGACTACCACTCCCATCATACTATTGCCTACACCCCCCTTCCCAGCATGCCCATACTTCCTTCCTTTTGACTCTGCTTCCCTGTGGGGTAGTGTGCCTGTGCTGACAGAATGGCTGACAGTGTTGTCCTGGCGTTAGTTTGGCTACAAGTCCCACAAGTGTCCCTGTGCTTCCCACAGCATAGCCCAGGGTGGTGGTTCTTTGTGGGATATTTAATTAGAGTGTGAGGCAATGCATTCTCCCAGGTGAGTTGTGTGTAGTTTGTGTTAAGGGTGTGTGTGAGAACAGCTGCTGGTAACTATGGTCAGTGCTGTCAGTCCTCCTTCCCACCCAGGCAGATATCCCACCATGGAACGTGCTTCCATTGCAGGGAGTGCAAGTTGTCTTTCAGGATGTCAGTCAGTGATGTCCTGCTGTTGGTTGTTGCACAGTTCCCAGCAGGGCCTTGTGCTCCCCACAGCAGTACACAGTGTCAGCCATCTTGTCAGTTCTTTTCCACTCCCTGTGATGTGAGCATGGTTCAGAGTGGTGTTGATGGGCCAAATGTGAAGGTGAGCAATATCTGTGCCTACAACTCCCATCATGCCATTGCCTACACCCCCCTTCCCAGCATGCCCATACTTCCTTCCTTTTGACTCTGCTTCCCTGTGGGGTAGTGTGCCTGTGCTGACAGGATGGCTGAGAGTGTTGTCCTGGCGTTAGTTTGGCTACACTACATTCATAAATCCCTTTGAAATCGCCCTTTATATAACAGTTTTTAACTTTTGCAGGTTATGTCTAGACTACTTTAAATCCATCAAGATGTCATTAATATGACTCTACAAATCCTCAAGCTCTATCTCTTCTCTCTTTCTGTTTCTCCCATTGGATGTAGTATGTTTACATTTAGACCCGCCCTTTGCAGTCATTAGTTTGGTCCCCTTTATTGAAAGAAATAAGTATATCACAGAAATTGCAATACTATTTTACTATAAATGCCACTAAGCCTCCTACCAACTGCAGAAAATCCTTTCTCTGTTGCTTCCTAAGCACCTGTCTTTTCCAGATCCTTCGGTCTTTTAGAAACCTCAATAATATTAGTCACAAATGTATTAATTGCGCTACTCTTGTTAGGCATATACATGCAGCACTGTTAGACGCATAACATGCAACAGACTCTGGCCTCTTTCGAAAGTGAAGCAAGCCTGTTCTGTAAAACTGTTGCCCTTATTGCCACAAGCTCAGGGTAAATAGGAGTAAAGGATCGTGTGGTATTCGCTGAAAGGCGATTAACCAAAGTAGACAGCTTTCTAATCTTCAAGTAAACAGCTTTCTTACCTTCAAGTCATTCAAATCTGCTCTTACAGAAGGAATCATAGCGCCAAAGATGTCATCCACTATATGTTAGGCCCCACGCTTGGCTCTTCCATGAGTCTCTATTCACTTATCACTTATTTCATCTACATGGTGCACATTAGGAAAAACTAAAGCAGAATTGCAGCTACTAATACAATTTACAGGAAGTCGAAAATAATCTTTTCTGTCAAATATCTGCTCACTCGTAACTTCGAATTTCTGTACGCACACACTCCAATCCACCAGCTGAGGATTTCTCAACTTTTCTTTTCTCCTCATAAAACAGAGCTTTCCCTCTCATTACCAGTCTAAATTTAACTTCGGATGTATTCCAGAAGATTTCAACCTTTCTTCTTCCTTTTCCCAATCCCCCTTAATTCCTCTCCTTGCCTTTAACTCAATCTCTTCCCTTCTTCCTTCCAATTCCGCAATCAAATCCTTTTCAGTACCTTTTCAGGTCCAGTCAACTTACATGTGATTCTTTCCTTAAGAAATTGGGGAACATCAATTTCTGTAATAGACTGAAAGTACTGCTTTACTTTCTCAATTTATTTATTTATCCATTTGTAAAGCGCTTGGTTACACCACCGGTGTGTCCCCGCGCTAGAAGCAGACTCTCAGTGAGGCAGCATAGAGACTCTACGCAAAACCTAGAGGCATGTGACAGTAGTCCTAGTAGATCTGCTCTGGTTTGATAGTGGGAACAGCCATGTCTTTAGATTTTTGCAAAAGGTGGTTTCACAGGGTTCTGCTCTTATGTCTGCAGGCAGTGTGTTCCATGTTTGGCTGCAAGACATCTAAAGGAGCGTGCACCCATCCTCGCTTTCTGTATTCTCGGCACAGTTACCTATGCCCTGCCTTTGGATCTAAGGTTCCGGCTTGGTGTATAGGATGTTATCAGTGATTGGAGATACCGTGGACCTTTTTTTGACAGGATTCGGTGACAGTAGCACATTGCCTTAAACATGATTCTTTCCTCCACAGATAGCCAGTGCAGGCTTGCCAGAGCTTTCGTTGTGGATGTTCTTTTTGGGAGGTTCAGCACTAGGCTGGCTGCCGCGTTTTGTATCGATTGGAGTTTTATCAGCCCTTTTTTGGATGCCCCCTGGATATAGAACATTGCCGTAATCCATCTGGGAGGTGACCAAGGCATGTACTATCATTTTCCTTGCATTGATGGGTAATAGGTCAAGGATTTTTCTCAGGACTTTAAGGATCCCGAAGCATTTCCCCGTCAGTTTCCGGATTTGGCTGTCAAATGTCAGTTTGGAGTCAAACCACACTCCGAGGTTTTTTACTTTTGCATTCAGAGTTGGTAGTTGACCTAGCGTCTCAGGCCACCAAGCTGATGTCCAAATGGATGGGGCCTTACCCACGATAAACACCTCTGTTTTGTTTCCATTGAGTTTCAAGCAATGGTTGGACATCCACGCTGCTACCTCCTCCAGACATTGGGAGAATTGGTGGGCTGTCCGTACCCGGGTATTGAAACAATGTGACAATTAGCTGAGTGTCGTCAGCATATGACACGATGGTCACGTTATGACCTTCCACTAGCTCTGCAAGTGGTCCCACATATAAATTGAATAACGTGGGGCTCAGGATTGATCCCTGTGGGACTCCCTGTGACAGGGGAATACTCTTGGATGTATGCGTGTTTTGTGCAACTTGGAAACACCTCGAAGAGAGGAAAGATGTCATCCAGCGCAGAGCTGAGCCCCTCACGCTGCATGTCTCTAATCTTTGGAGAAGGAGACCGTGGGAGACGGTATCAAAAGCCGCACTTAGATCCAAAAGGATCAATATGTCTTGCGTTAGTATGGGGATTCAAATTTTTATACATAGGCACATCATCTAAAAGCATGTCGTAGCTGGTGAAATAATATTCAAGCGACCTCTCTGTTAAAAAATACTAAGAATTATACTACAGGTCAGTGTGTAGGTGAGGGGTAAGCGGTGTTATGTAACTCCCACTGCTATGGATGCAGGTAAATAGGTGCATATATAACAATCATGCATGTGCATAACACAAGAGGACTCATGTAAAACTTTAAAGAAAACATTGTCGGTGAAGTTTCCTTTAGAGTTATCCCGATGTAAAATCTTCATATTAAATCTACTATGCTCTTCTAGATAAGTAGAATAAGATTTAGTTTATGTGGAAGCATGTTCAATAGAATAATGCAAGCCTACTAACAGACCGATCATCCAAATAACTAAGGTAATTGGTACTAAGGTTCTTGGCACTCTACCCTTGTTTGATGAACTAGGCTTCATGGTTTCTTTCAAGTCAGATCAAAAGAGCACAAACAAATATCAAAAACAAAATTCTAATTGTCGTTTTTACTTGTGCAAGTGAGCAAAACTTTGACTTGTTCAGAATTTGTATATTAGTTCAGTAGTTTTAGAAGTTGTCCCTGACCCTATGACAGCTTCTTCTACTAATGACAGCCCTACTCTTCTACTGAAGCATGGATCCTAAGAAGTGACCTCGAGTTAGGCTCACTCTCAGCAAAGTAAGTCCATCCGGGAGCTGAGTACCTTTAACTAGGCACCTGTATACTGTTTTGATCTCCTGACTGCTGGCTGTTCACCGTCACTGTCGCTTTGCTCACTTGTCTGTTTCTTCGTTGATTGTTTCAGGGATGCGTTCCTCCCACACAACAGCTCTCAGTCTTTCACACTTCTTTGGCCACCTTTCTCTTCTTAACTCCCCTCTGGCTGAACTGCTTGCCCATTCTCCAGGCTCAGAGTGCGCACTTACAGTTTCTGCAGCTTGGTTCACTGTGGCTACTCTTTACTCATTCACTGTAGACTCTGCATTTGTCTTGGGTTTACTTGGAGACACTTGTGCACAATCTTCTCCCCCTCTGACTGTTCAGTTTGCACTGGAGTTGGACTCTGCAAATCAGTAGTTGTTGTCACTACTGCTTCACTGGCTTGTCTCACTCTCTTTGTGTGGGAGGCATGGATCCAGTTCAGGAGTCCTCCGCACTTTACAGCGGTGTTCGTTATAAGGATGACTTGGACAGAGTCACGCCAGTGGGGCTCCAAGCATGACTTCCTCATGTGCTTCTTCACCAGCACCCACTCTCACAGACTGAGATCATAGCACTGTTCTTACCTTGAAAGGAGGGTCGCCAACTCAACCTGGTGAGAGACAGAATGCACCATGCCAGTCAGTTCCATGCAGTAGTCAACTGCATGCATGGCGGGAAGTCTCATGGTTCTCCCCATCAGAATTGCCTTTATGGACAGTCTTGTCCTCCAATCAGGAGTGCCTCTGAGACTCATCAGTACCAAGGGAATGGCATCAAACACTGGAGGGACATGGATGCACACACTTTGGTAAGTTAGGACTTCAGTGTCCCATTGATTTGATGCCTCTGGCTGTAAATACAATGGAATCTCTGTTCTACTTGCAGGGCTACACCTAGTATTCACATGACTTTATTTTTAAAATGCTTTCCACGATCTGAATTGAGAGAAACTGGCAGGTTGAACCAAGGAATCAACTCTCTCAATAGCAGTTGGGCCACAGTGAGGCTGTCTTTTCTTCTTGTTGGGTATGCTTTCACCCCACAGGAGAAGATGCGTGCTACCACCAAATGTAGCAGAGTCCATTGAACAAGGGCATCTCGACAAAGTCAAGTTGCATGCAATTAAAGGGACCACCTGATCTTCCTACATGACTCATGATAACAACTGTCATCCTGCCTACATTAAACTGCTGGCAACTAACATATCTGAGGCATAGGTTCTTTGCAATGACACAGACATTGGGGTTGAACCAATAGGTTAGAAAGAGACAAACCATTGCATCTCTCCCTATGTAGGTAGGACATTGGAAACACGTGGCCATGAGGAGCAACATAGTCTCCCATCTGTCAAAACCCAGATCTCATCCTGATTTTTCACACACCCTGCTCTGACCTATTTCTCCTTTTCACAAACTCTTTTTAATAATTAGGCATTCTTATAGCTGGGGTGTGACAAAGACTTTTTCTCAGCTCGAGCACGGGCACACATTCATTCGTTGTCCCAGGATAGCAGATGAGACACATCCTTATGTGTAAGCCTCTGTAGAGGCTTTGCCACTAGGAAAAAGTTGGGAATCCACTGACAGTAGTAGCCCACCATTCCCAGAAATATCCTGACTTCTCTCTGTGTTGTGGGAGGGTTCATTCTCAGGATTCTAGAGATTCTCTCTAGGGGCAATTTACTGGGTCCCTTCTCAGTGTGGTGCTCCAGATACAAAACCTTCCTTTGACCATACTGCAGTTTGGTTGGGGATAACTTGTAACCATTTTCTGCTAAATGGTTCAACAATGCAATGGTGTCTTGTCTTGTTGCATCATTTTGTCGACTCTTTTTGAGGTTTTTTCCTCTTAGTGTGTCGAGGATGTCATCGAGGAAAACAGGTTTCAAACCCTGTGGCACCTGTCACTGCACCATGTCAGTGATGGACCCACACCTTGTTTGTTTGTGGTATCTGAAGTGCGACCACGACTCCAAGTCACACTCCGATTGCCATGCCATGGCACTGAAGGCTTTGAGGGAGCGGTCCCTGAAGCTGCTTGCAACCAGGCATGCGTCTCCGTGGAAGTCAGGGTCCTAGTCGAAAGGGAGGTCCTGGGACCATTCCAGGAGTCCGAAGTCCTCTTCATCCAACTCGAAATCATCGGGGCACTCGGGTAAAAGGCACAGAAAATACAAGAAGTCAAATGACGCTTTCACTTCTCCTTGTCCTTCGGCCGACGCGATGAAAGAACATCGTCCTTCGAGGCCTGGTTCCTCGGAACCTTTGCCTGGGCTGACTCTGCGCCTCCCCAGCGTTCCAGGAGCCGGAGCGACCGCCGCTCAAATTAATGAGTTTTATAAGGCTTTCCACCTCATTTTGTAGCAGCCTGACCCCTCCTGCGCACCATCATGCCCCGTGGGGTCGGAGGGGGCCCATCTAATTCTGTGGATCCAGTCCTGGCTCCGGTGGGCTCCCATGGATCCAGGCATGGATCCTCGACCTTCCCTGGTGCTGGACTGACGTCGATGCTCCTGGTGCCGCCGACGCTAGCCCCATTGTGATCCCGAATCTGACACGGAGCCGCAACCGCATCAACTGACGCTGATTTTGGTGCCGACAGGACACCCTCTTCCTAGGTCAGAGCCTGAACCCTACTGTAAAGGGCTAGGCCTCGGGAAGAAATGGAGGGGTCGCTGAACCCTTTAGAAGACCAGCCTTATGAACAGGATATGGACTGCTATGAGGAACTGGGTGATGCCAGTGGACTGGATACGTCTCCAGATACAGGCATGTTTTCTCCCCCTACTGTGGCTGTGGAGGAGGGAACTTCATACGCAATGGTGGTGCGGAGAGCGTTTGAGGTCCTTGACCTTCAGTTGCCCTCGGTGGTAGTCAAGACCAACATCTCCTCCTCTGAACCCCTACTCCCATTCAACAAAGCCCTCACCGATGTCCTTCTGGGGACCTAATCCAAACCCAGCACAGGGGCTCCTGTGAATAGGACAATTGCATGCCAACACCCTCCCCTGGAAAGTTCCACTTTCCATGGCACATTCCTTGCCGCTCCCCCAGACAGGAAATCCAAGAGGCTGGACAGCTTGGGAAAGAAAATGTTTTCTTCTGCCAGCCTTGCATTGTGGTCAGTGAACACCACATGCTTATTGGGCTGATATTCCCACACGCTGTGGGAAACGGTTGCACAAGTGCTGCCACAGGTCCCGGAGGAGGCCTCGGCCATTCTCTCCCAAGCAGTCACAGATGGGAGAGGTGCAGCAAAGTTCACTATACACTGTGGACTGGACACGACCGACTCGCTAGGTAGAGCGCTTTTGTCAACAGTGGCCAAACCTGGCTGAGAATGTCTGGCTTTTCAGGGGATGTCCAAACTTCCCAAGTCCCCTTCGATGGCACCCGTCTCTTTAGAGACAGGGCAGACTCGGTGCTGGAGCGCTAGAAGGACTCGCAGGCTATGGCCAAGTCCTTGGGCCTCTCGGCTGCCCCATGTCATCCCTAGTCTGCCTTTCACTCCTTTCGTGACCATGGATGGGGCTTTCAACCTCCCCAACCCTATCCCAGCCACCGAGCCGCACAGGCTTCCCAGCCTCTGAGTGGAGGGGGGCTCGGTTACTACCAGCCTTGTGGGTCGGGTAGCTAGCAGGCTAGTCCAGCCACAACCCCCACCCCCGCAGCTCCAGTCTCCAAACCGTCCTTTATTTTTAAATTGTATTTGTTAATTTTCCAATATCACCAAACAAATAACAATAGCAGGCTGTTGGAGATCACATCACCGAAGCATAGCATAAGTTTATATTAGTGGTAATGGAGAATCATCACATGTAGTTAATGGGGAAACATGATACAGAATTGAAAATCATAAGGAGAGGGAATATAGGTAGAAAGTGTCAGTGGGTATATGGAATAGAGATAAACTCTAATCAGTAGTATCCTGTTCAAGGGTGTGGAGATATGCACGAAAATGCGGCCAAATATCTCGGGGTGAGGCGTGGGAGGCTGAAGAAGGACATAATCTTCATTAACATTATCACAGTATGTCATACTTCTAAGCCACTCCAATGAAGTGGGTGATTTGTTGTTGCCCCAGTGAAGTGCAATCTCTCGTTTGACTAACAAGAAGGCCATGGAGGTAAGGCAACTCATAGAGCGTGGTATGTCTTTGGTGTATCCTAAAAGAGCAAAAAGGGGGTCTGGTGCGAGTTCCATGTCTATCATGGCAGAAATGTATGAGAAGACAGAGACCCAATATATGGAAATTACAGGGCACGTCCAAGTTAAATGTGTGAAATCCACACCCGGAGCGTGACACTTAAGACAGTGATCGGATTTAGCTGGTCGAATTTAACAATATCCAAGAGAGAGAGATAGTTACGGTGGAGGAACTTAGAGCCTTATTTATGAGGCCTTGCGTAACTTTTACACCGCCTGTACGTCACTTTTTGTGACGCACCGGCAGCATAAAAAATGCGCCATGTTGCACCTTATTTGCAGACGGGCGCATCTAGGCAGATGTGTCACTTTGTAAACCCCTGCGCTACATTATACATGCACCAGGTATAATGTATGCAGGGTGGACGTTCCCCCGCAAAAAGCCTTGTAGAAGTGGTGCATTGAAATCTATGAGATTTCAGTGCACCACTTCTAGAACCATTGCGTCAATATCTTACGCCTGCCTCACAGCAGGCGCAAGACTGACGCAGGCCCCCCTTTCACATGGGGATTGCCCCATGTGAAAGGACACATTGCTGGAGTTGCGTTTGTTTTCAGACACACCCAAGCAATGCGTCACTTTTGCGCCTACAGATACGTCAGAAATACTGACGTATCTGTAACTCCTTGCGACATGATGCATCACACAGTAAATATGACGCATCCATCATGTCACAAGGAGGGTGCACTGAGAAGTGACGCATCACTGTTTTCACGCAGCGATGCGTCACTTCTCATAAATAAGGCCCTTAAAATGCAATTGTTTGTGCCTATGGTTAATCGAGACACATTGACTTTGCGAGCAGCAATATGTCCAGATCTTATCAGTGAGAGGAATCCCCAATTTTGTCACCCAGCCTTCCCTCACCTGTGTAGTAGTATCAGGCTTCATAGCAATACATAGATGGCACAATGTAGAGGTCATACGGTCACCATCTACGTCTGATATCACAAGTGTCATGGGTGGAAAATCCTCAGGGGACAACGGATAAGAGGGGAGGAGTGATCGTAAAGTATTATGGAGTCTCCTAAAGACGAAAAGATCCATGTATGGTACGTCCTGTATACTGGGATCAGCAGGTAATTGTATAACATGCCATCGAGAAAGAGCTCCCCCATGATGGATAAGTTATATCGATGGAGTGTGCGTTGCGCTCATTTTTCCTGCGTGAGTGGAAACCACGGATTATCATGGAGTGGAAGAGCAGTAGAGTAAAGTGGAACTCCGCCCAGGATGCGTCGCAGTTTGCGCCATGCCCAGCAGGTCGTGGGCACAGTCTGGATAACGTTGTCATCCAGCAGGGTGACCTTAGGCAGTATTGGTGAATGCAGAAGTCCATCCAACTGGTCTCGCTCAGGTCGAAGATATGGAACACGGGCATCCGGGTGATACCACCGATGGGTGTATTGGCACTGAGCAGCAAGATAGTGTAGATAAAAATCAGGAACCCCAAGTCCTCCACGGCTGTAAAGGATAGTGAGAGTATCCCAGCGGACACGAGGACGACTCATGGCCCAGATCATGCATAAAATGAGCCTGCGAGGGAATGAAAGAAGGTTTGTGATAAAGGAATGGGAATATTCTAGAAAAAATATAAGAAGTGGTGGAGTGTGACCATCTTAATAATAGCCACCGCATATAAAGAAACTAATAGGAGACATGAGTGGGCTGCAGTCCCCGGTGTGCATGCTGATCTTGTAGGTAATGGACAAGGGGGTCCATTGCAATGATGACAAGGGAGGGGGGCAGAGGTCAACTTTGCCGATTACCACGTATAATAGAGAATGATTCAGTAAGCAAGCATTTGACCCATATTTGGGCCACAGGGTTGACATATAAAAGCATAATCAGAGCTATAAAAGAAGAGGGAATACCGAGGTTACCAAGAGCAGCTCTCAAAAAGGGCCTCTCGAGGGAACCAAATGATTTTTCGGCATCCAACAAGGCCACAACTGCAGATGTAGATGGAAATATCTTATTAAGTACTGCAAATATGGTAAGTAAATTGAGAGAAGTTGGCCGATGCAGAACCAAACCGGATTGAGCGGTAGAAATTATTTTCTCCATCAAGAGAGATGGTCTAGTGGCAAGGACTTTAGCTAAGATTTTGTTGTCCAGGTTGAAAAGAGAAAGGGGTCAATAGGAAGCATATTGGCAAGGATCTTTACCAGGTTTTAACAATAGTGTAAGAACAGCCTCGCAAAGTGTAGGGGGTAACGAGCCAACCGCCAGGGATTCGTTATACAGTGCCAGGACATGGGGAGCCAATTATTGCTTAATAGCCTTATAAAAGGCACCAGTTTGCCCAACAATTCCCGGGCACCTTGGAGCTGTCGAGAGCCTCAATAGCCTGCATTACCTCTTCTACAGTCAGTGGTTCACTAAGAAATTGTCGTTGCCCATCCATAAGCCAGACCATTGCGACCTCCTCAAGAGATGTCTGATATACGAGAAGCATGGAGACACTGATAATAACGCTGAAACTCATTCAGTACTTGACCTCCGCCTACAATACGCGTTCCGGAATCCGTTCGGAGCTCAGTCACATAATTATGTAGTCGATTCATGAAGTCATGCAAGGGAGCAGCCAGGGCGCTCCCCCTCTCCATAATGGTGGGCCCTAGCGTATTTCCCCAAATGTGCCAATATCCCTATTAGCAAGATCTTGAAACTCTGCCAGCAAGACAGAGTGTTGGTGTAATCGAGTAGCTCCACCAGCTGCAGCAGCACAGTCTACATCTTGCAGGGCTGCCTCAACGCGTTGTAGTTGAGTCCGAATATAATGAAGAATACCCGTATGTTTGGAGATACATACTCCATAAATATAGGCTTTAAAGGCCTCCCAGAGGGTGGCCTGAATCGAGACCATTCCCATATTTAATGCAAAATATTCAGTGACAGATTTGAGGAGTTCACTACGAAATACCGGATCATGGAGGGCTTCACCGTGCAATCTCCATGTGTGTTCCGAGCCACAACCATATGGGAAATGCAGTTTGAGGAGAATAGGGCTGTGGTCAGACAGTGTCCACGGGAGACAACGACATCAGAGACCCATAGGTAAACATTAGCCGAGAGGAACTAATAATCCAGACTTGTCCAGGCAGAATATGGAGCAGAGTAAAATGTAAATCCTGAAGTGGACGAGTGCACCAAGCGTCTCGCAGCATATATGCATTGATAAGGTGGCAGAATACTTCTCGGGTTTGTCACTAGGTTGTGAACTGATAGAGTCAGTATGTAAACATTGCGGCATATTAAGATCGCCACCAAGTGTTACATGATCAACGTCCAGTCGGTCCATATGAGTATAGAGTTCCTGAAAGAAATCTACATTTGGGGCATATATATGTATCAATAAAATGCTTTTATCTGCAAGAGTACACTGGAGAAGCATATATCGACTATTCCGGTCAGAGTGACAGGCATAAAGGAGAAAAAAAAAATGTAAGTCCGTTTTTATATAGCACAGCTACTCACCCTTACGGGTTTCAAGGCGCTGGGGGCCGGAGTGGAAATTAAGTGAGCTATTGCCCAGAGTCACATGGTGCTGAGCTGAGCTGCCTCCAGAGCCGGGGATCGAACCGTGAGCCCTATGCTCCGAAGTCAGCTGCCCTGGCCGCTGCACCACACCTCTCCACTCAGAAAAGGGACACTTTTATGAATAAGAATGCAGGTACCGCTGCAACAAGAGCTATAACATGAGAAATAGCGGTCCGTACCCCAGGTTTTGGCAAAGATATGATCGGTGCTAGGGGGGAAATGAGTTTCCTGCAAAAAGGCAATCTTGATATCATGTCTATTCAAATAGGACAGCACCTGCTTCCCCTTTCGTGGGTTATTGACTCCACGTTTATTTCACGAGATGAGAGACAGATCAAGTGCCCTGGTCATGTTTGAAAGTGGTGATGTAAATGGGGGAATATGTTTTGAAAGGACATGTAGTATGTGATGATATGTAAATGGCAGGATTTGTCGCAGCAAGCATACATTGATTGACAATCTAACACTAACAAAAACAAAACATTAATACCCTCACCCCTACCCACACCAGATTAAAAAACATCCAGCAAATCCCAAAAAGAGAAAACAAGAAAAAAAGAACCCCACTATACAGGATTTGGTGTTC
This sequence comes from Calotriton arnoldi, assembly GCA_963921515.1. Classification (NCBI taxonomy): domain Eukaryota; kingdom Metazoa; phylum Chordata; class Amphibia; order Caudata; family Salamandridae; genus Calotriton; species Calotriton arnoldi. Next base: position 364,763 of record CAWUFW010011667.1, on the reverse strand, counting down.
TGAATGGGGGTGCAGCGACAACTCAGCAAACTACGCCCAAATTATAAAAGAAATCATGCAATATAGGTAGTAATGAACCTCTAGTGTAAGACAGAAGTATGTACAAAAATATAATGAAATAGTTGGAGGTGCAGAATAACAGAGAACCTGGCAAAGATATCATATATATTAGCTCAGAAACAGCAGTGTTACAGTCATGTTGGTTCAGAGCAGTCAGGGGAGGGTGACCGCTGAGAAATCTCCAGTCCGGTATGTTCAGGCGTCGTCCGCCGGGAGGAGGGAGACTTAGAAAGTAATCTTTTTACAGAAGGCAGCTACATCCACAGGAGTATCAAAGATACAGGTCTTCCCATTATGCTCCACACATAGGTGGGTCGGATAAAGCATTGTATACCATAGTTCTAGTTTATGAAGAGTATTTTTAACATCATTGAATCGGTGGGCTTACTGTACCGTAGAGGTAAAGTCCGGATGGCATCCTGGTGCCGGACTGCACCCCTTTCCTGGGCCAGCTGGAGGCCAATGTCCATGTCTCTGTAATTGAGGAGACATGCTATAAGATAACAAGGTGGGGAACCCTTGGAATTTCGAAGGCCCAGGGAGTGATGAGCACGCTCCACAGCGAAAGTGGAAGAGAAATTGGAACGATCAAAAAGGTCGGTCAGGAGCTGTTCCACAAAGACATCCGGTCTTCCCATGTTGGTGGTTTCTGCTATACCGGATATACAAATGTTATTCCTATGGGACCGGGCTTCAAGGTCTTCCTTTTTAATGGCTACTTGTTTTAGGATGCGTTCTATCCAGCATCTGTAGTGCTGTACTTCAGACCCGATATTTTTTCCTCTGCACCATCAATCCTGGTCCCCTGGCGATCCAACCACTCACCCATTCTATCTATGCGGCCCGCAAGGGTATCAAAGCGTGCATCAATTGCACGAAATCCCGCCTTAGGTTCGACCATGATGGTGGACATGTCATTAGTGGTAGCTGAATCTAGGTCTCTATCCGCAGTCTCATCTGTGTCAGAATGGGAGCCATGGCGGTTTAGTGCGATCAAAAGTGAGCCTATGCTGCTTGGGGTCTGTACGGCCCATGATTGTAAGTGGCAGGTTGAAATAGTGACGGCCAGGAGAGACAATACTGCACTGCATTAATGGTGGCTGCGCAACAAGCCATCATCAAATGAGAGGGAATGCCAGTGCAGAGTACACACAGTGGACCAGGAGAACATCAGCAGGGTGGAGCAGGATTCAAAATGCAGGGGACCAGGTGATTGAGAACCAAATGATCTAGCCAGCACAATAAGGAGATAGTCGGCCCTTACCCTTTCTGTTTTGTATGTGTGTGTGTCTGTTTAAATGCGTTAAAAACCGAGCTGCATGCTGGGACTGACTGGACTCAGTATGAGGAGAAACATAACAACGAACTTGACAGTCTCGCTTTCGGGCAGAGCCAGGGTGTGTGTGGGAGAAGCCCCTTGGGAGAGTGGGCCCCCCCTCCTCCCTGCCGCGTTCACAGTTGATGCCCCTATTGCACCTTTTCTGTGTGAGAACATGTTTACCTGCTGCAGTCTGTGGTCTTTGGTCTTCCTTCCTGTTCTGTCTGGGAAGGAAGCTTGCACAGCTATTGCCAAAGCTGTGCTCGGTTTGTGCAGTGCTTCTGTTCTGTACATGTCCTGCGTGAAGGAAACTTGCACTGCTTATGCCCATGCTGAAATTGTTCCTTGTGAAAGATATTTATGCATGTATACACACACAAAAAATGTATAGAGGACTGCGTGTTCTGTATCCGTGTTATTTGCGTGCAGAAATCTTGCACTTCTGCCCATGCAGTGCCTGTTTTATGTAAGCTAAACCCTGCAAACGGTGTTATCGATGCAGTTCATTTTGTGAGGTGAGTGAGGCGTTTACTGCTGATATGTGTGCTGTGTCGGTTCTCTGAGAAACGTCTGCTATTACTTCCTTTGTTGTTGCGTCAAATTCAAGTTATCTCTATGTCCCCTCAACTTTGATCTCAGTACTCCAGCAGAGGGTTTTAAGTAAACATCAGGAACAAACAGCAGAGTTGCTGGTGGGTGAATAGGACCAAATGACTCGGCATGGTGATAGAGAATGACAAAGTACAGAAGAGACAAACAAAAGAGATATGGAGGCAAAAGGAAGGTACAGAGACGGAATAATAGAACTGTGTAAAATGATGAAAAGTTGAGAATAAGTAATGAGTAAAGGGTGAGAAAAAGAAATGTGAAGAACATGCAAGGGCAAATAGAATGGAGGGTGGAAAGAAGGAAAAATAAAGAAAACTTTGAGGGCGAAGAGAAAAGGGGTGGTTGTAATTAACATAAGAAAGAAACAGAAAGTGGTAAACCACACAGAAAAATAGATAACAGCAAGATTGAGGGAGAAAGAAAAAAATGGGAAATGGCAAAGAGGGATAAAGAAGCACAGGAAAGGGAAAAACCAAAAATAAAAGAAAAAGACAGGGTGAGGGAAATACTTAAATATAAAAGAAGTAATAGGTTAAAGGAAATGGAAAGAGAAAGGACCTGACAAACAAAAAAGAAAGAGACAGTTAAGTAAGTGAAATATTGAGGATTAGGGAAAAACAGCAAGAGAGGGAGACCATGAAATGGAAGTCACATCAGAGCAGGAGGCAAATACATAAAGAGGAAGCATATAGAGCTGTCCAGTGCAAGGTGGTTAATGAGCACAGAAGGTGGATGGGCTTATACAAATTGTTGAGATGGGATGGGAAAGAGAGATGACAGAGTGAGTGGGATAGGTGTAAAATATGGAAGTATAAACGAGTGAAGAGAAAAACTGGAAATTGAGTAAACTGAAAGGAATACAGGGATAGATCTAGGTATGAGGAGCATAGGAAACTACTGTAGTGAAAAATTTATAGAAGAAGCTAGAAGATGCATGTGAGAGAATGAGAGGTAGAGGTGATGAATGAAAAGAAATAATGGAGGGTGGTTGGAAACAGGGGAGGTATAAAAGAGAGAAGATTACAGAGACAGAGGTGAACACAACATTGATGGATGATGGAAAGAGAATAAAGAGATGGACTAGAGCCAAGAGAATTATGGATGTGCAGTTGAGGGAAATGAGAGGATGGGATTGAGAATAAGAGGATATGATGTGCTGGTGGGAGGGAAAATAGAAAGACAAATGTGAGTCCCTGTAGACCTTGGACTACGTACTGAGGAATCGCCACGCTGGAGTACCCCGTCTTTCTTGTATTTATCATATTCAACTTCAACATTCACAGAATGAGACGCCCCAATCATGACCCACTACACATATTTTAGTAAGCAATGTCCACACTGGGGGTGCAGATGAAAAGGTCCCTACGCAGCGATTGTAAGCTGCCACCAACCAATAGTTGTGTCTTGGCCTGGATAGGGGAATCTAGTCACCCATGTTAAAAACAGTGATACTGTGGGCGCAGGGAGGTCAAAGGGAGGGTGGAAGCAGGGGCGCTTTGTCCCAGACCTCACTGTTTTTGTGAGGCCCATTCTCTCTCCTGTTACCACAGGTGTTTATGTAAGGTGAAGCAGGACTAGATTATTACTTTGTGATACAGCTACTGCATCTACACCAAAGGCAGAGTCGAGTACTGTGTTCTTCCTTTGACAAGAATATTTGTTTCCCTAATTACAGACTCTGCTGGGGATTGCACAAAAATCATATTGCACACAGGCCATGAGGTTCTTGACATAAGTCACCTGAGCTGATACCCACAAGGTCAGAATTTTGAAATGAGGTGCAAAATGGCGCATGGCTCTGGCACCTGTCGTATGACAGAGGCAGAAATAGTGATGAAAAATGAGATAGCGCTAAGAGGAAGGCTGGTTGAAATGGAAGAGAGAAATGTTAGTGTTAAAGACACCTGTCACAAGGTGTACTAGTGAGGTGAAAATGTAATTTGCAATGGTATAAGGTCATTGTCATGTTTTATGTGCTTAGAGCCCCCAAGTCTGTCCCTAAGTACACTACCATTTCCTCTGGAATTGTGTTCCGCTCAAGCACTTGTAAGTATATGCTTTAAACAGCCAGAATATGAAGGCTATATCCACCTATGTAAATTAGAGACAAGAAATACGGTTCCACTTTGAGAGATGCTACAAGAATCCAATACCTTAAACACTGTATGAAGAGATGGGGTATCTACCAACCTCTCCAAAGGGGCGTGTTATTTGCTTTTAAATTATGACATTAAATGGCAGGCACCTGCTAATATGTGTTCCTCTGTCATTGAGCTTTGTCAAGTGCATGTTGGTACACTGTGGCAATGTGGAAACTTGTATGGCAAGGTGTATTGTATTGGGGTGTTGTGCAAACTGGCATCATAGTAGTATCTGTAACCGTAAAGGGTAGAACTGCTGCCTGACTCTCAGTATGATATTTGACACAGAATGTTAAGTCAGTACTAACCCAGCCTGAGCAGCTCAAGGCACAATGAGCAGCCCAGCAGGTCTGAGCAGCGGCATATCACACGGAGCATCCCTTCCATACATAAGCCACACTTTGACAGCCAGTTTGGTACATTGAGCTTTATTTTACCAACAGAACCGCAGGATGTTTGAGAACACTATGAACTATTCAAGCAACAGGCACATATATTGGAAGCACTCTGGTATAAGATAAGATACCTCCAACCATGCATATAATCCTATCTACAATAACAAAAATTCTGATGCCATTTTATTTTCTAACACACACATTTTTATGGACTGACAACTGCTATGGGAAGAATAATGGGCACATTTTAACAGGCACTCATTTTTCAGGTGGCACAATTATGTGTCTTTTTGTTCGTCGTTTCTATTGGTGCTTAAATTTTTATAAGGCACATAAATAATGGTTTTTTTGCACTGTGGCAGACCTGCAAATATTGGAATGTTCCATGACTTTTCCTTCAGAATTTTGTGTAAAACCTAGGTATTACTAATTAATCGCTTTGAAAACTGTTGTTAAAAGCCTGGTGCATACTCATTTTCTCAAAATGTTCTAGACGGAGGAGCACCTACACCTCAATATCTCTTTAAGTAATCTGGTTTACCAGCTCTTTGCAACACGGGGATGGTACTTTTCCCTAACATCATCAGCTACAAACTCAATCACCTCCAGACAGTCTGAGATTTGGCAGACAAGGACACCAAGGTATGGGGACCTACTTTGATTTGAAGAACGCACATTGTGGTGAATGGAGATGCAAGGATATGAACTCATGGTTCTTAGCCACTACGACACACACATATATATATATATATATATATATATTATCTACTGGCGGTCGCCAGTAGATAGTTATAGTTAGGACCTATTTTCCATAGGAAATCCGCAACATTCTATTTGAAATAACGTTGGCGCTGGTTGACGAATCTTCGCAAAATTTTCCAACTTGTTGGGGCGCTCCGGTCCGCTCCTATCCTGAAAGTCTCGGGGTGATTCGTCAAGCGGGGGCCGAGAAAAAAGGGGGGTCCCAAAACGTGTTTTCCCCATTCATTTTTCCATAGGAACCGTTCATCGCGGCTACAGCCGGATCTGCTGAACGGAATTACACCAAATTTGGCAAAGAGGTAGCCCTTGGTTCAGACTCGTGCCTTTTGCTTAAATGGTGTAAATCCGTTCAGTAGTTCCTGAGAAAATCACAAGTAAAATCACATATATATCTATGGCCGCGTCGGATCCGCGTACCCTCCCGTTCACGAGCTGCATGCTAATTGGCTGTCAAGTGGCTGTCAACACTCCAAATCAGGAAGTGTTGGCAGCCATTTTATGCCTCGGTAGAACCGAGGCACAGAAACAAGTGCGCAAAACGCACAAAGGGGGCAGGGTAGAAACACCCTGACCCCCTAGGTCTGCTCAGGGGTCCCACAAGGACCCCTGGGCAGAAAAAATCATTTTTTATTAAATCGGCGGGATGCGCTTAGGGTGCGCGGATCCCGCCGAGAAAAAAAAAGAAACAAATGCGCAAAACGCACAAAGGGGCAGGGTAGAAACACCCTGACCCCTAGGTCTGCTCAGGGGGTCCCACAAGGACCCCTGGGCACAAAAAAGCATTTAAAAAAAAAAAAATCGGCGGGATGCGCTTAGGGTGCGCGGATCCCGCCGAGCCCCGGGGACCGCCACCCCCCGGGGCTTTGAAAAAAAAAATGGTGCGGGAGGGCTCTCGGCCCTCCCGCAGCCCCGGGGACCGCCACCCCCGGGGCTTCTTTTTTTAAAATTAATAGTACCTGTGTGGGGGGGCTCAAGCCCCCCCACACGCCCCGGGGACCGCCACCTCCCCGGGGCACTAACAAAATAAATGTGGGGGTCCGTTTCGGACCCCCGAAGCCCCGGGGACCACCACCTCCCCGGGGCTGTGCACAGGATGGGAGGGGGGCCGCGCGGCCCCCCTCCTGGAGCCTGTGGTGGCCCTGGGGACCGCCACCCCCCAGGGCCGGCTCCTGCAGTGTCCCGGGGTGCCTACCCCCGGGACACTGCTGTTTGCAATGGCAGGACGGGAGCCTCGCGGCTCCCGTCCTGTCATTGCAAACTTGCTTTGCTTCATTGAAGCGAGAGCAGGGAAACCTGCTCTCGCTTCAATGAAGCAAAGCAGATTGCTTTTCCATAAGGGGAGCTGCATGTCAGCAGCTCCCCTTATGGAAAAGCAATGCCGGCTCCCGCAGGACGCGGGGAGCCGGCGGGACCGTGCGGGGATTGGGGACCCCCCACGGTCCCCAACTAGTGGCCAGACCCCGGGGGATGGGGTCCCCGGGGCTATTAGTGGCCTGGGAGGGGGGCAACGCAGCCCCCCTCCCCAAAAATATATATTTTTTTAAAACCGTAAAAGCCGGACCCGGGGGATGGGGTCCCCGGGGCCTTAAATGGCCCCTCAGGAGGGGGGCCACGCAGCCCCCCTCCAAATATTTATTTTTAAAAAAAAGAGGGCATGCCCCGGGGGATGGGGTCCCCGGGGCCAATAGAGGCCCAGGGAAGGGGGGCCACGCGTCCCCCTTCCCGTTTTGTTTAAAAAAAATAAAAAAAAATAAAAAATCATCAGGCCCCGGGGGATGGGGTCCCCGGGGCCAAAAGTGGCCGAGGGAAGGGGGGCCACGCAGCCCCCCTCCCATACAAAAAAAAAAAAAAAAAAGACCGGCATCGTGCCGGAAGCCCCGCCCCCTCTCTGCAGCAGTCTGCAAACGCGCCCCCTGGCGCGTTTGCAGATGGGGAACGAACTCCCCTTGAATACTGGGGGTGCCTGGGGGCCAACTAGCCCACCAGGAACCTCCAGTATGCGCCAGGGGCTGCGTTGCAGAGAGGTGTACAGAGGCCACGCCCCTTTTTACACCTCTCTGCAACGCAGCTCTGTGGCACTTTTTGGAGGTACATGGTGGGCTAGTTGGACTCCAGGGACCCTCAGGATTCAAGGGGACTTAATCCCCCAACTTAAAACGCGCCACGGGGCGCGTTTGCACAGTGGTGAAGGGAGGGGGCGGGGCTTCAGGTGACATGTGTGCAAACAGGCCCCGTGGCGTGTTTTAAGTTCAAGAATTAATTCCTCTTCAATCCTGAGGGTCCCTGGGGGCCAACTAGCCCACCAGGTACCTCCAGTAAGCGCCATGGAGCTGCGTTGCAGAGTGTTGTAAAAAGGGGTGTGGGCTCTGAACACCTCTCTGCAACGCAGCTCTCTGGCGCATACTGGAGGTATCTGGTGGGCTAGTTGGCCCCTAGGGACCCTCGGGATTGAGGAGGAATTAATTCTCCAACTTAAAACGCGCCACAGGGCGTGTTTGCCGACATGTCACCTCAGGCCCCACCCCCTTCCTTCACCATTGTGCAAATATTCCTCTAAAATCAGCCGAACTACGAATTCCGATTTACTCACCTGTTATCAGGAGAGACCTCAGTGCTGCATCTTTGAGCCCAGTACTGATCCTGAAAAGTAATTCTAACCGTACTTACCAGTAACTTGAATTTCCTTCCATAGGCTAACATTGACTGGTTTCACTTGGAAATTCTTCTGTGTGTGGAGTTTTGTAACTTTATAATATTCCTCTAAAATCAGCTGAACTACGAATTCCAATTTACTCACCTGTTATCAGGAGAGACCTCAGTGCTGCATCTGTGAGCCCAGTACAGATCCTGAAACGTAATTCTAACCGTACTTACCAGTAACTTGAATTTCCTTCCATAGGCTAACATTGACTGGTTTCACTTGGAAATTCTTCTAAGTGTGGAGTTTTGGAACTTTATAATATTCCTCTAAAATCAGCCGAACTACGAATTCCGATTTACTCACCTGTTATCAGGAGAGAACCCAGTGCTGCATCTTTTAGCCCAGCACTGACCCTGAAAAGTAATTCTAACCGTACTTACCAGTAACTTGTATTTCCTTCCATAGGAATCCATTGTCTGGTTTTCAGCAGAAAAGTTTCAGTGTCGATTTTCACAAACTACAAATATTCCTTAAAAATCGCCTGTATGACTTAAACGCATTCTTTCAACTGTTTACAGGAGATGCACCAGTGCTGGATCCAGGATCCACCACTGAGTAAGAAAAAGTAACGATAACACTACTTACCTGCTAAGTGAATTTCCTCCCATAGGATAACATTGGTGATTCTATGTGAAAAAGTTTCAAAGTGTCAACTTTTAAAATACAATAATATTCCATAAAAATCACTACTGTAACCAAACGCTTTTACTCAACTGTTTACAGGAGATGTCCCAGGACTGAATCTAGGATCCAGTCCTGTGGTTAGAAAAGTAATCCATAAAGTAACTAATTGCATTTAACTAGAAATTCACATTGAGCTCAATGTTGCATTGTGTTTGAAATTGTGTTGCCCATTGCAACAACTGTAACTACTGTACTTAAAAGTCTATTGCCTATTTGCAAAGTATTTAAACTAAAGTAATTCATTCTGAGAAAGTATATTTTGTAATGTAATGTATAATGTAATTACAATGTAATTTAAAAAATAAAATATCTAAAAATAGTTTTAAAAAATGTAGTAAATCAGTATCAAAAAAATAAATATAACAATTAATACATTTAAAAATTGTCATTTACAAAACCTTTGAAATTCACTGAAAAAACCATAGGTTTCAGACACGTTATAGTTAGAAATTAGCATTTAAAAAACCTTTGAAATTCACTGAAAAAACCATAGGTTTTAGGGACAGTTATAGTTAGTTGGACATTGCACTCGTACAAAACCCGTGAAATTCGCCCGTTATAGTTAGTTCAGGTAACTATAACTCGCGCCCCGCAATGCACTGCTGATGACGTCACATATTACATCACTCATGACATGGTCAGTGACATCACTGATGACATCACTGATGACATCTCAAATGACATCACTGATGACATCACTGATGACATCATCCATGTGATAATTTGATGCATCTTCTCACACCCTAATATAACTTTTGATACACCCACTGTAAATTACAGACTGCCATTGTCAAAACCATAGACACTCCAACACCAATTACTAAATACACAGTCACTGATTCTTAGGTCTACACACACACATCTACTCACTCACCCGTACAGTCACTCATACTTATAGTCACTCAGTACAGGACTATTATATGCACTCATACACCTATATAAACACTCACACACCGCCACTCATCCATAGAGGTACTCACACACCTAGTCAGTCATGCAAAAAATTAAGCACACACCCATTTACTCACCTATACAGTTATACACACACCAACTCACTTACTCATACAAATACTAGCACATTCTTCAGTGATGTCATCAGTGATGTCACTGACCATGTCATGAGTGATGTAATATGTGACGTCATCAGCAGTGCATTGCGGGCGCGAGTTATAGTTACCTGAACTAACTATAACGGGGGAATTTCATGGGTTTTGTACGAGTGCAATGTCCAACTAACTATAACTGTCCCTAAAACCTATGGTTTTTCAGTGAATTTCAAAGGTTTTTTAAATGCTAATTTCTAACTATAACGTGTCTGAAACCTATGGTTTTTTCAGTGAATATATATATATATATATTCTGCTCCAAAGGTTGTCCACCCGGTGAGTAGCACTCGATCAGCAGCTATGTTTATGATAGGCAGGGACGAGGATCCCCTTGTAGAAGCTGCTCCGTAATGGAAATGCCTGACGCTTTTCGAAGCTCCATATGCTTCTCTTCAGAGGCTTGAACGGAGACAGTGTGTGCACAACGCTGAACCCACTTCGCCATTTTCATATTGCACACCCACCAATGGGAAGCTCAAATGAGACTGTGCATTGTGGGAAATGTGGTCCGGATAGCACACAAATCTTGTCCTGTATGGACCCTTCAAGTGGACTCGTCCTCAATCCTGTTTGCGGCTGCTGACCCACATAGCCGACATGATAGTTACCATGTCGGGTGGCCCCCATAACACTACGGGGTGGTGCACACTCCGCGGCAGGACGGCCGCGTATTACATTCTGCTCCAAAGGTTGTCCACCCGGTGAGTAGCACTCGATCAGCAGCTTTGTTTATGATAGGCAGGGACGAGGATCCGCTTGTAGAAGCTGCTCCGTAATGGAAATGCCTGATGCGTTTCGAAGCTCCTTATGCTTCTCTTCAGAGGCTTGAACGGAGACAGTGTGTGCAAACGCTGAACCCACTTCGCCATTTTCATATTGAACACCCACCAATGGGAAGCTCAAATGAGACTGTGCATTGTGGGAAATGTGGTCCGGATAGCACACAAATCTTGTCCTGTATGGACCCTTCAAGTGGACTCGTCCTCAATCCTGTTTGCGGCTGCTGACCCACATAGCCGACATGAAAGTTACCATGTTGGTGGGTGTGCAATATGAAAATGGCGAAGTGGGTTCAGCATTTGCACACACTGTCTCCGTTCAAGCCTCTGAAGAGAAGCATATGGAGCTTCGAAGCAGCGTCAGGCATTTCCATTACGGAGCAGCTTCTACAAGCGGATCCTCGTCCCTGCCTATCATAAACAAAGCTGCTGATCGAGTGCTACTCACTGGGTGGACAACCTTTGGGCAGAATATATATATATATATATATATATATATATATATATATATATATATATATATATATATATATATTCACTGAAAAAACCATAGGTTTTAGGGACAGTTATAGTTAGTTGGACATTGCACTCGTACAAAACCCGTGAAATTCCCCGTTATAATTAGTTCAGGTAACTATAACTCGCGCCCCCGCAATGCACTGCTGATGACGTCACATATTACATCACTCATGACATGGTCTGTGACATCACTGATGACATCACTGATGACATCTCAAATGACATCACTGATGACATCACTGATGACATCATCCAGTGACTGTGTGTTTCTGTAAAGTTTAAATATGTTTAATATATATAGGGAAAGGCGTATTGAAGAATGAGTGGGTGTATAAGTGTCTGAATGGATGATTTAGTACGTGAGTGACTGACTCTACAAGTGAGTGATTAAACGTATCTTACTGAATGCATGGGTTAGTGACTAAACTGTGTGAATGTCTGTATACGTCTGTTTGTTGGTGTGTAAGTGGATGCATGGATTTGCGAATAGCTACATGAGTGTCTATATGGGTTATTGATTGGTTCTCTGAGTATCTGTATGGCTGCCTGAGTGTTTGTGTGGGTGGGGTGTGTGTGACTCTGTACATAGATGTGTGAGTGGGTGATTCACTGGGTGCATGATTTCAAGAGTGCATCTGTGATGGACTGCTTGGGTGGGTGAGTGTGTGTAAGAGTGTGTTAGTGAGTGAATGTATGTCCCAGTGGTACATGTGTGAGTAACTACGTATGTGAAAGGCAGTATATATGTGTGTTGGAGTATATAAATACCTATAAGCGAGAGTGTGTGATTGTGATAGTGACTGTATGGATGAGTGTGTGCTTGTATCAGAGATTGTATAAGAGCGTAAGAATGTGCTAGTATTTGTATGAGTAAGTGAGCTGGTGTGTGTATAACTGTATAGGTGAGTAAATGGGTGTGTGCTTAATTTTTTGCATGACTGACTAGGTGTGTGAGTACCTCTATGGATGAGTGGCGGTGTGTGAGTGTTTATATAGGTGTATGAGTGCATATAATAGTCCTGTACTGAGTGACTATAAGTATGAGTGACTGTACGGGTGAGTGAGTAGATGTGTGTGTGTAGACCTAAGAATCAGTGAGTGTGTATATAGTAATTGGTGTTGGAGTGTCTATGGTTTTGACAATGGCAGTCTGTAATTTACAGTGGGTGTATCAAAAGTTATATTAGGGTGTGAGAAGATGCATCAAATTATCACATGGATGATGTCATCAGTGATGTCATCAGTGATGTCATTTGAGATGTCATCAGTGATGTCATCAGTGATGTCACTGACCATGTCATGAGTGATGTAATATGTGACGTCATCAGCAGTGCATTGCGGGGCGCGAGTTATAGTTACCTGAACTAACTATAACGGGGGAATTTCACGGGTTTTGTACGAGTGCAATGTCCAACTAACTATAACTGTCCCTAAAACCTATGGTTTTTTCAGTGAATTTGTAAGGTTTTTTAAATGCTAATTTCTAACTATAACGTGCCTGAAACCTATGGTTTTTTAAGTGAATTTCAAAGGTTTTTTAAATGCTAATTCCTAACTATAACATGTCTGAAACCTATGGTTTTTTTCAGTGAATTTCAAAGGTTTTGTAAATGACAATTTTTAAATGTATTAATTGTTATATTTATTTTTTTGATACTGATTTACTACATTTTTTTAAACTATTTATTTTTAGATATTTTATTTTTTAAAATACATTGTAGTTACATTATACATTACATTACAAAATATACTTTCTCAGAATGAATTACTTTAGTTTAAATACTTTGCAAATAGGCAATAGACTTTTAAGTACAGTAGTTACAGTTGTTGCCATGGGCAACACAATTTCAAACACAATGCAACATTGAGCTCAATGTGAATTTCAAGTTAAATGCAATTAGTTACTTTATGGATTACTTTTCTAACCACAGGACTGGATCCTAGATTCAGTCCTGGGACATCTCCTGTAAACAGTTGAGTAAAAGCGTTTTGGTTACAGTAGTGATTTTTAAGGAATATTATTGTATTTTAAAAGTTGACACTTAGAAACTTTTTCACATAGAATCACCAATGCTATCCTATGGGAGAAAATTCACTTAGCAGGTAAGTAGTGTTATCGTTACTTTTTCTTACTCAGTGGTGGATCTTGGATCCAGCACTGGTGCATCTCCTGTAAACAGTTGAAAGAATGCGTTTAAGTCATACAGGCGATTTTTAAGGAATATTTGTAGTTTGTGAAAATCGACACTTTGAAACTTTTCTGCTGAAAACCAGACAATGGATTCCTATGGAAGGAAATACAAGTTTTTGGTAAATACGGTTAGAATTACTCTTCAGGGTCAGTGCTGGGCTAAAAGATGCAGCACTGGGTTCTCTCCTGATAACAGGTGAGTAAATCGGAATTACGTAGTTCTGCTGATTTTAGAGGAATATTTGTATGTTTCAAAAATCGACACTTAGAAACTTTTTCAGCAAAAAGCAGGCAATGATATCCTATGGAAGGAAATTCAATTTACTGGTAAGTACGGTTAGAATTACTTTTCAAGGTCAGTGCTGGGCTAAAAGATGCAGCACTGGGTTCTCTCCTGATAACAGGTGAGTAAATCGGAATTCGTAGTTCGGCTGATTTTAGAGGAATATTATAAAGTTCCAAAACTCCACACTTCGAAGAATTTCCAAGTGAAACCAGTCAATGTTAGCCTATGGAAGGAAATTCAAATTACTGGTAAGTGCGGTTAAAATTACTTTTCAGGATCAGTATTGGGCTCAAAGATGCAGCACTGAGGTCTCTCCTGATAACAGGTGAGTAAATCGGAATTCGTAGTTCGGCTGATTTTAGAGGAATATTTGTATGTTTCAAAAATCGACAGAAACTTTTTCAGCAAAAAGCAGGCAATGATATCCTATGGAAGGAAATTCAAGTTACTGGTAAGTACGGTTAAAAGTACTTTTCAGGATCAGTACTGGGCTGAAAGATGCAGCACTGAGGTCTCTCCTGATAACAGGTGAGTAAATCGGAATTCGTAGTTCGGCTGATTTTAGAGGAATATTTGCACAATGGTGAAGGGAGGGGGCGGGGCCTGAGGTGACATCTGTGCAAACACGCCCCGTGGCGCGTTTTAAGTTGGGGGATTAAGTCCCCTTGAATCATGAGGGTCCCTGGGGTCCAACTAGCCCTCCCTGTACCTCCAGTATGCGCCAGGAGAGCTGCGTTGCAGAGAGGTGTTCAGAGGCCACGCCCCTTTTTGCACCTCTCTGCAACGCAGCTCTGTGGCGCTTTCTGGACGTACCTGGTGGGCTAGTTGGCCCCAGGGACCCTCAGGATTGAAGGGGATTTCATTCCCCATCTTAAAATGCGCCACGGGGCCTGTTTGCACACATGTCACCTGAAGCCCCGCCCTCCCTTCACCACTGTGCAAACGCGCCCCGTGGCGCGTTTTAAGTTGGGGGATTAAGTCCCCTTGAATCCTGAGGGTCCCTGCAGTCGATCTAGCCCACCATGTACCTCCAAAAAGCGCCAAAGAGCTGCGTTGCAGAGAGGTGTATAAAGGGGCGTGGCCTCTGTACACCTCTCTGCAACACAGCCCCCTGGCGCATACTGGAGGTTCCTGGTGGGCTAGTTGGCCCCCAGGGACCCCCAGTATTCAAGGGGAATTACTTCCCCTTCTTAAAATGCGCCAGGGGGCGCGTTTGCACACTGCTGCAGGGAGGGGGGCGGGGCCTCCAGCACAATGCCGTTTTTTTTCTTCCTTTTTTTTTATGGGAGGGGGGCTGCGTGGCCCCCCTGCCCTCGGCCACTTTTGGCCCCGGGGACCCCATCCCCCGGGCCCTGAGCATTTTTTTTTTTTAACGGGAAGGGGGCCGCGTGGCCCCCCTTCCCTGGGCCTCTATTGGCCCCGGGGACCCCATCCCCCGGGGCATGCCCTCTTTTTAAAAAAAATATTTGGAGGGGGGCTGCGTGGCCCCCCTCCTCAGGCCATTTAAGGCCCCGGGGACCCCATCCCCCGGGGCCGGCCTTGCCCTTTTTTTATTTTATTTTTTTTAATTGGGGAGGGGGGCTGCGTGGCCCCCCTCCCGGGCCACTATGGCCCCGGGGACCCCATTCCCCGGGGCCTGGCCTCTCATTGGAGACTGTGGGGGTCCCCATCTCCCCACAGTCCCAGCCGGCTCCCCGCCTCCTGCGGGAGCCGGCATTGCTTTTCCACATGGGGAGCAGCTAACATGCTGCTCCCCGTGTGGAAAAGCAATTGGGTTTGCATTTTGAAAGAGAGCAGGTTTCCTGCTCTCTCTTTCAAAATGCAAACCAAGTTTGCTATGACAGGACGGGAGCCGCGATGCTCCCGTCCTGTCATAGCAAACTACAGTGTCCCGGGGGTAGGCACCCCGGGACACTGCAGGAGCCGGCCCTGGGGGGTGGTGGTCCCCAGGGCCATCACTGGCTCCAGGAGGGGGGCCGCGCGGCCCCCCTCCCAGCTTGTTCAAAGCCCCGGGGAGGTGGTGGTCCCCGGGGGCCCGTAACGGACCCCCATATTTAAATCTTTAGTGCCCCGGGGAGGTGGCGGACCCCGGGGCGTGTGGGGGGCTGAAGCCCCCCCACACAGGTTTTTAAAATAAAAAAAAAAACAGCCCTGGGGGGTGGCGGTCCCCGGGGCAGCGGGAGGGCGCACAGCCCTCCCGCCATCATTTTTTTTATAAAGCCCCGGGGGTGGCGGTCCCCGGGGCTTGGGGGGCCTTAGAGGCCCCCCCATAAACAATAAACCCACCCCCCGCATGCCCCCGGGACTTGGGCCACCCGGGGGCAAATTTGCATTTTTTTTTTCCGGCAGGATCCGCGCACCCTGAGCGCATCCTGCCGATTTAAAAAAAAAAATGCTTTTTTCTACCCAGGGGGTCCTTGTGGGACCCCCTGAGCAGACCTAGGGAGTCAGGGTGTTTCTACCCTGCCCCCTTTTTGCGCTTTGCGCACTTGTTTCTGTCCCTCGGTTCTACCGAGGGACAAAATGGCTGCCAACACTTCCTGATTTGGACTGTTGACAGCCAATTAGCATGCAGCTCATGATCGGGAGGGTGCGCGAATCCGACGCGGCCATAGATATATATGTGATTTTCCTTTTGATTTTCACAGGAACTACTGAACGGATTTACACCATTTAACAAAAAGGGTTCTTTCTGAACCAACAACTACCTCTTTGCCAAATTTGGTGTACTTCCGTTCAGCAGTTCGAGCTGTAGCCGTGGCTAAAGTTTCCTATGGGAAAATGAATGGGGAAAACACGTTTTGGGACCCCCTTTTTCTCGGCCCCCGCTTGACGAATCACCGCGAAACTTTCAGGGTAGGAGCGGACCGGAGCGGGCCATAAAGTTTGAAAATTTCGCGAAGATTCGTCAACCGACGCAAGAGTTATTTCAAATAGAATGTCGCGGATTTCCTATGGAAAATAGGTCCTAACTATAACTATCTACTGGCGACCGCCAGTAGATAATATATATATATCTATATATATTATCCACCAAAGTGCCCAAAAGCATTTTAAAGGGGCACTCGTCATCACTTGCGCCCTCCGGCCTGTTAATGCAGCTTAGTCTCGCACCCCAGCCATTAATCATTCCGCCGACGCGTTTCGAGGCTTTGAGCCTCTTCTTCTCGGGCTGCTACAGAAAGGCATCACAGGCTCACATGAATGGAACTTTATATCCCAGAATGCACCTGTATGACATTGCACTTAGCGAGTCCAGGCGACGGCAGTTGAAATAAAAGATGCCGGAAATTACATTCATGTGAACCTGTGATGCCTTTCTGTAGCAGCCTGAGAAGAAGAGGCTCAAAGCCTCGAAACGCGGCCGGAGGGCGCAAGTGATGACGAGTGCCCCTTTAAAATGCTTTTGGGCACTTTGGTGGATAATCTTTTTACAGGGCAGTCCTGTCCTGGATGGGGCACCATCTCCATCGAATTGGAGAGGCTGGGGAGCGAAACCTTTCGAATCCTGTGCAGCGCATCACTTCATATGCGCAATGAGCTGGTCTTTGGCACTCTACATCCTACGAAGGAGAACAGATAGCTTTTTAATCCAGACTGTGCATTACACCTACTCAAGGTTTTATTTATTGCTCACATATGGAACTTTATATCCCAGAATGCACCTGTATGACATTACACTTAGCGAGTCCAGGCGAGGGCAGTTGAAATAAAAGATGCCGGAAATTACATTCATGTGAGCCTGTGATGCCTTTCTGTAGCAGCCCGAGAAGAAGAGGCTCAAAGCCTCGAAACGCGTCGGCGGAATGATTAATGGCTGGGGTGCGAGACTAAGCTGCATGAACAGGCCGGAGGGCGCAAGTGATGACGAGTGCCCCTTTAAAATGCTTTTGGGCACTTTGGTGGATAATAATGTCTATATATATATATGCAGGGCTAGAAAAATGTGCAAGAAGGAAGGAAGCACAGGTTTTAATCTAATGGTAGAGGTAGTAATGATGAAACTTCACTTTCTCTGGCATGGACTCGTTTGCATTTGCACGTACCTTTCAAAGTAGATGCCTAAAGATCCTTTTCTCAGTGGCTACATTGAATTACGTTGTTTTTAAAAAAAATTCCAGTGATTCCACCAGACCCTGAGCCTCATTTTGTAAATCAATAACGCTAAAAAGTTTGAAAGTAGCTTCCACTGCTGTGTTTTGTGTAACTCTTTCTTCTTTGGCCCTATTGGCATCAAAATTTCTCCCCACGTCATTTGTGAAAGGCCCTCCCACTCTCCATGACTTTAGGAGGTCTTTGCCCATTCGCTTGGGGAAAATGGATCGGGCTCTTATTGTTCTCATCAAAATGTGTATGAATCTTCCTCCTCACACAGAGAAGGGAATTGTTCATGCTCACTGAAACTGTCATTCTGATTGCTGATCTCTTTGCAGATATTTGTGTAACTGAAACAGAGTTTCATATTGTGGGGTAGGTTGCAGTGGTGACGGACTTGAACATGGGGGATACCGGGTGGCAGGGTGATGTAGGGGGTGTAGTGTCATGCAATATTTTATGACAGAACCCTTTTGGCTCCTAACGGATTCCGTAGAGTTGTGATGTAGGTGTCAGAGCGCAATGCCATGAAAGCTTGTTTTAAAATGTTGAGTTCGCAGTTACACACAGAAGAATAAAGACATGTAATACTATGCTCCATGTGTGGCGTGGTCATTGGCGGGTACCCAGGCTGGGAAGACCCTACTGTTGTATTCCTCTTAGGGTGTCCATAAACGGGCTTTCTAGTATCATGTCCTTATATAGGCACAATTCGCCCTGCCCTTATATAGGCATAAAATCCCAGCCCTTATTTAGGCATTAAACCGTGCACTCCAAATACAGGCATGGTCTCTGACATCCGTCCACCCTAACGTCACAACGAGTTCTTGAAGAACAGACCCTTAGGCTGCGGGAGTTTCCCTAGTCCAGGACTATTGATTTCTTCAAGGACTCATATATTATGCATGAACCATTATTCCTTAGGGGTTCATTCATGACGTCTTTCGCTGTCCGACTCACGTCAATACTAACATTCTTAGGTGCTTCTCAGGTATAAATATACCTTCCCTAGCCCCTGTAAATCAGAGGAGACCTCGACTTCAGAGGAGCCCGTTTCCCGGCCTGACGCACTGAGAAGACGCTGTCATCCCTGCACGCAGAGAGTCCAGCTTCCAGTGATCTGACTTCCCTTGCGGGGTGTTGGATTTCGAGTCTGGCAAATAGATTCCAACCTCTCTCATTCTTCAGGTATGGAGCAGACTAGAACCTAGAGGGACTCTTGGCATACTAGGCATACTAGGGGTTAGCGTACTCTTAGGGGCCGATTCCGATCTCGGCTGGTAGGGCTCCGAATCGGATTCGGCTTAACCGGATCCGATTCGGAGCCCTATTTCCCAACCGATCCGTACGCGCGTCCGGACGAGCGAGTACGATGCGAAATCGCCGACCGACTCGTTCGGGCGTCCCAACCGCTCCGACCGACTCGTTCCCGGGTCGAACCGAACCGCACCGACCGACTCGCTCGGACACGACTCGCACCGCGCAATGGAGACGTTCCCCGGCCGGGTAAGTACGATGCGCGCCGCGAGCAGTCCGACCGACACGCGCCGTCCGGCTCGAAAGAGCAGTCGGAGCCGTGCTCGGGGGTCCGTGTCGGACCCCTCTGTACGCGTAGCCACGCAAGTCGCACACAGGGGGACCCATGGGTCCCCCCTACCTGTGCGTGTACGGCACGAGTCGCTTTGCCGCGTACCCGCTGTAGGGGCGCCCTTGTTCGCCTCGCACCCATTGAGGCAATGGGAGCCCGCGTTGTACGACCGGCTCCCATTGACTTCAATGGGAGTCCGACCGACTCGAGTACGATAGCATACGGACGCATCGTACTCGTTCGGTCGGGCTGCACGGGTCCGATTTGGTCGGAAATCTCTCCGGGCCCGGCTCGGTCGGAGAGATTTCCGGCCCGAATCGGAATCGGCCCCTTAGTATACCATAGTAAGGAATACTTCACCTACTTCATACCTCGTCCTATACCTAGGTTAGGTTAGGTACATTGGGGTAGAACTAGATTAGAAACGCATCGTATGAGTACTCGCATTTTTAGTCTGTGTTATTTATGTAACAGCATACTTACTAAAAGATAATGCTCTCGCAGTATTATTTATTTCTACTGCTCACACTGTACATTATTTATCTCGCATACTGTCTTGTGATCGTAACAGCACATTTTACTTACACCAGAAACAAGACTGTTCAATAAATCTTTTATTGAAACGCCCGTCTATTTCTTTCTGTGTAACTTGGAGAAATCTAAGCATGCACGACTGAGCTGAGTGAAATAGTTATCTATTGTTTCCACGACTCTGGGACACGTTCTGATTCTAAAGGGAAACACAGTGGTCATGTTTTGCGGCTGCCAGAAACTACTCCCTTCTTGTTGTCAAGGAGTTTCTAGTGGCCTCTGAGCTAGCTGGCACAAGTAATTAAGTTTAATATACTCGATAGGGACATACTGACCTTAGTCCTATGTCAAACCTATAGGATATATTATTCCAATGCGCAGAGCCTATTAGGGAAATAGGAGCTACACTACATGGCGCCCAACGGTTTGGTAAGGCGGTAATTCAACGTTAGATACTGAGTAACTCAGCCGTGCTTTTTCTCTCAAGAGACCCCTACCCATATACTCCAAAAGACGTCTGGAGTGGGCAGGGTTTAGTATCCGCCACGGCTACATAGGGCAGTACCCTATATATTAGCTGTTTGGTTTGCTCAACGTTGAAGGATACAGTGTTCCAAAATATTGTGCACCTTATCTTTGTTTCCTTGAAACTTGTTCTACATTTTTCAAAAAACAAAATGAATGAAGACGCCGGAAACGGTGTAGCTGCGGCTGATCCAGCCCAAGCAGCAGCCTTTAACATTACAGGTTTAAATGAAACCGAGGAGGGTGTTATAGACATCGCTCCAAACTTAAGAAGAGCCATTACTCTAAAACTTATAAAACATGGCCTACCACCAAGAGGCGGTAGAGCAGTTTTCGTGATAGAAGCACACGAATCCTTTCAGACAGAGGTATTCTATTCATGGGTAATATTTCCTGAATCCAATCCAGTAACACACGTTTCACTTCTACAAAGAAGATGAACCACCAGAGGAATACATTCCTTTCGAGGATATAGAAATTCCATTAACATACCAGGAGCATGAGCTCTGGTTTAAAGGCGCCCTAAAACATCACAGAAACATTACCAGGCTCGGTCCACTAGGTAGACCAGGAGCAACATGGCCGATTCTAGCCGGCTACACACCTCATCCTGAACTGGATATAATGTCAGATGAGGACTTACTTGTTCAAATACAAGAATTAATAAAACTTTACAGACAATTGGTCCAATATGTCATGCGGACTTTTACAGTCCAGCAACCATTAACAATTCCAAATCAAACTCCTCACCAGGGGAATACACTAAAAATTACACCACAGACTCTATGCGCAGTCATGGGTAAAATGCCCACAAAACGTGAGCAAATTCCGTTCTGGATAGCTCAAAAAATTACTCAAATCGAAGCAGTATTTCCAAATACTAGCCCATATGAGAAACACAGAATACTGACAATCAGTTTACCAATGGGGATCACACCACAACTGGAAGACTGCACCACTTGGGGCTCAGTCTTTGCTGCCATCTATACTAAAACACATGGCATTCCGTCAATTGCGGTAATACCTGATGTCCTGAAACAAATTCAAAACGAATACGGGGCAGAGCCTGCTCTAAATTTAGGTATGAAGTTACTGAAAAATTTCGACCAGGTCTCAACAATAATATTATCTAATATTAAAGGGGAGCAGCAGCAGTTGCGATCCGCCAAAAATTAAGGGAATTTGATGTTACAGAACATCAAACAGAGCTACCCAGAATTATAGAACAATCTTATGCAGAATTAGGCAGAGATAGTTTGGGTGGTAGACCAATGAAGCCGAAACTATCTGAAAGTCCTGAGAAGGACTCAATCAAACAAACTCCTACATCTTCTAAAAAGAAGTGGGAGTCTACTAAACAAAAATCAAACGAGAAACGTTCTCAATCCCGAGGTAGGTCTCCTCAAAAGGAGCCCTCTGAAAGGAGGTATAACCTCAGGAATAGGGATAATTTGAGAAAACCTGACAGGTATCAAGATACTGATACACGTTCCTCTCGTCCCTTTCAGATCTCATCACAGACTTCGGAAAGAAGAGGACGATCGGAACATAGAGAAGAACGCGTGAAATCGAAAGACGATAAACACTCTCCAAAAACTAAAGTAAAACCTCAATTCTCCAAAAAGAAAGTAGCAGGTCTAAAGATCAGACATGCCGAGAATACTGAGAACACAACTCAAGAACGGAGAATGGGCTCAGACAATGCTGGACAGTGCAGCAGAAGTCACAATAGTTCGCCAGAACCTGAAGGAACTTCTGGAGATAGTGGACTTGAATGAGTACATTACAGTCGAGACTGTAGACACCAGGGTTAGTACTCCACAAAAGTTATATGAAATAACACTCCGGATGGAGGGAGACAAACCTAGACAGGTGAAAGCACTTATTTGGGAAAAACTATCAAGGGGCTATGACATACTTCTAGCAGAAAAAGACTGGCCACCACAATTTGTCAGGGAGTGCCCACATGGCGAGGACATTATTATGCCTGCCTTCTCCAACCATATTCCAATTCACCTAAAATATACATATGCCAGGAAATGGGCAGTGGCCAGGCCCCAGCATTATATAAAAATCATGTAGGATGGGATGAGGACTCACCTCACCATAAATACATCTGAAACATGAACCAACTGCACAAAGGCAGTACCCAATAAAGCAAGAAGCTAAAAAACAGGTCAGGGAGATCTTAGATCAACTTGAATATCAAGGGGTGATTGAAACATGCACCTCCTCAATGAACAATCCTTTGTTTCCTGTCTCCAAACCAGACAATACATATCGTCTAGTTTTGGACTACAGACGCCTAAACACTTGTTCTAAAACTTTTGCAGTGCAAAATGCACATAGCACAGCATTAATGAATAACATTGTGCGTAAAAAATATAAAACAACATTAGACATCTCAAATGGTTTCTTTTGTCAAAACATAGCACCTGAAAGCAGGTACTTAACAGCATTCTCCATAATGGGGACCCAGCGTCAATTTTGTCGACTCCCACAAAGGTTCAAGAACAGCCCAGGTTTATTCTCAGCGAGGGTAACGGAGTTACTACAAATTTATGACAATGAGGCATTGTCCTATGTCGATGACATTTATCTGACAGACGATGACCTGGAAAAACACTTGAACAGGGTGAGCACCATTATACTGGGATTCGCCTCTGAGGGTTACAAGTTCAACTTTAAAAAGTCCAGAATTGCCCATCTCAATGTCCTATTTCTAGGATATGAGCTTTCAAGTGAAGGCAAGAGCTTGGCAGCTAACTTTTTAGAAAAGTGTGAGCTGCTCCAAACTCCAAAAACACTAAAAAACTTACAATCAATCCTGGGTTTCCTAAATTTCGGAAGAACATACATTCTAAATTACGCAGAAAGGGTTAAACCTCTCTACGCATTAATCAAACCTGATTTTTCGATCAGAACCTGGACACAGGAACACACAGAAATCTTGCGTTCACTACAGGCTAACATGTTAGCAACAAATCACTTACAAACACGCGTAAGTCAACGCAATTTGGTGATCCGAATAAGTTCGGGTCAATGTGGATTCACCTACTTAACCTTCAATGAGGGTGAGAAAATACCAATAGCATACAAATCTCATTTGTACACACAAGCGGAAATGCGCTTCAGTTCAACTGAAAAAATTCTAACAGCAGTTCAAACCGCTGTAGCAAAAGAAAGAGCCGTAGCCCAAGGGAAACGCATTATAGTCGTAACCCCAGTACCGGCTTTAGAAGCGGTCACAAAAGCAAGCATTCCAAATGCTAAAGCATTACATCCGAGATGGATACAATGGGTTAATTCTCTTGCTGCAACAGATGTTGAATATATTTTTGATCCAGATTTAAAAACACAAGCATTCCTGCAATACGAACATGAATGTCCTCTGCCTACTGAAATTCTGCCTCTCGATCAGTACGAATTCATAATTTACACTGACGGATACGCACAACCCGCAATAGGGAGTAAGCAAGCTTACAGTGCAGTGTGTGCAATCGTTAAAGGTCGCATGCGAAATGGCATCTTCAGACCCATGGTCACAAAAACCCGGTCTCTAGGAGATTGTACAGCTCAGCGAGCTGAACTACAAGCATTCAAACTGGCACTTGAAAGTACAGATCGAGAATTCCCCACACTGATAGTGTGCAATTCCTTTTACTGTGTTCAGTCGTATAATGACTATATACAAAACTGGCTTGAAAATGGTTTCAAAGATGCGAAAGGTGGCACAATAAAGCATAAACTGCTTTGGGAACAAGTAGTTCAGTTGAAAAACGAACTACCAAAGGCTCACGTGATCCACACTTGAGTCATCAACGTGATGGCGTTCACGTTGCAGGAATTCATTGGCTGATGAAGCCGCAAAGGGGCTGTGCAGACGGCTTCCGTAGCTGCGATCACTCGTTCAAAAACAAAAATAGACAGTGAGATAATGTTGGCTGTCAATGCTTCAAACAAAGGCAGCAGTGCAGCGTTACCAAAAAGTTTCCACTCAAGTACTCTTATGTAATTGATGCGAACAACGTTCCTTTTGCTCGAATCCCTGGAGTGGGGGATAGGGTAATTCCAAACATGGAACGTAGAGCAGCCTTGATTTATGAAACACATTTGGGGGAGGGTCTGTCACATCAAGGGATCTCTAAAACAATTTTGACATTAAAAGAGATGTACTGGTGGCCTGGAATGAATACGGAAATTCACATATTCATCAACAACTGCTTAGACTGTAAATTACAGCGAGAGAGCCACCAGACACCATGCTGCGAATGCGGCAACCCAGTACAGACACCATTGTTAGACAGCATTCGTCTATCTACGCGCCTGCGTCCTACTGGACGAAGGCATTCCCACAAATACTGAATTTAGGTTCCTATGGTTATGGCCTCAGCGCTCGGCTGACGCTCGAACTGTTATAAAAGATTTGCGAGTCTTTATCGGCACATACGCAATAGGCACGCTACATTCTGACCAGGGTCCTGCGTTTAGCTCTAGGGCTTACAAAGAAGCCATGGCCAGTCTGGGCGTTGCATTGCGGTACTCCTCTCCATTCCATCCTGAGGGAAATTCTGTTGCGGAAAGGAAAAACCGGGACATAAAGCAGTCTATAACAGCTAGGGTATTAGGTTCGGGTGATGGGTGGGTCAAACACCTTTATGGGGTTCAACGCTCTTTGAATAATCTGCCAAGAAGTTCTCTAGGGGGGGGTCACTCCATATGAGGTCCTATTTGGGACAAGAATGTGGGTACCAGACCTTGAACACGTAGGCACAGTGGTGGAAAATAAACCCTTTGATATCAAAGATCGTTTGGCTGTTTTACAGGAACTCAATAAAATAAGAACGCAACAAAGCAACGTATTCCTACAGCCAACCACCACTGGGGATCAACCGGCTGTCCCAGCAAGGCCTGTCTGGATTCCAAAAGTTGGGGATCTAGTCAGAGAAAAATTGCGGACAAGAAGGAATTTGGACCTTCTTACAGACAACCAGTACCTGTCCTAGCAGTTCAAGGAACAAGAACAGTACTTCTGCCGCCCCTTGCTGGAAGAAAGGAGAAAAGATGTGTGTCCATCGACCTGATCAAACCACAGTATGTGGCCAATACTAAATAGTAGGCCTCGTGGACTCCGACCAAGTAGCAGACGCACTCCTCTCGCTACTATCCAAGAGGTTCAGACTGAAAGACTGATAACAATCGAGAATTCAGCTGTAACAGATGGAGGACTAAGCAACAACGCTATGGAACTCATCCCTCTTGACAACCAAGTAACAGTTCGTCCAAATACACCTGTCTACACCAACGTGGCAAGTGATGAACTGGTTCCAGTGATTTCTACAAATCCTGATGCAATTCCAAGAATTGACAGAACTGCTTCTGGCTATTTCATTAACTTTGATACATTCTCAGAAGATCCGAGTGAACCTGAGACGACGCCAGCATCATTGAAATTCAAGCAGCAAGTACAAGACTTTCTTCACTTTCTGAAAAAGACTTATTCGGTTTCTCCATGTATTGAACTCTGGATTATATCTGGACTTTTTGTTTTCCTGCTCTGGCTAGCTTTGGTAACAACTGTGAGCGTGCTTATAAGTGGCAGATACATCCATGTGAATACTGAAGGAAAAGACGTGAACGTACTTTTGAAACCTCATAAATCTTCCCATCGTGAAGCAAGAGACTTGTCATCAGTGAACATCACAGCTGTTCCTATACAGGATGGTATAGTGTGGGACAAAACAGATTTTGAAATCTTCGGTCCGACGGAACAATTGAACATTCCACATTTGTTTAAAATTTCACTAAGTGATCTAATTACGTCCAGTACCTATTCAGATGATTGGGACTTTGAGACTGTGAATGACATAATGTTTGACCTAGAAAAATCTGCTGCATTTTCTAAACATGAATATTTAGATGGTTCATCAGACTATGAACAAATGTATTGTTATAACCACTATGGTCATCATTATTTGCATAAATCTGCATATCCAAGAAATGTGTTTATGTTTAACCAATGGGAACATTGTCCTACACCACCTAAAGGTAGTTCAGAAACATTTGCTAGTAAGTTTCCATATTTTTCAGGTTACAATACATCTGATCCAGAAATGTTTTACTATAAAAATGTAAACAAGACAGGACTGAAAATTATGTTAACAAATACAAAACAGATTTACTCTGCATTATTTAATGCCCAACTGTCTGGACAGGGTTTCGACTTTTGGAAAGACACAATAGACACCAAAACAGTCTGGGGTACTAAAGATAGAAGCTTTATTTAGAGCCTGTATCATCCCTGACCAAATAATGTTTTTGAATGAAACCATCCAACAAACATCTTGTCTTGGATTAGCCAAGATCAAAGAAATGAACACACCTTCTGTACCAACACCTGCCAGAGATAACGATACACAGGCAGTGGTGACAGTTGACAATATACTACAACTCAACAGATCTAATCCTGATTGGAAAAAATGGTTGATCTGGCCCACAGACACGAATAACTGTCAGGAAAGATTCCTGAATAAAACTCAGGGCTTTACTATTCATAGGCCAGACCCAAGATACGTCCAAAGACAACATCCGGGGGTAGTAACAACATACAGTGTAGGAAAATTATGCCTGGATTGGCTGCATAGGTCTACACTACAGGATGTGAAACAACACTTAACTTTACTTAAAAAGGACGCAGACCTTAGGGAATTCTTGCTTGGACCAAGAAAACCGCGTCAAAAACGTTTCATATATGCCGGCATTTATGCTGCCTATAATGAAGCATGGAAAGTATCACAGATGGAGGCTGCAGAACGAATACGTGAACTTGATCGTATTAATTTAGAGAAAACACTCTCTGTGGTCGACAATGGGTTAACAACTTTGTCCTCCAGAATATATTCATTGGATGGCATTGTATCCTCTGCTATCGACATACTAGAACAAGATTTGGCGATGTTACAGCAAGGCCAGTCTCAATTACGTTCTATTATGTTATTAAGCTGGACGCTGCAATCTTTACGAGCTGGCTATGTGCCTTGGCGTATCATCAACACATCGGCTCTGTTTGCAGAATACAATCTAACTGATAAACAGATCGAACTGGCACAAAGAGGAGCAAAGTATACAGTGCTGAGCATTGAAAAACTGGAAAAGTTACCATTCACAGTGGCAGAAAAACCAGCTACAGAATGGCTCATTCATGGCAAAATAACATTACCTGTGAGTACTTTTCAGTTTCAGTATTGCCTCAGACGAATGCAAGCAGGCAAATATGAAAGGTTGGGTAAGGAATACATTAAGACATCTTGGGATTTACCGTATACATATAGATGTTGGAGTGGGGATCGTGAAGTGTTTTTAAGCGGTACACACTGTAAACTTGCACTGAGCGGTTCACTTATATGTCAGGACATTTCTTTACACGGGGCTTGTAATGGTTCTGTGGCAAATTTGTCTTGCCATCAGCAGGGTACACCAGCTGCTGTGATTAATCCAACGTTTGGACAACTTTCTAATGGGAGTTACCTCATGTTGAATGATCAAAGTTGCTGCGGCATGCTGCCAGGCATCCCATATCTAGTAACGGTCAACTCCAGGGTCACTTGCTGTATGCAAGTATTGTTTGCCCCAATAGACACAGTCAGGAGTCACCTCTATGGCCTTCGCTGAACGTCTCTTTTATAAGATTTGATACTTTGAGCAGAATGAAAGCCATGCTTTTACAGCAAACAGTGCCTTTGACCTCGGCCAAAGAAACCTATGATCTACAAGTAGCAAGGACTTCGGCTGAGATACAGACATTAATACGTACAAATTGCCCTATACATTTCGTAGAAATGATAACACGTATCTTCAACATGTCTGATACAAGTGGAATTATACATGTATTTAAGAGCATCTGTACCGGTCTGTTAGCACCTTTCCAGGCAATACTCGGAATCATCCCGAACTTTGCACATTCGGTGTTTGGTGGCATACCATTAATTCTAGCACTTGTTGCCGGAATTCTATTTCTCTTCCCGCTATTGCGCTTTGGCCAGCCTATTCGCAGATATCACTCCGAGTAAAATGGAGAAAGCTCTCCTTGAACGAAAGTGCCGTGAGCGAATAGTACAGCTATTGGGCATGACTCGTCTACGGGACCTTAATACAACTTGGTTCCTGTCATTCAGACCAATCTGGCAAGATTGCATCTTACCTGTTCTACGATGCCTGCTATGCGGTGAAGAATGCGTGTTGGACACCTGTCTAACATTTCCATCAGCTACGCCAACGGATGTCGATACTCTGCTGGTCCCGATAACGGCCCATGCTCTGTGTTGTCCCCAGAGGCTTCCTATCCTGATGTCAGCATTCATTGAGATCTCACAGACGCTTCCGGCTGCTGCTGAGGTACGAGAAAGAACTACAGGCACATAGGTAACAACGGACGTGAACTTTGCTGCGGCACCCTATGCTGGAAGCGAAGCTTCACATCTCTGTGCAATTAATCTACTTCACGAGGTGTTCCAACTGACACCAACTACAGTGGACGATGTTTTGTCTATAGAAATAGATGATCTCATGTTTACACCAGACCCGTAAACTGACTCTGTTTCAGCATACAGTGTTCCAGAGATGCAGTAACAATTTGGCCTTCATTTTTCAAAAACAACTTGGAACTCTACCAAAATTGAACTTTTTTTCCCATTTTTCGAACGAAAATGGCACTTCAATTTGCTTAAAGTAGAACTAGCCTTGTAGTACAGACTTGGCGGTACTGCCACGGACACTTAGTCATCTTGTGTGTCTAAAACAGTTCATTAATTTTCATGACATGAAATGAATTTGATTTTTGAACAACTTATCGATCATTTTCTGTCACATGTAAATATTACTGCTTCTTTCATTCCAATTGCATTTATTTTTGAACTTTATGCCTGAAATGAGAAGCATTTGCTTCAAATGTACAGTACCTTTTGCATTTTTACTATGTTTTTTAATGCTTTTAAGAAATATTTTTAAATATGCGGTACTCCATTTTAGGTTTAGCATTTTAAATGTTTAGCATTTTAGTATTATCGTACACACGAAAGTGGAGTGGGTGTTGTATTCCTCTTAGGGTGTCCATAAACGGGCTTTCTAGTATCATGTCCTTATATAGGCACAATTCGCCCTGCCCTTATATAGGCATAAAATCCTAGCCCTTATTTAGGCATTAAACCGTGCACTCCAAATACAGGCATGGTCTTTGACATCCGTCCACCCTAACGTCACAACGAGTTCTTGAAGAACAGACCCTTAGGCTGCAGGAGTTTCCCTAATCCAGGACTATTGATTTCTTCAAGGACTCATATATTATGCATGAACCATTATTCCTTAGGGGTTCACTCATGACATCTTTCGCTGTCCGACTCACGTCAATACTAACATTCTTAGGTGCTTCTCAGGTATAAATATACCTTCCCTAGCCCCTGTAAATCAGAGGAGACCTCGACTTCAGAGGAGCCCGTTTCCCGGCCTGACGCACTGAGAAGACGCTGTCATCCCTGCACGCAGAGAGTCCAGCTTCCAGTGATCTGACTTCCCTTGCGAGGTGTTGGAGTTCGAGTCTGGCAAAGAGATTCCAACCTCTCTCATTCTTCAGGTATGGAGCAGACTAGAACCTAGAGGGACTCTTGGCATACTAGGCATACTAGGGGTTAGCGTACTCTTAGTATACCATAGTAAGGAATACTTCACCTACTTCATACCTCGTCCTATACCTAGGTTAGGTTAGGTACATTGGGGTAGAACTAGATTAGAAACGCATCGTATGAGTACTCGCATTTTTAGTCTGTGTTATTTATGTAACAGCATACTTACTAAAGATAATGCTCTACGCAGTATTATTTATTTCTACTGCTCACACTGTACATTATTTATCTCGCATACTGTCTTGTGATCGTAACAGCACATTTTACTTACACCAGAAACAAGACTGTTCAATAAATCTTTTATTGAAACGCCCGTCTATTTCTTTCTGTGTAACTTGGAGAAAACTAAGCATGCACGACTGAGCTGAGTGAAATAGTTATCAATTGTTTCCACGACTCTGGGACACGTTCTGATTCTAAAGGAAACACAGTGGTCATGTTTTGCGGCTGCCAGAAACTACTCCCTTCTTGTTGTCAAGGAGTTTCTAGTGGCCTCTGAGCTAGCTGGCACAAGTAATTAAGTTTAATATACTCGATAGGGACATACTGACCTTAGTCCTATGTCAAACCTATAGGATATATTATTCCAATGCGCAGAGCCTATTAGGGAAATAGGAGCTACACTACACTACAAATGGCGAAGAGATGGAGGTGGAGCTTGCCGGCGCCCAAGATGGCTGCGTAGCTCGATAGATCCGTGGAGCCGTCGTAACATCCTTCAGGAATCCGTCATTGGTGCTCTTTAATTTGCCCGGAATCCCGCACACGCCCGTCCCGGAAGGTGCTGGGCACAAGTTGTGCCGTTTTTGGTGCTCCACGCCTGCTGCTGTGCCCTACCGCCGGGTTGGATCGCGGCGCTCCTACCCTGGGCCGCAAGCCCCGACCTCAAGTGACGTGGGGGCGGCGCCCGGGGGGAGCTCGTACTCGCCTGCTGATGCGCCGCTTGCCGAGCCGCCCCATCGCCTGAAATCCGGAGGCTGTTGCGGGAGCGCGGCGCACCATCGCTGCCCTGTGAGCGACGCCAGAGCGGTGCGGCGGCTGCGACGGGCGCTGCTGGTGGGTGTGCAACATTCGGCGCCTGCCTCTGATAGCGGGCGGCCTTGCGTGCTCCTCCCGGGGCTTGGGCCCGTTACTGTGTGTGGTCCCATCATTGCTGCCTGCACTCGCGGGGGCTCACCGCTACACCCCTGCTGCTGATCCAAGTGGTGGGCAACGCTGAATTGAGGCTTCACTGGGCTTCCGGACGCTATTGTACTGCAGACCCTGACATTGTTGTGGGCTGATGGCTGCACGGCCTTCCACTTAATTGCACTCAGCAGAGGTGGAGCAGCCTGGAGAGATTTTCCACGACCTTGGGACCCTGCCGCGCCCAGACTGGTGAGGCCTTGCGCGTGCTGCTGTGGCCCTTGAGCTGCGCATTGGAGGCTCTGTAGCGCCTTG
The DNA here is from genome assembly GCA_963921515.1 of Calotriton arnoldi. Taxonomy (NCBI): domain Eukaryota; kingdom Metazoa; phylum Chordata; class Amphibia; order Caudata; family Salamandridae; genus Calotriton; species Calotriton arnoldi. Next base: position 333,356 of record CAWUFW010011667.1, on the reverse strand, counting down.
AAGGGACTGCGGTGGGGATCTGTGGGCGAGTCTGTACAGGCGCGCTGACACAGCGGTGTACAGTGGTGGTGGTGCCTCATCTCGAGTGACTCTAAACCTGGTTGGCGCGGCCGCTCCAACAGTCTCCCTGGCCTTAAACGCAGCCCAGAGCGTTCACTCTTTAATAGCTCCCCGGCTCATCACGCACCTTGGTGCTACCTGGTGCGCTCCTGTGGTCCGCTGACGCAGCTGTAGCGGAGAGGGGGCTGGATCCCTCGGCGGTGCCCCTGGCGAGCTGCGAGGCCCTCTACTAAGTATCCTGAGGTTGGCCCCCCTGTGGGCTGCAGCACCGCACCGCTTGCCAACTAGGTGGAACCACTCGACTAATCCGCTCGGGTCAGAGGAGGTGCCCTGGTTCTCAGTTGCTGCGCCGCAATGGGGAGAGTGGACAAATCCCAACCCAAACTCTCCTTCGACCAACGCAAATCAAGAGTACGAGACGACGCGCCGGAAGATGGGGACACTGCGCAAGACTTGTCGCAAGCGGTGGCTGATGGTGGTCTTCGTGGCCTACTGGAGGCCATGGAAAAGAACCTGCAGAGCAGCTTATCGATCCTTGGCAATAAACTGGATTCCCTGTCCTATCGCATGGACAGAATGACTGAACGGATGGATAAGCAGGTGGAAAGACTGGATATGGCCGAACGCAGGGTCATGGAGGTCGAGGAGGCCCAGACTGACCTGGACGTAGAACAGAAGCAAATGGGCAAGGCGCTCCAAGTCCTGCAGGACAAGGCGGAGGACCTGGAAGCGAGGTCCCGCCGCAGTAACCTTCGTATCGTAGGCCTGCCGGAAACGACCCAGGTCGGAAACATGGAACTCTTCGTTGAAAAACTCCTGGTGACATTACTCGGAAGCGAGACTTTCTCCCCCATGTTCGTGGTGGAAAGAGCGCATCGCTCGTTAGGCCTGCGCCCTCCCCCTGGCGCTCCCCCGCGGCCCATCATCGCCAAGTTGTTGAATTATAGGGACAGGGATGCGGCATTAAAGGTGGCCCGTGAGAAACACACTTTGCAGTTCGAGGGCTCGACGATCTCTTTATTTCCGGACTTCACGATCCGCGTGCAGGAAGCGCGCCGGCAATTCGCACCCATGAAGCGACAGTTGCGGGACCAAAACCTGGATTACGCCATGTTATACCCAGCACGACTACGGGTAAATAGTCAAGGCAAATCGCGGATTTTCACGGACCCCAAGACGGTTCAAAAAGCACTGAAGGAGTGGGCAAGGGAATAACAGATGGACTCGGAGCGGAGCACTCTGGAAGGAGCGACTGGGGGCAGTCTGGATGACCAGGACTGAGAACTCGGCTGCTTAGGATACAGATAAGATGGTGTTTGGTGTGCATGATTGGGGGGCTCACAGGACTTTGACTGGGGACATGGCACTGGTGGTTCAATAGCATTGTCACGGTTGGCGGGTAATTGTGGTTGGGGGTTGTTAGGCCCTAGTACCAAATGCAGACAGGGCTGTCACGTTTTGCATGTTCTTCATTTGTTATAGTTAGATCTCACTGGGACGGTGTGGGCACAGTGATATATTTGCATGATGCGCCGTTTATTTCATGAGGACAGACGGCTACGGGAGCGCTCTGTTCCTACTAGCTAGGTTTCACCAACCTACTGGGCGGGCAACATCTGCCTCCGTGTGAAGCACACCATTGGGGACTAGTTCTGTTTACAACGTAGTTCTTTTCAGATAACTTAACTGAGTATTTTGAAAGTCAGCGGGTGATGCTCCGTGGTACTCTACCATGATGTTGGAGCATTCCTCTGTTATTTCTTTGCTGTGGTGTTGGGTGGGTGGGGAACCAAACCGTGTGTGCACAGTTGGGGAATGCATGCCGTGGGTGAGGGGGAGGGGGTTTTACAGAGACCAAAGCTGTTTGTTTTTATATATATGCACAGGATGGCCTTGACACACAGGGGTCGGAAGGCCCGACATGTAAACACACAGGTTCTGCACGGAGACAGTTCTGTACGCTTCACTTCGACCTTTACTTTTGATCCAGATGCATGCACAATCTCGTAGGTTAAAAATCCTAACTTGGAATGTCCGTGGTCTCAATGACCATAGGAAGCTGGGGAAAATTATAGCTTTTCTCACTAGACGCGGTATTGACCTGGCACTCCTGCAGGAAACACACTTGCCCCCGCACAGTGTACTGTTACAACATAGAGGGTTTCGGGGCAACATACACGCCGCGGGGTTCACATCTCATGCCCGAGGAGTATTGACATGGGTAAATCCCAGATCTGATCTCCGCCTGGAAGCACTGGATACTGACCCGGAGGGGCGCTTTGCGATTTCACGCTGCTGCGGGAAGGGGCTTGGACTGATTGTAAGTAACACTTATGGCCCCAATTTTGATAACCCTATTTTTGTTGTAAAATTGTTAGAGAGCATGAGTCGCTATGGCACAGGTCCTTTACTCTGGGGGGGAGACTTTAACTGCGTGCTAGACCCCACTTTAGACAGGTCGGGTGGACCGCTTAGACGTCCATCCGCCTCTGCCCGGTCTATCATGTCCGCCATGACCCAACTAGACTTATGCGATGTGTGGCGCACGTGATCACAGGGCCCGGGAGGCTACACGCACTATTCAGCCTATCATGACCTCCACACTAGGATTGATTATTTATTCCTTTCAAGGGATTGGCTCGCACTGATCCGGGACTGCGAGGTTCTGCCTCGCACGCTGTCGGATCATGCCCCCATACAGATTGATTTGGACACCCCGCGCGCGGTTATACCTCCCTTTACTTGGAGGTTCCCCCGTACTCCTTATTAGACCCCGTCTTTAAGGCGGAACTGGCTGAAAATATAGAGACATTCTTTGAGGTTAATGTAGGCTCAGTCGACTCTTTCGCCACAGTGTGGGAGACTTTCAAGGTGTATATTCGTGGTCTGGCCATGGCCAAACATTCTGGTGTCCTCCGCACAATCCGTCAGCGCCTCACAGACCTTGAATCCACTTTAACCACCCTGGAGCAACAATTACTAGCGGGGGCGACGAAAGTGTTACACAAGACCTACACTGACCCTGGAGGAGTATAATTCGACGGCGGACACCGAGTTACGGCATCTCGGCAAATATGCGACAGCTCGCATATACGGGGAGGGTGACCGCCTGGGGTCGGTACTTGCTTCCCTATTAAAAACCAGAAGAGAGAAGTCCAATGTTACAACTCTAAACGACGCTGAGGGGATACCACTGACGGATCCTCTTGACATAGCCAACAGATTTAAGCAATACTATGCATCCCTGTATAGCTCGGAGGGCGGTTGCGATGATGACGCTATCTTAGATTACCTCACGCATATTAAATTACCTTGGCTATTGAATGGGCATAGGGAATATCTTATGCGTACGCTGGAAGTGGACGAAATAACCTCAGCTTTGGCTGGAATGAAAGCTAATAGTGCTCCTGGGGTAGATGGCCTTACTGTATCATTCTACAAAGAGTTCAGGGACCTGCTGATTCCACATCTACAGACCCTGTTCGAGGAAATCATTGAAACGGGCATACTCCCTCCTACTATGCGGGAAGCACTGATCGTTGCTATCCTAAAACCCGAGAAACCCCCGTCTGCTTGCAGTTCTTATAGACCACTATCGCTCCTCAATGTCGACACTAAAATTTATGCTAAGGTTTTAGCGAACAGATTATCTCCTCTTGTGCCGCTGCCGATATCTCCAGAACAAGCTGGCTTTGTTCCTGGGAGAAACCTCACTTACAACCTAAGAACCGTATTTGGGGCTATACAGCATACTCGACAGGACACCCAAGCTGTGGCGGTCTTCCTTGACATGGAGAAAGCATTTGATTCGGTGGAGTGGAAATTTATGAAGCATGTATTGACCAGAATGGGGCTGGGAAGCGTCTTTTTACAAATGCTGGGAGTGCTTTATAACTCGCCTACAGCTAGAATAAAAATTGGGGATCTGGTCACGGACCCTATTTATATCACCAGAGGTACGAGACAGGGGTGCCCGCTCTCCCCATTGTTAAATGCCTTGGTGGCCGAACCCCTTGCTTGTGCGATGAGGGAATATCATAGCTATAGGGGCATACGATTTCCGACATACAATCTGATTATATCCACCTATGCAGACGACACTTTGTTATACGTCAGAAACCCCGATCAGAATCTCTCGACGGTGCTACGCGAGGTAATTCTGTTTGGGACCAGGTCAGGTCTCAAGGTGAATTGGAATAAATCACTTATCTTCCCACTCACGGCTGAGACAGTCCAATTCGCACCAGACTACCCCTTAGGTTGGACGACAGACCCAGTCCGGTACTTGGGCATCAAGGTACACACTGATTCAGAGGTGGTTTTTAAAGAAAATTACGGGACAGCGATCTCCAAATTGGAAGATGACGTGGACAGGTGGATACAGTTACCCCTGTCCCTTGTGGGTAGAATCTCTATTATGAAAATGGTGGTGCTACCACGGTTTTTATTCCTATTCACTAACATCCCTCTTGTCCTGCCGGTTTCCTTCTTTTGGGTGCTGACATCTCTGATGGTTCGTTTAGCTTGGGCTGGGAAGACCGCTAGAGTCAGGTGGGACATACTCACACTCCCATACAGCATGGGCGGACTGGGAGCGCCGGATCTAGAATTATATTATAGGGCTGCACAGGGTGCTCATGCTCATCACTGGATACATGGTCCCATGGACGCCCCGCATTTTCAGATAGAACAGGTGGTTGCGGCCCCGACTCCGTTGCCGGCGCTTCTATTCAAGCCTCAGGATCGTAGGACAGGGATTCTAGACTCGATTAATGCAACAACCCACGCCTGGTATAATCTTCTGAAGTTACAAGCTGGCGCCGTACTTTATTCCCCTATGACACCGCTAGACTGGTGTTACTGGTTGCCCCCGTGTAGGGAAACAGGGGTGGTTCGGGCAATGAAAGCGATAAACATCCACACGATAGGGGCGTTATTTGACGAAGGCAAAGCAAAATTGCGGGAAGATGCAATCCCGGAGGGTAGTATGGCGACTTCACTAACCCTATTTCAATTCCACAGGGTGAGGCATGCACTTAGAGATATATTGGGTCCAGAGCTGGAGGAGCCGCCGGAGGTGGCGCCACTCACATATGTGAACAAGGCTGCTTCGCCGATACGCATAGTCTCAAGAATATATAACATAGCGCAGGGCTATAGGGCTAACCATTACACGAAGGCTCGTCTTGCTTGGCAGACAGACCTGAACCGGGTACTGGATGACTCCACTTGGAAGTATTGCTGTGAAAACACGAAGAGAGTATCATTAAATGGGCGTCATCGGCTGATACACTTTAAGTTTTTAAATAGGGTATATTACACGCCAGAGAGACTACACAGGTATGGATTAAAAAAAAAAAAAATGGCGAAGAGATAGGTGATAAGTAACCCGAAGAATGACCGTGCTCTCCCCGAGTTTGCTGTGGTCCAAGCACTGAATTGATGCTTCATGCACATGGAAACAAAGCGCAACTCCAACCGCTGTAAAGCAAGTGAAGACAACGCAAGTGTTGCAAAGAATTTACACATTGATGGTTAGGACTTGCTGGTCAAGCCATATATAAAGGTACCGCGCTGCCACGCAAGATAAAATTGTACACTATACAGAGGGTTAAAGTTGAAAGTAGATTCAACCTGGTTTATGAAGCGCAGCCGCTGATAATCATAACTTGCAAACTAAATCTGCGAACAGAAGCTCTGCAAGGTGGAGATCAACCAGGTGTTATAAAATACAAATTGACATTTAACTAAAAGAAATGAATGACTTACTGAATGCCCTGAAGAAAGTCATCATACTACTGCACTCAGTGAAGTTGGCTGAAGGAGAAGGGTTGTGCGTACAGAGCTGTACAAGTCTGAAGCGATCCATTCACAAAGTTGCCGAGTGGGGCACAGAACAACTTCAAGGGTAGTCAGAAAATAAGGAGCCAAGAACAACTCTCAGAATAGTGACATTTTTCAGATAGCTGCAAAGAAAGTCACATTAAAGATGAGTCAGAGGCCAGCTAGGCGCATGGTCTTACAGATGAGTTGCAGACACCCAGTCAATTTCCACACTGGTCTACAATGATGCTGCGTTCCTGAAACCACCACTACCTTTCGATACCGCCAAAATCAAAATATTGGCAAAAGATGGACTGCATGCATGGATGGAGACATTTGATGACTATATTGATGCACTTGAAGAGACTGATAACAAAAAAGATTATGAAGTATCTCAAAAATCTTGCTTGCGATGGTGTGAAAGAAGTCATAAAGAAAATGCAGAGAGCTGACAAAGAGATTACATATTGTCAGATTAAAGAAATGCTGAATCTCAAATTCAATCCAGTACCAAATGATGATTGCGAAAGATACATTTTCAGTCAAAAAGTTGGTGAAACCATTGATGAATTTATGGAGAGACTTGATACACTCATCAAACACTGTAAGTTCAACGAATTTAATGATGAGGAAGCTGTGCGACTTAGTGTTATTGATGGATGCTTGTCAGATTCATTCAGACGAAGAATGCTGAGAGAAACTCTTAGTCTGGAGCAAGTGTTGATGGCTGCCAGAGCTGAGGAGCGTGCTGAAAGACAATCCACTGACGTTGGAGGCCGGAGGTGCCCAGAGGGAATCAGTTATGAGGATGAAAGTAAGCCAAAACAAAAGACTGAAGGGCACAAAGTGCTGTCTACAAGTAAAAAGAAGTTGTGTTTTAGATGTGGATATTTGTTTCCACACCAAGGTAAATGTCCTGCCATTGGACAGATATGTAAAGGCTGTGAGCAAGAGAACCATTCTGTGACAGTTTGTAAAGCGAAGGCAAAACAAGTGCATCAAGGCACAAAGACAAAATGACCACCAGAGCATTGCAGAGCAATGTTTGGCGCAACCCCACAAGGCCAAGAGGCAACATCAATTGAGGCAAATTGACCCTGAACAAAGTCTATTGTCATCTAAATCTTCATCAAACAGTTCGTCTGTCTCAATATCAAGGGAAAGGGAGGGGGAGGAAGATGGTTGTGCCATGTCAATGTTTACCTCAGAGAAATGTGTGCATGCGAGGGAAAATGTCAGTGAAAGACAAGTTGACATGCCAAAGCACCAAAGTCATACAAACATTGTCCGAAAATGAAATTAAAAATAAATGACTGCTTGATACCTTTCATCATCGACAGTGGTGCATCAATAAACATAATGACAAATACAATGAATTGTATCCATTGCCTCAACTTACGTCATTGAAAACCAAAGTGTATATTTGGGCCGCATCGACGCCCATTAAAAGTCAAGGTTCATTTGAAGCGACATTGAAACACAAGAAAACAAAGGTGTATGGGCTCATCCATGTGCTTCAAGGTACAGTGACAAGTGCCTGTCTGTTCAGTTTCAGTACCGCTGCGGGTAAGGGACTGATTTCTGTGAATTACAATATGAATGCCCACCACGAAATAGTAAGTCCATGTTAGACTTGGCATCTTTTGGCGTGTTTCCCCTGAGTTTTTGCTTTCTGACCTCCCGGTTTTGACTCTGTTTTTGCTGGCATAGTGTTTCTGTGCACTTTTCTCACTGCTGATCAGTGGTAAAGTGCAAGTGCTCCTGTGGTAAATTGTGTTATGGAGTGGTGTTTCCATGATTGGCCTGTTTGATTTATGTGTCAGTCCCTAGTAAAGTGCACTGCGTGTGCCAGGGCCTGTAAATCAAATGCTGTTGGTGGGCTGCAGTACTGGATTGTGCCACCCACACAAACAGCCCGTAAAAGGTAACTCTGGCCTGCCATTGCAGAGCATGTGTGCAGTCTGGTACTGCCATGTCGACTTGGCAAGTGCACCCACTTGCCAGGCCCTAACCTTCCCTTTTCTTACATGTCAGTCACCCCTCAGGTAGGCCCAAGGTACCCCTGTGGGCAGGGTGCAGTGTATGTGAAAGGTAGGACATGCCCTGGTGTGTGTGGCATGTCCTGATAGTGAATTATTGCCCATTTCGTTTTTCACTATTGCAAGGCTACCTGTTCCCCATAGGACAGAAAGGGGAGTTTGTTTATAACATCTTATAAACATAACTGGCCCGGGGAATTAGGTAGGAAAATAGAGTTTAGTATGCCTGAACTCAGAATCTAAAGATGCATCTTTTAGTGAAGGTGATTTTTACATTCTATGGTTGAAAATACCACTTTTAGAAAGTAGGTATTTTCTTGCTCAGTCATCCCGTGTGCCTCTGCTGGAATGTGGATTGCCTGTCTGGGTTTTGGATGACAGAAGGCTGGGGAGCAGGAGTGGCTCCAGATAGTCTAGGTGGGTCAGGAAAGGGCTGAATAGGCCTGGGCTGCTATTGGGGAAGGGGGAGGAGATTTCCTTGCACCTCAAAGGGCCTGGTCTGCCTCTGACCATGCCGTCTCCCCCTCCTGCCAGGAAGTCACACCAGAGAAGGCAGAACTGGTTCTGGCTGGGCACAGACACTCTCTGCCTAAGAGATCAAAGGATTTTGGGATATATATATTGGGGCCCAGACCCCTGAACTTTAGAACTCTTTTGGACCAAGAAGACTGCCAAGAAGAAGAGCTGGGGAAGCTGTGAAGAGGAACTACCACTTTGCTGTGTGCTTTGCTGTGTTGGCCTGCAGTGGCTGCTTCTGTCTTGGGCAGTGAAAGGACTGGACTGGACTTTCTGCAATCTACTTTTGTGAGTTTCTCCAAGGGCTTGAGGTAGAGCTTGCCCCCTGTTCAAGAAGTCTCAGGAACAGCAAAGACTTCAAGTTCTTCTGCACTCAGCACTGGGGACTGTGTGTTTTGTGCTGCAACAGAAGAAAAAGCAACCCGACGCCGTCTACGACGCCGCTGCCGACTATGTGTCCTGAAGGCACTGCAGACGGCACCGCTGCAACGCCGCAACGCGACCCTGGTCTCACCGACGACGCCTGCTGACGCCGCCACCGAGCCGCTGCTCGCACCGCGACCTGTGGGCACCGCACTCCACACCGCCTCGCTTCACGACGACGCCTTGGTAGCCCCGACGCCGCCGCTCGATGCCGAAATCTACGCCGCTGCTTGCACCGTGGTTTAAGGGCACCACTCGTAAAGTTACATGACGCACCGCCCTCATCCTGCACCGCAGCCTTGGCCTACCGGCGCCGGCGCCATTGACTCCCGTTCATCAGCCGACGACAGCGCTTCAGCAACAACGACGCCGCTGCTTGCACCGCGACCTGCCAGCACCGCGACGAGCACCGCATTCACTTCGCACCGTGACCCTGGTCTCACCGACGACGCTATCTGATGCCGCCACCGAGCCGCTGCTCGCACCGCGACCTGAGGGCACTGCACGCCACACTGCTGCACTTCGCACCGCAGCACCCGACGGCTACCGACGCCAGCGCTCCTGACTTCAACAGAGAGGAGTTCGATCTACAACGCGTGTGACTTTGAGGGCCCCGACGACTCCTGCACCGACTTCCGGAACCGACGCCTGCAGACGCCGTGCTTTCGGAAGCTCAATGAGAGGTCGCCGACGCCCTGTATTTCTAAAAGGTACTGTTTGCGGGTCTTCCCGACACCATAGCTGGCCCGCGACGCCGCGGTCAGCCAGAACTGTTTGGATTTGTTTGTTCACGACGCCGTGATAGCCCTCGATGGAGCTATCGACATCAAGGAACTGTTTTTCAAGCACATTTTGATAACTGAAGATTTTTAAGTACTGTATTGTGGATTTTTATCGTTTTTGGTCTTGTCTTAAGTATATAAAAATATTGGATATTTTTCTAAACTGGTGTGGTGTCCTTTTGTAGTGCTTACACTGTATTACTGTTGGTTATGTGCAAATGCTTTACACACTGCCTCTAAGATAAGCCTGACTGCTCGTGCCAAGCTACCAAGGGGGGTGAGCAGGGGTTATTTTAGGAGTGTAACTCCTTTATCCTGACTAGAGTGGTTGTTTCTGCCTGGCTTTGGCACATGCCCCAGCCTACCAAAAATCCCATTTCTAATAGTCCATTTCTTTCATTGTTAATGGTTTGATAAAGCTAAAGACTATGGGGCATATTTACTAGAATGGTGGCTTAGGACAGTGCAGCAAGCTACCTTGCTGCATTGCCGTGCATCACAGGTAAAGGGCAGGAATGCACTGTACTTACCCAATTCAACGCATTCCTGTTATTTCCCCCTGTGCTAGCGCCATTTCCGCAGCCTACCGCCAACGTAGGCACCCTTGCACCATGGTGCAAAGGTGCCTGCATTACAGGCAGGATACTTTTTGTGCACGAAGGGTCACCTTTCTGCACAAAAATAATCCAGAGAGGCGTTTTCCTCTTTCTATGTGTGCTACAGAATGCAGCACACATAGAAAGAGGAAAAAATGTAGAGAAATAAAGTTGTTTCTCCTCGTTATGCCTCATCTGGGGAGGCGTACGATTTTGACGCCTTCCCAGGTTTACAAATCGTTGTAAATCTGGGAATGCATCAAAAACCATGGCAGTTTCGTGGGAATATCGACCCCCAACACCCATGGAACACCTACCTTGCGCAGAGTAAGGCAATGCAGCAATTGGCGCTGCGTTGCATTACTCCATTGTGGGAAAGAGCCTGACAACGACTCTATGATAGCCCACCACTTACCTGGAATAGATACGCCGACCCTACCGCCGAAGATCCGGAGTGCGTCCCAAAACTGGAGAGGAGACAAAAGAGTTAAAGTATTCCCACCCTCTCCCATGAAGGAGGAAGGAGGAGACCATCAGGGAGAGCACCAATCAGAGAGCCAACAAGGAGGAGCAGAAGGCCTCTCTCCGGAACAGGAAGCGCCGGAGTTGGAGGTCAAGAGGTGGAGCCAAGGAACGTGAGGAGGCACCAAGGAAGAAGACCAGGGCAAGAGACCGGCGAGCCGAGAAGATGGGCAGGAAAGCGAACCCGGTGACGATGAACCACCCGAAGAGTGGAGTGAAGACTGGTGGGTCCCCCCCAGGAGGAGCGCAATAACCGCCGCAGCTCCGGAGTGTTGAGGCTAGGGGCGGTGAGTGAGCGAGAGAGTTTTTTTCCTTTTTCTTTCTTTTTCGGGTTTAGTTTTGTTGGACGGAAGGGAGCAGGGCAGTAAAAGAAGACTAAGGGAAGGGGGGGGAGTTGTGCCAAACGAGGAACGCACACAAACCTTACCCACTACCTCACGCGGCCCAATAGAAACGGGCAAAGGGAAAAGAAATGACACGAAAGCATGAATGGGCAAAGAGGCCACAAGAAATATAGAAAACAGAACAGAGTGGCATAAGTGGAGCCCAAAAGGGGCAGAGTCAGGCACAGGGCACACCAGTGGGCATCTTAGGATTTGGCCCTTAGACTAGACATCCCCCCTTTTGGTCCTGGTCATAGCCGCTGACCCTCGGTACTCATAGAGGGTAGAGAATGGAGGGAAGGGCCATAAAGAGGTCCTAGAGTGTGGAAAGAAGGACCATAGAGAGGTCCTAGAAAACTAGTTGTTTTTTCTCCCATTTCTCTTCTTTTTCTTACATTCCCCCTACTGTATATTGGCATTTATTTGTGAGTAAGAGCGAGAGGACCCTGCACAACCATCACTTACCCCCTAGAAAGCGTGCACGTTCGCTCATGGCACCTTTGGGTGTGGTGCAAGGTACTCTCCTAAACTGAAAATAACCCCAAGATACTCACCATTCCTCTGTCTTCTTCTCCCGAGCATCCTGGGGGGATTCCCTGCCTGGAAATCTGGAACAGAGAAGAAGAAGAAGAAAGTGATCAAGCCAAAGCCTTTGGGACTCCAAAAAGAAAAAAAGGAAAAGAAGAGACAAAGGAACATCCCTCAGCTTCCGTATTACCTGTAATACTCAGTTCAGTGAATAAAAAACTAAATTGAGAAACACATAAAGCCTCCTAGCTTCTATTTCCGCCCATCCCTCCCACATCCATATTTGTGAAGCCTGTAAAGCCACGCAAAGTGGCTTTGTGTGGCTACATAAATATGACTTGGGGCTTTGGGCCGTGCACGTACCACATTGCGCGGTGCAAGCACGACAGAAGGCCCTTGTAAATATGCCCCTATGAAAGTAAAGTTACACATTATTGACAATGTCCGTCCTGTTGCTCAGAGACAAAGACGAGTTGCTTTTCATTTACAAGAAGCTGTTGAAAAAGAACTTGAATCGTTACTTAAGCATGACATTATTGAGAATTCATCTGGTCCGACCCCATGGGTTTCTCCCACAGTACTTGTGTCCAAAAAGGACACTGAAGGAGCTGTACACCTATGTGTTGATATGCTCCAAGCAAACAAGACAATTGAACGAGAACTACATCCAGGTCCACATATTGCTTAGATGATAACGCAATTAAATGGTGCAAAGGTTTTCTCTCGCCTTGATTTAAATAAAAGTTATCATTGGCTGGAACTGAAAGAAGATTGCAGATATATTACAATCTTTTCTACACATGTCGGTCTGTTTTGATATAAAAGACTCTGTTTTGGTATGTCATCAGCTGCAGAACTTTTCCAAGACGTCATTTGATGTGTCATACAGCTGGTTGTGAATGCATTCAACTATAGCGATGACACTGATTTTCGGAACTACACAGAAGGAGTATGATAAAGCTCTCACCCAAGTATGTCGCTTACTGACTAATGCAGGCCTGACTTTGAACACAGACAAGTGTGAGTTCCAGAAAATAAAGTTACAATTCTTTGGCCATATCTTTTCTGAGGGGGTATGACACCTGATCCAGCAAAGTACAAGCACAGTCAGATGCTGATCCCCCACAAGATGTTTCTATGATCCGTTCATTTTTTGGCATTGACAGTTACTGTTCAAGATACATACAAGACTTTGCCACCATAAGCGCTCCCTTACGAGAGTTAACAAAGAAAAAGTTTATATTTCAGTGGTCACAAGAATGTGAAAGCAGTTTCAAAAAAATCAAACACATCATTGAAACTGCTACTGAAATATCCTATTTCAATCCAAAGCTTCATACAGAGGTTGTTGTTGACGCTAGCCCTGTTGGGTTAGGTGCAATCCTTGCACAGCACAGCCCCCATGCTCTAAGGCATATTGTGGCATATGCCAGTAAAAGTTTGCCCCAAATGGAACATACTTATTCTCAACCGAGAAAGAAAGTTTGGCCGTGGTTTGGGCTTCTGAACATCTCCATGTCTTCCTATATGGAAAGCCTTTTACGCTGGTAACTGATCATCAAGCTTTTTTAACTATATTTGGTAATCCAAAAGTCAAGATGCCTCCTCGCATTGAACGAAGGAGACTCCGATTCCAAGAGTATGATCACACCATTGTACATCGTCCAGGGAGGGATCAAAACCATGATGACCACTTTTCCAGAGTGCCTACACAAGGTCAAGTAACTCCATCCAAGACAGCTGAAGCCTACATTAATTTAATGGAAAAGTCAACTACGCCAGCTGCCATATCATTATCCCAGAGCATCACTGCCCCAGCCATAATAGTGACATGCTGAAGTTGAAAGATATAATTACACATCAGTCGTGGAACCGACACGTTTGACCTCTCACCAGTGATTGTGAATACCAAAATTACAAAAATGTTAAAGATGAACTGTCTATAACTCAAGAAGGAGTTATACTGCGAGGGTCGAGAATCCCTAATTCTGGAGAATTTAAGACAGAAAATAACTGAAGTGGCTCATGAAGGACATCATGTTATTGTTGCCACCAAGAGAGCTCTCCAGTTTGGTTTCCATACTTAGATGAGAGGGTTGATAAGGAACTTAAGGTCTGCCATCTATTTAACTGCCTCTCTACAAACATTACTCAATATACTTTTACCACTCCCTAAGCATGCATGGGAGAGAATAGACATTGATTTCTTTGGTCCACTCGACAATGCACATCATGTGATGGTAATTGTGGATGAGTACTCCTGATTTCCATTAATAGAGGATCTCTCATCCTCAATTCATGAGCGAGTCATTGAGAAACTTGACCACATTTTTGCAACATGGGGTGTTCCAGTCATTTTAAAGTCTGATGATGGCCTGCCATTCAACAGTCGAGAATTCAAGGATTTTCTGGAGTATCTGAACATAAAGAATCAGAAGAGTACACCTTTGTGGCCCCAGGCCAACTGGCTTTTTGAGCATTTTATGAGTACGCTAAAGAAAGCACTACAGTGTACAACTCTTGAGAGGCTCAATTTACAAACGGTGTTGAATTCCACCCTATGAGCCTACCGTTCAACACCTCTCTCAACCACGGCGAAAGTCCTATGACTTTGATGTTCGGGAGAGTAATGACAACCAAGTTACCTCAATGAACCAACAAAAGAGAAGGAGGTGACAATACAACTCGAATGAAAGACGTGGTTAATAAGGAAAAGATGAAAGCCTATGCCGACAAGAGGCGAATTGCAAAGAACATTGCGTTTAAGACAGGATATCTAGGGATCGCTCACCAACTGCCAAGTAGAAAATCTGATGCTCCATATGATGCTGCACCTTTCCCCGTTGTGTCCAGCAAGGGACATATGGTGATTGCCCAGCATCCCTGGAAGTCTATTACCCGAGACTCTTCTCACTTACAGCATTTGATTCACCGGTCTTCTGATCAAGATGTTGAAAGAAAGACTGAACCTGAAAAGCCAGTGATGTTATTTCTTCACCATCTTCAAAGATCTCTGACAATGAAGATAACAGCTCCCAGCTTTCAGTAACCATATCAGGTCGAATAATTAAAGCGCCAAGAAGGCTGATTGAAGAAATTTGATTGTGTGTGTGTGTGTGTGTGTGTATATATATATATACATGGCGACAAAGGAGGAATAAAATAATCTGACAGCACGAACCTGGGTCTGTGTCCGTACTTGGATGTATCCTGTTTGCGGCGGAGAAGCAACTAATATATATATATATATATATACATATATATATATATATATATTTGTTGATTTGTAAAAAAAATTAAACTTTTTTATTTGACAGAATGGGAAATGTAGTGTCTTGCGATATTCTATGAAGGAACCCTTTTGGCTCCTAATGGACTCCTTAGAGCTGTGACGTAGGTGTTAGAGTGCAATGCCATGAAAGCTTGCTCTAGAATGAAAGTTCACAGTTACACGCAGCAGAATAAAGACGTGTAATACTAAGCTCCATGTGTGCCGTGGTCATTGGTGGGTACCCAGGCTGGGAAGATGCTAAGGGGGGTCCCTCAGTGGACCTTGCAGTGGGCCCCTGAGGTTTCATTGCATCATTGAATTCTGTAGATCCTTTCTCAGTTCCCCCAATCTCTCTCTTTCACTCCTCCACTCCAGCAGAAGCCCAGAGTCCAGTCTTTCAAACCACAACTGCACAGTGCTATATCACTCCTTCTGATCTTATGACCATATAGGGTCAGAAGGAGAGATGCATAGGGTTTTACCTTTGTTAGGCAAAGGAAATCAGAGTACTGGCGCTGCCTTGTGGTCTAGATGCAGTAGCTGTATCACAAATGTACGGTTTAATCCTGCTACAACTTACAAATCACAGAAACCTTTCCTGTTCTAGCAGTTTCAAATGTTGCTCTGTGGCAGCCCCTGGGCAATCCATCACTTTCCATCGCAGCACGTTTTGGAAATCTATCTGAGGCACAACACTTGGTCTAAGTCTGGGTCTGTGTGTGGTTGGAAACCCATAGTCTGCTTTCTTTTTATTGAAAAAAACCCAGACTGACTCTCACATCCTACAACAACCCAATTGATACACGTGTGAACGGGTAGGCACATTTCAGGAAACCAAAACCAAAGGTGAAACATAGGGGAGGCCAGCCTCTCACTCGCCAAGGAACGTCTCTGCAATTATCTAGTACAATTGTTACTGAGAAATTGAAAATAAAGGTCTTTTTCTCGTTTTCATCATAATGCGGAGAAAATCTTCCCACCCCATTATTGGATCTGACAGGGCAGACTTTTATCAGTCGAATTCACCCCACTGCATTCTTACAGAAGGATTACGTCATTCTTTATGATCATTCACACACATCTCAAACCTGTTTTGCTACCTTTGTCATCTGCTTTTATTAAAACCTCAACTCAAAGCAGCAAGTGATGTTACATGAATATTCATGGTGGAGGTGCCACTTTAATGTCTGTAACTAGGTCTGTGGGTGTACCATCTTTGGCGAAAAGAAGGCTTGAGCAGTGTACCTGTTGAAGCTTCCCTCATAGAGACACAAATGTCGAAATAGAATTGCCTTTTAGAGAAATAATTCAGCTTGGAGTCAGATTTTTTAGGTTACTGTAGAGAACAGTAAATGCAAGGTGTAAGGGAACACAGAACTAACTATTCAAAACAAATGTAAAATGATTTAAGCAAGACTCAATGAAAAAGTTGACAATAAGCTAGTATTCGGAAGCTCTGGATTTTTTCCCCCAAGATGTCTCCAAGTTTTGAAGCATATTGCCCTTGCTGACCTTCTTTCTATTTGAATCTTTTTCGGATCTTTTCTGTTCTTTCTAATTTTACCTAACCTTTGTGGTCAATAAGTATGTTTGCATTCTCTTATGCTTTGAGTTTTCTGAGTTGCTCGATGGTTTGGAAATTCGGTATTCTTACACATGGGGACTGAGTCAGACACCTTATTGCGTCCTGATGATGGTCTTGTGCATGAAAGGCACAATGAGACCGAAACATCAACTAACCATATTGAAAGAGCTATGAATAGTTGCAACTTATCTAAATTCTATAATATGAATTTACAATTCATGTATTCATATAATTTGTCAATAATATTGTATCTAATTTCATAGTTGAGACACAAGTAAACTCTGCAATTATCTATAAATTTGTGAATTATAATAATTGTAATTGTTACTGAGAAATAGAAGATAAAGGCCATTTTCTCATTATGATTGTAATGTTCAGAAAATCCTCCCACCCCATTATCTATTCTTATACGTAAACATTGCATGGAGTCGAACTTACCCCACTGCATTCTTATGAGAAGAAATACAACATTCTTTGTGATCATTCACACACATCCACAACCTGTTTTGCTACCTCTGTCAAATGCTTTTATTTATTTTTTTAATACCTACATTCAAAGCAGCAAGTGATACTACTCACATTTTCATTGTGGAGGCGCCGGTCTAATGTATTTTACTTGGTCTGTGGGTTTGCCATCTTTGCTAAAAAAAAGCCTTGAACAGTGGACATGTTGAAGCTTTAGACAGACAATCTTCGAAGTATGAGAACATTTTATTATAATACTAAAGCTAGGTCAGATTTATTAACTTACTGTTGGAGAACAGTGCAAGGGAACACAAAAGTACTTATTCAAAACAAAAGTCAAATGATTTCAGCATGGCTCAAATGAAAAAGCTGATAACCAGCTGGTATTTGCAAGCTCTAGATTTCTTCCTCCGAGCTGTCTCTAAATTTAGAAGTGCACCCCTTTGCTGAACATCTTTTTTCAGATTGTTTCTGTTCTTGCTAAATTTCCCTAACCTATGTTTTCAATGAGAAGGTTTCCATTTTCTTATACTTTCGGTTTACTCAGTTGCTCAATGGTTTAGAAATTCAATATCCTTAGATGTGAGGACTGGTGGTCCAGTCCCCTGATTGTGTCCTGCTGATGGTCTTGTCACAAATGCCACATTCAGACCGAAACATCAACTGTCCATGTTGAAACAGCTATGAATTGCTGCAACGTATCTAAGTTTTATAATAAAAATTCACAATTCATTTTTTCATATATTTTGTTTTGGTCCTCATACACACATTCTGTTTTTTTATTGCATTTTATATTTATAGTAGTAGTGTCTGATTACTTTCACTGAGAGCTCTCACGTTGTTATTTATTGTAAAGCATAGTAACCCTGTGTGACCACCAATACAATAGTTGTCCATATTACCATTTGTACTGAATCTTTTTTCTGTTGACTGTACATCCAATTCATTATTTTAGTGGACAAACATCTTTGGGTCTATCTAGATATTGTATGAGTCATAACAAATTGGTTAAAAGATTTCTTTTAGAATTCCTTCTTTATTCGAAGTGTCTGTATTCTAATTCCTTGAGGGGTGCACGTGGCCCCCCATCCTTTTAGCATAGCCAGTAATTGGCTATTGTCCCTCCAGGTGGAACAGATCCTTACAATCCAGCAGCCAACCAGTGCCCTTTGTTATACAGGAAGGCGCTGATATTTCCATCCACGGTCAGTTGAGTACACCCTGCTTGTTATTTTGTGGTTTTCCTGAGTCTTTTCAAATACTGTCCTCGCCCGTGACGCACTTTAATTCGTTCGGACTTTACTGCAATGCGAGAAAAAAAATATATATATTTTTTAGAATTTCTATTACTCGGGTAATTTATTTTCATTCACTATGTGGCTTGTTGTAAAGAATGCTTGTGGTCCAATCAATTATCAATTAAACAAAAACTACAAGACTGCACACGCACCTTATTTTCAAAGAATAGTGCAATGCTGCAATCTACTGGGATAGGCTATAAACTACTTTGGTTCTAGACACAAACATGCAAAATATTGCAAATACTTTCAAATGAGTGAGCGGGCCGGCTTTAAGGCGGTGCGGTGCACCAGGCGCTGATCTCATGAGAGTCGCTGTGTTCAGAAATAAGTTTTGCTTTTTAAAAGCACTTGCTTGTTTCATGCATCCAGCAGTTTTTATTTAACAATAAAAATGTCAAGATAACGCAGGTGGTTAATGTTTCTGCTGGAGACAGATCGAAGTTTTGTCCAGTGACAGTTTTGACTCATAAAGTAGCGCAGAGGGTTAATACGCCTGCTGCAAAGAACTTCTACATGCAGATCACAGAACAGTAATCCTCATTGTTTTTTGCAACATTTCCTATATACTGATTTTCACACGTAAGGTGTGTGATGTAAAGTGCTCTGACACCCTAGGCTTGGTATGAGTAGCTCTATAAAACAAAAGAAATGCATGTGAGAGAGGGGTTGCAGAGAGATTAGTGGCACTGTTGGAAGGTGGCAGTGAGGGAATCTATGGAAAAGCAGGTCATGGGGGGCGGGGTGCAAAAAGATTGTTGCACCAGGCTCCTCTAACACTAGAGCACACCCTGGTAAGTCATCAATGTTTTCAATCAGCTCAGGTATGAAAGGATCTAAGTATAAAATGGGAGAATCAATAGAAAACATTTTCAAAGACAAACATTTGTAGTAAAAAAAATGCTATCATAGTGAAACGCACAACAGCTATAACGAGTCAAAGAAATACTTGCTTATCCGTGATTTATTAGGTAGCACCTTCCCTTTTCAGACCCCTTCAACAGTGACCAAGTTAACATGCAAAATACATCAAATATTACATTCTCTCCAGTAACGGTTGTTTCAGTTTACAGGCAATTATCAACTCCATCTTTTATGCAGTGTATATTTTTTAGTGAGTTTCATACATGCATTTTGTCTCTCTCTACTAAGTTACTGCAGGCCTCTTAGGATGATGCACAGTTTTCAGGTCGAGACTAGCAGCACACCTGCGCTGCTCTGCGAGGCATGCTGTATTCACTTCTACGGGCTTTGGTCACATCCTCGCTGCAGATTGGTTTATGTCTGTGTTGTTCCCAAAAGCTTCATTCTCTATGGTTTCTTGTCGTTATATGTCTCACCTTCTCATGTGTTGCTCCTTCCCTGGAGTATTGGCCTGTTAAATGTCCCCCTAATCTTTTGTTTATTTCTGGTTTGTTGGTGCACTCATTTTTCTTTGTTCACCCGATACTGTAGTTCATGAAGGACTTGTGCCTGGTGCTCTGAGAGCTTTGTCTGCCTCACCCCTCCCACCACGTTATTTGTATTATTTAAGTTTATTTCTCTGCAGCTCCGTATGTTGCACCACATTTTGCTAGGCATGAAGCGTGTGGAAAGCGCTTCCCCCTTCAAGAAGAAGCACTTCCAAGAAGAGCGCTTTGCCTCACCCCTCCCCTCCCGTCACGTTATTTGTTTAATTTTTTTCCTTTCGTATTTTGATATTGTTTAAGTTTATTTCTCTGCAGTTTTGTGTGTTGCACTACATTTTACAAGCAACTAGCACGTGGCCAGTGTTTGATGTCCCTTTATATTCAGCGTGTGTTGGGCACTTCACTTGTGGAACTCACCTGGACTTTGTCCCCTCACCTGGAGTGCGGAAGTGACGTGTCGGAGCAGAGAGCAGAGCACGGAGCAGAGAGCGAGCAAGGCGGCAGCAGCAGCAGCAGCAGCAGCGGTGGAGCAGTGGTGCGGCGGTGTGAGAATTGGGTCTCGAACATCTCAAAAACAGTACTCCACACCCCCGTAGCCGCAAGCCGCAACCTCTAATCCAGCACGCCAGTCTGCCGGTCTGCCAGCGCATCCAGCAAGCCCTCCAGCCGTGAACCAAGCCAAGCCCACAACAGCAAGTTGCAGTGAGTGAAAAGCAGGAGCGCCGCGACGTACTTTCCCCCCCAGGAAGACGTCTTATCAGCTGTGGCCAGGGGCAATTGAGCAGCCGATCAGGAGCCGATCAGCACTGGGGAATCGCACCGCCAATGCCTATTCTATGCCTACATTGTGCCTGCTCCTAAAAGCCTTTACCTGCTGGTCTGCCGCCCCGCACCGAGAATCGAGACTCTACGTGGTAAGCGGACAGCGGGGGGCATGCGGCAGCTTTGCAGCTTTGTGCAGAGGACACACACACCTGGCCGTGGCAGCCTAGCCTGCTGCTGAGAGAGGAGCCCCAGGGTTCCCACAGAAGCGGCTTGGCCAGCGCCGGGTGCAGCTTGTGGGCCTCTACCTGCTGGCTTTGCTGGGGGCCCCACTGGGTCCAGGGGTGCCACAGGTATCTCAGGGAGCCCTCTCCCACCCCCCTTCAGGCACCTTTTAGGTTATTGCGTAGACTTTAGCGCTTCTGCTTTCCTCAAGCTTCCCTGAGCAGGAGTACGCCAGTCGTGAGCAGCAGCTGTAGGACCAGTGTAACCGCGTGGGGTCAGGAGCCCTCCCGAGTCCTCCTGGCTCTCCCACTGAGGGGTGACGCGCACCATAGTGGCCAGGGCACGAATGAGTAGGAGGAGTAGAAAGCAGGGGTCCGAGATTCCTGTTCAGCGAGTGGGGAAGGAGTAACGACCAGGTCTTTGGCAGCCTCTGGGGGGCAGCCGTCTCTGACCCAAACCCCCCACCTTACAATCCCGACCCTCACTACTCCGCCCCTCCCTCGCCACCATCCACGGCAACCCGGCCCCGGCCCACTGGTGGATAACACCTACTTCAACACCTACTTCATCTACACTGTCATCGAGGCTTGGCTACCCAGACACAAGGACACTATAAGGAAGACTCTGACCTTTCTGCTATCTCCCTTGCACATCGGCTACCTGACTCCTAACACTTATTTACAGGCCACCCGAATTGTAAGCATATCTGGGCTGCCAGAAAACAAAAAAAGGGAATAGAAAACCGGCACAGAGCACATAGCCCTAAAGCCCTCAGGCCCGGGGAGGCCCAGTACGATCACTGCCATGAGGTCAGGAAGGAACAGGGGCCAACCACTCGCCCCGCCGCGGGGATCCAAACGCAACGGGAACACCAGGCCAAACAAAACAGACCCGGCGACCTCCTCTGTGGACCTAGTGGAGGCAATCCCCTCTGGCCCAGTCCTGCAGCCACCAGGGGCGCTTGGAGACAGGAGTTCTCCCGGGGGGAGGTCTACACCATACCTCTTTCAACCAAAAATGTACTCAAAATTCTATTTCCTCAAAGACGCAGCCTCCTCCATATTCTCTTCCAGTGGCGAAATCCAAGGCCTTCAGAACCCACTTCTCCCTCTACAGCCAATCACCAAACCAGCTGCTGCACAATCCAGTGCTTCATCACCCGTGGACCAACCTGTGGCTGTCCCACAACCACCGGAAAAGACCTGGGAACCTACTAAATGCAGCAATACCGATCCACATATGAGAGCGGAGGAAGAGGAAGAGCGAGTCAATTCTCCACTCCGTGCCGCCCAAGTTTCCCCCTCTTCATCTTCCAGGAAGCTGACCCACGGGCTAGTCCCTCCGGCTCATCTGACTGCCCAACCCAGCAAGAGCAGGGATGGGGCAACACCCGAAGCTTCCATCCACTCGGGAATCACAGCATATGGCTCAGACAAGCGCATAGAAATCCAAAAAGTACAAACAGCACAAACAGCAGTGGGATCTGACTGTATGGAGATAGGTCCAGTGCATGACATCTCAGGTGAACTACAACTGAATCTGTCACCCGCACTACACCCCCCAAAACTCTCTCCAGACCGGCCCCCACAGTTAGAAGAAAATAAGGCTGTAAAGGCCCTCTCAGAAGTTACGATGGGGGGAAGGCAGCGACCCCAGAAGCATGTCCAAAAGCCTGGGGTGGTGAGCACGATGCCCCCTCTTACTTAGGGTCCCAGGAGTGGGCCGATCTAGTTGCCTCCTATACCTTGGACACTCCAGAAAAACCGCCCCCCACATGGGCAGTATTGGCACTGAACAAGGCAAGGCCCACAAAGTAGTCAAGAGCACACCCTCTTCTTGTCACAGACCCACAATCCACACCACGGACTCGTCAAGCCAAGCCTCAAGCCAAGCCTCCAACACCTGGGAGACTCTACTAAACACTATGCAAAGAACTATTGACGCTCTGCATTATCAGTCCGACAAAATGGACCTGCAATTGACACTACTCGATACCTTGGCTCTCTTTGTAGGGGGAATAGATGAAAAACTGGAGCAATTAAACTCACTAATCAGCAGAGCCCAACAGGAGACCAAATTGAGCTGTAGCTGCGGACCTATCATTGACAAACTGTCTCCACTTCCCTCAATTGTGTCCACACTTTTAGAGGGTCTACCAAAGGAACCAAATAACAAAAAAGACATCGCCAACCTAGAAAAAGCAACACCCAAGAAATTAACCATAATGGATCTCGCAGTTAAAAACCCAACCGTCTCAAATCCAGCGAGCTGCCCAGGGGGCAGCCTGGTCTCTGGGACACATCAGCCACAAAAGGAACTAACTACAGCTGAAAACGCTAAGCAACGATGCCAACTTCGGAGGAAAGGCCGCAACAAAACAACAATCTCCAGCCACATAGCAGTATATCCTCTCTTTGACACTAAAAACACAACCACAGGTGATAACTGCACATGAAACAACAGCACATGAAACAACAAACCAGCCAAAGGAAACTCCGGATGCGGCTACTCAAAGTGCGGATCAACCGGCAATAGCTCCCTTCTGGGCTGACCCGGTGGCTCTGGGCAGTCTAACTGGTACGCTAGTTACCAAAAAAACATTCAGTCATACAGAATCAGCAAGACAGCAACTATAGCCGACTCCTACCAGCGACAGAAGAAAGAGGGACACTCCTCATGCAGGAACTCAATCAGGCGCGGGCACCAAATGAAAACCCGACAGAATACGGGGCCAATCCATGGGACAAGGCAATTCCCAATTCACTTCCATCACAACCACAGAGCCTTCATTACAACACAACCATCACAGTAAATGAGCCCACAGAGCACAGTACTGCCCAGGCATCAACTCCAGTGACAAGGGCAGCGAAAAGTGAAAACGCTGGTGACAATATAGCCCCAGTGAAGGTACAGGGAATGTCGCACTGGACATTAATAACGACAGCAGGGTACTCGGGCCTTCCCTCATCGCAACATCAAAACAGAAGCGCAGAACCCGGCTCAGAAGGCTCCTCGGGTCTTCAGCGTCGAGAAAGCCCAAAGTCCCATAATTGCAATGGGCCAATCTGGCAGCACTCTTGTCCCTCTGGTCAAAACCGCCCAGGGGAATACCCTTCCAGAGCCCCTCCAGCCTGGCAGCCAACAAATTCTAGCATTACTCTCTTCACTGTAGAGTACTACTCCAAAGGGATCTGCGACACCCTGAACAGAGGGAATATTCTCCAACTATTAGCTACAATACCAACCTTAAGAGACATCAGTACAACAGATCTCTTTTCCATAGAATTTATAAAGGCAGACAGGGCCGTGTGTAGGGAATCCACTATGGCCACCTGGGGTTCAACCCAAATTGCAAACAAAGTTCTGAACGAATGGGAAATCTTCAAATCATGGGGCATACGAACCTCACTGCATCACAATATTGGATACCCCCTCCCACTACTTGCCACCAAGCGGCAGGGAACTAACAGCAACTGAGAAAAAACATCCTCGGTGCTCAGGGGAGCTCTAGGCCGGTCACCCGATAGGGAGCTGGCAGTGGGTACACAAACAGGCCACAATCACCATCACCCCACATTGCCCGTAAACTCCCAGATTCTTAGAACTATTAACACAACCGGACCGTCACAATGACAAACCATCTCACTCAAAAAACAGGAACACCATGACAAAACAACCCTGAGACTATGCCCATGGAACATCAATGGGCTGAACAGCAAGGTAGCCAATGCTGAATTCCTTGCATATTTAAAAACCTTTGATATTGTCCTCCCGCAGGAAACGTGGTTAGTGGACCCATACCAACTACAGGGGTACATTTGCTTCCACACTCTAGCTCTGGGGAAAACCAAATATGGTCACTTATCAGGGGGCATAGCCACCTACATTGCATTACAGAATTTGATAGTGCACAAGAAATTCTATCCTCACTACCATCAGTAAACTCAGTCAAGATTTGACACGGTCTCCCACCAGATCTTGATAAGGAGACTGGAGGAAATTGGACTCAGAGGACTAGCCCTTCAGTGGATGGCGAGCTTCCTCTCCTCCCGCTGCCAGACCGTCAACCTAGGTCCTTTTCGGTCAAAGACTATGGAGCTGACCAAGGGAGTGCCTCAGGGCTCATGTTTGAGCCCTACCTTGTTCAACATATACGGCGCTCACCTGGCCGACCTTCTTAGGACATTAGGGTTCATTCCCATTTCATATGCTGACGATACTCAGCTTCTCTTCACATTCAACAAATCCACTCCTGCAGCTCAGTCCACTTTTTCCACAGGTATGATAGCCATTTCCAATTGGATGAGGAGCAATTTCCTTCAACTTAACGCAGGGAAGACCGAGATCATGCTCTTTGGAGATGCACCACTGCTGTGGTGGCCGGTGGACCTTGGTGATCCCCCTGTACCCAAGACTGTTGTCAAGAATCTGGGCATATGCCTAGATCAGGCACTGACCATGAAAGAACATGTGGCCTATACTGCCGGCTCCTGTTTCCATGTGCTCGGTCTGTTACGGCGTGTCTTTCCTTTCCTCCCAGAATCTACACGAAAAACCCTCATTCAGACATTGGTCCTAAGCCGACTAGACTACTGTAACGCTCTCCTGGTCTCAGCTAATGAGTCCTCGCTGTGCAGATTGCAGGTAGTCCAGAACACCGCGGCGCGCCTTGTCTCGAATGTTCCTCCCAGAACGGCCTCCCTTCCCCTTCTTCATCAGCTTCACTGGCTCCCGGTGCGCAAGCGAATTAAGTTTAAAATCTGTTGCACCGTTCATAAGGCCGTGTATGGCAATGGCCCCACCTACCTTGCTAAGAAACTTAATCACTATATCCCTTCAAGGGCTCTTCGCTCAGGAACCAAATCCCTTCTCCTGGTCCCCCGGTTTAAGAAATCAAGGTTGGGTTGGAAAGCTTTCTCTCACCTTGCTCCTCTCTATTGGAACCAGCTCCCCACCCATCTGAGACAATGCCCTGACCATCTTCAATTTAGAAGGCTCCTCAAAACTGTTCTGTTCTAAATCTCTGCTCCCCGTCAGCCTTCTGTTGCATGTCCGCAGCGCAGAGATACCCCTTCGGGGTGATTCAGGCGCTCTACAAAACACATAAATAAATAAAGATCCACCTAAACCTCAACAGCTCTAAGGACAAGGTGTTATTGGCCAACACATATATAAACCCAAAATGGACAAAACAAGAGTCAAAAACCGTAATCGAATATCTGCTCTCAATCATAAGCTCGCACAACACTTCCAACCTCATCCTCTCCGGGGATCTAAACCAACAAATCTTAGGCACATCATCAAACGGCTATATACAGGTCCAGTCCTTCTATTGGAAGATGCCAGCCCAAACCAAAAGCAATCATGGCAGACCAACCAAGACAGAGATAGAGCTGCTAGAAGACCTGGAGCACATCAACCTAAGGGCACTAAATGGAAGATTCATTGACGACTCCACCCCCCCCGGCCGCCTCATTCTACTCTGAAACTGCAAACTCCACCATAGACTACACTCTAGTCTCCCTTTCATTTTTTCAACACGTATCAGGTTTACGCTTAGGAGATGAAGGGGACAGTGATCATCGGCCCCAGGAAGTTTCAATCCAAGCATTCCCGCACAAATTGATGCTTAATCCTGTCGGCAGGCATGCATGCCACAAAATAAACTTAAAAAGAATCAAGTCGTCCCTAGCAAACTCCGAGGAGGTTCTCCTGGCTGCAAAAACACTGCTACACGATTAAAGTGACTCCACCGACACCCCGATTAGTACATGAGAAACTTTTACAGCATCGCTTGCAAGTTCCTTTTCAACCATAGCCAGATACTCCCCTCCAAATGATCCAACAGTTGCGGGAAGGGCCACGAGCGCACAGCGGACCGATTTGAAATTACTTAAAAAATCTGTAAACAAACTTCTAAGATCATTGAGGCTTTGCCCCGGAGACCAGAACATATACCACCTACTATGCCAAAGGAAAGCCAAAATCAAAAAGCTCAAGTGGGACATCAACAGGTCCAACGAAACTGCATTTTGGGCAAAACTCTACCACGACTCCCAAGCAAACAACAGCGCGCGCTTCTGGTCCACCATTAACAAAATTCTACAACCGGCACAGGGAGGCTTAACATCATACATCACAGAGAATTCATGGACAACCTTTCTAGAATCCCACTTCAATCATCAAACAGCTGGATTACAAGCAATCCCGGATAACCAACTGATTCATTCCACGCAAACCGTAAGGAACTTAGAGGAAGAGGAAAAGGGAACTGAGATAATAACAATTAAGAACCAAATTTCAAAAGGGAGGAGAGAAGGGGCCTGGGGCCAAACAGGATTCCACCAGCTCTCTTCAAACAAGACCCGGAATATTAGTCAGAAATATTGGCCCCCCTCTTTTATACCTACCCGCATCATGGAAGGGCTCCATAATTTCACCGATTTATAAGGCCGGTGACAAAACCTCACCAAAAAATTATCATCTGATTGCACTACTAGACATGGAGGCAAAATACTTAGGGCCCGATTCACAAAAGTAATCTGAGACAAAATCCTAACTTTACGACTTTCGGTATTCACAAAAGGCATTTAGGAGTAGTAAAGTTAGGATTTTTGTCTTATGTTTGATCTTAAGTTTTGGTCTTAAGACAAAATCCTAACTTAAGTTAAACTTAAGTTAAACTTAAGTTAGGATTTTGTCTTAAGTTTGTCTTAAGTTTTGGTCTTAAG
Source organism: Calotriton arnoldi (assembly GCA_963921515.1). Classification (NCBI taxonomy): domain Eukaryota; kingdom Metazoa; phylum Chordata; class Amphibia; order Caudata; family Salamandridae; genus Calotriton; species Calotriton arnoldi. The sequence continues at coordinate 305,938 of CAWUFW010011667.1, read as the reverse complement.
ACAAAATCCTAACTTAAGTTAAACTTAAATTAGGATTTTGTCTTCAGACCAAAACTTAAGACAAACTTAAGACAAAATCCTAACTTTACTACTCCTAAATGCCTTTTGTGAATACCGAAAGTCGTAAAGTTAGGATTTTGTCTCAGATTACTTTTGTGAATCGGGCCCTATGCCGGTACCTTACTGACAGAGCTCCAGGACTGGGCAAAAGAGAATGAAATAACCCCCTCCCCCCCACCAAACAGGGTTTTGCAAAGACACTGGAACATCAACTAACATACTAACTATGGTATTGCTTATTGACAAGGTGAAATTATCCAAACAGGCGATTCACTTTTGTTTTATCGACTTCAAGGCAGCCTTCGACAATGTCAACCGAGCAAGACTGTGGAGGATATTGGCGCTCTGGGGAATTCCTTCATCTCTTTTGAACCTCCTAATACACCTTCACACCAACACATGGATACAGGTAAAACTAGGTAACGGCACCCATCTCTCGAGGCGTATACCAACTACCAAAGGACTTACACAAGGATGTGTGTTTGCACCAACACTATTCAATCTCAATACAGCAGATATGACATCAGTCCTTGGCACCTGCAACGCGCACGCTCCACGACTCGGTGGCAAAGCCATCTCCAGCATCTCGTATGCGGACGATGTTGTCCTGGTAAGCCACACTCAAGTTGGCTTGCAACGTTTACTCAACAAAATGCACGAGTATGCAGTTGAAAATCACCTAGAAGTGAACCTCAATAACACAAAAACCTTGACAATCAACGGCAAGCGAGGGTCCCACTCCTGGTACTTGGAAAAAAAACCAATTGTGAATACCCCTGGGGACGCGCCTTCGGACAGCTGCCTTTGCCGTGAGGGGAACGGCTTTCTTTTTCCTGCTTTCACCAGCCGTGAGGGGTACGGCTTACCTGCATAATTATTCTGCCGTGAGGGGAACGGCTTATCTGCATGAATCTCCTGCCGTGAGGGAGCGCACTAGGTCCCGGGCACTCCATCTCCCAGCAGGCGTGGGCAGACGCCTGCTGACGGCGTCATCCGGAGCGCCAGGAGGCGCGATAAGAAGCTCGTTGGCCTCCCGCAGCGCGGCGCGCCTTCAGACAGCTGCCTTTGCCGTGAGGGGAACGGCTTTCTATTTCCTGCTTTCACCAGCCGTGAGAGGACGGCTTACCTGCATAATTATTCTGCCGTGAGAGGAACGGCTTATCTGCATGAATCTCCTGCCGTGAGGGAACGGCACTAGGTCCCGGGCACTCCATCTCCCAGCAGGCGTGGGCAGACGCCTGCTGAGGGCGTCATCCGGAGCGCCAGGAGGCACGATAAGAAGCTCGTTGGCCTCCCGCAGCGCGGCGCGCCTTCGGACAGCTGCCTTTGCCGTGAGGGAACGGCTTTCTTTTCCTGCTTTCACCAGCCGTGAGGGGAACGGCTTACCTGCATAATTTTTCTGCCGTGAGGGAACGGCTTATCTGCATGAATCTCCTGCCGTGAGGGAACGGCACTAGGTCCCGGGCACTCCATCTCCCAGCAGGCGTGGGCAGACGCCTGCTGACGACGTCATCCGGAGCGCCAGGAGGCGCAATAGAAGCTCGTTGGCCTCCCGCAGCGCGCGCAGCGCGAGCGGCGCCGAGCGAAGCCCGGGCCAAGAGCGGGCCCGTCTTTGCCCGTCATTGCCAGGAAGAGGCAGGGCAGGGCCACCCCTCTTATTTTTAAGGGCTCAGGTTTTCCCCCTCTATTAGAGTCGGCTGAGAGGTACTGTGAGTTTCATCTTTAACTGCCCTTGCATTTGCAGCTGATATTTGCCCCCACATTGACATTTGAAATTGGTATGTCCTGTGGCCAAGTCGACTGGGTGTAACATTAATAATTACCTTTTAATCCAGTGTGGGCTGATTGGACCCTTTGGGACTTGCTATATATATTAATTGGGACATTGTACGACGCACTTTATTGTCAGTATCTTGTTTATATGCTCTTTGCTGCTAAATACATTAAGCACGTTGCACTTTTGTACTCTGGGGCAAGGTCTTGTTAGCCTTAGTAGTTTGCATTTTTTGGTCTGTGTTTACATGCCCTTCTGCTGCTAAATACATTGAGCACGTTCCACTTTTGCCCTGCTGCGGTGTCCCGCTGTCCCCCTGTCTCTGGCCTGAGGGAGGGGAGCGGAGTCTCCTTTTTGTATTGTTGTATGATTGTTTCTCCTTTTGCTCTGGACATGGGGAAGCGTGGCTGTGTACCTAAAAATCATCCTCCGGTGTTAATACCGGCCCCACTCCCCCAAACTTCAATTGATAGGATGCTTCAGAGAGCTATTGGGGTAGTTTCGACTGAAATCGAGCTCACAGAGAGGCGGCTATCCCTAACCCCAGATATTTTTCTTCAATCCTCTGAGCCACCAACTTCTGTACAATCTAGTCCGGGTCCTATTCTTAGCCCACTAAAATCCTTACCCGGACCAAGTGAGACTTTGCCATCACCCTTACAACCTTCCCCAGTAAAACTAAAAACCCGTAAAGGTAGAACAAATACTACTTTACCTAAAGCCGCTAGGCAAAAAACGGGCAATGGGACAGGATTAAATAAAAAGACTAGTCCAGAAATTAGCCCCAGTGAGGGTGAACCAGTCAGACAGGGAAGAGTGGTAGAACCCCCCTCCAACTCTTATGGAAATCCTGACTGCCCTTCATGGGTGAGGAATCTGATAGTGGAATTGGAGGTACAGATGAGAGCCATTGTCAAAGAAGAACTAGCGCTCCACCTTGGGAATAGAGTTAGCGGCCAGATGTCTGCCCTGTGCGTACAGGACAACCCTCTGGTTAATATCTTGCCGGCTCTGGTGGAGAAGAAAGACTGTAGCTCACAGACGGATAGAGTAGGGCAACCCCTACTAGCTAGAGGTGGTCCTTCCACTACTCCATTATGTCCAGCTCTTATAAGTGCTGCCAAGACAGGGGCTCGCAGCGCCGCACAAGAGGGAAACGATCACTCTCCTGGTGAGGAACCCGGCATACACCAGGTCCAAGCAAGGAGGGATACTCCTAGCACCAGGGGTCCTATCACGCAGAATGCGAGTTCCCATCCTGCTCCCAACAATGAAGGCCCACGTAGAAGTAGACCTGCCCATTTTGACCAGATGATAGGTAGGGAAGCGCCCATCCCAGCAGATAATGTGAACCCAGGCCCAGTCCTTTCGGCCATGCCAATAATTGATCTACCCCCAGCCTCACTCCCTTATGTTATAGTTTTAACTGGTGTACCTGAAATAAATTCTGGGCAGAGAGAAACACAGTTGGAATTGAGGAATAAGTGCCTTTTTGGCTCACTAGGCATGGACAGTTCCCTTATGACAGGGCAGGTGAGATATTATTAGTTCGAAGAGTGGGTTGGGTTGGCAAGAACCCCAAGCCAATCAAAGGAGACTGTATAGTTATTAATTTTAGTAATCTCCGGACAGTTCAAATTTTGGCTGACCAGTTCTCCTGCTCTCATGCACCGCCTACAGGGATCCAACCACACACCCTGGACTTTTTCTATTCCTGTAACTACCTACCACCTTGGACCCCATGCACTAGAGTTCCAACACACCGGTTTCAACCCCATCCTACATTTGGCCAATCCTCTAGAATACAGTATAATGTTGCAGTAGCAAACAGGTTTGGGGCCCTTGAAGAGGTGGATTGACTTTCAACTCCATCTGATTCCACTCCTAGACAGGGGTTAGGGGGCCAATAGAGAGCCTAAACCGAAAATCACTGGGTTGCAGTCTCAAAGTATTGCTGGTGTGACTGAAGATGCATCAGGGAGTCCCATCATGAATCTCACCAGGGACCACAAGGCTCCGTTGGTGCTACCTTAGATGTATTAAACAATCTAGCCCCTCTTACCTCTGAACTTATAATCACATCTATGGCTAGGAATAGATCCTAGCGGAAGTGGGAGTACCAGATCCCGAGATCGAGTCAGGGATTATACAAACCCCGAACCCCTCTGGTCCTATTGAACATGATGTCACCTCGAACTTGGGCCTCAAATTGAGGGTGCTGACGTGGAACATTGCTGGTATCAAATACAAACTCCAAAATCCTGATTGGATACAATTTGTACAAAATCATGATGTATGTATGTTCCAGGAGACCTGGGCTAGAGAGGACACTGTTATGAGGGGCTTTGCAACTTTTAATGTGCTAGCAACTATGGGAGGTAGAGGTAGACCATCGGGAGGGTTAGGCACGTGGGTTGCTACACATCTGGACTGTACTGTTGAACAGTTGAACACCTCATCGGATGATATCCAGTGTACCCTCCTCACTTTCAATGCTAGGATTAAAATTGCACTTATTAACATCTATTCCCGCCCGGTAACCTTTGCACAGGAATCCCAGACCATAGACATGCTTACCACATTCATTGAGCTAATTCCCCCGAATACTAGGATGGTGATAGGAGGTGATTTTAATTGTCAATTTGAGCCTCTAGCCCTGCCTACTGACTCTTCGCTCATTGCCGAGGATTCCCTTTGGTTAATCCCTGAACCGCAAATTCCTCCGGTAAGAGCTTGGACCCCCTTGGTACTACAGATCAATGCAGTAACACTAACTCATGCATTGAGGGCATGCAATGGTCGTACTAAGTCAGACCAACCAGGAAAACCTACTTTTAATAGACCGGGGCAATCATCTTTATTGGACTATATTCTAGTGGAAGCAAGCATATGGCATTGGGTAGTTGACTTCGCTGTCTGGCCAAGACACGACAGCGACCATAATGCTTTGGTACTCGACCTTAAGCTTCCGGAACTTCATAGTCCCGCAATCACTAGCCCCTCCTCTGGTACCAACTTATCATTAGATAATAACAGAAGGAGAATTAGGTGGAAACCCTGAAGCAGTCACCAGGCAAGGCTGCTGCCCTGTATTCTTTAATTATTCCACCTTTATTGGCAATGGAGAAGGCTGCCCAGACCCTTAATTCTCCTGATACCATCGCTCAACTTATGGCTATCCATGTGGATTTGACCACTAGCCTGACCAACATCTTTAACCCTCTGATGCACTCTAAAGGCAAGAGGACCCCTAAATCCACTTGGTTTAACAATTCCTGCCGAATGGCAAAGGGTGCCCTCATTGATGCCATAAAATCCAAAGACAGATCTCTGATAAAAACAAGGAGGGCCTTATATAGTGATAGTTTAAAGTTAGCCAAAAAGGATTGGGAGTCTGAAAGATGGGATGCGATCAAACAGGCTCTCACTAATAGAGATATGAGGGCGGTTTGGACCCTGGTTCGTACAGTTAGTTCCCCAGAGAACTCACCTATTGAGCCGAACATGGCTGCAGACGCTTGGAAACTTCATTTTCAATCGTTGTATTCCACTAAGGATACCATAGAGCCCATAGAGGGAATTCTGCCAATTGTTGTGGGGAATTCCCTTGAAGACGATATAGGGTTCACTCTGATTGAAGTGCTGAGTGCAATTGGGAAGCTTCCCCTTGGAAAGGCACCTGGATTAGATAAGATTCCCGGGGATTTATTTCGGGAACAGCCCAACATCTGGGGCCCATATCTATGTGTAATATTTAATGCCATATTAAACGGCATGAAAATCCCGGATACCTGGCTAGGGGCAGAAATTTTTCCAGTATACAAGAAGGGCTCTCCCCTCCTGCCCACTAATTACAGGCCAATCAGCCTGATTGACGTAACTCAGAAGCTGTTTGCCAGGATTGTCCTGGAGCGCCTTCAGTCCTGGGTGGACGAGCGTGAGATTCTGAGTGCGTACCAGGCTGGTTTCCGTAAAAATATTTCTACTATTGACCAAATCTTTAGGCTCCAATTATTATATTGGAAGACAGTGACAATAGAGGGTGGGAGCCTCTATTTGATCTTCGTTGATCTTAAATCAGCCTTTGATATGGTACCTCGTGACAAACTTTGGGCGGTTTTAGAGCAAATGGGCATTCCGCCCTATCTGCTCTCTTTGATCAAGCGACTGCACACTGGAAATTTTGCCCAGGTGAGATATGGGAAATATGGGGAATTGACTCCACGCTTCCCAGTGAATAGGGGGGACGCGCGCTGGTTGCTTTTCTCAGCCGAGTGCTGAGCTGTATTGCTTTACTTGTGTGCTCATATTTTTAAAATTACAAAGCCTTTTTTAAAATTCACTGCCGATATCCCTGCACACTGTTAGACCTATTACCTGTTCCTCGTACCGCACTGCTCCCCGGTCCACCGCGGTCCTTGTCCCGATTGAGTGGAGGGAGTACCGGCAACGTATTTGCATTATTTTCCTCTTCCGGGCTGGAGACCGGAGGGGGCGCAGCCTCAGCTCCTACTTAATGCAGATGCCATTCACTACGCGCAGCGGATGCGCGCTGGTTGCTTTTCTCAGCCGAGTGCTGAGCTGTATTGCTTTACTTGTGTGCTCATATTTTTAAAATTACAAATCCTTTTTTTTTTAATTCACTGCCGATATCCCTGCACACTGTTAGACCTATTACCTGTTCCTCGTACCGCACTGCTCCCCGGTCCACCGCGGGTCCTTGTCCCGATTGAGTGGAGGGAGTACCGGCAACGTATTTGCATTATTTTCCTCTTCCAGGCTGGAGACCGGAGGGGTCGGAGCCTCAGCTCCTACTTAATGCAGATGCCATTCCCTACGCGCAGCGGACGCGCGCTGGTTGCTTTTCTCAGCCGAGTGCTGAGCTGTATTGCTTTACTTGTGTGCTCATATTTTTAAAATTACAAAGCCTTTTTTTAAAATTCACCGCCGATATCCCTGCACACTGTTAGACCTATTACCTGTTCCTCGTACCGCACTGCTCCCCGGTCCACCGCGGGTCCTTGTCCCGATTGAGTGGAGGGAGTACCGGCAACGTATTTGCATTATTTTCCTCTTCCGGGCTGGAGACCGGAGGGGGCGGAGCCTCAGCTCCTACTTAATGCAGATGCCATTCCCTACGCGCAGCGGACACACGCAGCGGGCGAGCCAAAGGCAAGCCCGCCTGCGCCCAGAAGGGACTAGGGGCCAGGTATGTCCCTCTTACTACATATACTGCGCAAGAACTTAACTCAATGCAAGGGACCGGGCCCATTAGCCCCCGCACCAAAGCCAAATTAAATACTCTTGGACTCCTGTCCCGTAGGAACCCCTACCCTGAAAACACATCCAAAGGCTCCAGTCAAGAGCTGACACCTAACAACCAAAGTCAGCCACTGCCTATTACCTCTATGCACCAGGCAATAGAGGGACTGGCAGTATACTATTTAAACACACGCTCAATGGTGAAACACCAACTGGAGATCTTCTGCCTCTTGGACACAGAGAAGCCTGACATTCTCCTTCTTTCCGAAACATGGTTGACAGAGGATTCTGCCCCCGATATTCTCGCGGCACTCCCTGGTAACTATTATATCCTCCAGACAGATAGACCTGCGGGTAAGGCAGGAGGAGGAGTCGCAGCCATAGTCCACCAGAAACTTAAATTTACATCACTAGTCCCCATAGGTATCCCCTCAGTTGATAGCCTTTTGCTAAAATTTGAGTCCAATGTTTCCTCATTCATCTGTGCTCTATTCTATAGACCCCTCATCATATGCCTACATTCCCCCAATTACTGGGTGATATGATGGCTGAGGTGGTGGTCAACAACGCTCGAATTCTGATCATTGGTGACTTCAATTTTTGGCCAAATGATCCACAAGAAAGCCCCTGCTCTATCGAATTCACGGAACTACTAGCAGGCATGAATTGCCTCCAGCATATAAAAGTAGCTACCCATACCAAAGGGCATACCTTAGACCAGGTTTGGACTGCCAACTTAGAAATCTCCCATCTACAGATCATTACCTCATTTCCTTCTTTATCCCCAATGCCCTGCCAAATCATGCTCCTCAAACTGGCAACTTTATGGCCAGAAATTGGCGGCGGGTGGATACCAATTAATTCTGCTCCTTGTTAGCAGTCTCACCCCTCCGGTTTCGGAGGAGTCTCTCCATGTGCAAGCCGAAAATATTAACACCTGGCTGGACTCGGCTAGAGATAAGATAGCACCATTAAGGAAAGTTAAAAGAAAGAGGCCCCATGACGCCCAACGCTGGTTTTCGGCAGATTTGAAAATAAAGAAAACAGCCTTGAGGAAAGCTGAACGTAAATGGCGATGCGATTATAGCCCTAATCAAAAGGCCAATTTTTTGTCCCTCTCTAGAGACTACAAAACCGCTATCCTTCAAGCTAAGACAGAATATTTCTCTGCTAAGGTACTACACTCCACAAATAAAGCGAAGGATATCTGCTCAATTGTGGATGAACTCTCTAAACTAGACCGAGTCACTGTTAAACCCGCTCCTTCGCAATCTTTGTGCGACTCGATCAATACTTTCTTTATCGAGAAAATTGTCACCATTAAAGCTAGCATTCCTAAATCCTCTACTCCTCTGACTCTCCATCATCCACGTAAGAACCTGGTGTATCTAGATGGTATTCCACCTATTACCAGAGAGGCCTTCTTCGCCCTACTTACAAAAGTGGGTTCTGGTTCCCCCATGGACAGCTGTCCTCCCTATATTCTTCGGGATATTTTTCTGCACTATCCTAACCCCCCCCTACAGCTTCTCAATAATTCATTGGCCCAAGGGACCGTCCCTAATCTTTTTAAAATGGCGGAAGTGGTCCCCATTATCAAGAAACCTAGTTTAGACCCCTCAACTCCGGCCAACTACCGCCCTATTTCTCTGCTACCCTATCTGAGTAAGATCTTTGAAGCCCATGTTGCCACCTGCTTCAGCTCCTTTATAGAACAGACCCATTATCTGGACCCCCATCAGGCAGGCTTCAGACCCGAACATTCCACTGAATCCGTCATTCTGGCGGTCATGGACGAACTGAGAAGGGTGGCTGATCAGGACAATACTCAGGCCCTGGTTCTCCTCGATTTGTCAGCTGCTTTCGACACGGTCGATCACCAACTGCTGATCGACCATGTCGGCTGTGCTGGGATCCAGGGCCTGCCCCTGAAATGGACTACCTCCTTTCTCAGTAACCGTTCCCAATCGGTTCGTCTGGCCAACTTTAGAGCAGAGGAAAAGAAATTAACCTGCGGGGTCCCGCAGGGCCTCCTCTCTTTCACCCCTACTTTTCAATCTGTACATCTTTCCTTTGGTCTTGGCCCTGCGCAATAGAGAGGTCGTAGTCTTTAACTACGCTGACGACCTTCAGTTGATATTCAACATCGACACCTCCGTATCATCTGTGTCCAACTTCAAATCCACTATGAATTTCATTAGCGACTGGATGAACATCAATCAACTCAAATTAAACCCAGATAAAACAGAGTTGATTCTCACAGGCGGTTTGGCCAATCCCTGGGATTCCAATTTTTGGCCACCGCTGTTAGGGAGCCCTCCTCTCCCTGCTAACTCGGTAAAAAGCTTAGGAATTATCATCAGTAACGATCTTACCATGAAGGCCCAGATCAGCTCAGTGGTCTCTGCGTGCTTTTTCAACTCCGAAGAATTCGGAAAATCAGCAGATTTCTCTCCACTGCAGCTCTGACCCAAGTGGTACTTGCCCTGGTCATCTCGCGGATCGATTACGCAAACTCCTTTATACTGGTATACCAGCCTACCAGTTACATCGGTTGCAACTCGTCCAGAACCAGGCAGCCAGGCTCATCTTTGGTCAGCCCAAACATCAACGAGTGAGTCCAATGCTGACAAGCCTCCACTGGCTCCCTCTACTCCAACGCTGCCTATTTAAGTTGGGCTGCACCATCTATAAAGCCCTTTCAGGCCATGGACCCGTTTTCATCGCCTCTAACATACAACGGTACATCCCTTCCCGTGATCTACATTCCTCTAACAAAAATTTGTTGATCCCCCACACTTTCAAACGGAAAAAACATGGAGGATTGAGATATACGATTCTGGCCCCCCAGCTTTGGAACACCCTGCCCCCCCATTTGCGTACTGCTGACTCTTACACCAAGTTTAGGAAATTACTTAAGACCTGGCTTTTTACCCAAGCATACAACTAAACTATTATCATCTGCAACCACGGACGCCCTCCCTCAGCGCCAAGAAACCGCCTGGTGAACGAGCGCTCTACAAATCACCTTTAACATAACATAACATAACGTAAGGCAGGGGTGCCTTTTGGCCCCCACACTGTTCTGTCTTTTCATTAACGCTCTGGTGGATCAATTAAATGAGGTAGCCAACATCGATGCCCCTAAGCTCGCCCGTGACAAGGTGCCAGCAATGATGTTTGCGGATGACACCTTGTTACTATCTAAATCGCCCATGGGCATCCAAAGGACCCTTGACAGTTTCTCTTTATTTTGCAAAGACAGGGGGCTAGAGATTAATACATTAAAAACCAAGTATATGGTTTTTAATCCCAGTAAAACATCTCGCCCTAACCCCACCCTAAATGGTACCCAGCTAGAGAGGGTAGCTGTCTTTGACTACCTGGGTGCTACGCTTACGGAAACCTTTGGATGGGGCCCGCAGCAAGAAAAGGCAGGCACAGATGGCCGGGGGAATAGCAAAACTATATAGGAACTCAACATCTAGACAACCGGGTCCGCTGACTGAGATTTATAAAGTCCAAATCAGGAGTGCTATAATGTATGGGGCAGAACTTTGGGGGCACCTCCCTGTAGGTGGACTGGTTAAATCTGAGAACAAGTTTATGAGGCAGCTCTTGGGTCTACCGCCAAGCACTCCTCTTATCCCCCTACGTATGGACCTCGGGATTAGACCCATAGATGAGGAGATTGGACTGCGACCCTTGACTTTCTGGCGTAGACTATGGGCGACCCCCGAACTAACAGCCTACCAGTCTGAACTCAAGGTGATTTTGGGGCTCCCAGGGGTGGGAAAACTATCCTGGTTCGCACACATAAAAGACCTGTGCCTCAGACTAGGTCGGCCGAACCTATGGACCCACCCTGAGGAAGTGTCCCCGACAATATCGCGGCTCGAACTAGTCAAAGCTTAGACTGTTTAGATTGACTGAAATTCAAGGGAGTACAAAACCAGGCCGTTTAACTTCTGACTTCCTCAATTTTAAAGATCAGTATTTATTTGAGGCCTTCCTTGATGCCGTTCATGGTAAGGAAACTCTATGCCCAGTTTAGACTGGGTTGCTTGCCGGTTCATGCATTTACAAGCAAATGGTCAAAAGCTTCTCCTGTTGGATGTCCTGCTTGTAACAGCCAAGAAGAGACACTCATTCAAGTTTTCTTCTTTTGTCCTGGATATAATGTAGCCAGAAGGTATTGGCTCTTACCAATATGCAGGAACCTGTGGTATAGACCGTGTCGGGAGGCCTTTAGAGTTTTGAGAACTGACACTCATCCCCCGATTGTTTTTGCTGTGTCCCGTTTCCTTAACTCTATGTGGCATAGGCGCCGCAAGTTTTTAAACTCCCCCCGCACATGTTAAATGTCCCTTTTCTATTTCCAACTGCTTTGATCTTATTAATTCATGAAATCATCATTTTAACCCCTTTTTAAATTGTAATATTTTTTTTTAATTGTTATGAAATTTGTTCAATTCACTGTATATGGTTATTTTTTGTAATGTTTACTGATGTTTTTATTGCTCAAATTTAGTGATGTATGTATTTTATCTTTTGCTTTTATGGTCTATAATGACCGAAATAAAGCTTGGAAATGGAATGGAATACCCCTGCCTATAAACACCTAGGGGTAATCATCGACGAGGGTGGTCAATTCACCAATCAACTTGAGGCTATCAGGAGGAAGGGGATGGCAATAGCGACAACACTAAGGCAGTTAAAAACAAAGCTTACAGGGCCTATTATTTCCCCTCTGCTCCGGGTAGCGCAAGAAAAAATGCCACCCTCTATCACATATGGCAGCGAAGCACTGAGGGGTAGGGACGCTAAACTGCTGGACTCCAGCATGGCCAGAGCTTATAGAGTTATGGTAAACCTCCCATCTTACGTCTCACCTGCACAGATTCGATTGGAGTTTGGCCTAACCAAACAACATTTTGCAAGGCAAGGTTCCTATATCAGGTGTTGGCACAAAATCAAGAACTCTCCCCGGAATACACTGAACCATCAGCTCTGGCAAGAACTTTGTAGCACATCCATCTCGCCGGCCAAAAAGTACTTGGAGGATTCACGCGCTACTACCGGGCTAGTCGATCTATGGGAAACCCAAACTACCCATTCGCTCTTTAAGAAAGTAGTAAAAAAGTTAATCAAGAAGATCTCCCTTGTTGAAGACAAAGCTGCCTTTGCCCGTAGGAGCCACGCCTGGATGACACTGAGCGGCTATAAATTACGTGGGCCACAGGCATACTTCAAATTGGGGTACTCAAGGAAGACCAAAGAACATTTCTTAAAATACAGGCTAGGAATCCTGCCAGCTACTCCGCACCTTTCTCCCTGGCAGAGAGAGAAATGTGGAAACACATGCAGAATATGTGGGAACGGCACTGAAGATATGGAACACCTAATCTGCTCCTGCACCAAATTAAAGGAGGAAATGGTAGGACTACTCAAAGCGCATTTTAAAGAACGAGGGATTCAAACTCGGAGACAGGCTGTGATTGCATGCTTCGACCCCAAGGACCCGCAGCTAAATGGGAAGCTAGTAAAATCCCTGTCACTAGTAGAATCTAAGCAAGGAAAAGTTGCGCCCGTGCAAATGCAAAAAGCACAAAAGGAAGTTTTAGCTTACGCAACTGGAATCTTTGAACATAGACATTTGAACCTCTTCAGAAGAAGCCGAACAAAGGCGCTTTTTACATTAGAGACTTTTAAGTTTTTAGAAACGCATTTCTCTTGTCGCAATATATATGAATTTTATTAACGTGTATTTTTGTAATGTTTTAATTAATCAAAAACAATAAATTTACGTACTTACTACTTGTGGAACGAGCATTTGGAATGCTTCCCCCACTTTGGCAGATGCATGCAGCATGTGCTAAGCGCTTCCCCCCCTTTAAAAAGGAGCACTCCAAAGGCGGCGCGTGGTGAGTGCTTTGTCTGTTCCAGACCGGCCTGTATCCAAAGCGCCCACTCCCTTCTTTTATAACTGATCAGCATTTAAGATGGCTAGCATTCCTTTGGAACGCACAATTATTATTGGTTCCAAAGCAGGGCCCGCCATCTTTTTTGCTTTGGGGCATTTAAACTAAATGCTTGCGTTCATGCTGCGGATAACACCACCCTTCATTCTAAGAGGGGGTGGGACGCTCAGCTTAAACAAAGGGGGCCACCACGATGAAAAGGTGAGTTGCAGATCCCTGCTAAAATAGCCAAACTTAATATTCTTTGCCGGAAGATTCTATCCATTCGCCAAAACCTTACCTCTGGTAATGCCTGCACACCAGCACTGGCTCTCACACCACCACTGCAACATACTCACACACACTCACACCACCACATACACTTCTTACGACCTCCTCCCGCTGCAAAAAAATAACATAAGTCCAAAACATTGTTCTTTACAATGTCAATAGTTCTAACTTTTACAAATGCAAGACCAATTGCATTGCAAATGCTTGTCCTCTTTAGTTTTACAAGTGAATGTAATATTACAGAGGTACTGAGTATCTTTCTGGGAAAGGAAGTGTCGCCCAGTCTATTCTTGTCCCTGGCCACACTGTTGTCCTCTCTGGGTCAGTAGTTTAACTGCTGTCAGTCAATCTTCATTTCGAGGCTTTAGTTACTCATTTTGCAGTTTGCTGAGTGTTTGTCTATGCTTTGGGCTTTCCAAACTCAGTGATTTATTTTGTATGAATAAAGTAAACGTTTTCCAGTTTAAAAGTAAGGTTATTAAAAATAAGTGAAATACAGTAAAATAATACATTCATAGTCTAAAAACAGAAAATACATTTAAAAATAAGCAAACATTACAGAATCCATAAAAGAGAAAACAATAAGGAAAAGAGGTCTGATAATTGAGTAAAGATGCTGAAACATAGAGGACTATTTTAGAAATAAAAGTTAATATTGTCCATAAGAAAAACAAATGTCAAGGTGGTTGAGGAACTTTTTCTGCAATTGGTTTGTGATCAAAGGAGGGTTTCATATATTTTTCTAGAAAATTTGTAATTGAGGACCACAGAACAGTACATTTCAAAACAAGTGAAAAAGGATGTATATATGCTGTACCCAATGATTACAACAAATTACATACCACCATGTTTGGAAAGACAATTGGGTGAGGTATTTTGCATTTTTCGTTATTTGATGAAAGGCAATTGCTAATAATAGGTCTAGTATTTGTACATTTGTTGAAATGCTTTCCCAGCCCTCAGATAAACTTTCCAAGAAAATATTAATGAGAGAAAAGGTGCCTTGGAATTGAAGATGGAATTAATTTGATTCCAGAGTTTTAACCCAAAATAATTAACAAGGGTGCATGTGAATAGTAAATGTTTTATATCCTCGTGCTGTGATTGACATGACCAACAAGTATGAGGGAGGTCTGGATACATTTTCTGTTAGGTTGAGGGAGATAATAAGAGTCTAATATAAAGATAAAAAAGTGTTTATGTGGTGTTCGCTGCACGTGAGGATTTTCAGAGTTTTGTCCATATTTTCCTCCACATAGAAATTGGCAGTGTTACTCCTTAGGGGCCGATTCCGATCTCGGTCGGAGGCGGACCCAATACCATTCGGTCGGGAAAAAAGCCATGCGAAAGCCTGTTTCCCGACCGAACCGTACGCGTGGTCCGGCCGAGCGAGTACGATGCGGGTCGCCGACCGACTCGTCCGGGCGTCCCGACAACTCCGACCGACTCGCTCGGACTCGAACCGCTCCGACCGACTCGCTCGGACCCGATTCGCACCGCGCAATGGAGACGTTTTCCGGCCGGGTAAGTACGATGCGCACCTCGACCGCTCCGACCGACTCGCGCCGTCCGACTCGAACTCGCTGTCGGAGCCGTACTTTGGGGGTCCGTGTCGGACCCCCTGTACTGCGTACCCGTGCGAGGCGCACACAGGGGGACCCAAGGGTCCCCCTACCTGTGCGTGTACGCCGCGAGGCGCTCGCGGCGTACTCGCTGTAGGGGCGCCCTTGTCCGCCTCGCACCCATTGAGGCAATGGGAGCCCGCGTACGCGTTGTACGACCGGCTCCCATTGACTTCTATGGGAGTCCGACCGACTCGTGTCCGATAACATACGGACGCATCGTACTCGTTCGGTCGGACTGCACGGGTCCGATTCGGTCGGAAATCTCTCCGGGTCCGGCTCGGTCGGAGAGATTTCCGGCCCGAATCGGAATCGACCCCTAAGTCTCTTTCCCAGGATGTTTCAGTATCCATTTTTCTTCTATCAACAAGTATCCATTCTAAAATATTACAAATAATAGATGCTTTGGGAGCTGTGAGTAAAAGGTCACCTAAGCAAGTAGTGGAGGTTCATCAGGGACATGAACGTTTTTTTGTTCCACAGAATGCAAGAGAGTCTAGAATTAATCTTCTTAAGAAGTTTTAAAGGAATATTTAATGGAGATCAGATATAGTGTATAAGACAATGGGTACTAACATCATTTTGAGAATATCATGATGATCCCACCAAGAGAGATGTAAAGGATGCCAGCGATTACCTAATGTTGTTAACTTAGTTATACATTTATCTAAAGTCAATGAAATCGAAGGTTTGATGGAATGAAAGAACCATAGACCTAGATATTTAATTTTTGTTGTGCTCCATGAGAAATTGGTAGTCAAAAAGTCTTACTTAAAGGTAAAGTGATTTGGGGTAGCATCTCACATTTATCATGGTTTAATTTATAGCCAGATAAAAGAGAGTAAGATACTTCTTCATTCAAAAAGGATGCTGGGAGTGATGATTTGTGGTTTGAAAAAAAAACCATATCATCAGCATATACTGCTAGTTCAATCTGTTGTTCAATGTATGAAAAACCCATGAAGATCTTGGTTTTGTCGTAGTTTAGAAATAAAATGTTCCAATGCTAAATTTAAAACAAAAGGCGACAGAGGACAGCCTTACCTAACCCCTCTACCTAAAGTAAAATATGAAGAAGTAACTCCATTTATGAAAATAATTGCCTGGGGAGAAGGATAAAAAAGGGAAAATAGAGTACTAATTATTGGTCTAAAACCAAACTATTTGAGAGTATGGAAAATAAATTGGCCTATAAACACTAACAAAAGTCTTTTCAGGATCTACAGTGATTGCCGCTAGAGGATCTGATGTGTGAGTGAATATGGATAAAATGTCAAACAATAGACGTGTGTGGTCAGATATATATATCTTCCTTTAACATGTCCATATTGTTCTTTGCAAAGTAGTTTAGGGAGAAAGGTCTCCAACCAAAGAGCTAACACTTTTTAAAAAATGTTCTAGTCAATATTGACAAGACAAATGGGTATGTAATTTTTACAATATTGTGTATCTTTTCTTTCTTTTGGAATGAAACAGATAAGGGCATCTAAAAAGGATCCAGATGATTTGCCACTGTGTAAAAAAAAATCTATGACAGAGTAAAGCTTAGAAAGAAGCAACTGGGAGAAATGGGTAAATAATTTGGTGGTGAAACCATCTGGTCCTGGTGCTTTATCTTTTCTAAGTGAATTTAATGTGATATGAAGTTCTGTTGTTGTTACACCTTATTAAAGTATTGAGAGACTTAAAAGGGTGTCAAAAGATTTCTGTAAATTTAAAAGATAATTTACAATTTCATGGTCAGCTGGAGAATACCTAAGAGCATATAATGTCCTATAAAAATGAACAAACGCATTATAAATATCAGAATATTTATACCTTGATACTTGGTGAATATCTAGGCTAGATTCAATTTACCTTAGTTTTTTCCAATTTTGAGATACTTTGCTAGGTTTCCCAGATTTGTTCTGGCTGCCAAAATTTCTGGTGCTAGATTTAATAAGAAACATTAATCCATTTTCAGTAGACATTGCATTGAATTTTAATTTTAGCTTTAATTATTTCTTGCAAACAATGTTTTGATTTAGAGGTGTAATATGTGTGCTCTAATCTTTTTATTGATGTAAAAACTTCTTTTGTTTTGACAATGAATATTGTCCGGTTTCTAGAAACATAAACAATCTTAAAATCTCTGGCAGAGGCCAAAAAAGCTTTCCAGATAATATGAAAACACTATCTCTGTTTGATTAAGTTAGATGAGTGAAAAGAGGATGTAAAAGATGTGTCCAATAATAATGAACTTTTAAATCTCCATCTTTTTGATGTAATTGGTTGAGGAAGAATATCTAATTGCATTGAAACAGGGGCAGGACCAGATTTCAAGATTGATCTTATTCCCACAGAATGTAAATTTTGAGTGACAACATGGGAAACGAAAATGTGGTCTATTCGTGACTGTGTATGGTGAGCAGGGGAAAAGTATGTGATGTCTCTTAATGTAGGATTACATTCTCTCCACGCATTAATAAACACTCTTTGCTGGAGGGCATGGACAAATAGTTTTTGGGATTTGTTTGGCACAAAAATAGAAGTATGGTTTCTATCTCTAAATGGGTGAACCATCTGATAACAGTCTCCTAGAAAAATAAAATTATCTTCTGAGCATTGGATGAGCAATATTAGACCAGAAGTGAAATACAGCTGCTGTCTGGCCATTAATATTGAAAAGAGAAACCGGGACCTTATCAATTAAAAATCTTGTGAGTAACCACCGTCCTCCGACATCTGTTTCTTGTGATATCAAATGAACATTAAGAGATTTGTGACATAAAATGATAACACCGATTTTTACCGTTTCTGGGAGAAAAGAAAACATCACCAACCCACTCTCTCTTCAGCTTCAAAGATTCAATTTCAGTAAGATGTGTGTGCTTTAAACTTTGACAAGTGAGTTAAAACACATTGACTCTTAATTGATGAGACTAATCCTTGACATACCAACATACAATTTTCAGAGATATAAAGAGAGAATAATAAAAAATTAGTCCGACATGGTGAAGAGGAGAAATAACAGTAACCATGTACAAGATGATAAATTCTGATGTAAGAAGGAAAGACACGTAAAAGTATACAATGATCAAGGAGGAGGATTAAAAGGGGGTAAAGAAGAAAGAAAAGGAGAAAAAGGGAAAAAGATTAAAAAAATAACATTCTGAAAACGTAAAAGGGAAAACAATGAGGAAACATAAGGAGGAAGAAAAACATACCTATAGATGTATCAAGTAGTTGGGGGAGTTGAGGTCACATGGGAAAGAAGACACATCCAGGCTCCAGGGGGAAGGGCACAAGGGATAGTGTACAACGTGGGATGAGGAACAAGCAGAGTCACAGAATATGAAGACAAAATCTGCAAATATAAAACAAAAAGAGGCAGATTGGTTTGATATGAATAGCTTGTGATAACATGCGTACTCTAAAACCTGACAATATAATGTGAAAATGTTTAGTGGATCTTGAAACTTCCATGAGTTAAGCTCTACATTCCTCAAGAAACATTTTCAGACTTGCTGGATCTTTGTATGTTGTTGTTTTATTGTTATGGATAACTTTAAGCAGATATGGATGAAAGAGTCCAAAACAAGCGCAAAGTGAGCAGAGTGCTGAGCTCATATTTAGGAACTCATTACTTCTGTCAGCTTTAGCATAGTCTTGCTAAAAATATATAGCATTTCTGGGCCGGGTTATATTGTTTTCATCGTATGGCTGCAGAGAGAACTTTAAGTACGTCTGTATATTCTAAGAAATAAAGAATAACTCCTCTAGGTTTTTATGAGGAAGAGACTTTATTAGGTTGATGACCCAGTTGATGAGCTCATTGTATATTCCTGAGGGCATCTTTGGGATATTTAGTAACTTAGGGGCTAATGCCTTAAAGAATGAGATTGGGCCAGCCTCATCTGTGGTTTCAGGCAGTCCATAAATGCAGCGGTTATTTCTTCTATTTCTGTTTTCTAAGTCTTTGAACTGTCTATGAAGCATGGAAACTTGTGTCTGAAGATTATTTACTTTGAGAGTAGTATTGTTGAAAATATAGATTTGTTGTTCAGCTGTCAGTATCCTTTCTTCCATCCGTGAGGACTTGTCATCAAGATTCTGTAGGTTTACATTTGTCTCTTCATTGAAGGGCGCAAAGCCCTAATCTCTTCCAAGAGAAGCTCCATTGAGACAGGCGGAGGAGTTTTCATTGGAGAAGGTGGATCTTTTGAGTCTTTTAGTAGTATATTTACCAGCAAAGTGAGATGGAATAGCAACAACAGAAGATGTATTTGAAGAAGAAGTTGCCCCTCGATGTGTAGAAGGACTTGGATCATCTTGCTGCACCATTTCAATCACGACCCTGTTGCCTCCAACGTAACATCACTTGTGACCAATGTTCCCTCTAATTTTTTTCCTCTGTGTGCGGCAGTATAAGGTCTCTGTGCGCTGCAACTAAGGCTATGTGCGCTGGGAACCAGACCGCGCGTGTGGGTGCAGCGCCAAATATCACTCCAAACTTTTACTTAAAAAAGTGAAAAGAGTGCATTTCCACACATGTAGCGCCACATGAAGTGTCTTAAGGCAGGTTTTCAATTTAGATATACACGCAATGACATGAATTGGTTACACAGGCAAGTACACTTTGGGTTTAGAAAAGCACAGGACTCCAATGGTGGTACCGTAATACGATTTTACTAAAGATCCTCAACTCGAGCACTGTTCATAGGGTGGGGAATGTTGGGAGCCTATACAAGATCACATATATACACAATTACATAACATATTTACAATTTGATGTGCAAGCTACGGAGTAATGTCTGGCTTTCCCGTCAGAGATAGTTTGTCACCAGTCCAAAAACAAGCCCCCTACAGCAAGTCGTCGTAACAACTTCTGGGTTAAAGTAACTTGTGGTAAAGTCGCAGTCGGGGTAGTGAATGCTTTGCAAAGGCTGGTCGTTGTTGAGAATGCGAGGTAAAGGAGGTTTCCCGTGATTAATATTTCTGCTGGAGAGAGTTGTTTGTCTAGATGCAGTTTTGACTCATCATAAAGTAGTACAGAGGGTTAATATGGCTGTTACAAAAATGTGTATGAAGTGTCAAAGAGCTGCTTGCAAACTGCATGGTATAGGTTAAAGAGTTATGTTTTTTTCCTTATCTTTCACTATACTAATGATGGTAAAAGGGTTGGTTTGGGTAGAAATACATTCTTATTAGTAAAGACAACCCTAACCACTCCAGTACGTTTTAACCCCTAGACTTCTCCTGCAACCACTGGCTCAAATTAAGCACTAGCAACACAGTCTGTTGCCTTCTGCTAGGGCTCTAATTGAGTTTCAGGTTAGAACTTTGAGGTATGAGTTCTGGCCTCAGCATTCCAACCCTTTATGAAAGTATAGCGGTTGGCACAAGCCACGATCCAAACCACCAGCTGCACAGGATTTAGGGCAAAACAGAAAAACAGTTCACATAGATGATTTTATAGCTCCCAATCCAAACTACAAGTAATGTTTGTATTTACCCGTGTTTTATATTGCAGGACAAATATGTGATAGTATTTTCAAGGCACATTTTATTTGTTCTTAAAAAATTAACATATATGCTTTTAAAATTAGATGAATATATTGAACCACATTCTGCCTGCAAAGCTAATAAAGACAGCATCCGCTTTACAACTACTTCATTTAAATAAAAACTGTCCTGCGTTTTCATTTTTTTCTTTGTTTTGGGATTGAAACGTAGAAGACCAAAAGGTTCTGATTTAAATATCCTTTACCTTTTGGAAAATGATACAAATGGCTCGTGCCTTTGCGTCCTCAAATATGGAAGGCCTCAAGGTATCTCTATTTCAAACATATAACAAGAGCCTAGCGCCAATAATGGTCTCTCTCTCTTCTTTTGTTACCTGCTTGCGATGGGTGATAGCTGGTCACTGCAGGGTAACGACACAGTGATGGCTGGTGCCATAATTAATCCATGCAGGGCAGGAGAGCTTCGGCCTATCATTGGAGAGGGTGCGGCACAGAATATTTAAAGAATTACAAAAATAAATCACCATAAAAAGGAGACACAGGGAAGAGGGCACAATAAAACAAGTATGAAGAAAAGTAATAGATGGTGTAGAAGCACTAGAGTATAGGTAGCCTAAAAATGAATGTGTCCGTCCGTAATGCAACTGGTGCTTATGTAAAGCACTCTGATACCTTCGGATCGAGTTAGCGCTATATAAAACTGCCAAAGGCCCACAATCAGCTCCGCAGCCCCGCACTAATAAAAGAAATGCAGTCAGCCCTGCCAAGTGTCACGCATCAGGCGTGAGACTATCGTATTTCAGTGCGGTGGTCCGCATCACCGCACTGAAATGGAAAGTCACGCATTATAGCGCCTCTCACAGCTGTCAAGCGGAGTGTCTATGATGTATACACACCATGCTGAAAGCTGTGAGAGTGGTGCGCGATGCTCCCGGCATACTTAGGAGCTGGCTGGGCTCATCTGCGCTAGCGTTGCTACAATGTAACACTACAGCCGCACGATAACTTTGACGTCAGAGGAGTCACTGTCAGTGCGCCCAATGGCTACTGTGGAGACAGTGTGTGAGTCTTTAAAGTTGTCAGACTCATTTTAATAGGCGCGTAGTCCGCGGCGCGAGAAGAGCAGGAGGCATCTGCAAGTTAATCATCCTGCAGTGCTTTGCGATAGCTCCTTGGGCCGGAACATTTATCATTTGAAATAGCCTCAAAGCTTATTACTTGCCGGGGCCGCTACAAAATCCTCTCTATTGCCCACGGCGATAACACTCTCATTGGGTCTCCTCCGTGTCACGAGTGGGCCCTCAAGGTAAAGAGGAAAGAGAATCTGCGCAGGCTGAGGCCTTGATAGAGCCTGCCTGAGTGAATGCGCCGGGCGGGTGAAGCCAAATGTGCCCGGGCCACAACTGCCAGCCCTTGCTGGCGCCCGGAGACAAGGTACAGCCTGCAACATGAAAAAGAGAGGTGGGGGACCAGTGATCAGCTCCGGTCCTGAAGTAGCAGCATGTGCGACAAGAACACCACGCGGCGGCATTTGCTCAGCTCAGTATAGGTAATAGCATGGCAGCTGGGCGCGTTGATCTCACCACCGCGGCGGCGCCTGTATTATATTGAGCATTATGTATCCTGGACTAAGTGGACCCGGCCCCACCAGCGTCAACGGCGGCTGTCTCACAGTCATGAGCCAGACCCACCCGGACCAGGTAGATGGCGTTGGTTACCCGCCCGAAGTCCAAATCGCTGAGGTCTGGCCATGCAGGGGCCCCCTGTTGCCACGGACCCGACACGCCTGAGAACGTCAACCAACAAAGTAAGTGCCTAAGAGACTGAGCCGGTATAATAATCTTACTTAAAGACGTGTTGTGCTGTCACCCATCAAACATAATAAAGAACCAAAGTAGCAGTTTGTATTTTAATTTCACAGAATGCTTTTTTCCTGGCTGCATATTTTATTTGTGCTTTGCAGCAGTTAAATTAATAGAGTTTCTCATTACTCAAATGGATGTTGTTTCTGATATTTGTATATTTTCCTCGTCTTCTTTGCTTGATTTAGCTCGTAAGAAAGTGTCACTCCTAGTCATTGAAATGTCACTCATAATTAGTCTGAAAATATGACAATGTCACACATAGCAATCTGAAACCTTGGAAGCTATGCGCAGTCGTGATTGTTGACTTTCTCCATTCCTTTTCCTTATAGTGCACGGCTGCGAGGCTGATTGTGGGCCTTTGAAAAAGTATTAATGTTAATTGCAGCGCCCGTGTGCTCTGCAATTAACATGAATACTATATCAAAGGCCCACATCAGCCCCGCAACAGCGCACTCTTAAGAAAACAAATGCAGAAAGTTAACCAACACGACGTGTGTTTTCAGAATCCTGAAAGCACACGTCGTGCTTTAGATTTGCTGCATTAATCTTCCTATTGGTGCGCGGCTGTGGGGCTGATGTGGGCCTTTGAAATAGTATTCATGTTAATTGCAGCGCACAATGGCGCACCAATTAACACAAATACTATCTCAAAGGCCCACATCAGCCCCACAGCTGCGCTCCATTAGGAAAATTAACGCAGCAAGTGAATGCTCAGCCCTCCCTAACCCCACAAGCGGTAAGGAGACACTTACCTGCAGCTCCTCGTGTCACCATTGTCTCTTCCTGCCTCCGCATGACCAGGAAATGACCGTATTTCGCGCCGCTCGCGTTTTAAAAGCGGCGGCGCGAACGGTCTCTCAGGGATGTAGTGTGCGCGCTAAATCCAGGACACTGCGCGCTCCGGGTGACCATGGTGCGCGCGAGCGCTCGCGCGCACCTTACTGGGAACAGTGCTTGTGACTGCCTGTTTAGTAGCAAAATATAGCAATATGAGGTGCTTAGTGGTGTGCCTAGAGCTTTTGGTCCTAGTGTCACTGCACCTGCTGCACAATTCTAATCATCACCCTAGTGCCTGCTAGCTAACTGAACTTGTGACTGTCTGTTTAGTAGTAGAATATAGCAATATTAGGTGTTTGGAGGGAAAGATAACAAAATGTAAACATTAAACTGTATGCAGCGTTAACCAAAAGAAAAAATAGTCTGAACCACCAACGTGGATGGGAATGAGTAGTGAGGCCACTGGAAACTGATAAGAGAGACACTGAAGGGAGAACAGGCTACAACCAATAGAAATGGAGGAAAGTAAACTGGCAAGCATAAGGACCAATAGAAAGTGAAGGCGTGATGTAAGTCCCTTTTAAGATACATTTAAAACAATAGATTTCACGCAAGCGAAACCTAATAAGCAAGCACATGCGTAAGAAAATACTTTTTAGCTCTGTCGCTGTGCTTCCCATCTGGATGCCAGGGTAGTGGTGTCTTATAAAGGTGGGTGTTGTTATAAAGGAACTCGGGCTCATCCCCATCGAAGAGAACCAGAATCAGCAGTAAATGCATGCTGGGAATTGTAGTAGTCTCTCAGATGTCAGCAAAATATTTGTGCGGTCTGTGGGCATTTGTGGAGGCCATGTTTCATGTTTCTTGGCTAGCGGGTAGTGGGATATGTAGGCCGGTTAATTCTCAACAAGAATGTTTTAAACTGAAATTTATAATATTAAGCTATGGTAGCATGCCATGAAAAAGTAAGTAATGAAAAACAATGCTTATGTTGAAATTCTAAACAAAGTAAAGTGTGTGTGAGGCATGTTTATTCAACTGAATCCAAAGACACACAAGTTGTGACTAAAGATCACTGTGGTTACTACATTTAGAATAATATACAGCTTTGCCATTCCTATATTAATGTAAAGTCTTCAATAGGATTTGCATACACTGCAAGAAGTATCCTCTTAAATAGGAAAAACATAATGTATACTCAGACTGATGGGTCGTCATTGTCTTGTAGGCAGCTATTCTAATGACATTCATGGTATTTCTTCATTAAGACCCTATACATGGGGTTTAATCTCAAAACTCAACCTTGATCCTTTTTGAACAGTATTCTTGAAAATGATGATTGGCTGTTGTTTTCTGCTTGTTTTTCAATGATTGTTCATTTCATGTCATCCTCATAAAGTTTCATGGTTAGAAAATGTGCAATGAGTTTAGTGGTTGAGCGTCCATACCTAATGTTACTATGGTGTTCTAGGATGTGTGTCTTCATTTTGTGTTTAGTCATGTAGGGATACTTGATCAAGTAAATAACCCCTGTACTGTAGTAATTAGTGAAACTGCTCAGTACCCATAGTGCACGATGCTGGTAATAAAAGGGCAAACTCTGCAGGTCACTGAAGGATGGTGTCCCATTATCCTGAGTAAATCTTATAACAGGGTCTGTGTGAGATAACCGGACAGTGTCAGCACGCTGGGTTTAGGATGTACTAGCAACTAGTAGGTCCTGTAAGTTGCGACTCCTCTTGCGAATCGACTTGAATGCAAAAAGTCGTTTTGCAAGCCGTATGTAACCTGTATCAAAATGTGCCAATTACGAATAATTAGATGTTTAATGCTGTTTAATGCCATTACAGGAACTGCCACACACTAAGCGGTTAGAACCATTGTTTCCCATTTGTCTCAAGTAAAGCAGAATGGATTTTGTTTCTTGCATGTTTTTTGGTTTTTGAACAATTCTGGAAGGGCAGGCCTAAATATTAGTTGTTTGGATAAGGCTTCTGCATGAGATTTATGAGAGCATAAGTCACAGCATTTTCCTTCTGAGATGAAAGAACTGAACCTCTGGGAGATTTTCAAAGAGAGAACATGGATGAAACCATAGAAAATTAAGCAGTGAATTTCTGTTAGTAGGTTTTATGAAGATTTCTATCTTCAGACTGCCTTCCTGAGTATAGATTCGAAGAGCAAGGAACGCTAATTTGGATTTGGTCAGTGTGCTAGTGAAGCTAAGGTGGGGATTTCAAGAATTGATCCAAGTCATAAACGATCTTGTACTTTCTTCATTGCCTTCCAAAATGTTGAATATATTGTTGACGTACTGTTTACAGACCTTAATATGAGTTAGATGTGGATTAGAGGCTGAGTAAATCTGCGTAGATGCAAACTGGTGCATGTAAATGTTTCCATTAATTAGGGCAAAAGTACTTCCAATGGAAGTCCCTGTAATCTGTAAACATAATTGGTTTTCAAATTGGAAAAACATTTTCATCTTGTCTCCAAAATAGAGCTTATACCGATTCATGTGGGTCTATCTGGAGGTGGAAATTTCTGTTTGTGTATTTTGGGCACAATGTATAGATAATGTGTAGTAGGTTTGTCTGTATATAGGAACTCAGCCTCATGTTAACTAGTCCATTTCTTTTCAAGGCCCTCTTTTGCCAGTTGTTTGATATTCAATTTGAACGTGCAGGTGGGATCTCAGTAGACTTTTCTGTTCATTCTTTAACAATATTAGACTCTCATTCCTGAAGTCAGGGGAGCAAAGTAGCACTATAGCTCCTCCTTTGTCTGCTGGCTTTATGAATGTGTCCGGATCTGTTGATAATAATCTGACAATCTGCATTTATTCAGTGGAAAAGTTATGGAATGGAAGTATATGATGCTGGTTGAATGTTATAATGCCATTGACTTACTGCCTCTAGAAGGTAGTCACTTCTAGAGGGATCAAGTGTGGTGGATGAATACAAGTAGATTTCTTCTTTAGTCCTATGATGGTCTGTGGTGGGCAAACCTCTTTGAGTTTGTTGAAGAAAAAAAGTTTAACCTTATTTACTGAAAGAATGTTGCAAATTTGGTGTGTATCACAAACTCATTGCCATCAGTGATGGGGACAAAACCCATCCCTTTATATAGTATGTCAGGTTGTTTAATGTTCAGTATTTTTGTGCTAAAATTGACAACTAATTTGTTGCTTGGCAGGTGGAGGCTTGTTGCTCCGTCGACTGACTCTGTGTCTGTGGCACTGATGTTAGAGGGTTCCAAGGTACTTGCAGTGAGCCTCGTTTTTTTTATACAACCTCTTCCTCTGCTTCTTCCTAGAAAAAGAGCCATGACTGCTAGGGTAATGTACACCTTAGAAAGAGACTGATGGATAAGCCTGCTTAACTTGTAGCCAAATGACATCAGTGGTCCAAAGCATGGTGGTTGAGGAAACCTCATCAGTCCTTGTCCTGATGGTCGATTGACTGGTCCTGATTCTGGTTCTTCTTTCCTACTCCAATCTTCTGAACTGGATTACAGTGATATGGTCCATATCAATGTGGATTAATCCACTTTGATAAAGTTTTATCTGTAGGCTCTTTGCAGCAGTTGTAAGAAATTGGGTTGTGGGTTGACTGGGGTATGAGCCCTGGTCAAGCAGAAACCACAATCCTTGTCAGGGTAAGGCACAAGCAAACCCCAAATTAACCTGTGCTCTACCTCCGGGTAGCTTGGCACAGAGCAGCCAGGCTTAACTTGGGTATGAAAAACAGTGGTCCTAGACCTCAAGTCGAAAATTAATACATAATAAACGTTTTGCAGTTTGGAGCATATGCAAAGTCAGCTCACAGTACTTAATACAAAACAATATAAAGATGTGCAACAACCGATTTCCAAATTGGCGCAAAATTTTATTTAGTCAAAATCCAAAATAGCAGTAGATATCTTACTACATTAAAAGGGGGAGGGTAAAGAAAAGGTTGCTCCAGGGGAACGTGCAAGAAGGAGGTGCTCGAGTGAAAAGGAAAATAGAAAAGAATTCTACTTAGTGTACAGGAAAAAGGGGATTAAAACAATTCGAAAGTGTTTCCCAGGTTGCCCACCCCTGTCCTGAGGAAGACCTGCAGGCCGAGGCCCCGAATTACCCTCTGAGCCCCAAGTTGGGTCGAAACGTCGACGCCCACATCACCGTAGCCTGGACCGCAAGCCCCAAAACTAAAACGTGCTAAATAATACATTTCTGGATTCTGAAAGTATATGTAAAATGAAATTTTGTGAACAAATAATCACATGCGGTCAGTCTATATGTAGAGATTGATATCAGTTTATCAATCCACTATTCGAATTGTTTTAATCCCCTTTTTCCTGTACACTAAGTAGAATTCTTTTCTATTTTCCTTTTCACTCGAGCACCTCCTTCTTGCACGTTCCCCTGGAGCAATCTTTTCTTTACCCTCCCCCTTTTAATGCAGTAACATATCTACTGCTATTTTGGATTTTGACTAAATAAAATTTTGCGCCAATTTGGAAATTGGTTGTTGCACATCTTTATATTGTTTTGTATTAAGTACTGTGAGCTGACTTTGCATATGCTCCAAACTGCAAAAGTTTATTATGTATTAATTCTCGACTTGAGGTCTAGAACCACTGTTTTTCATATCAAATTGAGCCCAGGTCCACGACCAAATTGGGTTACCCCATTTTTATAATAGGCTTAACTTAGGGGCAATATGTAAAGTATTTGTCCAACACTGCAAACAGTAATACACTGAAAACACACCTCAAATCCCACAACAGAATTAGAACAATATAGTAGTTTTTAATAAATGAAAGAAGACCAAAAGGACAAAAATCCCTTTAGTAGAACCGGAGATATTGAATTTTAAAGTTTTTAGAGAAAATAGCAAGACAATGGGTGCTAACATCATTTTGAGAATATCAAGATGATCCCACCAACAGAGATGTAAAGGATGCCAGCGATTAACTAATGTTGTTAACTTAGTTATACATTTATCTAAAGTCAATGAAATGGAAGGTTTGATGGAATGAAAGAACCATAGACCTAGATATTTAATTTTTGTTGTGTTCCATGAGAAATTGGTAGTCAAAAAGTCTTACTTAAAGGTTAAGTGATTTGGGGTAGCATCTCACATTTATCATGGTTTAATTTATAGCCAGATACAAGAGAGTAAGATACTTCTTCATTCAAAAGGATGCTGGGAGTGATGATTTGTGGTTTGAAAAAAAAATATCATCAGCATATACTGCTAGTTTAATCTGTTGTTCAATGTATGAAAAACCCATGAAGATCTTGGTTTTGTCGTAGTTTAGAAATAAAATGATCCAATGCTAAATTTAAAACAAAAGGCGACAGAGGACAGCCTTACCTAACCCCTCTACCTAAAGTAAAATATGAAGAAGTAAGTCCATATACGAAAATAATTGCCTGGGGAGAAGGATAAAAAGGGAAAATAGAGTACTAATTATTGGTCTAAAACCAAACTATTTGAGAGTAAGGAAAATAAATTGGCCTATGGACACTAACAAAAGTCTTTTCAGGATCTACAGTGATTGCCGCTAGAAGATCTGATGTGTGAGTGAATATGGATAAAATGTCAAACAATAGACGTGTGTGGTCAGATATATATATCTTCCTTTAACATGTCCAGATTGTTCTTTGCAAAGTAGTTTAGGGAGAAAGGTCTCCAACCAAAGAGCTAACACTTTTGAAAAAATGTTCTAGTCAATATTGACAAGACAAATGGAATTTTTACAATATTGTGTATCTTTTCTTTCTTTTGGAATGAAACAGATAAGGGCATCTAAAAAGGATCCAAATGATTTGCCACTGTGTAAAAAAAAGTCTATGACAGAGTAAAGCTTAGAAAGAAGCAACTGGGAGAAATGGGTAAATAATTTGGTGGTGAAACCATCTGGTCCTGGTGCTTTATCTTTTCTAAGTGAATTTAATGTGATATGAAGTTCTGTTGTTGTTATACCTTATTAAAGTATTGAGAGATCTAAAAGGGTGTCAAAAGATTTCTGTAAATTTAAAAGATAATTTACAATTTCATGGTCAGCTGGAGAATACCTAAGAGCATATAATGTCCTATAAAAATGAAGAAACGCATTATAAATATCTGAATATTTATACCTTGATACTTTGGGGCCGATTCCGATCTCGGTCGGAGGCGCACCTAATACCATTCGGTCGGGAAAAAGCCATGCGAATGCCTGTTTCCCGACCGATCCGTACATCATTCCGAACGAGTAAGTACGATGCGCACAACAGCATAGAATCCGGCCGAGTCGTACTCACCCAATCCAGGTCCTGTTCTCCGACCGAGGCGAATCCGGAAACGCCGAATCGAGTGGCACGGAAGGGAAAATGCAGCCCCGTCCGGCCGAACAAGTACGATGCGCTTTCCGTACGCGCAGAACCCGTCGCTACGTCCGGCACGTCAAAGCTTCCGGGAGAGGCGCACATAAGCTCCGATTCGCGCCACAACACGATCCACGGCTACGAGGCGAACACGCCAGCGACGAGGACGACGCGAAGCAACGAGAAAGACGAACGAGACGAACCAACCATGAATCCCTTCGTTCCGATCCTACCAATATTCTACATTTACTACCGGAACAGGCACGGACGCGTACGGCGCAGAAGGTAAGTCAGACACCAACCACAAAAACATACAACACGCACACAACACATCACACACACACACAGAGGGATGCAGAATTTACTTACACCAGCAACAGCAGCACCATAGGGGCGGGATGCCCATCACCAATGCCACATATGCACACAGGGGCCTGGATGCGCACCACCACTACCACCATTACGCAGGGGGGGCTGGATGCCTACCACTACTACCACCCTTAGCAATGGGGGTGCCAGATGCCTACCACTACTACCACCCTTACCCAGGGGGGGCTGGATGCCTACCACTACTACCACCCTTAGCCAGGGGGGCTGGATGCCTACCACTACTACCACCCTTAGCCATGGGGGTGCCAGATGCCTACCACTACTACCACCCTTAGCCAGGGGGCTGGATGCCTACCACTACTACCACCCTTAGCCATGGGGATGCCAGATGCCTACCACTACTACCACCCTTACCCAGGGGGGCTGGATGCCTACCACTACTACCACCCTTAGCCATGGGGGTGCTGGATGCCCACCACTACTACCACCCTCAGCCATGGGGGTGCCAGATGCCTACCACTACTACCACCCTTAGCCAGGGGGCTGGATGCCTACCACTACTACCACCCTTAGCCATGGGGGTGCTGGATGCCTACCACTACTACCACCCTTAGCCATGGGGGTGCCGGATGCCCACCACCACTACCACCCTTACCCAGTGGGGCTGGATGCCTACCACTACTACCACCCTTAGCCAGGGGGCTGGATGCCTACCACTACTACCACCCTTAGCCAGGGGGTGCCAGATGCCCACCACTACTACCACCCTTAGCCAGGGGGCTGAGATGCCTACCACTACTACCACCCTTAGCCAGGGGGCTGGATGCCTACCACAACTACCACCCTTAGCCAGGGGGGCTGGATGCCTACCACTACTACCACCCTTACCCAGGGGGCTGGATGCCTACCACTACTACCACCCTTAGCCATGGGGGTGCCAGATGCCCACCACTACTACCACCCTCAGCCATGGGGGTGCCAGATGCCTACCACTACTACCACCCTTAGCCAGGGGGCTGGATGCCTACCACTACTACCACCCTTAGCCATGGGGGTGCCAGATGCCTACCACTACTACCACCCTTAGCCAGGGGGTGCCAGATGCCCACCACCACTACCACCCTTACCCAGGGGGCTGGATGCCTACCACTACTACCACCCTAAGCCAGGGGGCTGGATGCCTACCACTACTACCACCCTTAGCCAGGGGGGTGCCAGATGCCCACCACCACTACCACCCTTACCCAGGGGGGGCTGGATGCCTACCACTACTACCACCCTTAGCCTGTGGGGCTGGATGCCTACCACTACTACCACCCTTAGCCATGGGGGTGCCAGATGCCCACCACTACTACCACCCTCAGCCATGGGGGTGCCAGATGCCTACCACTACTACCACCCTTAGCCAGGGGGGCTGGATGCCTACCACTACTACCACCCTTAGCCATGGGGGTGCCAGATGCCTACCACTACTACCACCCTTACCCAGGGGGCTGGATGCCTACCACTACTACCACCCTTAGCCAGGGGGTGCCAGATGCCCACCACTACTACCACCCTTAGCCAGGGGGCTGGATGCCTACCACTACTACCACCCTTACCCAGGGGGGCTGGATGCCTACCACAACTACCACCCTTAGCCAGGGGGGCTGGATGCCTACCACTACTACCACCTCTACCCATGGGGGGCTGGATGCCTGTCACTACTACCACCTCTACCCATGGGGGGCTGGATGCCTACCACCAACACCACCCCCACTCATAGGATGGACAATGCATGACACAACCAGCACACCACAACCTAGGGAATGCAAGAAAAAGACATCCCCCCAACACCATGACAAGCGTGTGTAGACTGTGTCAAATGCCTACAACACTGAACATGACTTTGAACATACAATGTGACCCCCTATCACATGTGCCACACATATATGTGTGTGGCCCCCACAATGCAAGCAGGCCATGACCATTGTGGCAATGGGGTCCAAAACCCCATCATCACAGTGACCAAAATGTAAGTGTGGGGTCCATAGCTGAAGCACATTTTGAACATTGTGGCAATGGGGTCCAAACCCCCATCATCACAGTGACCAAAAGGTAAGTGTGGGGTCCATAGCTGAAGCACATTTTGAACATTGTGGCAATGGGGTCCAAACCCCCATCATCACAGTGACCAAAAGGTAAGTGTGGGGTCCATAGCTGAAGCACATTTTGAACATTGTGGCAATGGGGTCCAAACCCCCATCATCACAGTGACCAAAAGGTAAGTGTGGGGTCCATAGCTGAAGCACATTTTGAACATTGTGGCAATGGGGTCCAAACCCCCATCATCACAGTGACCAAAAGGTAAGTGTGGGGTCCATAGCTGAAGCACATTTTGAACATTGTGGCAATGGGGTCCAAACCCCCATCATCACAGTGACCAAAAGGTAAGTGTGGGGTCCATAGCTGAAGCACATTTTGAACATTGTGGCAATGGGGTCCAAACCCCCATCATCACAGTGACCAAAAGGTAAGTGTGGGGTCCATAGCTGAAGCACATTTTGAACATTGTGGCAATAGGGTCCAAACCCCCATCATCACAGTGACCAAAAGGTAAGTGTGGGGTCCATAGCTGAAGCACATTTTGAACATTGTGGCAATGGGGTCCAAACCCCCATCATCACAGTGACCAAAATGTAAGTGTTGACAAAGAAAAAGCTGCAACTGCCAAACTGCATGGATGATTCCTGGTCACAGAACATAAAACACATCAGTGGCAAAGTAGTGCATGTGTCCCATTGCAACATAGATTGGGGGAGGCAAATACTGCAGTGCAAATAAGACATACCTTTGGCCATGTGCAGACAAACAACACCCATGGGGGCTGACACAGTCAACATTCATCAATGACACAATGACAGAAGTGACCATCAGAATGCAGACCCACATATTTGCACCAATGGGCACACAAATGCAGATACCCTGTGGAGACTGTAGATGTGAGGTGAACAGATACCATACCATGGCAGCAATGGGACACACAAACCATGATCATTGTGCTGACCGATGACCTAGGAGTCCCAGGGACAGCAGGGGAAACCCACCAAACAACATACAGCCAATGGCACACCTAAGATATGCCAATGCAGTGGTGCAGATGCACAAACACAAACAGGCAGACCCACACTGCACATCAAACACAACAGGTGAGGGGGGGTGCCAGTGTCCCCAGGCAACCACACAACACATGAGGAGGCCTGAATACCAATTACACAGATGTGCATACAGTGCCACACAAAGGTAACTCATGGATCCAAATCCCCTATGTGGGCAATCAGGCATTGTCAGATGAGAGGGAGCACAAATCACACATGTCACACAAGCACGTAGGAACAGCAACTGACACAGCAAGACACAGACACACCACAGCACTACCCCCAGGGCCCCCACAATGTGGTGACCCTGGGCTGCATTACAATCCCACTGTGATGACAAAGCTAAATGTCGTTCACACTGTGAACCACAGTCATGTGTCCTGAGCAACAAACTACCATCACACCTACACAAGCACAAATCAATCAGCACGGCCAGTAAGCCAAGGCCAACATGGAGGCAGGGGTCTAGCCGGGCAACAACTCTCATCTGCACACACTCAACACCACACACCTCGACCTCCAACAATGTGCAGCAGTGAAGCACACATGCACTGGTGACATTGCACATGCACCCATGACAATCCCAGGGTGGTGGGTGGGAACCAAGGTGCAGAAACACATCACACATGGCCACTCAACAAGACTCCTGAATGTCTGACACACTGCACACTACGCTGTACATGGACATGACGGCAATACCACACCAACCAATGGGATCCCAGCCACAGTCACACACCAATGAAGAAGCCAAGGTCACCCACAAAGAACACACATAGACAACAACCAACATTGCAGCCCGGACCCTGAGGAGTGCCAGCAGTCACACACACAACGTGTCACAATCACTGAAAGATAACACAAACTGGAAATCACATGACAGGTGTAAACAACAAGTGCCAAGGGGAAACCTGACTGTGACCCATCTGCGTCTGCACACAAACTCAGCCCTGACAGCAAACACACCTATGGGTGACACCCTGATGACCAGTAATGTGCCATGCACCCACATCACAGAGAACCCAGGGAGAAGACTTTGGGGGAACATAGGTCAACTCAGCAAGCATCACAAACAGGTACAACACTAGGGATCCCAGCATGCACAGCAAAACGGAAGTGAACACACAGACATGCTCATACAACACACACCTTGGGCGCAGGCAATGTCACAGGAGTACACACTGCCATCAGGGGACTCCACTCCTGTGTGAGGAAAGCTGTGCCATATGTTGCCTCAGTAGGGCCCCATCATGTCAGCTGAGCACTTGGTCACACAATCAACAATTAGCACCAAATGAAGGCTCCCGTCACATCAGCCTGGTCATGGGAGTGCCAACGAAATCATCAGCACAGATCCAACACACTTGTATAGCAATGTTGCACTGACAACACAGATGAGTCCTTCCCCATTGATGCCCAAACCTGCATGTCCAGTGGAGATGGCCACACGGTCAGGGAAGTAGACGAATTGAACAATGGCAGGCACAACAGATGTGCAGGGGTGGAAGCCACAGATGTGAAATTGCTAATGTAAGTAGGAAATCCCATTGCCAAATACTGAACACATGACACCCTCAGATGCTGCTAAGGATGACATGGATACACCACAGGATAGGACACATTCCCCCTGGACCACATGTGTTCCTGCACAGTAACACTTCATTATCATGAGACCAAATATCACCATCACTGCAGCAAGGGCATGGTTAGCATCATCAACAACATGTACATCAGAAGCATAAGCACTAGAGAACAGAAAGTTGCTTTATTCAGCATATGTGTGTCCAAAAACTCAGAGAACAGTAATGCTCCAACAAAGGCCAATGGCCAGTCCATCAAGTAAGTCAATACAGGGTGACAGTGGCAGATGTCACCCTACGCATGCCTGCACTGCACAAAACCAGGGACAATCCACTAGGAGGGGCAACCGGGGGGCAGGCCAGGCACCGCAGGGACAGGATCAGGGCTGACCAGGAGGAGGCAGGGAAGGGGTGGTGGGTGCTGGAGAGCCACTGACAACTGCAGTGGAGGTGTCTGACATGGTGTGTGCCGGCACAACTGGGGGGCATGACTCAGATGTTGTGGGTGCCGGCACGACTGCAGTGGACCCTGCAGATGGAGTGGACAGGTCCGCCACTGCAGTGCCCAAGTCCGACAGGGTGGTAGTGGACTCCACTGCAGTGCCTACCTCCAGGGGAGGAGAATGGGGAACAGGCAAGGTGGGCTGGACAGAGGGGGAGGACACCCTCACCACATCAGTGGCACAGACAAGCGCAGCGGGGGGTGTGGTGCCGGGAGAGCAAGTGGCAGGGGGAGAAGGCCGGATCATCTTGGGGATGGTATATCTGTGGGTGGGGAACCTGGGGCAGGGTGTGGTGGGGGCACCTGTGGAGTGGGGGCCTGAGGGATGGAGGAAGGAGACCTGGTGCCTGAGCTGCAGGGCGGCGGCGGGGTCTTGCTCTTACGACTCCGGGGGACTTGCGGGTGGGGGCCTCAGTCTGTCTGCGCCTGGGGGAGGGTGTCCGGGGGCGAGGGGCACTCTGCTCCGTGTGGGTGGGCTTCCTCTTCCCCCTGGATGCTGGAGCATCTGGATCGTAGGGGATGAGGCCGAGGTCACAGAGGAAGAGCCGCTGTGACTTTGGGGTTGCAGGTGAGGCAAGGGAGGGTGCTTTGGAGGGAGAGGCAACTGAGGACTGCGCAGTGCTTGTGGATGCGTGTGTGTGTTCCAGGGCCCCATCCCCTGTGAGTCTGGTTTCAGTCCCCTGACTGTGCGTGCGTGTGCGTTTTGTTTGTGGCGTGTGTGTCTGTGTGCTGGACGTGTGTGTGCTGGTGTGTGCCTGTGCCGGTGTGTGTGTGCTTGGGACGGGTAAGGTGCTGGGGAGTGTGGATGGAGCAGAGGCAGGAGGGGTGAGGGACTGTCTGAGGAGGGACACTGCTGCCGTCAGGGAGGAGTCCATGGACCTATTGCCCCTCTGTAGGTCAGACATGCCCGATGAGATGCCCTCCATGAAC
The DNA here is from genome assembly GCA_963921515.1 of Calotriton arnoldi. Classification (NCBI taxonomy): domain Eukaryota; kingdom Metazoa; phylum Chordata; class Amphibia; order Caudata; family Salamandridae; genus Calotriton; species Calotriton arnoldi. The sequence goes on along the minus strand of CAWUFW010011667.1, from coordinate 269,989 downwards.
GACACCAGCTGAGTCAACAGAGCGGTGTGCGCATGGAGGACACTCAGCATGGCTGTCTGCCCTACATGGAGCTGGCGAAGGAGGTACACAGACTCCTCACTCAGGGCAGCAGGGGACACAGGGGCAGGGGGTGCGGTGCCTGGCCCAAAGGAGACACGCTCCCGAACATGGGAGCCTCCACGGACCTGGGGAATGGGAGCCGATGGGAGGGCGGTGGTGGTGCTGGTGGTGGCGGGGACAGCAACACTAGCTGGGGTGTGGTGGCTGCTGACACCCGCCTCCATAAGGGAGTCATCCTCCGAGCCGCTGTGGTCCTCAGCTGAGGTGGATGCTGCTGAGGACTCCTCGGTGTGGCTCCCCTCGCCCTCCGTGCCACTGGGTCCCTCCGACCACTCCTCGGCTGCTGACCCAGTCTGGCTCTCCGGCTCCTCCTGGTCCGTGGAGCTGTCCCCTTCCGTGGCCGTGGATGTATCTGCAAACAATGGGGAAACAGACAGACATCAGTCACCTGCACCAAACGCACACACCACTGTGAGCACAGCACATTACAGAGCAAGCCCTGGCATCATTAGTTGAACATTGCTAAAAGTGCCCTAACTGAACAGGAGAAGCCAATTGTCAGTCTGATGCCAACCATGGCACTCACATCCCACATGGCCTTGCACCCATCTGTCTGGTGTCTGTTGGATAGCAACACCCCAGTGTGGACACATGCACCACCTACACAGTAGTTGGACAGTGCAGAGGACACGGTGTAGCATGTGGACATGCACACATCACAACTCTTGCCACTGAGTCAGTACAGGTTTCCGGATGAAAGGGATGCCCAGAGTCAAATAGGAAATGCATGTGATGCATACCAGCGACAGACACCATGATGCACCCATGTCCTGATAGCCATCGCCACAATGGTGTGCATGTAGCACATGTCACTCCCCTGCAGGATCACCAATAAGTAGACACATGCCATGGCGGAGGCATGACTGCTAAGTCATACATCACTGTCTCAGTGATGTATGACTTGGCAGCCAGACAACAACACTCTGCACTGTGTCACAATAGTAGGTCATGGGGAATGCAAGTCCTGGAGCTGCACAAGTGCACATGTACATCCCCCACACAACACATCATCTTAACCCTCATCTGTCCAGGTCATACCGATTGGACATATGGGAGACCTGTGACACTACCCTCTGAACCTGAGCCCCTCACAATCTGCTGTGAATGGGAAACAGCTGCCTGAACTTCACATTCGCATACCCCAGTCTGCACGGGCAGCTGATCAAACACCTATGTGACACACAAGTATCGTCTCCTATGGTCACATCTCCAGTGGCATGCTGAGCCCCTACCGAGAAACACCCCAGCAGTCCTGGCAACAAATCCACAGCACACTGACACAGAGGCAGACACCTGAGGGGTCAAATCACTGCGCACAACGTGTCAGCTGATACACGGGAGTGGGAGTACAGGTGTATTGGATGGGCTGGAGTAGGCATGACTGTCCTGCCCCACATGAATGAGGGATGAGCCCTGGACAGTGGATAGCTGGCTATGTATGTGTGACACACGTAATCTGCACACTCCTGGGGCCCAAACATTGTTCCCACCCGCTGCATGGGTGTGTGCCAGATACCCCAGGCACATGTGGTGGCTCAGCTCAGCAAGTGGACCGCATATCAAAGCAACACGCAGATTACATGTCCGAACACAGGCATTGTGTGAACAATGGACCCACCCATGATGCCCACAACAGAGTTAGGGAAACAGATGCTGTCCCCCACCTTGAGTGAAGCAAACTGCAAGGACACAGTCCCAAGTGACACAATTCCCTGAATGTAAGGGCCACACCTGGGTATCAGATGAGGAGTGGGCAGTGCACAATAGAGGGACATGGCTCCTGGACAACATGACTGCTGTACTGTGGCAGTTTAACCAGGCCAGAGGAGGGCACATAGCATGTAATACAGAGTTCACAGTGCAGTCTTTGACTCACCCCCTCCTTGCTGCTGTCTGGCCTTCAGCTGCCCATCCAGGTCTGGAAACACCACCGCCAGGATCTGGAGCATGTGGGGGGTCAGGGTCCGTGTTCCGCCCCTCCTGCGAGGAGGCGACAGCTTCAGCTGGACCCGTGCAATCCTCCGGGTCCAGCCCCGAAGGTCCTGCCACCTCTTCTGGCAGTTGCGGATCCGGCGCTTGTAGACCCCCACGGACCGGACAGCCCGGACGATGTCCTTCCAGATCTCCTGCTTCCGATGGGCATTAACCTGTCAGGATGACAAAGTGAAAAGGCCATTACTACACATGCAACATATCCGTGCATGACACAGTTGTATATACATGTCTCAATCACAGGGGCACATGATGTACACAGGCAGTGCAACGCTGCCCATGGACAGTTTGCCAGAAGTCACTACATGGTATCATTGCATGGGAAGTAAAACCTTGTTCAAATGCACTGTCACTGCACCATACCTGTCCAGTGCATGTCACTACACACTATGGGGGTGACAACTACTCAGTGAGCCTGCTAGCCAGTGGCGTGCAGACTTTCAGCCTTGCTAGTCAGACAAAATGCACATTCAGAAAGGCAGTGCACAGAACACTCACCTGCTCCCCTGGTGTCCCATACAGCTTGCTGTACTGTGGAAGTAGGCTGTCCAGCAGGGCCTGGTTCTCCTCAAGGCTGAAGGCTGGGGCTCTCTCCACAGTACGTGCCATTGCAGGGTCCAGAGGGGGCAGAGACAGCAGCAGTGCAGTGGCAGATGTCGTCCTGGAGCATGTAGTGCAGGCAAGTGAGCTCTCAGGGGAACAGCCAGCAATATATATGTGCTGCAGAGGCAGATACTGTCCCATGTGTCCAAAGTGATAGGTCCAAGTCGTTTGCATCTTCTGAATCTGGCCAATCCATGGAATAGCAGCACCAATACACGCCCACAGCATCCTTCAAATCTTCAACTTCATGACATACATGATTTTGCAACATTGTTGTGGGTGACCAACTGAATTTCCAGCAACCGACTCGTTCGAATTTCGAAAACGCGTCCGTTGCCAGGCTAGGCCATTGACAATGGGTGCGCACCGATCGGTCCATTGCTGTTCAACGCGTACAGGGGTACAACGCGTACCCGCACACATTGAATGCAATGGGCCGGCCGGGTGCACCGATCGGTCCATTGCTGTTCAACGCGTACAGGGTACAACGCGTACCCGCACACATTGAATGCAATGGGCCGGCCGGGCACACCGATCGGTCCATTGCGGTACAACGCGTACAGGGGTACAACGCGTACCACGACACATTGAATGCAATGGGCCGGCCGGGCACACCGATCGGTCCATTGCGGTACAACGCGTACAGGGGTACAACGCGTACCCGCACACATTGAATGCAATGGGCCGGCCGGGCGCACCGATCGGTCCATTGCGGTACAACGCGTACAGGGGTACAACGCGTACCCGCACACATTGAATGCAATGGGCCGGCCGGGCGCACCGATCGGTCCATTGCTGTTCAACGCGTACAGGGGTACAACGCGTACCCGCACACATTGAATGCAATGGGCCGGCCGGGTGCACCGATCGGTCCATTGCTGTTCAACGCTGCATAGGGGTACAACGCGTACCCGCACACATTGAATGCAATGGGCCGGCCGGGCACACCGATCGGTCCATTGCGGTACAACGCGTACAGGGTACAACGCGTACCCGCACACATTGGATGCAATGGGCCGGCCGGGCACACCGATCGGTCCATTGCTGTTCAACGCATCCCTGTACAAGTGACTGGCATATGTCACCATGCCTGTCTCAGATGAACATATGCCAGCCACAGATAGCTCCCAGGGAGTGAGGGGCACACCTACAACACCACAGCCTGTCCAAACTGTATCATAAGGCATGTAAGGCTGCATTTCCTATTGTGTGTATGTTGGTGTACATGTTGTCCTGTGGGTGTCACCTGGGGGCAGCCACCCCCAGGCTGTGCACGTGTTCATGGGGACAGGATCCTGGGTGTTACGTGTACATGACCACTGTGATGTGCAACTGTTCATATCTGAGCATGTGCCATGGTCACATTTCACGGTGGTGTATGTGTATGTCATGTCACATACCCCGTGAGTCCCATGTGGGACGGTATGTTTGAGCCAGGGTGACCCAGTGGCACAATAGTGATGGTCCTCCACAGTCTGTGTGCATGTAGTGTTTACAATGTCTCTGATTTCATGTGCACAATGGGAGACAGTCTCCACATCCACGTTGTGTGTGCATGGACTTTGATGTTGTGCGTGTGTGTGTCACAGACGTCCATGTCTGTCCTGCAGAGGCAAGTGGAACCACTACCTGTGGGGGTCATGGTTGTTTTGCTGTGGTGTATACATGATACTCCATGTAATGCCAGTGTCCATGTGGCAATACAGGGTCCCTGGGAATGTACCTGTCGTTGAGCTGTGATGCCTGGGGCACATCTGTCCTCACATGTCACTGTGGGGGTGATTGTGACATGGCAGCAGGAGATGGGAACTGTGACACGGCCTCATGATATCCAATGGGCCAACCTGGGACTTATTGATGCCACTTGTTGAACCGTGATGACAGATGTTGGCCATGTATGTACCATACATGTCCTTACGGAACTGCACACTTCATGTAGTTGTGCCTCATAATGATGTATGATGTGATATTGAGTGTGTTCAATGCCGCATATGTGGGGTGACTGACAATCTTGCTTTCTTCTCCTCTGCACTGCAGGGCTCCTGCTGTCCATAGACCATTCCCAGACCTGGCAACGATGGTGGAACGGGACAGCATCCGACGGTACCGCTTCACCAGGCAGCTGATTGAGGATTTGGCAGTGCAGTTGGCCCCACATTTGCAGCCTGGCCGGCCGTATCCTACAGCGCTGACCCCCAAGGTGAAGGTGATGGCAGCCCTACACTTCTTTGCCACCGGTACCTTTCAACATACTGTGGCGACTGCTGGTGGGATGTCACAGACCATGTTCAGCCGTGTGCTCCGCGATGTTTTGGAGGCAATGTTGCTATACCTGAACCGGTACATCTATTTCCCTAGACTGCAACGACTCACTGACGTGAAGAGTGACTTCTATGCCCTGGGGAGGATGCCGCATGTCATTGGCTCCATTGATGGGACACATGTGGCTTTGGTACCACCACAGGCCCAGGAGCAGGCCTACCGTAACCGCAAGCACTACCACTCGGTCAATGCACTGGTGGTGTGTCTTGCAGATATGACCATCTCACACGTGTGTGCCCGTTTCCCTGGTTCAGCACACGATGCCTTTGTGATGAGGAGTAGTCGCATCCCCAGGATGATGGCACAGATGCAGAACCAGCGTGCCTGGCTTGTCGGTGTGTACTGACTTTGTGCCATTGTGTGTGATCTGATCTGTAGTATTCCGCCCACTTTTCCAAGTCAGCTAATGTGCACTTGTCTGTCCGTAGGTGACTCGGGATACCCCAACATGCCGTGGTTGCTGACACCCCTCAGGAACCCTGTGACACCAGCCCAGATGCGCTACAATGAGGCACATGGTCGGACCAGGAGAGTGATTGAGCGGACATTTGGTCTCCTGAAGAGCCGCTTCCGCTGCCTCGACAAGACAGGAGGGTCCCTCCCATATGCCCCAGCGAAGGTGTGCAAGATTATCATCGTCTGCTGCATGCTCCACAACCTGGCAGTGCGGAAGGAGTTGCCTCTCATCCAGGATGACAATGACCAACATCCGCCACCTGTGGAGGATCCTGGCCTGGACCACGATGCCAGTGATGATGATGATGATGGTGATGTCCGCACACAGCTCATCACCAACTTCTTTAGCTGAATGTGAGTATCCTGAGGTGTCATGTCAATGATGTGAGTTGGCATGATATGTGTAGGTGGTGCTCTGGTGCTGTTGGAGTGTGTCCATGGGCTACTTGACTGGATGTGTGTAGCGATGTGTGCTTACAGGTGGTCTGTACTCCCCAACAGTGTTGACATGCTAACTTGGTTCTGGGTGGGTATCTTGTAACATGTATTGTGCATGAGTTTTGCTGTTCTGTCCTGTTCTCCATTGCTTTTGACTGTGTGTCATTTCTGTCCTTCACAGGGTACTTTCAGATTCGTTTGGTCAACTGTGTCCACCGACGACGTCATTGTACTTCCAGGGTGGTAGCTGTTGTGTCCCTACAGGTGATGTGCGCCACACCCATGGACTTCCTTCCTTCTACAGTTGTTGACTGTGTGCCCGCTGCCAGGTGGGATTACCTTGCATCTGTAGTGGTTACGACATGTTGCAACTGTGTAATAAACCTGTGCTTCACTTTGTGATGTGCGTTGTCTGTGGTCACACATTTGACTGCCATTTGCTTACTGCACCTGTGGGCTACTTGACTACAACTGGGAATAGGTGTGGTGTCTGTGCATTGCACCGTCTTTCCTGGCAACATCAGTGTAGGCAATGAGTCAGATGGCCTAGGTGTGTATGTGTTGTGTAGCCCTGGTGGTGTGTCTCCCTCATATGTGTCACGTTGCCATTACTCACATGCCTGTGTTGTACTTGCTGTTGCAGTTCGCATACACAGTGTAATTTTGCAGTTCATCATCCCCATGACAGCACCCACGTTGGAATCACAACAGAGGCAAGTATGGTGTATTAGTGTGTTTATTGTGATACATTTGTGTGAATAGTGCATAGGATGGTTAGTGCTGTACATTTATATTGCAATCAGAAGTTCCTAGATGAATTGAAAGTCCTGGTAGACAAAATCCCCAGTATCGGGGCCACAGTTGTCTGAGACATTGGTCCAACTTGTACTCCCCATGTCATGTGTGGGAGTTGTGTTGCCGTCAACAGGGTGAACAGTTTGCGCACAAAGGTGAACATCCAGAACAGGTTCAGGCTTCCTGGGGTTGCACTTGGCCATCGGCCTCTCACTTGCCCCTCCTCGGACGACCCTCTTCTTTGGGGGGCCCCTCAAGTACAGGCTGCTGCGGTGCAGGGGACTCTCCGCCAGAGTCATCCTCCCTCCCTGTGGCAGTTGCAGTTGTTTCAGCACCAGATGTTGTTGGCACACAGGGAGGTGTAGACTGGTTGCTGTTCATCTGGCGGAGGCATTGTAATATGTCCCTATGCACCGCCGTCATCTCTTGCAGTGTGTCCCACTTGGACTCCACGCGGGACATGTGTGAGTCCAAGCGGGCATGATGGGCAGCCTGCTGCTGTTTCATGTCCCTGAGGAGCCCCACTACCTGGCTGAGATCTCCGGTGCTGGACTGGTACGCATCGGCTATGCGTGCCAGTTGTGGGTCATCGTGCACACCAGACACCTCTGCAAGCAGCGACCTCTGTCTCCCACCCCTCCCACCACCCCTGCCGACATGTGCAGTGCGTGCAGTGGCACGCACAGATGACCCTGGTCCCCCTTGGGGGTTGGTGGCGGTGGTGGTGTCCATGGCCCCACGTTGGTCCAGGGTCCCTGTGCTGGTGGTGCTCCTTGTTCTGTCCATGTCGGCAGGGATGGTATTTGTGGTGACAGTCGTTGGAGGGGTGGGTGCAGGGGGTGCAGCTGGTGGTCCTGCTGGTGCTGCAGCTGGTGGTCCTGCTGGTGCTGCATGTTGACTTGCACCGGAGGTGCCAGGTTGGTCTTCTTCATCCGAGGAGGGCAGAGGCTGTTCGACACCAGTGAGCTCCGTATCCTCTTGAGCCTGGGACTGGGACTCCTCAGCGTCTGCTGCTGTGTCCCCATCATCACCTGTTTTTGGGAGACACACACAATGTATGTTATGTTTCTGCAGGCATCAATGGTTGACACACCTGACAGTTGTGACTGTGCCTCTGGGTGCGGGCCTGTACATTGCATTGTCCTAAGTTGTCACAGTCAGGGGTTGATATTGGTGTAGCACATTGTCCTGCATTATTTGGGCATTTCTATGTATTTGTTGGGGTGTGAACATGGTCTGCATTGGTTGTATTTTGTTGACAGCCGGCCCTCCTTCCCACCCAGCCAGTCAGTTATCCCACCATGGACTGTGCTTGCATTGCAGGGAGTGAAAGTTGTCTTTCAAGATGTCAGTCAGTGGTGTCCTGCTGTTGGTTGTTGCACAGTTGCCAGCGGGGCCTTGTGCTCCCCACAGCAGTTGCCAGTGTCAGCCATCTTGTCAGTTGTTTTCCACTCCCTGTGATGTGAGCATGGTTCAGGGTGGTGTTGATGGGACAGTTGTGGGGGTGAGCTATGTCTGTGACTATGACTCCCATCATGCTATTGCCTCCACCCCACTTCCCAGCATTCCCATACTTACTTGCTTTTGTGGGGAGTTCAGTGTGTGTGGGTGTGAGAGCAATGGCAAGATGGCTGACAGTGGTGTCCTGCTGTTGGTTGGTGTGCAGTTCCCAGCATGCCCTTGTGCTCCCCACGACACAGCACCAGTGTCAGACATCTTTGATGGGCCTTTACACTCTCTGTGGGATGTGCATGCGTGAGTGTGAGCTTGCTGGGCCATGTGGTGGGGGATGTTGAGCTGTGACTACGACTCCCATCATGCTATTGCCTCCACCCCACTTCCCAGCATTCCCATACTTACTTGCTTTTGTGGGGAGTTCAGTGTGTGTGGGTGTGAGAGCAATGGCAAGATGGCTGACAGTGGTGTCCTGCTGTTGGTTGGTGCACAGTTGCCAGCAGGGCCTTGTGCTCCCCACGACGCAGTAGCCAGTGTCAGCCATCTTTGATGAGTCCTTTTCCACTCCCTGTGGATGTGAGCATGGTTGTGAGTGGTGCTTGATGGGCCATGTGGTGAGGCTGAGCAATATCTGTGCCTACTACTCCCATCATGCTATTGCCTCCACCCCCTTCCCAGCATGCCCATCCTTCCTTCCTTTTGACTCTGCTTCCCTGTGGGGTGGGCTGCCTGTGCTGACAGGATGGCTGGGAGTGTTGTCCTGGCAGTTGTTTGGCTAAAAGTCCCAAGAGTGTCCCTGTGCTTCACACAGCATAACCCAGGGTGGTGGTTCTTTGTGGGATCTTGAGTTAGGATGTGAGGCATTGCATTCTCCCAGGTGGGTTATGTGGAGTTTGTGTTGAGGGTGTGTGTGAGGGGAGGTGCTTGTGACTATGGTCAGTGCTGCAAGTCCTCCTTCCCACCCAGCCAGATATCCCACCATGGAACGTGCTTGCATTGCAGGGAGTGGAAGTTGTCTTTCAGGATGTCAGTCAGTGGTGTCCTGCTGTTGGTTGTTGCACAGTTGCCAGCAGGGCCTTGTGCTCCCCACAGCAGTAGCCAGTGTCAGCCATCTTGTGAGTCCTTTTCCACTCCCTGTGATGTGAGCATGGTTGTGAGTGGTGTTGATGGGCCAGTTGTGAGGCTGAGCAATATCTGTGCCTACTACTCCCATCATGCTATTGCCTCCACCCCCCTTCCCAGCATGCCCATCCTTCCTTCCTTTTGACTCTGCTTCCCTGTGGGGTGGGCTGCCTGTGCTGACAGGATGGCTGGGAGTGTTGTCCTGGCAGTTGTTTGGCTAAAAGTCCCAAGAGTGTCCCTGTGCTTCACACAACATAACCCAGGGTGGTGGTTCTTTGTGGGATCTTGAGTTAGGATGTGAGGCATTGCATTCTCCCAGGTGGGTTATGTGGAGTTTGTGTTGAGGGGGTGTGTGAGGGGAGGTGCTTGTGACTATGGTCAGTGCTGTAAGTCCTCCTTCCCACCCAGCCAGATATCCCACCATGGAACGTGCTTGCATTGCAGGGAGTGGAAGTTGTCTTTCAGGATGTCAGTCAGTGGTGTCCTGCTGTTGGTTGTTGCACAGTTGCCAGCAGGGCCTTGTGCTCCCCCCAGCAGTAGCCAGTGTCAGCCATCTTGTGAGTCCTTTTCCACTCCCTGTGATGTGCGCATGGTTCATGGTGGTGTTGATGGGACAGTTGTGGGGGTGAGCAATATCTGTGACTACGACTCCCATGATGCTATTGGCTACACTGACTTGCCCAGCATACACAGAATTCCTTTCTTTCAGTGGTCTTCACTGTGTGTTGGTGTTGTAGTGGTGGCTACATGTCTGGATGTGTTTGTTAGTTATATTTGTGCCACTGCCTAGCTGTAGTTGTAGTTGTGTTTGTACATGTGATGACACGGTTAAATGTAACTTTGAGATGGCATGTGTTGTGTTTATCTGACTGACATACACATTTTGGGATGATTCTGTTCTGGTTGCTGTGTAATTGCTAAGAGTGCATGGTTTGACTCTCCCCTTGACAGTGATGTGTGTGTGTATTGTGGCAGAATATTGTGTATGTTGGAAATGGCCCTTTTTGCAGGGTCACCCCTAAACTTTTTGCCTGCCTCCTGTATTTTTGCTGACCTGTTTCTGTTGGTTTTATGACTCTGGGCACTTTACCACTGCTGTTCAGTGCTAAAGTGCATATGCTCTCCCCTTGTAAATATGTCTATGTGAATTGGTATATCCCTGATTGGCTTATTTGGTTTACCTGTTAGTCCCTAGTAGTGTGGCCTGTGTGTGCCCAGGGCTGGTAAACCAAATGCTGCTGGTGGGCATGCAGCGCTGGTTTGCGCCACCCACAGAAGCAGCTTGTAAAGTGTGTCTCAGTGAAGTGCACTCACTTCCCAGCCCCTGAACCTTCCCTTGGCAGCCTGTAAGTCACCCCTATGGTAGGGTGCATTGTATGTGTAAGGTAGGACATGCCTTGGTGTATATAGCATGTCCTGGTAGTGAACTACACCCCATTTCGTTTTCACTACTGTAAGGCTACCTGTTCCTCATAGGCTAGAATGGGCAGTTTGACTATTACATGCTATAGTCCTAACTGACCCCAGGAACATGGTAGAAAAACGAATTTAGTATGCCTGAGTTCAGAATATTAAAATACCCCTTTTAGTGAAGTTTATTTTTATATTCTGTGTTTGAAAATACCACTTTTAGAAAGTAGGTATTTTCTTGCCTAAGCCTTCCAGTGTGCTCTGCCGTTATGTGTATTGGCTGTCTGGTTTTAGAGGGGCAGGACAGGCTGAGTCAGACCTGGGTTGAATGGAGAGATCTGCATTTAGAGTGTGGGGAGGGGTGGCTCTTTGATCTGAATAGGGCTGTGCCTGGCAAGGTGAATGCTGGCTCCACCCTCCCACTGTGTGTCTGCTAGCAGACCCCCTCTTTCTGAAAGGAAGGATGCAGCCTGGTAAACAAAGTGCTCCAGGCCTGAGCAAGGACTGGTTCTGGCTAGGTTCATGGACTGGTAGCTTCAAGGATCAAAGGCTTTTGGGGTATAAATATCTGTGCTCAAACCCCTACTTTTGTATTGCTTTTGGATCTGAGAGGAAACTCTGTCCGTGCCACTGGAGGAATCTGCAGGAAGTGACTGTCCTTGTGCTTGTGTGTTGTTTCTTGCACTGGCCTGCAGCAGTGACCACTGGACCTTGAAGAAGAGAGAAAAGGACTTTTGAGAGAACTTTTATTTTTGTTACAGCAATTACCCAAGGGCTAGGAAAAGAGCTAGCCTCCTGCGGGAGTCTCAGGCCCATCAGACTCCACCACCAACCTCCTGCTTCCTCCCTGCGAGGATTGCTATCTGCTGATGAGGCTCCTGTGAGTTCCAGGGCCTCTAGTTTGCTTCAGAGAAAAGAGTGCTGGAAATCGTCGCTAACGCACGTTTGCGAGCCGCTGCAGCCGAGAGCGCTGGAAAAATCATCGCGTTGCTGCCGCTGAGTGCTCGCAACACGATCGCACAACGCAACAGGCTCGTCGCATCGACTTCTCCCTCGCGGCAAGAAAGTCATCGCATCGGCGGCCTAGCGTGCAGAAGTTTGTCGCATCGTCTCCGCACACGCAACAGGATCGTCGCATCGCCTTCGCCCTCGCGGCAAAGGTCTCAGCGCATCGGCGGCCTAGCGTGCAGAAGTTGGTCGCATCGTCTCCGCACGCATCAGCAGATCGGCGCATCATCCTCCCTTGCGGCAAGGATTTTAACGCATCGCCGGCCTCGCGTGAGGAAAATCATCGCTACCACTTCTTTGCGACATTTTGTTGGTTTTGCTACTAAACCCAGGTACTTTGTGAGAGAAAGGTCGCAGAGACCACTGCCTTGAATTTGAACCTTATTTTTGAAACCTTTGAACTATTTTTTGACAGTCCTTCAACAGCCATCCTATTTTTGACAGTCTTATGAGAGAAAGGGTCACAGAGACCCCTGCTTTGAATTTGAACCTTATTCTTGCAACCTTTGAACTCTTTTTGACAGTCCTTCAACAGCTATCTTATTTTTGACAAGTATTGTGGCTTTTACAGTTATTGGTCTTGTGATAAATCTGCCTTTATATAAAGATACTTATTTGTTATAACTACTTGTGTGGTGTCCCTTTGTAGTGTTCCTCACTGTGTTACTGTGTATGATCATAAATGCTTCACACCCTGCCTCTGAGATGAGCCTACCTGCTCGTCGTGCTACGTTACCACAGGGTTGAGCAGGGGTATTAAAGAGGGTAGCCCTCTCACTCTGACTTAGGAAGAAGGGTCCCTACTTGGACAGTGGCCAGCCATTGCCAACTAGAGACCCCCATTTCTAACAGTGTACATCTGTTGTGTACTCACCAGGCTCTGGGATGTTTTCTAGTCCATAGACGCTCACTGGCGGAAGGATGGCCCACACCTTCTCCTCCCAGGGCCTGAGGTATACTGGCTTGGCAGGAGGGCCACTGCCGGTGTATTGGCTCAGGAGGTAGTCCTTCTTCAGCAGCTCCCGTACCCTCCTGCGCACGTCATACCACCTGTTCTGGATGTCAGTCTTTGTGCGCAGACATGGTGATTGTGCGTTCACCCTGTTGATGATCCTCTCCCACATCTTTGTTTTCTGGGAGATGGGTGTCTGTTGGACCAGTGCGCCAAACAGCTGTGGCACTACCCTGAGGATCTCGTCTACCAGGACTTCCAATTCACAATCTAGGAACTTGTGATTCTTCTTTGGGGGCATGGTGATGGGTGGTGATGGTGAGTAATGTGTGTGTTGGTGTGCAGGTGAAGGTGTGTGAGTGTGTGTTTTGCTGGGTGTATGTGAGGTAGCTATTTGTTGGTGTGCTGATGGTGTGTGGCTTGTGTGAGGGATGAGCTGTGGGTGTGTGGTTGCTGTCTGTTGAGTGCTGGCAGGTGAATAGCATTTGCAAAGGATCATGGTTGGGATTTGTGTCCTTTATATGGGTGGAGTTGTGGGTGTGTCTTTGTTCTCTGTCCCCACCCCCCCAGTATTTATTGGCTTTGTAATTGCTTGTTTGGCCTTTTTTGTGTATTTTCCTTAGTACTTTCTGTGCATGTTGGAAACGTTCTTGTGACCGAGTCGGACCCTGCAGTTGTCTCGTACGGTCTTCTCCGTTTCGTTCACGCTGTGTTTGTGCAATTTTCTAAGCTGCGTACGCGTCGGTCGCGGTGTTTTGTGTTACTTCGGCTCGCAGTTTTGTATGCGTGTCGGTCGTACGTGCTTGTCCTCCCGTACGACTCGGTCGTGGTTTTCGCGCCTTGCATCGTACTTTGCGGTTTGGAGTTCGCGGATACGTTTCGGTCGGATTTGTTCCGGGTGCGTGTCGGTCGGTTCGATTCGCGTGTTTTTCCAGCCGGATTGCTGTTTTCCGTGCGGCTCGGTCGTTCGGCTTGGGTTCCGTACGTGTCGGTCGCATTTTGCACGCTTTGCATCGTACTTGGCGGGTCGTGCGCCACAGGTACGTGTCGGTCGGAATTAATTCCGGCTCCGAGTCGGTAGGTGCTTTTTCGGGCCCGAATCGGAATCGACCCCTTGGTGAATATCTAGGATAGATTCAATTTTACTTTAGTTTTTTCCAATTTTGAGATATTTTGCTAAGTTTCCCAGATTTGTTCTGGCTGCCAAAATTTCTGGTGCTAGATTTAATAAGATACATTAATCCATTTTCAGTAGACATTGCATTGAATTTTTATTTTAGCTTTAATTATTTCTTGCAAACAATGTTTTGATTTAGAGGTGTAATATGTGTGCTCTAATCTTTTTATTGATGTAAAAACTTCTTTTGTTTTGACAATGTCCGGTTTCTAGAAACATAAACAATATTAAAATCTCTGGCAGAGGCCATAAAAGCTTTCCAGATAATATGAAAACACTATCTCTGTTTGATTAAGTTAGATGAGTGAAAAGAGGATGTAAAAGATGTGTCCAATAATAATGAACTTTTAAATCTCCATCTTTTTGATGTAATTGGTTGAGGAAGAATATCTAATTGCATTGAAACGGGGCAGGACCAGATTTCAAGATTGATCTTATTCCCACAGAATGTAAATTTTGAGTGACAACATGGGAAACGAAAATGTGGTCTATTCGTGACTGTGTATGGTGAGCAGGGAAAAGTATGTGACCTCTCTTAATGTAGGATTACATTCTCTCCACGCATTAATAAACACTCTTTGCTGGAGGGCATGGACAAATAGTTTTTGGGATTTGTTTGGCACAAAAATAGAAGTATGGTTTCTATCTCTAAATGGGTGAACAATCTGATAACAGTCTCCTGGAAAAAATAAAATTATCTTCTGAGCATTGGATGAGCAATATTAGACCAGAAGTGAAATACAGCTGCTGTCTGGCCATTAATATTGAAAAGAGAAACCGGGACCTTATCAATTAAAAATCTTGTGAGTAACCACCGTCCTCCGACATCTGTTTCTTGTGATATCAAATGAACATTAAGAGATTTGTGACATAAAATGATAACACCGATTTTTACCGTTTCTGGGAGAAAAGAAAACATCACCAACCCACTCTCTCTTCAGCTTCAAAGATTCAATTTCAGTAAGATGTGTGTGCTTTAAACTTTGACAAGTGAGTTAAAACACATTGACTCTTAATTGATGAGACTAATCCCTTGACATACCAACATTCATTTTTCAGAGATATAAAGAGAGAATAATAAACAAGCATTGGCATAGCCAATAGGTCTCGCCTTTGGGGCCTTATAAGTGTTTAGCCAGAGCTATTGACTTTGCCAATGTCTTCAAGCTGTGCTGTAGAGAAGTGTGGCTGCTGTGCGGCATGCTGAAAAGTTATAATAAAAAAGTGTCAGAAGCATTTTTGTTACTTTATATATGACCAAGAAGGCATTATGTAAAACTGAACGACCATATTAAAAAGTATTTACAATAAAAAATGTCCTCAGTTTTCTTTTGTTCTTGCAATGCT
The DNA here is from genome assembly GCA_963921515.1 of Calotriton arnoldi. NCBI lineage: Eukaryota > Metazoa > Chordata > Amphibia > Caudata > Salamandridae > Calotriton > Calotriton arnoldi. The sequence continues at coordinate 254,792 of CAWUFW010011667.1, read as the reverse complement.
GGCAACTTGTTGCACTTCTAAAACTAAGTGGGGGCCCTTAACAAGAAAGTGAAGTTAAAAAGCCATTACGGATGTCAAACCTCTTTTTAATATGACTGACATCTGTATGGGGTTTAAAAGAAATGATCGGTGTATTGGGGATATCGTGGTCCCCCCACCGTATAACTAATGGTCAACATGTTTCTGCCTAGTGGCCCAAAAGGGTCAGCGGCATTCATCAGGACCTATCATACACCAACGGGCTCCTACCTTACCATTCAGTGTAGGTGAGGTATCCACTATGTGGGGTGATCAGGGTCACCCACCACAGATTTGCGGCTGTGTTATTCCAGCCCTATTCCCTGGGACCTACTTGCCCCATAGGTAGAGTGAGAAAGGAGGACCCCTTAGGTCACGTGCCTGTTGTTGAAGGGATCTCCCGCTACTGCACCTATGTCTGCATGTCTCATGTGACCAGCGAGGAGGTCCCAGGGGCAAGTAGGTCCCAAGGAATAGGGCTGGAATAACACAGCCGCAAATCTGACCACGATATCCCCAATACACCGATCATTTCTTTTAAACCCCATACAGATGTCAGTCATATTAAAAAGAGGTTTGACATCCGTAATGGCTTTTTAACTTCACTTTCTTGTTAAGGGCCCCCACTTAGTTTTAGAAGTGCATCCCTGTCTTCAGGTGCATGCCCGCCCTCTATCAAACCAAGTTTTTAGACGGCGAGGACTGGTCAATGATGAAGCATGACACCAGGTGGTGTGTGAGACCAGTCTTTCACTTTTTGTGAGATGTCTACACTCATATAGTAGGCATTATAGCAATTAGGTCAATAACTAGGAGAGGCTTTGTGTGTTAATCAATTGTAGTCGTCTCTCAGATGTCAGCAAAATATTTGTGTGGTCTGTGGGCATTTGTGGAGGCCATGTTTCATGTTTCTTGGCTAGCGGGTAGTGGGATATGTAAGCCGGTTAATTCTCAACAAGAATGTTTTAAACTGAAATTTATAATATTAAGCTATGGTAGCATGCCATGAAAAAGTAAGTAATGAAAAACAATGCTTATGTTGAAATTCTAAACTAAGTAAAGTGTGTGTGAGGCATGTTTATTCAACTGAATCCAAAGACACACAAGTTGTGACTAAAGATCACTGTGGTTACTACATTTAGAATAATATACAGCTTTGCCATTCCTATATTAATGTAAAGTCTTCAATAGGATTTGCATACACTGCAAGAAGTATCCTCTTAAATAGGAAAAACATAATGTATACTCAGACTGATGGGTCGTCATTGTCTTGTAGGCAGCTATTCTAATGACATTCATGGTATTTCTTCATTAAGACCCTATACATGGGGTTTAATCTCAAAACTCAACCTTGATCCTTTTTGAACAGTATTCTTGAAAATGATGATTGGCTGTTGTTTTCTGCTTGTTTTTCAATGATTGTTCATTTCATGTCATCCTCATAAAGTTTCATGGTTAGAAAATGTGCAATGAGTTTAGCGGTTGAGCGTCCATACCTAATGTTACTATGGTGTTCTAGGATGTGTGTCTTCATTTTGTGTTTAGTCATGTAGGGATACTTGATCAAGTAAATAACCCCTGTACTGTAGTAATTAGTGAAACTGCTCAGTACCCATAGTGCACGATGCTGGTAATAAAAGGGCAAACTCTGCAGGTCACTGAAGGATGGTGTCCCATTATCCTGAGTAAATCTTATAACAGGGTCTGTGTGAAATAACCGGACAGTTTCAGCACGCTGGGTCTAGGATGTACTAGCAACTAGTAGGTCCTGTAAGTTGCGACTCCTCTTGCGAATCGACTTGAATGCAAAAAGTCGTTTTGCAAGCCATATGTAACCCGTATCAAAATGTGCCAATTACGAATAATTAGATGTTTAATGCTGTTTAATGCCATTACAGGAACTGCCACACACTAAGCGGTTGGAACCATTGTTTCCCATTTGTCTCAAGTAAAGCAGAATGGATTTTGTTTCTTGCATGTTTTTTGGTTTTTGAACAATTCTGGAAGGGCAGGCCTAAATATTAGTTGTTTGGATAAGGCTTCTGCATGAGATTTATGAGAGCATAAGTCACAGCATTTTCCTTCTGAGATGAAAGAACTGAACCTCTGGGAGATTTTCAAAGAGAGAACATGGATGAAACCATAGAAAATTAAGTAGTGAATTTCTGTTAGTAGGTTTTATGAAGATTTCTATCTTCAGACTGCCTTCCTGAGTATAGATTCGAAGAGCAAGGAACGCTAATTTGGATTTGGTCAGTGTGCTAGTGAAGCTAAGGTGGGGATTTCAAGAATTGATCCAAGTAATAAATGATCTTGTACTTTCTTCATTGCCTTCCAAAATGTTGAATATATTGTTGACGTACTGTTTACAGACCTTAATATGAGTTAGATGTGGATTAGAGGCTGAGTAAATCTGCGTAGATGCAAACTGGTGCATGTAAATGTTTCCATTGATTAGGGCAAAAGTACTTCCAATGGAAGTCCCTGTAATCTGTAAACATAATTGGTTTTCAAATTGGAAAAACATTTTCATCTTGTCTCCAAAATAGAGCTTATACCGATTCATGTGGGTCTACCTGGAGGTGGAAATTTCTGTTTGTGTATTTTGGGCACAATGTATAAATAATGTGTAGTAGGTTTGTCTGTATATAGGAACTCAGCCTCATGTTAACTAGTCCATTTCTTTTCAAGGCCCTCTTTTGCCAGTTGTTTGATATTCAATTTGAACGTGCAGGTGGGATCTCAGTAGACTTTTCTGTTCATTCTTTAACAATATTAGACTCTCATTCCTGAAGTCAGGGGAGCAAAGTAGCACTATAGCTCCTCCTTTGTCTGGCTGGCTTTATGAATGTGTCCGGATCTGTTGATAATAATCTGACAATCTGCATTTATTCAGTGGAAAAGTTATGGAATGGAAGTATATGATGCTGGTTGAATGTTATAATGCCATTGACTACTGCCTCTAGAAGGTAGTCACTTCTAGAGGGATCAAGTGTGGTGGATGAATACAAGTAGATTTCTTCTTTAGTCCTATGCTGGTCTGTGGTGAGCAAACCTCTTTGAGTTTGTTGAAGAAAAAAAGTTCTACCTTATTTACTGAAAGAATGTTGCAAATTTGGTGTGTATCACAAACTCATTGCCATCAGTGATGGGGACAAAACCCATCCCTTTATATAGTATGTCAGGTTGTGTAATGTTCAGTATTTTTGTGCTAAAATTGACAACTAATTTGTTGCTTGGCAGGTGGAGGCTTGTTGCTCCGTCGACTGACTCTGTGTCTGTGGCACTGATGTTAGAGGGTTCCAAGGTACTTGCAGTGAGCCTCGTTTTTTATACAACCTCTTCCTCTGCTTCTTCCTAGAAAAAAAGCCATGACTGCTAGGGTAATGTACACCTTAGAAAGAGACTGATGGATAAGCCTGCTTAACTTGTAGCCAAATGACATCAGTGGTCCAAAGCATGGTGGTTGAGGAAACCTCATCAGTCCTTGTCCTGATGGTCGATTGACTGGTCCTGATTCTGGTTCTTCTTTGCTACTCTAGTCTTCTGAACTGGATTACAGTGATGTGGTCCATATCAATGTGGCTTAATCCACTTTGATAAAGTTTTATCTGTAGGCTCTTTGCAGCAGTTGTAAGAAATTGGGTTGTTGGTTGACTGGGGTATGAGCCCTGGTCAAGCAGAAACCACAAACCTTGTCAGGGTAAGGCACAAGCAAACCCCAAATTAACCTGTGCTCTACCTCCGGGTAGCTTGGCGCAGAGCAGCCAGGCTTAACTTAGGGGCAAAATGTAAAGTATTTGTCCAACACTGCAAACAGTAATACACTGAAAACACACCTCAAATCCCACAACAGAATTAGAACAATATAGTAGTTTTTAATAAATGAAAGAAGACCAAAAGGACAAAAATCCCTTTAGTAGAACCGGAGATATTGAATTTTAAAGTTTTTAGAGAAAATAGCAAGACAATGGGTACTAACATCATTTTGAGAATATCAAGATGATCCCACCAACAGATATGTAAAGGATGCCAGCGATTAACTAATGTTGTTAACTTAGTTATACATTTATCTAAAGTCAATGAAATGGAAGGTTTGATGGAATGAAAGAACCATATACCTAGATATTTAATTTTTGTTGTGTTCCATGAGAAATTGGTAGTCAAAAAGTCTTACTTAAAGGTAAAGTGATTTGGGGTAGCATCTCACATTTATCATGGTTTAATTTATAGCCAGATAAAAGAGAGTAAGATACTTCTTCATTCAAAAAGGATGCTGGGAGTGATGATTTGTGGTTTGAAAAAAAAAAAATATCATCAGCATATACTGCTAGTTTAATCTGTTGTTCAATGTATGAAAAACCCATGAAGATCTTGGTTTTGTCGTAGTTTAGAAATAAAATGTTCCAATGCTAAATTTAAAACAAAAGGCGACAGAGGACAGCCTTACCTAACCCCTCTACCTAAAGTAAAATATGAAGAAGTAAGTCCATATACGAAAATAATTGCCTGGGGAGAAGGATAAAAAAGGGAAAATAGAGTACTAATTATTGGTCTAAAACCAAACTATTTGAGAGTAAGGAAAATAAATTGGCCTATGGACACTAACAAAAGTCTTTTCAGGATCTACAGTGATTGCCGCTAGAGGATCTGATGTGTGAGTGAATATGGATAAAATGTCAAACAATAGACGTGTGTGGTCAGATATATATATCTTCCTTTAACATGTCCAGATTGTTCTTTGCAAAGTAGTTTAGGGAGAAAGGTCTCCAACCAAAGAGCTAACACTTTTGAAAAAATGTTCTAGTCAATATTGACAAGACAAATGGGTATGTAATTTTTACAATATTGTGTATCTTTTCTTTCTTTTGGAATGAAACAGATAAGGGCATCTGAAAAGGATCCAAATGATTTGCCACTGTGTAAAAAAAAATCTATGACAGAGTAAAGCTTAGAAAGAAGCAACTGGGAGAAATGGGTAAATAATTTGGTGGTGAAACCATCTGGTCCTGGTGCTTTATCTTTTCTAAGTGAATTTAATGTGATATGAAGTTCTGTTGTTGTTATACCTTATTAAAGTATTGAGAGATCTAAAAGGGTGTCAAAAGATTTCTGTAAATTTAAAAGATAATTTACAATTTCATGGTCAGCTGGAGAATACCTAAGAGCATATAATGTCCTATAAAAATGAAGAAACGCATTATAAATATCTGAATATTTATACCTTGATACTTGGTGAATATCTAGGATAGATTCAATTTTACTTTAGTTTTTTCCAATTTTGAGATAATTTGCTAAGTTTCCCAGATTTGTTCTGGCTGCCAAAATTTCTGGTGCTAGATTTAATAAGATACATTAATCCATTTTCAGTAGACATTGCATTGAATTTTAATTTTAGCTTTAATTATTTCTTGCAAACAATGTTTTGATTTAGAGGTGTAATATGTGTGCTCTAATCTTTTTATTGATGTAAAAACTTCTTTTGTTTTGACAATGTCCGGTTTCTAGAAACATAAACAATCTTAAAATCTCTGGCAGAGGCCATAAAAGCTTTCCAGATAATATGAAAACACTATCTCTGTTTGATTAAGTTAGATGAGTGAAAAGAGAATGTAAAAGATGTGTCCAATAATAATGAACTTTTAAATCTCCATCTTTTTGATGTAATTGGTTGAGGAAGAATATCTAATTGCATTGAAACAGGGGCAGGACCAGATTTCAAGATTGATCTTATTCCCACAGAATGTAAATTTTGAGTGACAACATGGGAAACGAAAATGTGGTCTATTCATGACTGTGTATGGTGAGCAGGGGAAAAGTATGTGACCTCTCTTAATGTAGGATTACATTCTCTCCACGCATTAATAAACACTCTTTGCTGGAGGGCATGGACAAATAGTTTTTGGGATTTGTTTGGCACAAAAATAGAAGTATGGTTTCTATCTCTAAATGGGTGAACAATCTGATAACAGTCTCCTGGAAAAATAAAATTATCTTCTGAGCATTGGATGAGCAATATTAGACCAGAAGTGAAATACAGCTGCTGTCTGGCCATTAATATTGAAAAGAGAAACCGGGACCGTATCAATTAAAAATCTTGTGAGTAACCACCGTCCTCCGACATCTATTTCTTGTGATATCAAATGAACATTAAGAGATTTGTGACATAAAATGATAACACCGATTTTTACCGTTTCTGGGAGAAAAGAAAACATCACCAACCCACTCTCTCTTCAGCTTCAAAGATTCAATTTCAGTAAGATGTGTGTGCTTTAAACTTTGACAAGTGAGTTAAAACACATTGACTCTTAATTGATGAGACTAATCCCTTGACATACCAACATACATTTTCAGAGATATAAAGAGAGAATAATAAACAAGCATTGGCATAGCCAATAGGTCTCGCCTTTGGGGCCTTATAAGTGTTTAGCCAGGGCCAGAGCTATTGACTTTGCCAATGTCTTCAAGCTGTGCTGTAGAGAAGTGTGGCTGCTGTGCGGCATGCTGAAAAGTTATAATAAAGTGTCAGAAGCATTTTTGTTACTTTATATATGACCAAGAAGGCATTATGTAAAACTGAACGACCATATTAAAAAAGTATTTACAATAAAAAATGTCCTCAGTTTTCTTTTGTTCTTGCAATGCTGGCAACTTGTTTCTGCCTATTGCAATGGTTGTTTGTTAAAGCTTTTTTTTTGAGGGGCATAAACAATCGGAGGGTGAAGGTTGGGAACTAGTACCTGTATTATAACACTAGCAGCGGCCAGACGCTAGGGGAGAATCAACAGATGCCAGATTCCGAGAGCAGGCTGAGGTGGTGCTGAGTGATGCTGAGGTGGTAGTGGTGGTGGTGGTGACTGTTGCGGAGACGATGCTGAGGTGATGCTGAATGATACTCAGGTGTTGCTGAGTGATACTGCTGTGGTGCTGAGTGATGCTGTGGTGGTGCTGAGTGATATTGTCTTGGCGCTGAGTGATGCTGTGGTGGTGCTGAGTGATATTGTCTTGGCGCTGAGTGATGCTGTGGCGGCGCTGAGTGATGCTGTGGCGGCGCTGAGGGATGCTGTGGCGGCGCTGAGGGATGCTGTGGCGGCACTGAGTGATGCTGTGGTGGTGGTGAGCGATGCTGAGGTGGTGCTGAGCGATGCAGTTGCGGTGCTGAGCGATGCAGTTGCGGTGCTGAGCGATGCAGTTGCGGTGCTGAGCGATGCTGTGGTGGCGCTGAGCGATGATGTGGTGGTGCTGAGCGATGCTGTGGTGGCGCTGAGCGATGCTGTGGTGGCACTGAGTGATGCTGTGGTGGCGCTGAGTGATGCTGTGGTGGCGCTGAGTGATGCTGTGGTGGCGCTGAGTGATGCTGTGGCGGCGCTGAGTGATGCTGTGGCGGCGCTGAGTGATGCTGTGGCGGCGCTGAGTGATGCTGTGGTGGCGCTGAGTGATGCTGTGGTGGCGCTGAGCGATGCTGTGGTGGCGCTGAGCGATGCTGTGGTGTTGCTGAGCGATGCTGTGGTGGTGCTGAGCGATGCTGTGGTGGTGCTGAGCGATGCTGTGGTGGTGCTGAGTCATCCTGTGGTGGTGCTGAGTCATCCTGTGGTGGTGCTGAGTGATGCAGTGTTGGCCCTGAGTGATGATGTGGTGTCGCTGAGTAAAGCTATGGTGGTGCTGAGTGAAGCTGTGGTGGCGCGGAGTGATGTTGTGGTGGCGCTGAGTGATGCTGTTGTGGCGCTAAGTGATGCTGTGGTTGTGCTGAGTAATGCTGTGGTTGTACTGAGTGATGCTGTGGTGGTGGTGAGCGATGCTGAGGTGGTGCTGAGCGATGCAGTTGCGGTGCTGAGCGATGCAGTTGCGGTGCTGAGCGATGCAGTTGCGGTGCTGAGCGATGCTGTGGTGGCGCTGAGCGATGATGTGGTGGCGCTGAGCGATGCTGTGGTGGCGCTGAGCGATGCTGTGGTGGCGCTGAGTGATGCTGTGGTGGCGCTGAGTGATGCTGTGGTGGCGCTGAGTGATGCTGTGGTGGCGCTGAGTGATGCTGTGGCGGCGCTGAGTGATGCTGTGGCGGCGCTGAGTGATGCTGTGGCGGCGCTGAGTGATGCTGTGGCGGCGCTGAGTGATGCTGTGGTGGCGCTGAGTGATGCTGTGGTGGCGCTGAGTGATGCTGTGGTGGCGCTGAGCGATGCTGTGGTGTTGCTGAGCGATGCTGTGGTGTTGCTGAGCGATGCTGTGGTGGTGCTGAGCGATGCTGTGGTGGTGCTGAGCGATGCTGTGGTGGTGCTGAGTCATCCTGTGGTGGTGCTGAGTCATCCTGTGGTGGTGCTGAGTCATCCTGTGGTGGTGCTGAGTGATGCAGTGTTGGCCCTGAGTGATGATGTGGTGTCGCTGAGTAAAGCTATGGTGGTGCTGAGTGAAGCTGTGGTGGCGCGGAGTGATGTTGTGGTGGCGCGGAGTGATGCTGTTGTGGCGCTAAGTGATGCTGTGGTTGTGCTGAGTAATGCTGTGGTTGTGCTGAGTAATGCTGTGGTTGTGCTGAGTGATGCTGTGGTTGCACTGAGTGATGCTGTGATGGCGTTGAGTGATGCTGTGATGGCATTGAGAGATGTTGTGTTGGTGCTGAGTGATGCTGTGCTGGCTCTGATTGATGCTGTGCTGGCTCTGATTGATGCTGTGGTTGCGCTGAGTGATGCTGTGGTGTTGCCGAGTGAGAGATAGAGTGAAGATATAATGCCCAATTAGAGAGGGTGGTGAGAGAGAAAGAGAGAGAAAGGGTGTACATAGAATAAAAAGTGGAGCGGGATAGAGAGAGAGAAAGAAGGGGAGAGAGAGTGAATGAAGGAGTTTGAAAGAGAAACAGATAAAGGGGTGAGAGAGAATGAAAGGCTAAAAAAGATAGAGAGGGGAGAGTTAATTAAGTAGAGAGAGAATTAGAGAGGAGAGAGAGAGAGAAGGAGAAAGACAATAAGAGTGGGGGTGTGGAGTTTAAATAGAGTGAAGAAGTGACGCGGAAAAAGTAACCTTAAATATAGCTTTGTGCTTTGCGCGAATAAATATTTTTAAAAAAAACAGTGAGAGACAAAAATACTGGTAATTAGGCTGTGACTCCCAATATAAAACAAATAGCGATATAAGGTGAAATCAACCCACCGAAGCAATATTTCTAACTAGACAAAAAAAAGCTTGCATTTCAATGCTAATCGCTGTTGTTTTTCATGTGACTGTAGTCCAGGGCCCTCAGTTGGTAATGTGAGCTGCTGCTGCGATTGAAACATCAGAGTCCAGAGAGTTAATGAGCCATGAGGAGGAAATGAGGAAGAGATAGGAAACCCAGATGGCAGCTGCGCGTGCACGCCATCGTGAACTCAAGCTGGTCGCCAACAGAAAGCCAGTGTTTGCACTTCCAAAACCCGCTTACTAAAACTCTCGGCCAGATCAGCGCAAGCGCTGGTGCAGGCCGAGACCTAAAAATTAGTCAGACATGGTGAAGAGGAGAAATAACAGTAACCATGTACAAGATGATAAATTCTGATGTAAGAAGGAAAGACACGTAAAAGTATAGAATGATCAAGGAGGAGGATTAAAAGGGGGTAAAGAAGAAAGAAAAGGAGAAAAGGGAAAAAGATTAAAAAAATAACATTCTGAAAACGTAAAAGGGAAAACAATGAGGAAACATAAGGAGGAAGAAAAACATACCTATAGATGTATCAAGTAGTTGGGGGAGTTGAGGCCACATGGGAAAGAAGACACATCCAGGCTCCAGGGGGAAGGGCACAAGGGATAGTGTACAACGTGGGATGGGAAACAAGCAGAGTCACAGAATATGAAGACAAAATCTGCAAATATAAAACAAAAAGAGGCAGATTGGTTTGATATGAATAGCTTGTGATAACATGCGTACTCTAAAACCTGACAATATAATGTGAAAATGTTTAGTGGATCTTGAAACTTCCATGAGTTAAGCTCTACATTCCTCAAGAAACATTTTCAGACTTGCTGGATCTTTGTATGTTGTTGTTTTATTGTTATGGATAACTTTAAGCAGATATGGATGAAAGAGTCCAAAACAAGCGCAAAGTGAGCAGAGTGCTGAGCTCATATTTAGGAACTCATTACTTCTGTCAGCTTTAGCATAGTCTTGCTAAAAAATATAGCATTTCTGGGCCCGGATATTGTTTTCATCGTATGGCTGCAGAGAGAACTTTAAGTACGTCTGTATATTCTAAGAAATAAAGAATAACTCCTCTAGGTTTTTATGAGGAAGAGACTTTATTAGGTTGATGACCCAGTTGATGAGCTCATTGTATATTCCTGAGGGCATCTGTGGGATATTTAGTAACTTAGGGGCTAATGCCTTAAAGAATGAGATTGGGCCAGCACCATCTGTGGTTTCAGGCAGTCCATAAATGCAGCGGTTATTTCTTCTATTTCTGTTTTCTAAGTCTTTGACCTGTCTATGAAGCATGGAAACTTGTGTCTGAAGATTATTTACTTTGAGAGTAGTATTGTTGAAAATATAGATTTGTTGTTCAGCTGTCAGTATCCTTTCTTCCATCCGTGAGGACTTGTCATCAAGATTCTGTAGGTTTACATTTGTCTCTTCATTGAAGGGGCGCAAAGCCCTAATCTCTTCCAAGAGAAGCTCCATTGAGACAGGCGGAGGAGTTTTCATTGGAGAAGGTGGATCTTTTTGAGTCTTTTAGTAGTATATTTACCAGCAAAGTGAGATGGAATAGCAACAACAGAAGATGTATTTGAAGAAGAAGTTGCCCCTCGATGTGTAGAAGGACTTGGATCATCTTGCTGCACCATTTCAATCACGACCCTGTTGCCTCCAACGTAACATCACTTGTGACTGCCTGTTTAGTAGCAAAATATAGCAATATGAGGTGCTTAGTGGTGTGCCTAGAGCTTTTGGTCCTAGTGTCCCTGCACCTGCTGCACAATTCTAATCATCACCCTAGTGCCTGCTAGCTAACTGAACTTGTGACTGTCTGTTTAGTAATAAAGTTTAGCAATAATTTGTGTTTAGTGGGGTCCCTAGAGCTTTTTGCCCTGGTGCCACTACTCTCTGCTGCACCATTTAAATCAAGCCCCTTTTAACTGCAGGGTAACTGCAATTGTGACTGCCTGTTTAGTAGTAGAATATAGCAATATTAGGTGTTTAGAGGGAAAGATAACAAAATGTAAACATTAAACTGTATGCAGCGTTAACCAAAAGAAAAAATAGTCTGAACCACCAACGTGGATGGGAATGAGTAGTGAGGCCACTGGAAACTGATAAGAGAGACACTGAAGGGAGAACAGGCTACAACCAATAGAAATGGAGGAAAGTAAACTGGCAAGCATAAGGACCAATAGAAAGTGAAGGTGTGATGTAAGTCCCTTTTAAGATACATTTAAAACAAAAGATTTCACGCAAGCGAAACCTAATAAGCAAGCACATGCGTAAGAAAATACCTTTTAGCTCTGTCGCTGTGCTTCCCATCTGGATGCCAGGGTAGTGGTGTTTTACAAAGGTGGGTGTTGTTATAAAGGAACTCAGGCTTATCCCCATCGAAGAGAACCAGAATCAGCAGTAAATGCATGCTGGGAATTGTAGTCGTCTCTCAGATGTCAGCAAAATATTTGTGCGGTCTGTGGGCATTTGTGGAGGCCATGTTTCATGTTTCTTGGCTAGCGGGTAGTGGGATATGTAAGCCGGTTAATTCTCAACAAGAATGTTTTAAACTGAAATTTATAATATTAAGCTATGGTAGCATGCCATGAAAAAGTAAGTAATGAAAAATAATGCTTATGTTGAAATTCTAAACAAAGTAAAGTGTGTGTCAAAGTAAAGTGTGTGTGAGTCATGTTTATTCAACTGAATCCAAAGACACACAAGGTGTGACTAAAAATCACTGTGGTTACTACATTTAGAATAATATACAGCTTTACCATTCCTATATTAATGTAAAGTCTTCAATAGGATTTGCATGTACTGCAAGAAGTATCCTCTTAAATAGGAAAAACATAATGTGTGCTCAGACTGATGGGTCGTCATTGTCTTGTAGGCAGCTATTCTAATGACATCCATGGTATGTCTTCATTAAGACCCTACAAATGGGGTTTAATCTCAAAACTCAACCTTGATGCTTTTTGAACAGTATTCTTGAAAATGATGATTGGCTGTTGTTTTCTGCTTGTTTTTCAATGATTGTTCATTTCATGTCATCCTCATAAAGTTTCATGGTTAGAAAATGTGCAATGAGTTTAGTGGTTGAGCGTCCATACCTAATGTTACTATGGTGTTCTAGGATGTGTGTCTTCATTTTGTGTTTAGTCATGTAGGGGTACTTGATCAAGTAAATAACCCCTGTACTGTAGTAATTAGTGAAACTGCTCAGTACCCATAGTGCACAATGCTGGTAATAAAAAGGCAAACTCTGCAGGTCACTGAAGGATGGTGTCCCATTATCCTGAGTAAATCTTATAACAGGGTCTGTGTGAAATAACCGGACAGTTTCAGCACGCTGGGTCTAGGATGTACTAGCAACTAGTAGGTCCTGTAAGTTGCGACTCCTCTTGCGAATCGACTTGAATGCAAAAAGTCGTTTTGCAAGCCATATGTAACCCGTATCAAAATGTGCCAATTACGAATAATTAGATGTTTAATGCTGTTTAATGCCATTACAGGAACTGCCACACACTAAGCGGTTAGAACCATTGTTTCCCATTTGTCTCAAGTATGGATTTTGTTTCTTGCATGTTTTTTGGTTTTTGAACAATTCTGGAAGGGCAGGCCTAAATATTAGTTGTTTGGATAAGGCTTCTGCATGAGATTTATGAGAGCATAAGTCACAGCATTTTCTTTGTGAGATGAAAGAACTGAACCTCTGGGAGATTTTCAAAGAGAGAACATGGATGAAACCATAGAAAATTAAGTAGTGAATTTCTGTTAGTAGGTTTTATGAAGATTTCTATCTTCAGACTGCCTTCCTGAGTATAGATTCGAAGAGCAAGGAACGCTAATTTGGATTTGGTCAGTGTGCTAGAGAAGCTAAGGTGGGGATTTCAAGAATTGATCCAAGTAATAAACGATCTTGTACTTTCTTCATTGCCTTCCAAAATGTTGAATATATTGTTGATCTACTGTTTACAGACCTTAATATGAGTATGATGTGGATTAGAGGCTGGGTAAATCTGCATAGATGCAAACTGGTGTATGTAAATGTTTCCCATGATTAGGGCAAAAGTACTTCCAATGGAAGTCCCTGTAATCTGTAAACATAATTGGTTTTCAAATTGGAAAAACATTTTCATCTTGACTCAAAAATTGAGCTTATACCAATTCATGTGGGTCTACCTGGAGGTGGAAATTTCTGTTGGTGTATTTTGGGCACAATGTATAAATAATGTGTAGTAGGTTTGTCTGTATATAGGAACTCAGTCTCATGTTAACCAGTCCATTTCTTTTCAAGGCCCTCTCTTGCCAGTTGTTTGATATTCAATTTTAACGTGCAGGTGGGATCTCAGTAGACTTTTCTGTTTATTCTTTAACAATATTAGACTTTCATTCCTGAAGTCAGGGGAGCAAAGTAGCACTATGGCTCCTCTTTTGTCTGCTGGCTTTATGAATGTGTCCGGATCTGTTGATAATAATCTGACAATCTGCATTTATTCAGTGGAAAAGTTATGGAATGGAAGTATATGATGCTGGTTGAATGTTATAATGCCATTGACTACTGCCTCTAGAAGGTAGTCACTTCTAGAGGGATCAAGCGTGGTGGATGAATACAAGTAGATTTTTTCTTTAGTCCTATGATGGTCTGTGGTGGGCAAACCTCTTTGAGTTTTTTTTTTATTTATTTTTATTTAAATTCACAGCATATAATACAAATACAATCGATTAAATCTCGAATATCAGATGAAAATTCCACAGTATAACAAATTATATAAATTCATAACAATATCTCCATATGATTAAGCATGGGACCCCAAATCTGTAGCCCCAATTTTTTCCGCTTCACTGATTTCAAACAGTACAAACTATATTCCAAATTAAATAAATTGTAAAACTTTGCTTGCCACATCGCAAATGATGGGGCGTCAGGTTGGAGCCAAACAGAGGCAATACATAATCGAGCTGCTGCAACTGCTATGAATATAAAGTACCTAAATTTAATAACCAGCCTGTCCTGTTTTAATACCTTCTCCAACTCCTGTTAGCATTACCTCTTTAGAAATAACCACATCAACCCCGGTAATTCCTGATAAAAATTGCTCAATATGATTTCTAAACTGACATAATCCTACACACTCATAAAATATATGTACAATATCGGCCTTTTGCGCATGACATCTGAAACACTTCCCATCGTAAGCCCCTCCCCACTTCATCATTTTTGCCGGGGTATGATAAAGATTGAATAAAGTCTTATAGTGTTGAGTTCGTAAGCTTGCTGTCAAAAGAACTATAGCAGCCGTATCGATTGATTGTTGCACATATTTATCTATGGTCCCAAACCGTGCCCTCCACTTCCCATCCTGGTTCTCTATATCATCCAGTTGAGTTTCAAGAAGTATTCTATATAGTATACCTATCTTGGCTCTTTTTTTAACTGCCTCCACTAGAATATTAGAGGTTATCATTACATGTCTGTAATGCTTAACTAAAAAATCTCGCATTTGTAAATATTTGAAAAAGTCATTTTTTGGCAGTTTATATCGTTCTATTAAATCAGAAAAGGAAGCGAGTACCCCCCACAATATATATCCCCTATCTGTCTAATCCCGTTGTCTCGCCAACTATCCATTTTGGCATCCCAAAAAACCGCAGGGAATAAAGCTGCAGAATTGAGTGGCGTATAATAATTTATCCGAGTTATTGAAAACATTCCACATACTTTTTTCCAAGCCTTATGAGCTGTAATCATAATTTTGAACCGTGTTCTCTTAAAATAACTGGGTTCCCAAAATTTAAATAAAGCATTTCTAACCTGTGACCCCATCACCATTTGATATATATTAGGTGCTTCTGCTAGTTGTTCTTCCTCTCCAGTCAATAAAAACCGCATATTTTGTAGGAGGCATACTAAGTAATAAAACATGAAGTTCGGGACAGCCCATCCCCCTCGCTCTAATGGCAATGTCATATATTTTGAAGCTCGTCGAACTTTCTTTTGGCCCCAGATAAACCTATCACATAAAGATTGTAGCTTCAATATTTGCAGTCGCGTTAGCTCCAAAGGAACAGACCTGAAATAATACATAGCTTTTGGGAGAATACACATTTTAAGGACATTGCATCTCCCAACCATCGACAAATGCAAACATTCAACCCTATCTAGTTGTCGCTTGGCCGAAGAGACAATATCACCCCAATTTACTTCTACTAACTCTTGAAGTGACATCCTGATTTTAATGCCCAGATATCTAGCTTCGTCCGTGACCCGTTCTTCTCCAGGGCATGCTCCTTCAGAGCATACAATCTGAGTTTTGGATACATTCAACTTATATCCAGCTACTACTCCAAACTTCTGGGTTAAATTCTCTACCTCAATCACTGCTTGTTCTGGATCAAATGTTGTTACCGCTATGTCGTCAGCGTATGCTAATACTCGCACTGGAAATTGCCCACAAATCATAGATTTAATCCTATTTGTTGCTTCTAACATTACTAACAACGGGTTAATGTATATGGCGAATAATAAAGGCGAACATGGACACCCCTGTCTTGTGCCCCTGTTAATGTATACCGGAGCTGATTCCCGGCCCATTACACATATTTTAGCCCACGGAGATTTATACATGGTTTGTATTGCTCTTATAAAACACGGCCCAAAGCCGATTTTGAGCATGACAGCCCATAAAAACGACCATGACACGCGATCAAACGCTTTTTCAGCGTCTAAGAAAATTATACCAAAGTTCTTTTGCTGTACATTAGCATAATCAATCATTGCAATCACTCTATTAAATGATTTACTGTACCTCTGCCAGGTATAAAGCCGTGCTGGTGTCTAGAAACCAATGATGCAATTACTCGAGCGAGCCTGGCTGCCAGAATTTTTGAGTATACCTTATCATCCGTATTTATCAATGATATTGGCCTGTATGACCCTGGCTGTTTCGCCGGTTTGTCTTTTTTTTTGAAAACCACAATGTTGGCTTCATCCCACGACAATGGTGGATGCCCATCTTGAGCCTCTAGAAATGTCGCCAACATATCCTCCTTTATAACTTGAAAAAGTATTCGATATATTTCCAGCGGTAATTTGTCTGGACCTGCCGCTTTACCCCCAGCCAATGCACCCAACGCTTCCTCAAGTTCTATCATTGTTATCGGGACTTCTAAAGCTTCCCGCTCTTGATGTCCAAGACCCACTAAATCAATTGTTTGCAAAAATAACTCTATATTATCATTGTCCACTGTATCTTGTGTATATAGCTCTTGATAAAAAGTACGAAACACCTCCAATATTCTTTCCACAGTTTCCACCACTCTCCCCTTGCTATCTTGCAGCGACACTATTTTCTGTACCGATTGTCTACCTCTAATCCTTTGGGCCAAACACCGCCCTGTAGCTTCCCCATATTCATACCGCTCTTCTTTATGGATTTTATATTGAGCGGCAATTTCCTGACTCCAAATCCTGTTAATCTTAGCCTTACAGCATGCAATCTTAGTTTGTGTCTCTTTAACTTCCCCTCTTTGAGTTTTTTGAAGAAAAAAGTTTAACCTTATTTACTGAAAGAATGTTGCAAATTTGGTGTGTATCACAAACTCATTGCCATCAGTGATGGGGACAAAACCCATCCCTTTATATAGTATGTCAGGTTGTTTAATGTTCAGTATTTTTGTGCTAAAATTGACAACTAATTTGTTGCTTGGCAGGTGGAGGCTTGTTGCTCCGTCGACTGACTCTGTGTCTGTGGCACTGATGTTAGAGGGTTCCAAGGTACTTGCGGTGAGCCTCGTTTTTTTTATACAACCTTTTCCTCTGCTTCTTCCTAGAAAAAGAGCCATGACTGCTAGGGTAATGTACACCTTAGAAAGAGACTGATGGATAAGCCTGCTTAACTTGTAGGCAAATGACATCAGTGGTCCAAAGCATGGTGGTTGAGGAAACCTTATCAGTCCTTGTCCTGATGGTCGATTGACTGGTCCTGATTCTGGTTCTTCTTTGCTACTCTAGTCTTCTGAACTGGATTACAGTGATGTGGTCCATATCAATGTGGCTTAATCCACTTTGATAAAGTTTTATCTGTAGGCTCTTTGCAGCAGTTGTAAGAAATTGGGTTGTTGGTTGACTGGGGTATGAGCCCTGGTCAAGCAGAAACCACAATTCTTGTCAGGGTAAGGCACAAGCAAACCCCAAATTAACCTGTGCTCTACCTCCGGGTAGCTTGGCACAGAGCAGCCAGGCTTAACTTAGGGGCCATATGTAAAGTATTTGTCCAACACTGCAAACAGTATGTTAGGATTTGCGCCATAAACATGGCTAATCCTCATACTCTGTATTAGAATTGACCCAATATATGTAACATGCTCAGTCTTTATTTCTGGTTTGCTATATTTTGGTTTGCTTTATGGAATTGCAGAAGTGTGAACTTTCATGCTTTTATTTTTCTTGTATAAACTGGTATGGTATGCTGTAATACTGTAATAAACATTAAGTAGTTCTTGGTATCTGAATCCATTTAGCTTGAAACAATTTGATTCAGCAGAACTAATGACAGTTAACATGTGCCTGCCACACCCGCTTTACAGTTGGCAATTTGCATAGGAAACCATGGATCAGCAGGACTAATGACAGTTAACATGTGCCTGCCACACCCGCTTTACAGTTGGCAATTTACATTTCTGTTAAACCACCCCACCCACCTGAAGCCTATAAAAGGCTTGAAAGCAGAATGAGACGTGCTTGCGCTCGTCTTCACGATTCCCCACTTACCTGATTTCCTTCGAGTTCCCGCGCCGCAGGCAGTATTCCTCCTCGGTTCCAGTCAGTCCTTGGTGGTTTCCAGGATAACTCCACAACTTCCTCCTTCGTTCCGTCTAGGAAATAACTCCGGCCTGCAACAAAGAAAGAAAAAGCAGCGCTCAGTCAAGTAAGGCATTTTTAATTAACAAAGCTTGCAGTGGAAGCGCGTCAAAGATTAAACAGGTACTTTTCTGTTTTATTCCAAAGGCTGATAATTTACGACTCTTGCGCTCTCAGAGGAAATGCTCCAAGGTTCCTTAAATTATAGTTTCTTCGTATTTTAAGAGTGAAACAAATAAGACTTTTCAAATTAAAGAGAGACAGACTCATTTCCTACTCAGGAATAAGTGGACATTTTCTGCTGAAACTTATTTTGTGTTGTATTACTTTTATTTTATGATATTCTTGAAGACAAGAAAAAGGTGTTTTTGTTAGTAAGTGTTTCATGGAACATTTAAATTTCAGTTATTGGTGTGTTATGCTGAAAAGGTAACAAGGTGTTCTTTTATTTCACTACAGAGAGCAGCATTATACACGTGTTTAAGAACGTCACTTTAAGCACGTGATGCATCTGATGATAAAAGGGAGACATTATCTCTGCTATATGTTGAGCAGCATATTAAAGTGAAAGGTATAATCTTTATGTACAATGTAAATCAGGATACTAGAGGATGTATTCAACTAAGTAGGTTAATGAATGTTTATTGATCTTTATCGTTTGTACATAGATATTGTCCCAGGAGAATTGCTGTGTTTACAGAGTGGTTAAGGTATCGCGATCAGCGCCACAGTCGTGCCAAGATCCGAATCCAGCAGAGTGTTTTCTTTCTGTTCTTTTTTATTTTGTCCCATTTTCCCCTTCCCCCTGAAGATCTGTTCTTGTTAAGCTGTGTTATACATACGGTTTGACAGGCGTAGATTTTTGGGGGCGTAGAGAACAAGCGTCTCATCTCTCAAATCGAACATCCTGGATTTCAGGTGAGTGGAGACTTGACAGAAGCACAAGCCTTCACAAAAACTCAAGTTCTTTTTGAGAGATATGGACCCAGAGAACGACCGCATTGATGCTCAAGCCATGGCCCAAGCTTTGATTGAGGATACTAATCAAGATCAAACTGTAGAAGTAATGCTACAGAATCTGCAGTTAGGAATGCAAAGATTAAAAGAAGAAAATACAGAGTTGCGTAATGAGTTAAAACAATACAAACCTAGGGAGTCTTTATGGGACAGTCCCTTTCCTAAATCCTTCAAGACCCCTGCAGAAGCTGGTGCTCGATCAAAAATGTCGAACACTTTCATGGCATCTGATGCAGCATCATCGCCAGTACATGTAACAGTAGCGGTTCCTAATGTTGTACCTTTGGCTGCACCGGAACGTTTCTTTGGTGACAGTGCTAAGTTTAATGTCTTTATTAGTCAGTGTCAACTGCATTTTATTTGTAAGCCACAAGCTTTCCCTACCGATGCATCCAGAGTGGCCTTTGTGCTGTCTTATTTGGGGGGCACAGCCACTAATTGGTCTATCCCATACATAGATAGGAATGACCCCATCTTGTATAATTGGCAGTTGTTTAAAGCCACCATGACCAAACTGTTCGCTAAGCACACATATGTTCAGGCTAGCGATAATGAGTTGTTGAATTTAAAACAAGGAAGTAAGGACCTGTTGAGTTATTTAACCACCTTTAACAGGTTGCTGACGGAGACCCAATGGCCAGAGGAAAAACGCACTTCCCTATTCTATAGGGGATTGCGGGATGACTTGAAAGACGCTCTTGCACATATTGTTGAGTTACCAAAAGATTACTCAGACTTCGTAGATTTAGTGGTAAAACTAGATCATCGCCTTGGAGAACGAAAAGGGGAAAGATCTAGAATAGATACTAGATTGATTGTGGTTAAGAATGACAAGAAAGATGCTGAAAGCAAATTACCAGAACCAGAACCGATGCAGATAGGACGGATCAAGGGACCATTATCTGCAGAAGAAAAGGATAGGAGGCGTAAATTAAATCTATGCTTAAATTGTGATCGGTCTGGACATTTTGCCAGAGATTGTTCTTTTAAAACAAAAGTACCTAAAAAGGTTAATGCCACAGCTTCCATTAATACAGAGCAGGAAAACTAAAGAGCTCGTCAGGAACGGAGGTCGCCTTGACGAGAGACACAGTTTCACAGATCTCCCAACATTTAGCCAACACAGTAGCTCGTAAACCCAGACATTTCATCATTCAGGTGACATTGATTTTAAGTACACAAATCAGACATTCAGTTTCAGTTCTTTTAGACTCTGGAGCGACAGGAAACTTCCTAGATATCCGATTAGCACAAAAATTGCATATTCCCTCAGTATCTAAGGCACAACCAGAACCAGTTTGTGCTGTTGACGGTTCTGCATCGTCATCTGGATTAATAACCAATCAGATTTGTCCCATCACTATGGTCTGTCAGAATGGTCACACAGAAATAATAAGCTTTGACCTCATAGACACACCCACCTTTGGACTTATTTTAGGTGTACCATGGTTGATGGTGCACAACCCAAAAATTAATTGGGATTTAAGAATAGTGACTTTAGACTCTTTACATTGCCGGTCACATTGTTACCAGGAAGCACACATTGACTCCATGACGGTGTAACATTGCGCCACCACCACAACACCTTCTCCTACTATACCTAAGGAATATCAGGAGTTTAAAGACGTTTTTGACCCTGTAAAAGCTACTACTCTACCCCCACATAGATCATACGATTGTCGTATAGATTTAATCCCAGGAGCTCCACTTCCCAGTAGTAGAGTGTACGCTCTTTCAGAGGAAGAAACACAATACCTGCGAAGTTATTTGGATGATCTATTGGCCTTAGGCTTTATCCGACATCCTACGTCCCCCGTCTCTTCGCCACTATTTTTCGTCCCAAAACGGGATGGTGGCTTAAGAGCGTGCATTGACTATTGCGGGTTGAATAAAGCCACTATTAACAATAAGTATCCGTTACCATTGATCCCAGTCTTACTTGACCAGCTGCGTCATTCCACTGTGTACACTAAATTGGACCTTCGAGGGGCTTATCATCTTATACGGGTCAAAGAGCATGATGAGTGGAAAACAGCATTTAGAACCAAGTTTGGTTTATTCGAATACACTGTCATGCCCTTTGGTCTATGTAATGCCCCTGCGGCCTTTCAATATTTTATTAATGAGGTCCTAAGTGAGTTTCTTGACATCTGTGTAATAGTGTACATAGATGACATTCTCATTTATTCAAAAAATAAAGAAGAACATGTGCAGCACGTAAAGGCGGTGCTGAACAAATTACAAGAAAACCACCTCTTTGCGAAATTGGAGAAGTGCATATTTAATACTGATACTGTAGAATTTTTAGGGTATTGTTTGTCACCAGCTGGCATAATAATGGATCCAAACAAAGTGAGTGCCATATTGGATTGGCCAGAACCGACGTCTGTTAAGAAAGTACAAAAAGTGTTGGGATTCGCCAATTTTTATAGGCGTTTTATCCCTCAGTTTGCAGAAACTGTTGTGCCTATCACTAAACTGTTGCAAAAAGGACAGGCTTTTTCTTGGACAGACAAGGCAGCTCAAGCTTTCACCAGATTAAAAGAAAAATTTATTTCAGCACCGTTACTGAGTCATCCTGATCCTGAGCTCCCCTTCTTTGTGGAGGCGGATGCGTCACAGGTTGCAGTGGGAGGAGTTCTCTCCCAGAGGGACTCACAGGATGGGCAATTACATCCTGTAGCATTCTACTCCAAAAAACTACTTCCTGCTGGAGCAGAACTATACGGTGGCTGAGAGAGAGCTACTAGCAATTAAACTAGTCTTTACAGAGTGGCAACATCATTTAATGGGTACTCGATATCCTGTGACCATTTTTAGCGATCACAAGAATTTGCAATTCTTCAGTTCTGTTAAGGCACTTACACCTCGTCAAATGCGATGGTTAAATTTCTTTAGCGCATTTGACTTTGTCATTACTTACAGGCCAGGCTCAAAACAAATCCAATCAGATATTCTGTCACGTTATGGGCATACAGCTGACTTAAGGAAAGAGATGGAAAGCCCTCCTATTATTCCTCCTCACAAAATTGTAGCACCTATTGTACAACAAAGTTTCATGACTTTGATACGAGAAGAACACATTAGGTTAAATATACAGGAATGGTTAGCAAATCCAAAAAACAAAATTCAGGAAGGGTTATTCTACCATGACAGTCTTTTATTTGTACCCACTACCGAATTGCAAAATAAAGTGTTAACATGGAATCATGATTCAGCCTTAGCAGGTCATCCCGGATATCAAAAGACCTTAGATAACTGTAAGAAACAATTTTGGTGGTCCTCCTTGTCTAAAGATGTTCAAAACTACGTAGCATCTTGTCCCATTTGTGCCAGAAATAAATCTTTACATAAAGCACCAGCAGGGTTATTACAACCTTTATCTACTCCCCCAGGCCTGTGGCATGCTATCAGTTTAGATTTTATTACTAATTTACCAGTAGCCAATGGGTACACCACCATCCTTGTGGTTGTAGATTATTTGTCAAAAATGGCACATTTCGTTCCATTGCATAAAATACCAACTGCAGTAGAATTTAGTAACGTTTTTATGACTAATATTGTCCGTTTGCATGGCCTGCCATCTAAGATTATTTCCGATCGTGGCAGTCAGTTCACGTCTAGGTTTTGGAAAGAACTCTGTAAAAACCTAAAAATGGAAATAGCCATATCTACAGCCTTCCATCCAGAAACGGATGGGCAAACGGAAAGGGCAAATCAGACACTACTTCAGACCTTACGTTGCCTAATGACTGACATTACTAGTGAATGGGACAAGGCCTTGCCATTAGCGGAGTTCATTTATAACAACAGTGTTCATTCTGCAACACATTGTACCCCGTTTTACTTCTTAAATGGATATCATCCCAAGGCCTTGCCAATTTCTGTAGAGTCTTCCCTTATACCTGCAGTCACTGATCGTTTGCAAAATTTACTGGACATTCAAGAAAAATCCAAAACATATTTAAATAACTATAAGACTTTAATGAAAAAACAAGCAGATAAACACAGAAATTCCGCTCCATGTTACAACATTGGAGATAAGGTCTGGTTATCCACTAAGAACCTTAATATTTTAGGCCCAAGAAAATTACAGCCACGTTATATTGGACCATTTTCAATAAATAAACTCATAAACCCTGTTACAGTTCAATTGGATTTACCCCCTGAATACCCTGTACACCCCACCTTTCATGTCTCTCTGTTGAAAATGTACAATCCTGAAACTAGAAAAAAAAAACCACCTCCACCCATTTCCATTGACGGACATCTAGAATATGAAGTTAGACGTATTCTTGATGTAAAAAGAATTCAAGGTCGGCTCCATTATTTAATAGCCTGGAAAGGTTATTCCGATGCAGAGAATTCATGGGAACCAGCTTCCTTTGTCCATGCCCCCAAATTGGTTCGACAGTTCCATCTACGATGTCCACAAAAACCACGCCCTGTAGGGCGTCCTTTGAGAGGGGCGACTGTTAGGATTTGCTCCATAAACATGGCTAATCCTCATACTGTGTATTAGAATTGACCCAATATATGTAGCATGCTCAGTCTTTATTTCTGGTTTGCTATATTTTGGTTTGCTTTATGGAATTGCACAAGTGTGAACTTTCATGCTTTTATTTTTCTTGTATAAACTGGTATGGTATGCTGTAATACTGTTATAAACATTAAGTAGTTCTTGGTATCTGAATCCATTTAGCTTGAAACAATTTGATTCAGCAGAACTAATGACAGTTAACATGTGCCTGCCACACCCGCTTTACAGTTGGCAATTTGCATAGGATGCAAAACACACAAGTTGATGGACAGAATGCTGCACATTGGCAAACATTCACCCCCAGTCACAGATCTGGGTTTAATCATCGTTATTTTGCTTCAACACGCCACCCCAGTTCAGACATGGCCATATGCAGAATGTTTGCCAATGTGCAGCATTCCGTCCATCATCTTGTGTGTTTTGCATTTCGCCCTAAGTGGGAAGGGTATGCCCAGACGTGGGTCCCGTGCTCACTACGCCACTGGAGTCAAGCTATCCTGGCTGATGAAGGCTGATAGCCTGAAACCGGTCCTAGGATGCTTGATTCCGGTCCAGGGAAGACATGGCTTGGCAGTTCGGTCTGGACTGTTCCCATGAGGCACAGGGTCAAGACTGATTTGCATATGGCTATGTCTGAACTGGGGTGGCGTGGTGAGGCAAAATAACGATGGATTAAACCCAGATCTGTGACTGGGGGTGAATGTTTGCCAATGTGCAGCATTCCGTCCATCATCTTGTGTGTTTTGCATTTCGCCCTAAGTGGGAAGGGTATGCCCAGACGTGGGTCCCGTGCTCACTACGCCACTGGAGTCAAGCTATCCTGGCTGATGAAGGCTGATAGCCTGAAACCGGTCCTAGGATGCTTGATTCCGGTCCAGGGAAGACATGGCTTGGCAGTTCGGTCTGGACTGTTCCCATGAGGCACAGGGTCAAGACTGATTTGCATATGGCTATGTCTGAACTGGGGTGGCATGGTGAAGCAAAATAACGATGGATTAAACCCAGATCTGTGACTGGGGGTGAATGTTTGCCAATGTGCAGCATTCCGTCCATCATCTTGTGTGTTTTGCATTTCGCCCTAAGTGGGAAGGGTATGCCCAGACGTGGGTCCCGTGCTCACTACGCCACTGGAGTCAAGCTATCCTGGCTGATGAAGGCTGATAGCCTGTAACCGGTCCTAGGATGCTTGATTCCGGTCCAGGGAAGACATGGCTTGGCAGTTCGGTCTGGACTGTTCCCATGAGGCACAGGGTCAAGACTGATTTGCATATGGCTATGTCTGAACTGGGGTGGCGTGGTGAAGCAAAATAACGATGGATTAAACCCAGATCTGTGACTTTGGGTGAATGTTTGCCAATGTGCAGCATTCCGTCCATCATCTTGTGTGTTTTGCAATTTGCATAGGATACCATGGATCAGCAGGACTAACGACAGTTAACATGTGCCTGCCACACCCGCTTTACAGTTGGCAATTTACATTTCTGTTAAACCACCTCACCCACCTGAAGCCTATAATGGGCTTGAAAGCAGAATGAGACGTGCTTGCGCTCGTCTTCACGATTCCCCACTTACCTGATTTCCTTCGAGTTCCAGCGCCGCAGGCAGTATTCCTCCTCTTCGGTTCCAGTCAGTCCTTGGTGGTTTCCAGGATAACTCCACAACTTCCTCCTTCGTTCCGTCTAGGAAATAACTCTGGCCTGCAACAAAGAAAGAAAAAGCAGAGCTCAGTCAAGTAAGGCATTTCTAATTAACAAAGCTTGCAGTGGAAGCGCGTCAAAGATTAAACAGGTACTTTTCTGTTTTATTCCAAAGGCTGATAATTTACGACTTTTGCGCTCTCAGAAGAAATGCTCCAAGGTTCCTTAAATTATAGTTTCTTCGTATTTCAAGAGTGAGACAAATAAGACTTTTCAAATTAAAGAGAGACAGACTCATTTCCTACTCAGGAATAAGTGGACATTTTCTGCTGAAACTTATTTTGTGTTGTATTACTTTTATTTTATGATATTCTTGAAGACAAGAAAAAGGTGTTTTTGTTAGTAAGTGTTTCATGGAACATTTAAATTTCAGTTATTGGTGTGTTATGCTGAAAAGGTGACAAGGTGTTCTTTTATTTCACTACAGAGAGCAGCATTATACACATGTGTTTAAGAACGTCACTTTAAGCACGTGATGCATCTGATGACAAAAGGGAGACATTATCTCTGCTATATGTTGAGCAGCAAATTAAAGTGAAAGGTATAATCTTTATGTACAATGTAAATCAGGATACTAGTGGATGTATTCAACTAAGTAGGTTAATGAATGTTTATTGATCTTTATCGTTTGTACATAGATATTGTCCCAGAAGAATTGCTGTGTTTACAGAATGGTTAAGGTATCGCGATCAGCGCCACAGTCGTGCCAAGATCCGAATCCAGCAGAGTGTTTTCTTTCTGTTCTTTCTTTTTTTTTGT
This sequence comes from Calotriton arnoldi, assembly GCA_963921515.1. Lineage (NCBI taxonomy): Eukaryota > Metazoa > Chordata > Amphibia > Caudata > Salamandridae > Calotriton > Calotriton arnoldi. The sequence goes on along the minus strand of CAWUFW010011667.1, from coordinate 228,747 downwards.
CCCATTTTCCCCTTCCCCTGAAGATCTGTTCTTGTTAAGCTGTGTTATACATACGGTTTGACAGGCGTAGATTTTTGGGGACGTAGAGAACAAGCGTCTCATCTCTCAAATCGAACATCCTGGATTTCAGGTGAGTGGAGACTTGACACAGTAATACATTGAAAACACACCTCAAATCCCACAACAGAATTAGAACAATATAGTAGTTTTTAATAAGTAAAAGAAGACCAAAAGGACAAAAATCCCTTTAGTAGGACCGGAGATATTGAATTTTAAAGTTTTTAGATAAAATAGCTACAAAAAGGCTGAAAGAACCAACCGTAGCTATCTGATCGCGCCAGACTGGGAGAAAGGCACAATTTCAGGCCAACTGCGATGGAACGTGGGCTGGCTACAGGGACCCAGTTAGGCCCGCTGAAAAGAGTACCTTAAATCCTGGTTTGTGTGGATTCATGTCGAAGATGCGTCACACAGACGAGGCAATGTGTCCGTTCTGAGATGCGGCAAGGCTGCGGTGCGAGGTTCTGCTACATCGATGTCGAGAATCCCATCGACAGGGCTTGCAATGCGAAGTCCAGTGCCGGGGATGCAGCGCTCAGTTGGGACGATGCGTTGGTTCCAAAGAGCTGCGAGGCTGCGATGTGGAGTCTGTCATCGTTGTCGAGGCTACCGTCGACAAAAGGTGTGGGCCTATGCTGAGGATATGTCGCGCAGTGGTGATTCCAAAGGTGATACAGTCAGCAGGGGCGATGCAAGTCTTTGCGACAGGTGCAGTCCATGCAGCAGCGGAGATGTGTCTGTTCTGCTCGGGGTTGCGTCACGAAACGGAGGTGATGTGTTGATTTTGTTGAGTCCACAGAGCCTGGCAAAGCACCTTTAGCCAACGTTCAAGTTTCCAGGACTGGGGTGGTACCATTTGGCAGGATAGACTCACAGAGAACAGAGTCCAGGTGCAGATGCAAGGTTGTTGGAAGCCACTTAGGTCCCTGAAGCTTCAGATCAGGAGGCTAGCCAACTAGCCCTTGGATTCACTCTAGGTTCAGAGTTCAAAAGATGCAGGTCCAGTCCTTCTCACACAGGCAAGAGGGCAGCAGGCAGTAGATCAGCACAACCAAGCAGGAGTCCGGCAGAGTGACAGTCCTTCAGCAGCACAGCACTCCTTCTTCCTGACAGACTATCCACAGGTCAAGAAGCGTACTGAAGTGGTGGTGTCTAAGGTCCTTTTTTTATACCCTGGTGCCCTGATTCTGAAAGGTGAGAAAAGCTTCTAGACAGTGGCTTTGAAGTGCAAGGAATTCTCTGCCTCCCCTGCCCATGCTCTGAGATGGCTGAAGTGGCAATGCAGAGTCGTTAGGCCATTTGTATAGATACAGGACATAGCCTATTCAGGTGTAAGTGAGACTGTGTCCAGTTCCTCACTCCTATCCTGCTAGTAATGGCCTATCCATTCACACCTAAGGTCCCATTATGTGTAGCTGTCTAGGAGGAATACACAAAGCCTAACTTCCAGTTAAACCTTGTCCTGTGACCAGAGACAGGCTGCAGGCATCAAATGGCTAAGGCAAGAAAATGCCAACTTTCTAAAAGTGCCATATTCAGAATTTTATACTTTAAATCTGACTTCATCATAAGTTAGGATTTTAAATTAGGATCCTAGAGACACCAACATGAACTGGTTATCTCTTTCCATTTGAGATTTACACTTATAAAATGTAATAAGGCAACTCCAATATTATCCTATGGGAGAGATGGGCCTTGCGGTAGTGAAAAATGAATTTAAGGGTTTTTCACTTCCAGGACATGTAATACTTAAAAGTACATGTCTTACTTTTTAAATACATTGCACCCTGCCCTTTGGGCTTCCCAGGGTCCTCTCTAGGGGTGACTTATATGTATTAAAAAGGAAGGTTTGTGCCTGGCAAAAGGTTTATTTTGCGAGGTTGAAAAGGCAGTTTGAAACTGCACACACAGGCTGCAATGGCAGGCCTGAGACACGGTTAAAGGGCTACTTAAGTGGGTGGCACAATCAGTGCTGCTGCCCCACTAGTAGCATTTAATTTACAGGCCCTGGGCACACGTAGTGCAATTTACAAGGGTCTTATAAGTAAATTAAATAAGCAAATAGGCCAATATCACCATATTTAGAGGAGAGAGCACAAGCATTTAGCACTGGTTAGCGGTGGTAAAGTGAGGAGAGTCCTAATACCAGCAAAAATGAGGTCAGGAAAAAGTGGAGGCGGAAGACAAAAAGTTGGGGGGAAGACCAGCCTAAGGCAGCTGGCAGGTCTAACAGCAGTCTTTTGTGATATACGGATAGACTTTCTCAAGGGACAATTCTCATGAAGCCTTCACTGTTGTTATGACCTCATCCAGTGTGTGGTCACCTAGTACCCATAGTCATTCCTCTATTCTTCTATTTATGGTTTTGACCACAAGTTGGTCGCTTAGCAATTCATCATTGGATGCTCCAATGCTGCATGAAGGAGACAGGCTTCTAAAAGCAGTCAAAAAATTATCAAAAATCTCATCTTTCTTTTGTTGCCTAGTGTAGATGTGATATCTTTGTAGTGTAATGCTCACTGAAGGTTTGACATCATTTTCTAGTCTTAACATTGCCTCCTCAAAATCATCGTATGCCTCCTCATCCTCAGAAGGCTTAATTTTGTGAATAGTCCTAAATATTTTCTGCCCTTTGAACCCATTCAATGAAGTAATATGCAATTTCCACAACCTAGAGGCATTTAATTAGCGTCAATAGCAACAAGGTATGGTATAACCCCCCTCCCCCCCTTCCATCACTTCCATGGAATAGGAGGTTCTCCTTGGCACCGCAGTAATTTTGGTGGTGGTTCAAATTGCATTTTGATTGGAAAGTAGAAGAACAGAGTTCCAGATAATTAGTGACAGCAATGATCCAAATTGGATACAAGCAGATGAAATGCAGGAAAGGTTAACAGTGCAATCACTATGCTGCCAGTTATGAACTGAATGTGATGGCACTTGGAAAGAGGCAAAGCACATGTGGCAAAATACTGAAGAATTAAAATAATCGAGTGAAAAGTACTTGAAAAAGTGATAAAATCCCAAAGGCTCAAAAGTCAGTGATAAACTTTGCACACTAAGATGACCGATGTACGTGTTGGAATGCACAAACCCATAGAAAATAATAGGTTTCGAAATGGCCTCTTGGACTGGAAGTGAGGCTTGGGGTGTTGGCCACACTGAGGAGAAACGTGGCCTAGAATTGCACGGCTCCACGCGAAACGGACTCCCTGGCCCTGAGGTGAGAGGCTCTTGAAGAAAGTGACTTGGAGCAACTCTCTCTGTAGTGAGCGACAGAGGCAGGTTCTCTGCCGAGAAGACACAGCATCGGTTGTAGTGACAGGCTGTTAGATTGGCTCCACCCTGGAGCAGGTGTACATCCAGGAGAGGCAGAGCCCAGAGGCGGCACCGAACGCAGACTGGGCCAGTGACGGAGTGAAGCAGCTTCTGAAGGTCATGTTGGTCAGGGATCAGCTCAGAAGACTCTGGAGGCAAAAAAAAGCAGAGGTAGGGCTGACCAAAGATTGTGCTAGGTTCGGTGCGAAGATGGCAGCAGCACTTGGGGGGTCAATGTATCCCGTGCTCATCACCAAAGTTAGCCTGTTACAACAAAGGTTACAAAGCAAAGTAATTAATCACGACATATTAGTGTGGATAAATAAGAACTAATACACACGAAGCCTCATCGTGAAATGCAGTTGGGAACCAACAAACAGACAGAACATTCAGGAGGTTCTATGGGCACAACCAACAGAGGACGGGGGGGGGCAAAGGGAAGAAAGAGGGATAGGACAGAACACTCCACTATCACCTCACACAGGCCAGCCTGCCAGTCAGTCAAGGAGAGGGGACTTTTTATCAATGGACGTTGTGCTTTCTATCTCTTCTTGTTGAAGTCACAGTCTCACCTGACACTCATGTTTAACAAGGGTCTACCCTTTTCTCGGACTGCTGAACTACCCATTTACATAAAGTGGTCTCCCACACTCCAGACTAGCCCCAGGCCCTGACTTTGTGTTTCCGAGCATCCTTTGTCTTGAAGGTCCTAGGGGGAGCTCTCCAAGGGGACACTCTGACGCTTCCATGCGTATGCAGTAGTTGTCACCAAACCTTTCCCAAAATATAATGCCTACCCATCGCTGACTAAAAGAAAGATTGTGGTTGTGGAGACTGACCTCTCTTCAGTCTCTTTCCAATGTCGGTAAAAGCCCTCATTCTCCAGCCCCATCCTGCCCACAAGCATGGAGGGGCCTGGCACAGGGATGCTCCCCAGGCTGTGAGCATTGGTGTCCGTCTCTGGGGCCTAGGAGCAACGCGAGGCCCCGCAGGCACCACCACAGCCACCCCAGTGGCCCCTCCGTCACCAACCAGTGTTGCCAGATTGGGCTATTTCTCGCACAATTGGGCGATATTTTGCCCGATTGTGCGAGAAAAAATCATGGTGGGCGGGTTACCTAAATTTGGGCTAGAAGCCGCCCAGTGTGCGGCGGATTCCAGGCTTTGTGCGGCGCCGCCGCGCTGCAGCCCATGGTTGCCCTGCTGCCACACCCCTTCTCTAATTTTCGGTGCGTCTGTGGCTCTGTGTCCTGCAGCCCCTGCCCACAAGTAACACCAGCAGGGCCATAAATCTTTGCGGGCGGGAAGCTTCATCCAATTAGGGTCCTGCAAGACCTGCAGTGACCTCTGACCTGGCCCCAGTAATGTTCCGATCTGCCTTGGAGTTCGTTTGACACAAATCCTGGGTCAGATCAGTTCGTCAGGCACATTAACGGCCCGTGGGCGTGCAGCAGGTATGGTGACGTCGGAGGTTCCAGCTGTAGGGTTTAGTGTAGTTGGGAAAGAGCCGGGGCAGAGGGGTGATGGAAACACTGGGCAATAAGAGGGATGACTGGGGCGTCAGATGAGCACACGGAGTGGAATACGGGGGCAGGAAGGGGTGATGAAAATACATGGCAAGGAGAGGGGTGAAAACAGAGGGGTGCAGGGGGCCGCGAGGAGCGGTAGACAAGCGCACATAGTGGAAACGGGACAGGAAAGGGTGATAAAAACACAGGACAAGGAGAGGGGTGAGAACAGAGGGGTGCAGGGGGCAGCGAGGAGTGGCAGATGAGCGCAGAGTGGAAAACGGGACAGGAAGGAGTGATGAAAACAGGACAAGGAGAGAGATGAGAACACAGGGGTGCAGGGGGCAGCGAGGAGTGGCAGATGAGCGCAGAGTGGAAAACGGGACAGGAAGGAGTGATGAAAACAGGACAAGGAGAGAGATGAGAACACAGGGGTGCAGGGGGCAGCGAGGAGTGGCAGATGAGCGCAGAGTGGAAAACGGCAGATGAGCGCAGAGTGGAAAACGGGACAGGAAGGAGTGATGAAAACACAGGACAAGGAGAGGGGTGAGAACAGAGGGGTGCAGGGGGCAGCGAGGAGTGGCAGATGAGCGCAGAGTGGAAAATGGGACAGGAAGGAGTCATGAAAACACAGGACAAGGAGAGAGATGAGAACACAGGGGTGCAGGGGGCAGCGAGGAGTGGCAGATGAGCGCAGAGTGGAAAACAGGGGACAGGAAGGGGTGATGAAAACACAGGACTAGGAGAGGGCGAGAACAGAGGGTGGCAGATGTGTGCACTGAGAAGTGGAGCACAGGGGGCAAAAAAGGGCGAGATAACACCAGGCAAGGAAAAGGATGAGAACAGAGGGTAATAGGGGAGGCGAGGAGTGGCAGATGAGCACACAGAGTGCAACACTGGGGGCAGGAAAGGGTGACGAAAAAACAGGGCAAAAAGAGGGATGACTAGAGGGGTGAGGGGGCAGATGAGCACACAGAATTGAACACAGGGAACAAGAAGGGGCAGGGCTTTAAGTGGGCCGGGTCCTGCCGGTGCTCAGCACAGGCTGTTCTTAAAAGCAGGCGCTGGGACGGGTCCCTATCGAGCTCTCCATTTTTGCCCTCACCCTCGGAGGAAAACAATATCTTAACTCTGTAGCAGTACCACTCTTCACTGCCTTTGATGTAACTTCAAAGAGACTCCTTATAGTTATTTCACAGTCTCGTCGTTTCAGAACTGAAGCATTTTCAATATTATACACAACAAAGCCATAGTTGTTACTTACTCATCTTATGGAGATAACAACCATCAACAAAGTCAATAGTACTGACTTGTTTTAGGTGTGATGTGAGTTGCTGTATTATATATCTGGCTGCAATGGCAGAAAGAAGCAGCAAAATACCAGTGGGGCGGCACACTATGCTAACCACAGATTTTTAGCTTACGTGTTTTAAAGCCACACCCTTAATTACATAGGCCACGCCCCCGTGAGAGACCCCACAGTTTTTTTTATCCCAATTAAAGCCCTGGGAAGGGGTTACACATGACAATGAAAAGGATTGGAACAGTGGGATGCTGGGGCAGCGAGGGGTGATAAAAACACAGGGCAATGAGAGGGATGCCGGGGCGGCAGATGAGCACACAAAGGGGTGGGATACTGGGGGTCAGGAAGGGGTGAGGGAAACACACAGGGACGGAGACGCAGAGCAGCAGTGGGAGGGGAACAGAAGGCACAGAGAGTAAGTGGGGGCAGAAGAGAAAAGAGTAGGTGGAGTGAGGTGTTTTCTATTTGCATTATACCAGCGTGCATATTCCCCTGACGCCATTCCTCAGTCACACTCAACAATAACATTGATGATTATGAAAAATAGGCTTAGGCACCGCACACGGTATGAAATACTCGTTTATTGGCAGGGCAGGCTCCTTTTAATGCACTCATGCCACAGCAGCCTGCCTGGCTCTGTCACTGGTCAGCGTGTGACTAGCACCAGACAGGATCAGGTGTTTTACCAAATCCTGCTGGGCCCCCAGGAAGACATTGTTGCCACTCTGGCAGGGCCCAGGCAAAATCATATGAAATACTCACTAGCTTCCTGTCACGGTGTTCGTGCAATTTGTCTGTGGTTTCGCAAGCAGTAGTAGTGATCACAAAAGTAAACTCATGTAGAATGTGAGTAGATTGTGGGCATACGATCATTTTACAGTAGGATCAGGTGCTCTGCAGCAGTTCTTTTTATAGTTTGTCCTTGCTCAAATCAGTGTAATTTATTTTCTTTTATCTGTTTCCATGTACTTAATTTCTTGATTTTGCTCTAAGTGTCACTCTTAGAGTCATACCATTAGTAGTTGTATGTCATTCATAAGTACTCTGAAACCTTGAAAATATCTCACCTAAGAACTCTTAAAACTTGGCAACTATGCAGTCTATTTTCCATATCGGATAGTGTCCTTCCATTTCCGGTGCTTTGAAATAGTTTTAAGATTTTCATAGAGTTTCTTTTTGCTGGAATGGCTGTAATTTCTGATGTTTATATGTTTCCCTCATCTTCTTTACTTGATTTTTGTTCGTGAGAAAGTGTCACTCGTAGTCGTTGAATGTCACTCATAATTACACCAAAAATTTGAAAATGTCACACTTAAGCAATCTGAAACCTTGGCAGCTATGAATCGCCTGCAGGCACCTTCATACCATTTTTCTTTGCCTTCGTGCCATTTTTCTTTGATCAGGCCACAAGACTTCATGTTACCTCGCCTCGCAGACAGAACCGTGCTAGCTGTGTGAAACAAGCATTGGAATTCAATTGTTCTCACATTTGTTGGATGTGGGGCTATTGGCAATGTGAATGTCCAAGTGTAATTCGTCCATACTTCGTTGCTAGTGTCTTTGTAGTTCCTAGCTTATTTGGCAGGTTTGTAATGCACGCAGACCTTCATTTGAGGTTTATGTTTTGTATTAAGCTTGGCCCACTTTAAAAATTGTGTTCCTTTCACATTGTGCTGAAGAGCACCTTTCCCAAGAACAACGTTTTCGCAGTTGCAGTCCTCAAAATTGGACCCAGAAAATGTTTGGGCAGCTTGCTCCACACCATGCGCATAGCTGCCAAGTTGCCCAGGTCCATGCGTGATGCGCAGCGCCAGGCCAGGTTTTTCTTTGAATTCTGGGACTTGTAGTCCAGTTTTATAATGGAGTAAACAAGTCTACAAGTCCCAGAATTCAAAGAAAAAACCTGGACTGGCGCAGCACATCACGCATGGACTTGGGCAACTTGGCAGCTATGCATGCGATATCAAGTGAGTGACAGTTTTCATGACAGACCAACTTTGATTTTAGTGTACAAAATATAGGTAATCTGATTAATGTGAGTACTAAACATATAATCCTTGAAATAGAAGTATATTTTTGAATGTTGTAGTCAGGCTACATGTAAGTTAATGGAGTGGCAACACTGGGCTATTTTGGGCTACTTTTCCGTTGCTTTTGGGCTTGAAAGTTGTGAAAAAATCTGGCAACACTGTCACCAACTGGTAAGTCATGCGGTGGCAGAGAGCTGGAGCAGAGGCAGCGTTCCGGCAACTGCTTCAGTCTGGAAGACCTCCCCACAGCATCCTAATGGCAGTGGGGAACCGGAGAGGGAAGCTGCAAACTGTGGCCATAGAAAAGAGACACTTTAACCAGCAAGCCCGATCGGGGGGCTGAGCAGAGCGCAATGCGAAAAGCAAGGCAGAAGTCTCGCTGAGTCCCAGCAGTGTCAGTGATGCACCGAGAGGGGCGCCCCTCTAGTGGTTGCATTAATAGGACACCGCCTGCTAGTCCATTTAAAGCACTGACGTCTGCTGGTTGTATTTCGGAACATCGTACAAAAATATCATCCCATGTGTTGCAGATTTTCTATCAATAACTCCTATTATGAGGTGATATGTTTGAAAATAACATGGTATTTGCGTACGACGATCTTGTACCATAAACCCACCCCTGGGGTGTAAACCCCTTCTCCACAAGAGGACATATAAAAGCAATTAAAGTGTATTTAATTAACAAGAGCACATAATAAAAGATTGCAGGACAATATTAATTGTTGATGAATATATTTTGCTTACAAAAAAAAACTTAACCCCCCATTCCCCACCCACCATGATGAACTAAGGAGGAATTCCTAGCAAGACCGTCTGTACATTACCCTGGTCGCCCACTGGTCGGCAGCAAAGGACAAGAATATTGCCAATCAAAGACTACCAACGAAAGTTGACACAAAGTACATTCACGTTAGAACTCCGACCTCGCTGGTAACCGTCGAATATTTCAACTGCCATGTATCACTCTTCCCGTTTTTTAGCTTAGCATGTTTAGAGCCTCCAGAACCTGTCACTTGAATTCAGGGCGGTGCACAAACTAGGCAACTAATATTCGAAAAACTGCAATTTGACTAATTCGTTCAAAAAACATTAATTTGAAATGCATAGCTATTTTATTTAGTTCAGTGTTGGAATTGGAAACAATTTACCCATTCGCTCTTAACATATAATGTTTACAGTATGGACGTTATGTGTTTCCTACGCCTTATACCCCTCATTGTCTGAAGTAACATTTCCAGCACATTGATTTAAACTGTTGTATGATTTATTTTGTCTTAGTGTGTGAGATAAAGCGCCCTGACACCCTACACTGGGATGAGGAGCGCTATAAAAGAATTTATTAAAAAAACTAGTAGGTGCTATTTAACTCATTATTTATATAATAACTCATACTCACAGATACATCTGTCATTCTTACAGTGCAAGTTCATCTCTTACCCAAGAGGGCTTCAAACTTTTTGATGCCGAGACCCCCCTGTCAAAACTTTTTAGGCGTAAGGACCCCTCCTGGCAAAAAATTCTAGAACTTGGTACTCCTCCTCATTGACAACCATAAACGCCCCCAATTCCCACAGCAAATCATTTTTACAGTGGGGAAATAATATTAAATAGTGTTTATCAAACGAAAGAACAGTGGGCGTGGTCAAAGGTGTGGCTAAAAACAAAGGGCCTCATTTATGAGGAATTGGCCTAGGGCAGCGCCACAAGTCTTCTTGCTGTGCTGCCCTATGCCAATGTGAAAGGGCAGGAATTCACCTTATTTATGAAATATGGTGCATTCCTGTCCTTTCCCACTGCGTTGGCGCACAAATTGCTGCATAGCGCCAATGTAGGCAGGATTGTTTTTGTGCAGGAAGGTGCCCCGAGAGGGGTTTTCCTCTTTCTTTGTGAGCTGCAGAATGCAGCCCACATGGAAAGAGGAAAAAATACAAGGAGACATGAAAACATGTCTCCTCATTCGCCTGCTGTGGGGATGCGTTAGGTTTTGGCGCTACCCCAGGTTTACATGGTTTTGTAAATCTGGGGCAGTGTCAAAATCCATGGGTGTTGCGTGGGATCACCCACCGCAATGCCCATGAAACGCCTACTTGACAGACTAAGGCAAGGCAGCGACTTGCGCTGCTTTGTCATACTCCATATGTATGAGGCCACTAAGCCACAGCCATGCAGGGTGACTTTGCATCGCCTCATAGATACAATAGCGACGCTTGTGCCGTCGGAGCTTAATAAAAATGATGCTCCGGTGGCTCAAGCCTCTCATAAATCAGCCCCAAAATATTTTGCTAGCTTTTTAGGTCTTTCACCATCAGGTAGCTACATATAAAATAATGGGTAGCTTAAATGAAAAATAAATTTTAAAAAGTTGTTACTCGGTGGGAAGTACATTAGGAAACCTCTATTAGTTAATGCACTGCAGAAGTCTGTGTGTAACCAGAGAGCCACAGAATTAAATTTGGTTGGTGCAGTGGGGAAGAGTGGCTCCTGGATTTTTAGTGCTATGAGGTCACAGCCTGTGACAGAAAGCACTGTGAAAGCGTAAGTCATTAATTTATTCTCGCATTACACACATTATACACACATTATAAGGTAGACTGCTACAAACTGTGCAAATAGTTTTAGGATATAATGGAGCTTCTAAAATGTAGATTTTAGTTATCCTGGAACATAAGTAATGCCTTTTTGTTCTGCATAACTTTCCTTTTAACACCTCCTCAGAGGTAATAAGCGATTAAAAACATGCACTTAACAGCCCAGTTGTTAACTCTTCTTACTACCTCTAAAAAAAACCAAATCTTTGCCATCACAAAGCAATTAAAGGCAGAACCGCTCCCTAGCACCATTTACATTTGCAGATTAATTCAAAACGCACATTTGCTTTTCATTCAGGCAAGCAGGCACCCTGGCACGAAGGATTGTTTTACCTGTCTGCCCAGCCTCTAACTTTCACAGAACAGGAGACTCAATTATCTTCAGCTGAAGTATTTAAACGACCGGAATGAAGCCAGGGGCGGCTGGTGTTCAGGGGCGAGATGGGCGTCGCCCTGCCACCCTGGGGGGAGCAAAAAATGCGAGATGCAACACCGAGCAGCTAGCAATTAATTGTGCTGGCTGCTCGGTGAACAAACATGTAAATCTGGGTTTTTGTTTGAGGGGGTGGGGGAGGATGGCCCTTGGCTCTGTGCATATCTTGGCTGGGCGAAGTTTTTTACGACCTGCAGCCAGAAAGCAGGGCAGTGACGACACACTGGTGGGCGTGGTCTGTGTATCACTGCCAGAATAGTGTTTTAGTTTGGGCGTTATTCACATAGCCCAGGGAGGAGTCGGAAGACTTACATTCATTTCAATGGCTGGGGGCAGGGCAGTCAGCTTAAACAATGTAGAAGTGGGCGTGTGTCAGTGGCCTCTGCTTCTTCCACGAGACCCAGCAATAGTTGTTCATTTGTAAAATGATTGGTGGGCTGGGGTCTGGGGGAGGAGTTCAAATCCGGCATTTTCCAGTTCCTTCCAGGCTTACGCGCCATGCTGTCTGCCGTCCAGTGAAGTCATGTCGAGGAGCCTGGCTCGAGAACGTTCCATTGGTGAGTTATTTATTTAGTTACAGTACGTCACATTTGAGTATTGAGCTTGTTTCCATTATGTAAGTCTGAGTGCAGAAAACTTTACATGGCATGAGATAGGCATATATTGCATTAATGGAGAATATGTGCTGTACGTCTCGATAATCCTTAACATCTTGGGCCTTGACTTCTTTTGGCCAGGAGAAATGGCTAAGGCAGAGGGGTTGGGGAGGAAGCAGGGGCTGCCAGGATCCCAGCACTGCAGGAGAGGGGTAGAGGGACCAGGTGGGGGAGAGGAAGAGTACAGCAGATGGGAGACCAGCAGGAGAGACACACACGAATGTGATAGTGAAAGAACACGAGAGGTGGGCAGAGAGCAGGCGAAACAGAGAGGCAGTGGAAGCGACGGAGAGAGAAGGAGAGTTGTAGGGCAGGGAGATTAAAACCAACAAGAGAGCACGAGGGAGAGGAAAAAAGACGATAAAAGAGCACCTGACGAAGAGAGGAGGAAATAGAGAGCGCAGGAGAGAGACGGGTACAATTGGGGCAAGAAGCGAGGGAAGGCACGATAGAAGGAGAAAAAGAGAGAACAATTGAGGGAGTGCACGAGCGGGAGAGCGGGCAAGTAAAGAAGAAAACCGGAACACAATATAGACAGGAAGGAATATATGGAGAGAGAAGAAGGAAGGCGGGTAAAGCAGGAAGTACCTGCCCATTTAAATGAATGAATATTGCAAATGACACAAATGCACAGTCACACATGCATTGACACTGAATGTAACACTTGCTGCTTAGCGGTTAGAATACAAGCGCTTAAAGAGCCTGAAAAAAAACAGTGTTTCAGACGTAAAAGTGCACCCAAGCAGTGACCCAAAAGAGAGAGTATTCCACAGTTCAGAGCGGTACTTAATAAAGACCGTGTCCGACACCCGGAGGATGAACTGTTAAACTCGAAGATAGATCACGCTAGAGCGAGCAGTCCGAGACCGGAGCTTCTAAGGGGCATATTAACAAGGGCCTTATCTCCCTATTTTTGGCTTTAAAAGCCAAAAAAGCGGAGATAATATTTTTGCCCTATCTACAAGGGGATGCTAACATGCATTAGCGCATGTTAGCACCCGTTTTCCCGACGCCTCGCTTTGCATCTCTAATGAGATGCAAAGTGGGCGTCACTGGGCAGTACTTCCTGTAAATTATCGCTGATGTGCACATCGCGATATTTACAAGGAGGCCCACGTATTTTAGCAGACGTTAGTTTTTGGCGAAAACCGTGGTTTTCGCTAAAAACTAACGTCCGCTAAAATGCTGACTTAGCCATACTTACCATTGGGGGTGGATTATGCTGATACGACCACAGGGTCGTATCAGCAAGGTTATCGCCATTTTCAATGGAACATCGCTGAAAAACCAGCGATGTTCCATGGAAAACATCGCTATCGCTGGGATAATTATCGGCATTGCGCTATGCGTTGTTAATACAGCGCTAGCATGGCGATAATTATCTGCGATAGCCGGCGATAAACATTTTCACGCTGAGGGCGGCCAGCGATAATTATCGCTGCCGCTTGATAATATGCCCCTAAGAGACTAGGGGCATATTAGCAAGACCGGCGATAAAATTATCGCCGCTTTAGCGGCAGGAAACTGCCGCTAAAACGGCGATAATGGGCTTGATAATATGCGTTATAGAATTCCAATAGAAGCCCAGGTTAGATGTGCAGGACATCTAACCTGGGCTTCTATTGGAATTCTATAACGCATATTAGCAAGCTCATTATCGCCGTTTTAGCGGCAGTTTCCTGCCGCTAAAACGGCGATAATTTTATCGCCGGTCTTGCTAATATGCCCCTAGGTCCAGAGATCGAGTGTGTTTGCTAAGGGTGGAAGAGACAGCGTCCTAATGCGGAGAATGAAGGTCCTGAGGTAAGCAGAGATGGCGTTCTTGTTCTCCAGAGTTATTGCAAGCGCCTTGAATGTAAAGAAAGAAGAGAAACAGTGCTTTAAAAAACTTCGGAATACACAAAATAAATAGGAGAAAATGAGTGTTCTGGTTGGAATCAATAATATCTAGATTCTGAAAAGACCACGCCAAAGATGAGAGAGAGGCCGTGTGCCGAGTATAGAAGAGACAGGATAGTGTCAGGGACAAGAACAAGGTGTGGTGGCTGCAGTAGGCAGGATGGCGCCCATCTAGAAAAATTGGAGCGTAGTTACGTTCCTTACACGGGCGCACAGCGTTTCTTTCATATAACACTTTTCTTCAAATCTCAAAGAATTGATTAATCCATGTACTCCAAAGCTTTATAATAACTTCATTTATTTCCGAAGGTAAATCACACGTGAGACAAAATGTTTTTCAACTGCTTCTCATGCCACAGATATGCTCATCCAAGCTTTTTTCTGGGCACGCCGGAAAACATAAAACATCCTCAGAAGTGACTCATGTAGTACCCAATGCATTTCGAGCTCTAATTGGCTCTTCTTCAGGGGTTTCACTATAGATAAAGAAACATATATCGATAAATTGTAGCTCCAGACCATTGAAACATACATTGTGCATTTTCAAAAAAACAACATTCGACATTTGAAGTCCATGACATATATTGCAACTGACCTTCAAGCAGCGTTTTCCCTCTAAAACCGTAACAATGTGTTACCCAAAACAATTGCCTAGAGACCCCATAATCCAAATCCTTCGCACTACAGCTTCTTCCATACCGTTGTTCGAAACCTCATCAGTATCAACCCACGCTCCTCTCCTATAACCCAATACCCAAACTCCAATTAACATCCTCTTGGTCACATACCTTCGTGTTACTTCGTAACATTGGAGTATGGGGGATGTAGTCACCGTTACGACAGCTTAATGGTTGGTTGATCACGATTGGTTCACGGAGAGAGGAGGGGTCACGTTACTCTATTTAAAAGTAACTGAAATTAAGGAAGGCAGGTGCCTTAATCAAGAAAAGTGCAGTTTGGAGCACACATACGAAGTAACACGAAGGTATGTGACCAAGAGGATGTTAATTGGAGTTTGGGTATTGGGTTATAGGAGAGGAGCGTGGGTTGATACTGATGAGGTTTCGAACAACGGTATGGAAGAAGCTGTAGTGCGAAGGATTTGGATTATGGGGTCTCTAGGCAATTGTTTTGGGTAACACATTGTTACGGTTTTAGAGGGAAAACGCTGCTTGAAGGTCAGTTGCAATATATGTCATGGACTTCAAATGTCAAATGTTGTTTTTTTGAAAATGCACAATGTATGTTTCAATGGTCTGGAGCTACAATTTATCGATATATGTTTCTTTATCTATAGTGAAACCCCTGAAGAAGAGCCAATTAGAGCTCGAAATGCATTGGGTACTACATGAGTCACTTCTGAGGATGTTTTATGTTTTCCGGCGTGCCCAGAAAAAGCTTGGATGAGCATATCTGTGGCATGAGAAGCAGTTGAAAAACATTTTGTCTCACGTGTGATTTACCTTCGGAAATAAATGAAGTTATTATAAAGCTTTGGAGTACATGGATTAATCAATTCTTTGAGATTTGAAGAAAAGTGTTATATGAAAGAAACGCTGTGCGCCCGTGTAAGGAACGTAACTACGCTCCAATTTTTCTAGATGTTTATCCAAGCGTGAATCAGGGCGGATCACGCAGCCCGGGCCGCACGCTCAGCAGTTCAGTTACGAGTACGTTTAACAAAAAAGATAACAAAGGTGTGCACGGTATCACTTCAATGGAAACTATGTTTGGACTCTGCCCTAACTACGAGTTGCACCCATAAGAGATCGACAATGGAATAAAGTTAAAAATGGACATGAACACACACGTGAGATGCATATCTCAGTTATAATAGGAACTTTGTCGTTAATTGAAATGGTTTATCTTGGATTATGGACATGTACAAGATGTGTTTTTAAAGAGAATTGTATCTGGGTTTGATGACATGGCAGTATATCACATATATTAGACTGTAGTCCTCACTAATGAATTGTAATATCGAATGCGCAGCGTAATTTACAACAACACAGGGGAGGGCGGGGTAACAATTCTATTGCTGGGGGAACTGGGTAGTTGGGAACGGTTATATCCATCATGATTTGGGAGTTTGGGAGTGGTTTTTGTAGAGTAGCAAGGTTGAAAACATTGGAGTATGGGGGATGTAGTCACCGTTACGACAGCTTAATGGTTGGTTGATCACGATTGGTTCACGGAGAGAGGAGGGGTCACGTTACTCTATTTAAAAGTAACTGAAATTAAGGAAGGCAGGTGCCTTAATCAAGAAAAGTGCAGTTTGGAGCACACATACGAAGTAACACGAAGGTATGTGACCAAGAGGATGTTAATTGGAGTTTGGGTATTGGGTTATAGGAGAGGAGCGTGGGTTGATACTGATGAGGTTTCGAACAACGGTATGGAAGAAGCTGTAGTGCGAAGGATTTGGATTATGGGGTCTCTAGGCAATTGTTTTGGGTAACACATTGTTACGGTTTTAGAGGGAAAACGCTGCTTGAAGGTCAGTTGCAATATATGTCATGGACTTCAAATGTCGAATGTTGTTTTTTTTGAAAATGCACAATGTATGTTTCAATGGTCTGGAGCTACAATTTATCGATATATGTTTCTTTATCTATAGTGAAACCCCTGAAGAAGAGCCAATTAGAGCTCGAAATGCATTGGGTACTACATGAGTCACTTCTGAGGATGTTTTATGTTTTCCGGCGTGCCCAGAAAAAGCTTGGATGAGCATATCTGTGGCATGAGAAGCAGTTGAAAAACATTTTGTCTCACGTGTGATTTACCTTCGGAAATAAATGAAGTTATTATAAAGCTTTGGAGTACATGGATTAATCAATTCTTTGAGATTTGAAGAAAAGTGTTATATGAAAGAAACGCTGTGCGCCCGTGTAAGGAACGTAACTACGCTCCAATTTTTCTAGATGTTTATCCAAGCGTGAATCAGGGCGGATCACGCAGCCCGGGCCGCACGCTCAGCAGTTCAGTTACGAGTACGTTTAACAAAAAAGATAACAAAGGATGGCGCCCATGCCAGGATTAAGGACACAGGTGTTGAGATGTGGAGAGACAGGGTAGCACGAGAATTGAGAGCACAGGTGCCGAGACTGGCCATGGGTGGTGCCGGGGCTGACAATGTAAGCGCTGAGACAGGGAGTCTCGATAGGTGAGACTGCAGGCACTGAGACTGCAGGAGTCGGGATGGTGCCAAGGAAGAGAGAAGGTGTCTTGAGAGGTGAGAATGCAGACGCCGAGACTGGAAGAGACAGGATGGTGCCGGGGTCGACAATGTATGTGCTGAGACAGGTACAGACAGGGTGTCATGAGAGCTGAGACAGCGGGTTCCTGTCATCGATGAAGATAGGTAACCCCACAGAAAGATTCAGTAACTATGTCACTTACTTAGCTAAAATGGCCGATTAAATTATACCTAGCAGCCATGATGGTCTGGGTGCTAAGGGGCATTTGAGGGACAGTGCTTAGAGTGAGGAAGTCAATGGAACCTGCTTTCAGTCACTTGGTTGAATTATTTTAATTCCTTAGGACCGAAGACTTTGGCACATTTCTCAAGCCGCTGTCTCCCGGCCCCCTAGATCCTTAGAACAGCAGAACATAAAAGATGTGCTGTAACAGTTTGTGTGTGGCCAGGCGATGGCCTACGGAAAACGTGTTTCCTGCTATTTAGTTTAATTACTCCAATCACGTGCCCGCCTCGGGCATGTCCGTCGGAACCTCTGAGGCCCTTTGTCTGTCAAAGAGATGGACAATATCTTGGCTTTGTTCGGCTGTCCAGCCGGCTGCAGATGAAACCGCCGACGCACTGACTGTTTGCATAGCCAAAACTTTCTTTTTTTAACTATTTGAGTTTGATTCATATCTTAAAAAATAAAATGGCATACAGGCCTCTGAGAGACCAAAAGGAAATATTAGCGATTTGATGGGACGTTGTCAACTTTTGTAGTTTAACATAAAATGAGGTAGGGGACAGCCTTTTGGTCAGAAATGTATATTTTTAGCAGAAAATTAGTAGAAGATTTCGGCTAACGTTTATAATAGGTATTACATTCAATGCAACAATGTACAATCGTAGTGTAAGTGGCATCTGAGCTCATTTTTACTTCCTCAGTTTGGCTAGAATTATTATTATAAATAATTATAGTTAATAACAATCCTATAAGTTTTGTTTAATGCTCGCAGTGACAATGTACATGCTTCGTAACGTGTGAACTCACAGGTGCCAACATTATCCAAATCAGTGTTGCTGATTTTTTTGACCACTTATGGATGAAAGGTTGTGTAGGCCTTGTGGTTTTAGAACTTATCATTTACATACACAAATATTACCAGCAATTCACACAATGTATTTGTCAGTCTGGCATGTGAATGTGAACCAATTACATTCAGAATTTGAACTTGGATGTATATATTTTAAATCATAGCAGTAGAATAGCTCCGTGAGTTAAATTAAGTGATATGTTTGCCACAAGTTAGAATCTAGGAAGGCCGGCTCTGTCTATCAACTTTCTGAGGTCAGTAAATTGAGATGAATAGCATACATTTATGTCAGAGCAGCTTCAGACGTCTTGGGGTAGTGCTTTGGATTCTACACAGTGCAGTCGTTTTATGTTCCCTGCATTCAAATTGCTGTTGTGGTATTGTTTTAGATGTTAAAAAAGTGCAGTGCGTGAGGTGTTCTCATCCTCCTCTCCTGTCAGCATTAGGCTGGCACTTGACATCAGATGCTCTATGGATTAGTGCACTGAATGTGTTGCTTTAATGTTTTCTTGGTGTGGCACGTTATATGACCGGCTGGGCGCATGGATACGCCGTTTTAATCAAAGGTCACTGAAAATCCTTAGCGGCAATGTCGCGGTCTGGGCACTAAGTTGACGAATGATAACCAACGGGAGTATGTGAGGACTTTTGATGTAGTTCTGCTTCCGGAAATGTGGTCGACAAATGAGTTTTTTTTGCAGGGGTTACTCATCTTACTCAGCTGTGCTACTCTGTCGCTGGTTGGTAACGCACGGGCAGGGCTAGCTATATGGCTCAAAACATCTCTGGGATGTAGCACTGCTGCACTAAACACCGATTCAGATTTAACACAGGCTTTCCACTTGGTATGGGATGATGGTTTTAATATGTGTGTTATACATTTTTATAATAACAATTTCACATGTATTTCATTTTCCAACCCCAAATTTGCCCTGCTTTTTTATTTTTTTTGACCGCTCTAAAGGGGAGTTGCAATCACAGACGTGTGGGCTGAACGTGATTTTGGCCGGGGATTTCAATGCTAAGCTAGGCAGTGAAGCCTCCGTTTATAGTGAAAGCCCGCCCTGAGCAGACGTGCGGGGGTTTACCCTGCAGGGACAAGATCAGAGAGGTTATTACCTGTCTCTTAATGTCCCCACGTTTGATTTGTGTAATGCAAGAGAGATCACAGGGGTGACCTTAGTAGGATCCACGGGGTGCGGGTGTGGAGGGGCCGGGCCGGGAACTGGACGAGGTCATCAGACCTCAGAGTGGTTGACACCTTCCTGCTTTCTCAAATTTGCTTGAAAATGCACAATTTGCCCACTCTTTTTTCAAAATTTTCTCGGGGGGAAACCCCCCAAATCCCCCGTAGGTGGTTCGGGCTCACGCGCTGCGCACGCTCGCTGCAGTGCAGTACGACAATTGTTTTACGCCACACCACTTTCAAATGTCACCATCCGCCACTGAATGAAGCATCCCGGTTTTCAAAAGGAAGAGCACATGTTTTAGATTCCAGGCAGAAGTGAGGCCTGGAAATGGGCGACCCCTTTCCCAGGACTCCACGGACCCCCTGAGGGTCGCGCCCCACGGATTGAAGACCTCTGTCTTACACAGAGGGTTGAACAAAGTCAAAAACCTGTCTCCAAGTCATAGTTTCTCTTAAGTACTTGTCAAGTGATAATAAGCTGTGTTTTCCTACTGCATTGGAGTCTTGGTGTTAGGCTTGAGATCACTCCCTGCTAGGATGATACTTCAAAAAAAGAAAGGTTGATGGCCTTTTAAGTCAGGCCTTTGTTTTGGGCCCAGCTGGATGTTAAAATAAGAAACTCCCACTGCTTCCTGCAGGTTGCAGTGGAGTGGCGACAAAGTGAGGGCTCCACCGAATTTTGTCCTGGTTATAGCAAATTACACCAAGACAATTCAGCATGTTTCCTTGTGTCAGAACCGGTCCAGAAATAGCTGTTGGAACCGGGATCTGGCGGGATCCCCCTACTTTCCTGCACTGATTTAGTTGTAATGATTTTTATTTGAAAGTTATATCTGTTTAATTGCCCTCGCCACCCCCTGCGCTCTTTTCCTTACCTCCCTGTCTTTTCCTCTCTCATTTTCCTCTTTCTCTCATGAAAGTGTGTTTTTCGTATGCAAGGGGCAGTGGCCTTATTTACTATACAGTAAGCTCAAGTCCACATATTCGCAAAATGCATTTCTTGCCTTCTTTGTTTTAGGAATCTTTTATTTATTTCTACTGCCTCTACTTGCATGTTACTGAAATTATGTTTAAAGTAGAAGCATTTATTCACACGTTCCTGTTTTTTAATAGCCTCCCAGGGATTTTAAAATATTTTTTTCTTTTCTGTTTTTACTTTTTCATTTCTTTTCTAACAAATTGTTTTTCACAGAAAATACTGTGAGGAAAGGCTGTTCCATGCTTGTTAACCAACACGTACTTTTAGATGGATGTAAAATGTTGCTCTGAAGATGAACAGGCAGGGAAAGTTCACTATACCTCCTTTTGTTAATGGTTTATCTCTGCAATGCTGCAATGGTATCGAAATATGTGTTCTTCAACCAAACACTAATTTTGAACGCTCTATGGGCCTAGGAGGCTCAAATCTGCCAAGTGCCACGCATCTCGGGTCACACTAACGCATTTGCCACATCACCGCAAGGCCACGAGACAGTCACACACCAAGAGCTATTTATAATCTGGCTGCCCACAGTCTCTCAGTGCCTCACAGCCATACTCAGCCGGTTACTGGAGTGCTAAGTGGATACTCATTACTGACTGCTTAATTTGAGACAGTGGTTTCCGGTGTTCGGCCCCGGAACTTAATTGTCAACACCCGCACTTATGACAGCCCGCCACAAGGTGGCGATGTTTGTTTAATTTTGTGATGAGCACAACAGTTTTTTAATAATTTAATGTATATTGAAGGTGACTAATACCTGTCACCCAAAGCTATCAGAATAGCTTGGGCGGCAGGTGTTAGACATGTTTAATGTATATTACAAGTCTGAATTGTCACAAATCGTCTGCGTGTGATGGTTAGTAGTTGTGGTGATACTGTCATTGGCAGCACTGGTAGGGGCAATGGGTGGTGCAAGCTGCAATGACCTGCCTTCAAGGGCCCTGGCACATATATATTTTTTTACAAATTAAGCACTGGTTTACTGTCTGTCAACAATTAAATAGGTGCTGATGACAGAGTGGTGTGAACTACACTTGCTTTCTCCGGTGTTACCTGCACTGACCCCCTCAGAGCTTCCTCCCCCAGTGTGAGGCAGGACTCGCCCACTGGCACCTCACCTCGACATTCTGTTCAAGCCCCCTCCCCTCGCTGAAGTCTAGAGACCAGAGATAATGACTCATAAAAAATATTTTACAATACAGGCCCTTGAAAATATCAGTCACTAACTAGAGTGTCACTAAAAGTTCGGCACAGATGTTCCAAAAGTAGGGCTCATTAGATATGCAAAACTTCCCTGTACCTTCCCCTGATCCCAAAGTATGCCTGACCCACTCACTGCCAACCTCTGTGCAGTGCCAGCCTGAGACGGCCGGGCTTCTAGCAGCTGCTCTTATGAAAACATGACTGAGCTGGGAAAAGACATAGATGTTCAGGGAAAGAGATCGAACGTGGAAAGGAGTCCAATGACAGGCTGCAGGAGAGATCCCTTCTCTCTGACTGAGTGATTCTGACATAACTCGGAAATGCTCACATCTGTCTTCATGGCAGACTGAAGTTGTGTTGGTAGTGTCATTGGCAGCACGGACAGGGGCATTGGGTGGTGCAAGCTGCAGTGGCCCCCTGACAAGGGCCATGGCACTTATTGGTTTGACAAATTAAGCACTGACACCTGCTTCGTGAGAGTGGCCATAGAAAAGCAGAATGGAAGGCAGAGTGGCGAAGAGCTTGCCGGCAACATGTTTGCAGACGTCATCGAAAAACCTGTGATTCACTCTGGAAGCAAAAATGTACTGCTAGAATGTTTCTTTAAGGGTTTTGCAAGGTTTTCATTTTCACTTTTCTTATGACTTTCCATTGAAGAATTACGTCCCAGATCAATTGAAGGTTTTTTTTGTAAACTTGATTCCGGTGGAAATGCATTTTGGCAAGGTTTATGATTGCAAAAACCCAGATCCCAATGTACTAAAAGGGCATTGCAACTTCCCAATTACTTTATGGTGTGTATAGAAAACATTGTGCCAACATTGTGAATCTTTTTGTTGCACAAAACTGAGAGGGAGGATAGTGGTGCCCTTGGATGGTTGCAGCTTGCACGGATATGCATCAGTGGTTAGGGACTGCTCCTGTGAAGGTTACTGACCGCTGAGGGAGTAAGTAGTAATTCAGAAAGTGGAAGCTGCGTATGAAGAACAGCTTCTGTGGTTCAATTGACAGCTGTGACGTCAGAGGGAGTGGACAGTTATTGCCCAGACCTCCCCGGAAGTTGCTTTTGTATTGTGGATGGCGGACAGTTTCACATCTCTTGTAGAACAGCATTCTGATAAATAATTAATGCAAGTAATCTAGAGAAGCATCCTGATCATAGTCAAGTACTTAAAGGCAGTGCTTAATTTGAGCCGGTGGTTGCCGGTGGGGGCCACCCACACTAATTTTTAGGGACTGGAACCAATTTTTCCACTTGAGACATTTCCTGAGAGCAAGAGAGGGAAAATCACACATAGGCAGGGGCGGCTCCTCCGCAATGGCAGAGGTGCGCCGCCCCACTGGTCAGAGCCAGTAGCTAAAAAATAAAAATATATTTCATTATCATTTGATTTTTAAGCAGCTGGCTCAGCTAGCATGTGCAGGTAGAGGCGGGGCCGGGGAATGAGAGGGGAGAAGAGGAGTGCTATGTGCACTCTCTAAGTGAGCATGTGTGTTTGGCCGGCTGTCTCAGGCCGACCAGAACACACATGCACACTTAGGTTGCATTGAACAGCCGGGCTGGGGAAATCCCACAGACTCCCTGACCTGAGCGGAGCGTCTTTACAGACCCCTCAGGCCAATTCCCACTCTGCTCTCCTAGCCGGAGAGCAGCGCAGGAATTGGACAGGGAGTCTGTGACGTGGTTCCAGTGTCTGCTGGGACCAGGAAGAACCAGCACGGGGGCGCGACATGGGAGGAAGCTGGCAACAGTTACGTGTAACTTTTTATTAATATTAATATTAAACTCCCTCCCCCCTCCACCCTGTACTTTCCCTCCCACCACCCCACCTCTTTATTTAAGTGGCGGCCGCCGCTGCACTTAGGAGAAGGACGGAGGAAGAGAAAGACAGAAAAACCATGACAAAGCAGAAAACAGGAACCCACAAGAATGAGAGAAAGAGGAAGGGGAGTGTCTGGTAGTGGATTAAAGAGGCCTAAGGTGGATTCACGATCACCAGCCTTGGTGTTCGGCATTCTGACATTTAATAACGCCAAACACAAGGAGATGATAGACGGAGCGCTGAAACTTTTCAGACACTCACCCCCAGTCACAGATCTGTGTTGAATCCATCATCGTTCTTTAGCTCACTTCGCCACCCCAGTTCAGACACAGCTATATGCAAATCAGTCTTGACCCTGTGCCTCATGGGAACAGTTCAGCCCGAACTGCCAAGCCATGTCTTCCCTGGACTGGAAACAAGCATCCTGGGACCGGTTTCGGGCTAACAGCCCTCATCAGCCAGGCTAGCTTGAATCCAGTGGCAAAGTGAGCAAGGGACCCACGTCTGGGCATACCCTGCCAACTTAGGGCGAACAAAGCAAACACAAGGAGATGATGGACGGAGCGCTGAAACTTTTCAGACACTCACCCCCAGTCACAGATCTGGGTTGAATCCATCATCGTTCTTTAGCTCACTTCGCCACCCCAGTTCAGACACAGCTATATGCAAATCAGTCTTGACCCTGTGCCTCATGGGAACAGTCCAGCCCGAACTGCCAAGCCATGTCTTCCCTGGACCGGAAACAAGCATACTGGGACCGGTTTCGGGCTAACAGCCCTCATCAGCCAGGCTAGCTTGAATCCAGTGGCAAAGTGAGCAAGGGATAGTCGTAGATCTGGGTTGAATCCATCATCGTTCTTTAGCTCACTTCGCCACCGGCCGGAAACTTCTGGGCAAAGCTTTGGCCACTTGCACTCTTTCTTTTGCAAACTAAGCACTGGTTGTAGGGTAGTATTATCAGCCATTCTTTCCAGGTCACGTCTTAGTAACCAAATTGTTACCCATATGTACACTAGAAATATGGAAATGTCACACATAAGCAAACTGAATACCTATGTGCAGGAATTTCTATGTATCGCGAGCAATATTGTGGGAAATCATGGAAATACAGCTCCTTCCAGGAAGCATAAATAGACAGGGAAGCTTTAATGGTTCTGCTGGACCTCTCTTGCTACCTCTCCTACAGTAATTCCTATCCTTCCTCCTCCGTCTTCCTCGTCACAGTCACCATTGAGCAGTATGTGTTCCTTTGTGCCTCTGCTCCTGCGCTGGGCGTTTGGGAGCGTGGCTTGCATATTGGTTATCGCCGCCGCCCCTCCGCTGAGCCATTAGGGGTGGCGATGTTCTTTGTCTCCTTCATTCCCGGGAGTGCCAATCCTGTGCTATGGCAGTCAGGAGCAGCGGTTGCTTTGTTTTTGGGGTTGACCCTGCTGTTCTGGCACTGAGCGCTGTGGAGCAGCGGCGTCTTGCCATTATCCCATGTGTTTTACATTCCGCTGCTGCATCTGCATTGGGCCTGTAGTGGTGGCGGTTACTGTTGCGGTCCGGGGCTGCTGACCTTCCTCCTACTGCCGCGAGTGGCTTGAACAGCTTGCGGGGCTGTTCATGTTGCTATGTGCGCGGGCTGCCATCGTGCAGTGCTCCGCATCATGGAGTCCGTGCTGCTTGCCTGGTGCCACATGGCAATTTTAGAGGTGTTACTCTTTCCTCTATGTCGGCGCTTGTCTTATATTTGCGGGTGTGGTACATTGACAGTCTGGAAGCGCAGACTTGTTTCTTCTATCTCTGAAGGGTTCAAGGAGTTATAGCTCAGTGGCAATGACTTCTGCCTCTGGTGGCACAGGCTCCTTCAGGGTAAGGGTTCAGTTCCCGTCAATGCTGGAGAATTTTAAGGAATAAAAAATTACAACTCGATTTGTTTTCTTATCAGAGCAGCTACTTTGTATCTGCCTGCTGGCATGGTTCTTGGTGTTTCATCATGCCATGTATATTATGGCTGTAGGCCCAGTGCCTAGGATTCCTGATGCTCCTCTCCACATGTCACTATCTCGGCTGGTTCAATTGAGGTGCTGGGGAATGTTTTGTTAAGGGTTTGTGCCCCTGGATTGCCTTTTGGCCTTTCGTACAGTGGTTCCTCTGGATGTCGGGTTTGTTCTCATCCTTTGGTAGTCCTTGGCCTTTTTCAAGGGACTGTTCTGCCATAGTGATGTCTGGGTTGTAGATTCCCATCTGGCTTTCCCCCTCAGGTGTTGTTGCCTCAACATATGGCCAGGTTGATGTGCAGGTGGTCGGTGCTACTGACCAGCCATTTTTCAGCCTGTAGCTTTCCACCAGGGCGGGGGCTTCTGCCATGTATGTTCTTGTCTGAGGAGCTTCAGCATGGGGTTGCTGTTATTTCTTGGGTCTGTTGTGGTCCAATGGGTTCCCTTCTTGTCGGGCATTCCATTTGGTTCTGAGCCTTTTGCGGGGCACAGTTGTTGGGTCCTCAGCTTGGAGGGCTATTGATGAAGACAGTGGTAGTTCATGAGCCCACGTCACCTCTGGGCACTGCAGTGGGAGGTCTTGCAGGCACTGCCCTTGCCAGTAATGCTCCTATGTCATGACTGTCTGTAGGTGGGAGGTCATCTCAAACGTTTTATATCTGGTTGGAATGGAGACGTCACCGATGCCTGGGTTCTTTGTTGGGTGGGTGACGGCTGTTTTATTGTCTTTTCTGCACAGCCTCCTGCTCTTTTCTTCCCCACCCCAACTCCTAGCAGACCTCAGTGCCTCCAGGGTCTTCATTCTGGGATCTTCTGGCTTCTCCTGCAGGGAGCCATCATTCCTTTTCCGGAGTCGGAATGGGGTCTGGGTGTTGTTCTTTGATGTTCCTGGTTCAGTAGGCATCGGGGGTTCCCGTCCTGTCTTGGGTCTCAAGGCAGTGAATTCCATTGTTTGTTAGTCATCACATATGGTGGTGGTCATGGATGGCAGAGACATCCCTGGAGGCCCTCCTTTCTCGTCAGCCTGGTAATGGCAAGTTGGTGAGTTCCCCTTGTTTCTTGTGGGTCCTTCAGGCTTTTTTTCGCCTATTGGGATTGCTTCTTTTAGTTTTATGATTGTTCCCCCTTTTCATAGTGATGTTTGTGGTTCTTGCCATGGGGCAGCATTTACAGTTCTGTGTGCTTCCCTTTGGGTTAGCCTCATCCCCTATGGTGTTCACTGAGCCCTAGCTCCGCTGGTGAGCCTGTTAGTTCCCAGGAGTGCTTCTGTTTCCTTGTCTAATTGGTTGACTTATTTCTGCCTCATCTTTTCTTGAGGCCGAAGAAGATGTGGGGTTGATACAAGATTGCCTGGTGAACCATGGGTTCCTTGTGAATCTCTGCTAGCCCCATCTCGGGGCTCCTGTTCATGGGGTGGCACTCTTCATTATGCTATTGTGGATTGGGGTTCTTCCGCCAGCTCATCGGTGATAGCTCAGGTCTCGCTTGGAGTCTCTCCTTTCTGCTCAGTCTGCTTTGCTAAGGGACTGGTTGAGGGTTCAAGGGGTCATGTCGGCCTCCCTGTTCTGGGTCCTCGGGCTCACAGGCGTCTGTTCATCTCATGTACTGCCTGCAAGCCCACTGGTTCCCGTGATCCCAGATTTGCAACTGCTTTGTGCCTGTGTCTGCTATGATTTCTAAGCAGCTGCTGTGGTGGTTGCAGCTGGCTATTCTGATGGAGGAGTGCTCCTGGACGCTCCAGTGTCCTGTTCCCAGTCTGTGGATGTGTGCCCTTGGGGTTGAGCTCCCCTTGGGTCTCTTTCTTCTTTGGCATTTTGTTTGGCCACGGGGTGCTGGATGACTTCCGTTGGATAGGCCTGGCTGCAGTTTTCACACCTCTTCTGCACTTTGCGATCGCCTCTGGGAGGAATTTGGGAGTGATGGGAGTTATGCTTTGTCACCCCCTTCCATATGGCCTTTTCCTGGTGAGGTGATCCTTCACCCTGGCCTGGTTTTTCCTTCCCGGGGTTCCCTCTCCTTTCCATTTGACCCCAGATGTTGTTCTTCCTGCTTTTATTTCCTCCCCCTCTTCAGCAGGGGGGTATATTGCTGCAGTCTCTTGGCACGCCAGGGGCTCTTGTTTCTCTGGAGAGTGCTGTCCCTTTTACCAGGTGGATTTTCTGTTTGTCATGTTTGGGGCGGCTAGGCAGGGCCATCGCCCTGCGACTGCACCTCTTTCTCGTTGGGTTAGGTATGCGGTTTCCTTTGCCTTTCTTCATTCGATTCGGGGGTTTTTCTTCCTCCTGTGATTCAGTAGCATTCGGCCGGGGGTGTTGCTTCTTCCTGATCTTCCTTTGGGTGCCTCATTGGGGCTGGTTTGGGCAGCAGCACCTTTGTCTTCCCCTTCATACCTTCCTCTCCCATTGTTGTTTGAGGCTAGGGGGATTTTCTTTCCTGCTGATTTTCTGTACTTCCTGCGGTTCATTGTTTTGGGTTCTGTAAAGATGTCGTGGACGCAGGTAAGATATCTTAGTATCTTTATTTTTAAGTCAACAGGACAGCAAGTGCGATGCAACCTGGAACCCAACTTCTTTCAACTGCCTCCCACAGAATCCCCGCACCACAAGGTTCCTTCCATCCTCTTGACGCACCGGAATTCCATACATCGAGGAAATGGAAGAGAACCCAACACACCTTTCCCCTTAACAACAAAATATGCAAAAGGACAACAAAAATATTTATGTACAGAAAATAAGGGTTAATTAACATTGTAGATACAAGATAAGAATTATTGCAAAATATAATCATGCTATTTAGAAGGTAACTTGATAATTCTGGAGGAATGAGAACGAACAGTAGAATTAGTATCATTGCTAACATTCTTGTTGGGTTGAACATTCAAACCCATTCTCGACACAGCAATCTTCCCTTTGTTCCACCACTTGCCATCATTCAATTTGACAGCACCTTTGTTAACCTTAACCACCTTCTTGAGAGTAGAAAATTTGGATTCACCTTTGGGTAAAATCCTAGAACATTTCACCCTCACCATGTCCCCCACACAAACATTCAACTGTTTGGGAACGGGATCAGATTGTGTTTGATCATACTTTTTTTGTGCTTCAACACACTTCCTACCAACCTCATCCATTTTATCCTTAGGCAAAACAAAACTTTGTTCGCCCATCCATCTTCTCAAAAGTTTAGAGGTGGGTATGCGACCTCTTAATAAAACAAATGGAGACACATTTGTATCAGAATTAGCAGTGGTGCGAAGTGCCCATAAGAGTTTCTCAATTTCTGCTTTGCAATTCAACCCACTAGCTTTTGCTAATTGCACATTCTGTTTGATGACCCTATTAAAACGTTCCACAAGGCCATTGCTTCTTGGGTGATAAAGGGAGGTTTTAACATGTCTAATGCCAACAGAATGTAGGAAATTTTCAAATTGAATTGAAACAAACTGAGGGCCGTTATCAGTGAGAAGTTCTTCAGGAACACCCTCTCTGGCAAAAAGTGTTTGAAGAAATTTAATGATAGAAGTAGAATCAGCACTTCTTACCCACTTGATTTCAGGCCAACGACTGTGAAAGTCCATGAGAACAATGCCATACTCAGGTAAATTGGCAGACAAATACAAAGGGCCAATAATATCATTGGCGACTTTGATCCAGGGTTTATCAGGAACTTCAACAGGAGAAGGACATGTTACTTGTGACTTATCACTGATGGCACATTCCATGCAATCCCTGACAAAATGTTCTACCTGTCTGTCTAAAGCTGGCCACCAAAAATGTTCTCTTACTCTCCTTTTCATGGCACGCATACCTAAGTGGCCTTCATGTGCTAGCATCAGAACCTTATTTCTCATAGCTTCTGGGACAACTAATAATGATGATCTGTACAAGAGACCATTTACTGTTGATAACTCATCGAACACATGTTTGTATTTGTGGGCACAATTATGTTTATCTATGTTGTGAGGCCATCCTTGACATAAGATTTTTAATATTTCTTTAAATTCCTCATCAGATTCGGAAGCTTCTCGTCACTCTCTACGTGAAATTACATCTTCAGGTTGGCCAAAAACACAACACACTAACTCGAAATCATTATAAGTATCCCTTGCTTCAACAGATTGATTATAGTCAGAAGTTAATCTAGATAAACAATCAGCAAGAAGATTCTTTTTGCCAGGTACATATTCAATGTTAAAGTTGTGTTCCATAAGTCTGAACTGCCATCTAGCAATTCTAGGAGTGGCTTTCCCTCCCCTTTAGTAGTGAATAAATCAATCAGTGGTTTATGATCAATTCATTCTAAGAAAAACGAACATTCTTCTTCAGAAGAGACCTGATGTTGTAGGTTTTAGATGCACAATTAGGAATAAATCGGGCATAAAATTCTATGAGGCCCATAAAGGACCTTAATTGTCCTTGTCACTTGGAACTTTGAAATTTTCAATGGCTTTAACCAAACTCTGTTTGGGTTGTACACCATCAGCGGATAACCTGTACCCTAAGTAGTCCACCGTAGTACAATTAAGTTTACATTTGTCAATGCCAAGAGTGACCCCTTTTGATTTTAACAAAGACAAAACTTGGCACAATCTGGTATTGTGTTCACCTTGATCCTTGCCATACACAAAAACATCATCCTGAAATGCCATAACTCCAGGCATGCCTTTGAACATACTTTCAACCACTCTTTGAAAGACGGCAGACGCAGAGGCCAGACCAAAGGGCATGCGCTTAAATTGAAAAAGGCCTCCAGGAGTGATGAAAGCAGTTAAGTGTCTAGATTCATTGTGTAATTCAATTTGATGATATGCAGATGACATATCTAGTAAACTAAAGAACTTGGCACCTTTAAGTGTAGAAGTCATCTGCGTGATGTTAGGAAGAGGATATTGATCAATCCATATGCTCTTATTTAGATCACGTAAATCCACACACATACGTAAATTACCATTGGCTTTTTTAGCCAAAACTATCGGAGACACCCAATTAGATGATTCAATGGATTCTATTACATCGCTGGAACATAATCTATGTAATTCTTTTTCAAATCAGATTGTAAAGCTAGGGGAACTCTCCTAACCTTGTGTATCACAGGTTGAGCATTATCTGTCAATTTGATCATGTGTTTGAACCCCTTGAAAAGACCCAACTCTTTTTTGAACACTTCTGGATACAATACATCCCAAGAAGTTTGTTGAATAGTTTGAACTTGGAAAAAATCTTTCTTCAACATCACTTGTTCTTTGCTATTGGGATCAAGGATGATGCCAAGATTAGCTTGATCTCCCCATCCTAGAAGACATGCCTCATCCTTTGCTACATATACTGTACCTTTAGATTTACTATCCCTAAATTCAAAGTCAGCATTAAACTCACCAACAACATCGATGATTTTTCCACCATAGCCAATGGGATGTTCACAAGACTGGTTAAGAGTTTGCTTAGGAAAAGATTGTTTCCAAAGTGATTCACTTATTAAAGTGTAAGGAGACCCAGAATCAGCCAACATTTGTACATTAATACTATTCACAATTATATTGCACAGAGGTCTTTTCAGTCCTTGAGGATTAACACCCCAAACACCGTGAGAAGAATTCATATCGACAATGGTGAGAATTTCATCGTCTTCACTGGATGATATGTTTTCTTCCATTACAGTTTCAACATTGTGAACCTTTTTGGATGGTGCATACTTTTTAGCTTTGCAAACGGCGGAAAAATGTCCTTTCTTGGAGCATTTGACGCATATTTTATCAATGGCTGGACACAATAAGGAATTAGCTAGATGATTGGTACTGCCACATCTATAACACACAAATGTCTTCCCTGATGTAATATTTCTGTTCCTTTTATCTGGTTTAAGTCTTTCATTAGCCCTCTTGTATTTAGATTTAACTGCACATACTTTTTGGCTATTAGTATCCGTTAAAGGCATTTGTTCCATGTATGAAGAAGTGCTTTCAATTCTTGTAGCGATGTCCAAAGCTTTTTGTAAAGTTAGATCAGGTTTGGATAAGAGTGCCTCTTGAACCTTTTTATTATTGGTTTTTTCGACTAACTGATCTTTGATCATTTCTTCTTCGAAGGCTTTATATTCACATGAAGAAGCAAGAATACGTAATGCGCCAACATATGTAGATGCTGATTCACCTTGTAATTGGACTCTTTTATAGAACTTGTGTCTTTCCAAAGTTATATTTTTACAAGCTTTGAAGCGATTGTTTAGAGCTTTGATGGCAGTGGCATATTCGTCAATTGTATTATCACCTTCACCATTGCCAACAATGACATTTTCTTTAGGAATGTGCTTTAATATATTGCGACCTTCAGTACCTAAACAATGTCTAAGAACAGCATATTTCTTTTTATAGGTAAAAGACTCCCCATCAAGAGCTTCAAGATATGCTTCAAATCCTTCTCTCCCTTTTTCCCAATCTATTTCTGGAGAAGCAGGATTGGGTAGAAAAGGTGCAGGTGGAGAAATACCTTGAAACATTATTGAAGTCTTGTGTGAAAAATTTGTTAATATTGAACAAGGCAAAAATATGTTCCAAGGAAATTGAAGTACCGCTGGTAAATGCTTGTAAAGATTACACTATAAGCAGTGCGCATAAGTGCTGTGTAAAACTTATGAAACTTCAAAATGTGCATAAGCAGTGTGTAGTAATTTACACTACTAAACTCTGTAAAAAGAGCTAGGAAAAGCTGTGTGCATCAGCGCGTAGATAGAGAGATAATGAGCTCTATAAAAGTGGCACTTTTAATAATAAAGTTGGTAAAGGTCACGATCTGCACTGTAAAAATTGTGCCTGACTAGAATCCTCGTTGCAGGCAATGGTAAATGCCTGATTAAAAGATGGCCGCCGGACGTCAATTACGTTTTGCGTATGACGTGGTGTGCGGATCACCGTGAGCCACACTTGAAGATGAGGATCGAATGGAATGCTTTGCGCGAGCTCCAAATAGCAGCGATCCTTTCCATAAAGAGGAAAATAAGCAAAAATTCCGGGCCGTTGTAATGTGCCTTACCGGGAAAGTCGTTCTCAGAGCAGGAATGAGGCGATGGAAAACAGACACGATGATTCACCGGAGTGGTAGGCAGAGTCGTCAGCAGCAGCAATTCACCGGAGCTGTAGGCAGAGTCATGAGCAGCAGCACGTGTGGCGGTCCTGTTGACTGGCAACCCGTCGCCAGTGTAAAGATGTCGTGGACGCAGGTAAGATATCTCAGTATCTTTATTTTTTAAGTCAACAGGACAGCAAGTGCGATGCAACCTGGAACCCAACTTCTTTCAACTGCCTCCCACAGAATCCCCGCACCACAAGGTTCCTTCCATTCTCTTGACGCACCGGAATTCCATACATCGAGGAAATGGAAGAGAACCCAACAGGTTCCACCGCCATTGTTCTTCTTGGCGTCTTTATGTGTGTATGTTTTCTTTTTTGATTTGTCAGGTGCTTTGGTATACGCTCAATGGGAACCATGAACAAGGAAGATGGCGGAGTAAGGTAATGACTCTGTTACTTACCGGTAATCTTCATTACCCCCTCATGCCCTGGGATGTTGGGTGGCGATCAAATGCATACACATGGAGATCCTTTCCAGTTGTTGAATGGGTTGATGGGTCTCCTTTGTGTTTTTTTCTTGTTGGGTTGGTTTGTTTTTTGGTCTTTCTGTTCTCTTGGGTTTTGCAGGATGTTGTGTGGGTTTGCCTCGCCCTTATAGGTCATGTGACAGGTACTTCCTGTCGAACCACCATGTTGGGTGGGGATTTTTGTTCTGTCGGTGAATGCTGTCTCCCGAACACATAGTGCTCAATAGTGACTGTGACGAGGAAGACTATGACTTGGAGTAATGAAGATTGCCAGTAAGTAACCGAGTTGTTCCCAGTCGTAGAAGGGGTGCACGATTCTCTACCCTACAGAGCAAGAGCAGAGTTTAGTGAGGAGACTCTGCAAGAAATACCAAAAGCCTAAAAGGTATTTCTAGCACTTTCGTTCAACGAAAAATGAACTGATAACTTAGAGAGCTATTTTGTCATGTCCTGTAATTACAATGTTATCGGGACAAGGCAGAAAAGATATTTCTGGACAACAATCGGTGCGGATTGCAAAAAGGACAATCAAAAGAGTTTTATTTAAAAACCTATCAGTACAGTTGAAGAGAGATTAATATCCTTTCCCAAGAATATTTGAGACAGCTCTGCAGGCATTTCAAACCAGCATACCTTTGTACTGTAGCAGATGTATTTGCATTCATTCATGCATTGTGCATTTTTGACATCCCTTAGTATAATCTTCTAGATGAAATACAGATAATACAACAGTCGGATGTTATCAAGCATCGAGTTCATTTCATTTCAAGATCAGTATGCTTTGTCACTGTAATCGAAATGTTATGTCAACCAATCAGTGCTCATACACACAATCTCTGTATATATGTATTTGAATTGTATGCACAATAGTATAAAACAGTGATGAATGAAAGGTGTTGCCTCCCCTTCACCCTGAGTCTGATCAGTGACCTCATTCCCCAGCACCAAAGTTGGCAGCCCTAGCCATAAGGCCACATTCTTTAGCCAGCCATCGCCTCTTTTCATATTCCTTATCTCGTCTATATGCTTCTCTTCACCCTCTGCATTGCTTTTAAGCTTCCCTCGAGCCATTTTTCACTTAGTTTTCACCAGCAAAGTCAATAGGTCCTGAAGCCGAGATCAGTTGTCTTTGCCAATACTTGTTTTTGCAGGCACAGAGCCAGTAACATAGATAATGAACATGCCATCCATTCCAATCAGTTTCTGGATGGGTTTGTGGTATTTATGTATAAATATAACACCAGTGGCGTCATGAGCCTGGCCACTGTCAGCTTGATCAATTAGTGTGCGACTTCTAAGTTGGCATCAATCTTCTGTTGCTGGGTGTGTGTGTCGTCAACTATGCAAGGCACGTGCTCCATGCCTGCTCAATATGGGTCATGTCTTTGCTGCGCACATTTGCAATTTAGTGCTCACGATTCAGCAGCTGACTCAATACTCAAGGAAGGTGGAGGGAGGAAACTTAGGGCCATATTTACAAAAAGTTCATGCAATGAAGTGCAGCAAGTATAGTTGTTGTGCTGAGTTGCGTTAACAGGAGAGATATTTACTTAGAAGTGGTGCAGTTCTGATCTCTCCTTGTGCTGGCGCACTTGTGGCTGCTATGCACCAACATAGGCACCCATAAGCCATTGTGCAAGGGTGTCTGCATTGGACTCAGCATTGGTTTTATGGAGTAAGGGGTTCTTTCCTAATATATATTAACTCATAATAATATGCTTTAAGACATTTTCCTCTTTGCATGTGCGGTGCAGAGTGCAGCACATATGCAAAGAGGAGGAAGTAAAGCATTTCTCTTTGTTACACCTACCTCATGGAGTAGCAGGATGTGGGGCAAATCCCTGTCTACAATTCTTTGGTGCAGTGCTGCCTTGCGTAACTTTGGGCTGTAAACCAGAACAAATTGTGATTTGCGTTGGTCTGTAAATCCCGGCAGAAGACTGTGCGTTGGGTTGCGTTAGAAAAAGTAATGCTAACCCGCAGGGCCGGACTGGCCGTAGTGGGCACCGGGCGTTTTCCCGGAGGGCCGCCATGGTGGGGGCTGGTATTGGGCCCCTGGGGGGCCGTTTTTGTTACCGGGGACCGGCAATTCGGCCCCCTGTAACAAAATCGGCCGAAACCGGCCCAAACAAACAGCTCAGCCGCACTCCCCCCCCCCACCTTAGGGGGGTCGACCGAGCAGTTTGCCAGGGCCGGTTTCGGTTCCCAGTCCAGCCCTGCTAACCCGGCGCAAATTCTTTGTAAATCTGGACCCTACTGTATGAGACAAGGCAAGTGAGCTTTGCATCTTTGCAATCAGGTTTCCGTAAGTGCCTTTCTTACGCCTTTCTTTATCCTGCCTGAATGTTTCTATGTTGGATACAAATAAAACACATCAAAGCTCTGTTAATGTACAATAGCCACTACACTGACTTCCACGTAGCCGCAATAGTACCAATGTGTCTAGGGCACAAACCGTGTTAACCAGCTTCAAACCGTTATTTCTCTATTCAAACGTGCTATAGAGACATTGGCTTGCGTTTGTTTAGCATAAGATGTTTAAATAAAATACCAGCCAAAACCAGGGAGATAGCGGTTGAAGGTACGATGAGAATCTGCTGGGAATAATCAGTTGATGTGCAAAAAAGCATATGCCAGCTACAGGAACCCAGTAAACATGTGTAACTGTCCAGCTGTAATTTCCACCGTTTTAATGGCCTGCTTTAGTTGGGTACCAGTTCAACTAGGGATAGCTACTTTTCGCAGACTATAGGGCGCAAACTCAGCACGAGGATATTGGAGTGCTTTACATGAACACCACCAGATCACATTACATAAGGTCAGATTCATTTTATTTAAGCACGTGGAGATTAAGTGATTTGCCTAGAATCACAAGATGTTAAGCGGATACCAGAACCCGACCCCAGGGCAAAGTCCTAAAAAAGAAAGTAGGGGGGCTAACCAAGTTAGGCAATATGCATGTAGCATCACAGTGCATGACATCATGGAGTGTGACATTGTATGTGACATCACAGGAAGTGACATCACAAGAAGTGGCATCACAACCCATGACTTTATAGGAAGTGACATCACAAGAAGTGGCATCAGATCTTAAGATCTCACACATATGTTTAGTAGGTCTATCATGAGTACATTTGAGTGTATTACGAATATACATGCAAACACTCCTGATTTAGGCTGAAGACTCACGCTTTTGTAAGCTACACCTAAAGCAATGTTGCCTTTTGTCAGTGTAAAACTTTCTTTACCTAAGGATCGAACAAACGAATGCAGCTGTCAGACTACTCCACCAGGCTTAATATTCCATATGCAGCACATTTCCATTTATTTGTGATTGATTTAGCTGCCTATGCTCTCCAGAGGTGAGACCGCTCTCCTATGCGAAGTATGCTTACTCAGCCTTACCCACCACTTAATGTGTCTGTAGTGGGCCCCCACACTCATTTTGGGAGATTGGGGCTAATTTTTCAGCAACAGACCATGAACAAGATAGAAAGACAGAAAGAGAAAAAAGGAGAAAGCGAGGTAGAAAAACAATGATAAAAGCAGTAAAGCTGATTAAAAAAGCAAGTGTAGACTAGTGAAAGAAAAAGGTTAAGGCAACCTTAGCATTCAACAATAGGACCTTAAGAAAACCTGGGGCTCTGCATTTATGTTTTTACAAATTACACACTACCTCCCAAAATGTCACCTCCACATTTAGCAGCAGACATCTCTCATGTTCTTATTGATGGCATAACTGTGTCTGTACCACCCACACATTCACCAGCGCAACCTGACAGTTCACCTTGAAATAAGTACCACTAGAATACCCAAGCAAAGAATGGACCATACATTTCACAGTAAGAGGTATTAGCTCCACATCAAAATAAGTGCAAGCCACCCAGTATCCAAGGATGAGAAGGAAATGGTGATAAAATTTACTCACAAGAAAATGGCACATGCAATCCAGTCCTAACTAGCACTTTCAAGAAAATAATGGCCTTCAGAAGGAAATATTGATAGTTTGCATAAAAAATTACCCAAGTGGGGAGATTTAGGAACAGCGAGAGACACCACAAACTATGGCTGTAATTAGAATCTTCACTGACTATGCTCGCTAATAAGAACTTTGCCTATTCTAGACATGTTATACGGTCAACATGGTGCCCTGGAGGCGGTCTACTTGACCTACTTGTTTACAATAACACTGACATCTGGGCTCACCTATTCACTGCAACCACATCCTGAAGGAGCCAGCCCTAAGTAAGTACACATGATCTATCATTTCATACATAGCAAATTCTAAATTACATCAGTCTCCCAGACCTAAGAGCATCATAACAACAAACTACCCTATGTCATTGAGTTATAATGCAATACTTCACAGAATTTGCAGCATTGTTGCAGTAGGTAGGTGTGAGAAGCGCAAACAACAGGACCACCCATACCCCAGCAGTGTAAAAACTCAGCAAATTTTAACAGGGCCATATCCAACACTCTCAAACTTCCCGAGCTACAAAAAAGCAACTTATCTTCCTTTCGAGGAAAACAGCTCTTGAACACTTAGTGATTAGAACTGGTAAATAAAGCACATAATTTTAAATCTTTGGAAATCGTTTTTGGCAGAGGTGTGATGGATTTAGATACTTCTGCACAAAACTTAAATATTTGGGTCATGGAGGAGCAAGCAGGATTATGCAAGGCAGTCCTTATTTGTAAGTATAAAATGCACAGTTGCAGCATCTGCCTGCCACCCATGCTCCAACTTCATGTGTCAAGAATTAAAGACAAAGCATTAACCTTTGAGCAGCAAGAAGAGATTATAAGAAAGCTATCGAGACTAGAAAGGCTGACATTAGAATAAAAGCTTGGGATGATTTGGACTGTGCGGTTTGTCTAAAAGACAAAAGATAGTGATACGCCCCTTTTTTCTGACAAAACCCCTTCAGGGATATAATGCCATATATTGGAACAAGAATGGGTTGAGCACTTCATGCAAATTTTCAATCCAAACTGCAGTGAAATAATTATCCTGGAACCAGCTGGTCACCCTGTCCCACCCTCAGCTCTCTTAGAGTTTAGTGATCCAATCACTGTTGGTGAAGTGCGTATGGCCATCCTGAGATCTGCAATAGGTAAGGTGCGGGGACCAGAGAGGGTCCCAGCTGAGCTTTTTAAATCTAATTTAGACTTTTGAGCCCCCTTGATCATGAACGTCTTCATAGTCAACGGGGGCCTGGTAGACTCATGGAAGAACTCCGTAATAGTCCCCATCTTTAAAAAAGTAGCAAGGAACTCCCCTCAAATTATAGGCCCATCTCATTGCTCAATGCCTCAGGGAAAATATTCGGAAGGGTAATTCTGGCAAAACTGGAAGCCTGGGCAGAAGAAAAATCTTTTTTCGCAGTAGCCCAATATGGGTTCCGTCCTAGTTTGGGTACCACTGAGCAAGCCCTAAACCTGTCCTTGATCTTAGGCAAGAAGTATGTGAAGGCCAGGAGAGGAGCCATACACATGGCCTTTATGTACCTCTCCTGTGCCTTCAATCTAGTGGACAGAGACACCCTATGGGTTATCGTGGTGAGAGCAGGGGTTGATCCGGCCATATTGCATGTTTTAAAAAGCCTTCACTGTGATACTTACATGTGGGTAGGCTATACCCAAAATAGAGATCTTATGCCCCCTATTCAAGCCCGTCGGGGTGTCAAACAGGGCTAAATATTGGCTCCTTTCTTATGGTTATTTTATTTTAATGCCCTGGAAATCTCTCTAACTTCTTATGCACTAGATGTCCCCAAAATTAGTTCACACCTAGTCCCCATGCTTTTGTACACAGATGACGCGGTTTTAATAGCCCGTACAGCAAACAGATTACTAGCACTTTTAGATGGTTTTAATAATTTTATGCAGGAACTGAAGCTGAAGGTTTACCATACTAAATCCTATTTTATGGCCTGTGGCTCAATAAATACCAGGTCGGAATTTTTTTTTATTGGGGAGACTCTAATTTCAAAGACAAATGTTTTTTGTTGCCTGGGCATTTTATGCAATGACAACATGAAGTGGGAAAGATTATCAACCCAGATGGCTCAGTCCATGGAGGTGTCATGGAAATCAATTTTTAGGTTTGCCAAGAAAACAGACATAAGCCCCCAAAGGAAATGACCATGCTTTATAAAAGTAAAAGCCTCGCTATCGGCACCTACTGGGCCAACATTTGGGGGTTCTCGGCAGCTAAAAATAATTTTTTAAATAGGCTACTGGGAACTCCAAAATCTACTCCAAGCTTCATAACCCACAATGAATTGGGGGCAAGCTTCCTAGAAGATAGGGTAGGCCTGGCCCCTATTTTATTATGGATCAAAATCTGGCCCACTCCTGAATTGGCTTTTTCACACACAATAGTAGAGGACTGTCTAGTGCAAAAGAATTGGACAGCTGTGCCATGACTTAAATATGTTAAAAACAATTTTCAATAGATGGGATTGAGTAATCTTTTTGAAAACCCGGGTATCACAAATGCACACTACCAGGTCCCGTTCACGAAACAGTTCCTTATTAAAAAGGAGGATACTAGAATCATAAAAGCACTTGATATGGAGACCATTCAATCATATGTACCACTTTCAACCACCCAAAACATGGAGCCATAATTAACAAGGATAAAGGCACCGGAACTCAGGTTTTATCTCACACAATTCATTACTTAGTGGCCTTCCCTATTGCTGGAACCTGGTTTGCATCATTACCGTGTTGTCCATGCGATGGGAGTTCACTTCAGTCAACTAAGCACGTTATGCTATTTGGCACCTTGTACACCTCTTATAGAAAATGATTCCTCCGCCCCGTACTCAGCGTAAAATCTTTTAATACTCATGAGGGTTTGCATTGTTTACAGAGTTTTTAGTCTTCTTTGATATGTTTTGCAGTTCTGAATTTTATTGCTCAAGCGCTGAGACTAAGGAAGAAATATGCATTGTGATCTATGTTTTCGACTTTGGTGCAGGTTCCGCTTGATTGCTTAGTATAGATTTGGTTGGCATCAAGGGATTCCTTTAGGCAATGTGAAATTTGTGTACGATCAACTTCGTAGGGCTATTTGTAATAATTCAATTTGCGATTTTAATGAGTGAGAACATTTTAGCTTAAATCTGATTCCATTATGTTTTTATTGAAGTATGAAATCTCTGTATATGGTTTTCATTGTGCTTTTATGGTCAAGTTTGACCGAATAAAGATAAATATGATGATGATGATTATGATGTAAATCAGGAGAAATAGAGAGATGTCCATCTAATGGCTGAAATAAACAATGTGAAAGCAGGAAACCTGGGATCAATCCCGGCTTCCCAA
Organism: Calotriton arnoldi; assembly: GCA_963921515.1. NCBI lineage: Eukaryota > Metazoa > Chordata > Amphibia > Caudata > Salamandridae > Calotriton > Calotriton arnoldi. Next base: position 188,573 of record CAWUFW010011667.1, on the reverse strand, counting down.
CTTTACCAAATTGTGTGATCCCGGGCAAATCTCTCTTTTGTGTTTGATAGGTGGCAATGTTGCACCACGTAGAATAAGAATGTAGGCCACATATAGGATGCACTTAACACAACGTTCATGTGGCTTCTGCCTGCCAGGCACACTCTAACCTCATGCGACAAGAATTAAAGACAAAACATTAACCTTTGATGGGAAATAGGAGAAATAAAGAAATGTCTAATTAGTGGCTGAATTGCACAAAGTGAATGCAGTAAGTCTGTGTGTTGCCCATGACCTCCATATTCCGGTGGGGGCCACAGTGATGATTGAGGGCTGTCACCCTGGTGCATTGCTCTATCGAGCAGAGGGCCATAGCCCTGTGCAATGCTGTGACCTGAAGGGGCTGTTTCTCTGTCTATGGTCTTACGAATCCCTAATGCCAGGAGGGGCCAAGGTGACGTGAGAAGGCCTTCTCCCTGGAGATGCAGCTGTGAAGGAGAAGCAAACTATTACCTGCGGAGGAAAAGCAACAATTAAATTACCCAACAATCCAGCAGGGCCCAAAACCTGACGACAGATTCAGGGCGAATTACTTCATAGGCAAAGGAGTGTGTGGCTGCCTGCAGCCTCTACCGTAGCATCCAGTCTTCTGCTGACCGCCAGGCCGCAGAGGCGTGCCAGGGCACTCCGAAACTCCATTCCAGTGAGAGTGAGGAAGCCTGAATACTGGTCTACCAGGACTCAGGGGCAACTTGCTCTGACTGATACACTACAGTGCTCAGGCCCTTTGACTTTCTCAAAGCCGTCATGGAACTTCAAGGACTTGAAATCACTAGCGGGTCTAGCTGGAATGCCACCTCACATAAATGGGGAATAACCACAATCCTTTGACAGGGAAGTGGGACTTGAGAGCTGACTCAGGGAGAGCTAGTGTGTCTGTCTTAGGAAGACTGTGTATATTTATTTGTACATAAAATGCATGGGTGGATGTATGTGAACTCCCTTGCACCACCCATGTAATGCTTATCTGATGAACAATAACGCAAGTCAGCACAATGTGCTGCCTTGCGTTTCTTTTTTTCTTTTTTTTACAAAGCCACTCAAAAACTATCCGATGAGGCTATTTAGTCTTTGTATGTGTGCTGCAGAATGCAGCATCTATGCAAAGAGGAAATAACGAGGAGAAATAAATATATTTCTCTTTGTAACCAGCCTCAGGTAGACTTACCAGTTTGGTGTAAACCTATGTTTGCAAGTCTTTGTAAATATGGGTTTGCATCAAAATACATGGGTGGATGCATAGAAACGCCCAAGCACCAACCATGTATCGCTTACCTGACACAAGGTAATGCAAGGTAGGGCAATGTGCTGCCTTGTGTTCTTTTTTTTTTTTTTTACAAAGCTACACAAACCGGATTTGTGTGGCACTGTAAATCCTAAAATAGATTTTGCATCAGGGTTGTGCCAGAAAAGTGACGCAAACCTGATGCAAAATCTGGACCTCATCTTGTACATTTATTTACTAAAACTCTGCTACAAAGAAATTAGCAACGAGGAGAAATGGGGCAGCAAATCTGTACTGCTTAGTTGGTGGCAGTCTGCATTTTAAAATATCTTATTGGATTAATGCACCTGCTGAGGAGATCTTTGTATTCCCAGTAAATCTGAGGGAATAATAATAATGGTAAGATAACTCTGGTGGTTAATGCATTTGTTGGAAAGATCTGTGTTTTGTCCAGTCCCAGTTTAGACTCAAAGTAGCATAGAGGATTAATGTGTCTCCTGCAAAGCAAATTGTGTAACATGCAGATAACAGATTTTTATTTCATGTAGATAGGTAATTGGGTTACTGCTTTTAACACAGATATCCTTTTGTTACTTGCAGTTATATTGTAATCCTTCTAAAGAGCACCGTGATCTATGAAGGGTGATATATGACTCCAACACCTTGTAACCCTCACTATCTTATGTAACATACCCTGTACAATGATTTGCAAACTTAAATGATTTATTGTCAATGTAATATGTGCGTATGATATAAAGTGCTCTGACACCTTGCATTGGGATGAGTAGCGCTATAAATGAAATAAAAAATATTGGTTTTAAATTGTTATTTGTGTAAATACTGGGACAAACCAACACATCTGATATTTTTACAGTACATGCAAATCTCTTATATACAAGGACTGAACAAAGTCAAAAGAATGCCTCTCCTAAGTATCTGTGAAGTAATAACAAGCTGTGGGCCTAATGTATTTGAAATAGTGCTGGAAAATCCAACATTTTAGCTAAGATATTAGCCATTTGTCTAATTCCCTCTCTAAAAAAAAAATGATTAACATTTTCCAATGTAACATGCAATGTGAGCTTACAACATGACGCATTCAGGACCATCTTAAAACCGTACATTATACTTACAGTTAGGAGACGTCTAGACAAGGTTAAGCCTAATTCACCCTTTGCCTTTTCTGGTTACTCCAAACCAGTATAGACTTATGTCAGTGCATAATACCAGTGAGCACACCAATTGACACTTGTGCTCCTTCATTTGACCTATACACAGAATCGCCTAATGGAGATTGCTTTACAGGCCCTCAAGAAAGCTTTCATCATGGTCAGCTGCATGGTTTATGGCCTGTGACGCAGAAGTCTAATTTCCTAAATTATTTTAGTAAGGCGAAGCAAAGACCATACCAAGGTCTATCTGCTGCAAACTGTGCTCGCCAATCACCATTGAGAGAGGGTGCTTGCTTGGTTTGCTTCTCGGCTACATACCAGGTGGTTGGAGAATTATTTTGAATTCTACTTTCTGATGATGATGTGAACATCATTCCAGATAATTTGGCACAAGAGTTTCCAAAGACAGATCTAAGATTTTTGCCAATTTTCCACACTTAGTATTAATTAATTAGGACCACAAATTTGAAATAAAAAATTTGAACATTTCAGGCTACGCGTTGCCAAATATGGGTGAGGAAACTTCATAACATGAGGTCAACTTTACACAAGTCCAGCTGAGGTGTGGATTGTAAGCGATGAACCCCTCTTGAATTAAACAATTGGCTTACTAATTAAGTGGTATGACATATACCTAGATGTACTAAAGGCAGCTCAGTCTAATCAAAAGTATTATTCTTCCAAATTCCTTCAATTTGTCAAGCTAGTCTATACTACATTCCCAAGAAATGCTTTTAAAAAGACCAGCATGTCAGTCCTTGTTTTATAACATGAAACGAGAGCCAGACACATAGATGTCTCCTGGTCGTGGTGAGCTTGCGTTTCCACATTCCCCACTGATTTGATGATACATCTAAGCATCAGTGGGGACCACATTGCACTTGTAGTGATCTCACAATTCTGCACATTCCTACTTCATTATATATCTGTTTGTCTATGACACCCCTCATAGAATAAATTGTTTTCTTATATGTAACCACCATCACTTCATTGAAAAATGTGCATGAGAACAAGCAAGCCTTCATTCCAATGCTGTTGATGTTTCTTGAGTATGTTTGACTTTACCATTCACTCAATAGTCACATTTCTGGAGCATCAGCCTTTTGTCACATACCCTTTCAGACAAGTAGGCCTATCATGTGAAACTCTAAAATCATGGGTCTATATACACAAAAACGTTGCTGTGAGTAGGCGTGACTTGCCTTTGTGGTACTCTTGTGTAGGAAAGTAGAATCTGCTTCTTATGGTTACCCCCACTTTTTGCTTGATGTTACACTGTTTTGACTAGTCTGACTGGGATCCTGCTAACCAGGACCCCAGTCTATCTGCTTTCTCCTTAAAATGTTATGCATGTACTTTGGTACACTCCAGATTCGATACTGGGGTACCCTTATAAGTCCCTAGTATATGGTACACATGTACCTAGGGCATAGGTACCCCAGAGGCCTCCCATGGGCTGAAGCATGTATTATGCCACCCATGAGAGGCCATGCAAAATGGAACTACAGGTCTGCCATTGCAGCCTGTGTAAGATGGTGCATGCACCACTTACGATAGATATAGGTTTACTGTATCTACAGGTCTCTACACTTAAAACCTATAAGTCACCCCTATAGCAGGCCTTAACAATCCTGAAGGCAGGGTGCTGGGTTTTCCGTGAGAGGGTGCCCCTGCATAAGCAGAGCCCCTCTGCAGCCTTCAGAGACCATTCTCCCGGTTTGTCTGTGACACAGCCAGACATATAGGTAGAGGTGCATTATAACCTCGCGGTAAATGCTGTCTCGAAAACGGCTGAAACAAAATATGTTGTGTTTGGTATCAAACACCTTGGAATCATACCTCCACACCGGTAACTGGTGTGGGAGGTATGATTCCACCCTCCAGAAGCAAGCTTTGGGAGTCCCTGGTCTTCCCGGTACCAGCCTTCTTGACCCGGACAGCACAAAATGGATGCTGCAGACCAGAGACACATTTCTGCCCTCCTGCTGCTGAGCCAAGCTCGAGCCGAGGAAGGCAGCACAATAGGCATCCTGTCACAGGGAGGTGTGACCACCTCCCAGACAGGATTTAGTGTATTGGAGCTGGGTGGGTGCACTGCCAAAGTGCCTGAAAGTCTGCACGAGGGGCACATTTGGTGTCCCTGTGCATAGTCCAGCTCAAACCAGTTCTGGGAGCCGTTGGCTCCTGCTCTGGCGTGAAACTGGACAAAGGACATGGGTGTAACCACCCCCCTGTCCTGACCCTCCCCTGGGAGGGTCCCCTGAATCTGTCCAACCCTCTCGCGTGGGTACAAAAGGGCTTACCTGGCTGTAGGACCCTAGATTCGACGTGGACAAGATTCTGAAACAAGAAACCACTGACCTTTGACCGTCTGGACACTCTGGACTTCACTGGACTTCGACTGGGCCCGAGTTTGTCTCCCTCTCCGTCCAAAGCATTGTCTGTGCCCGTGCACCATACAGGCTCCGTGCAGGACCTGTGGAGCATCAAGGGCAACTGAAGTATTTCCCTTGGGGTGAAGGAGTCCCTCCACTGCATTCGCAGGCATCATAAAACAACTGACCGGTCTGCTGATCCTGAGCTCCTGTGGACTCCAAAGGCTCCAGCAACACAGGAGGTGGGTTCCTACATTTCTTGAGGTTGAGCTGCTTTCCCACCAAGTTTGAGGCCAGTATCCCTCGTGGGGACCGCATAACCTGAACCTCTGTGCACTGCATACTTTTGAAATTGCATATACTTGTTGGCATTCCCCAACTTTGTGCATTGGGCTGTTGATAGCCCCAACCTCTGTGCACATTTTGTACCAAGGACTTTGGCCTCCTTGCACTCTGTGCCCTGCAAGCTGTTGTTTGGTGAAACTGCTAGAGGTCCCCTCGCGACTCCTGTGCCTTCGGCCTGTGGATCCATTTGAGGGACAATACTGATTTTCTTGGGCTCCCCTGGTTGATCCAGGCCTGCCCTAACTCCCCTTGCTGTGGTGAGTCCTCTGGTTTTTGCTGGGCCAGACCGTAACCTTTCTTGACCTTCTTCGTGGGTTGCCGTTGCCAAGACTTGTTGGTGCTCCCGCCGGACACCGACCCCTCAGCACTCGACATCCTTTGTGGGACAGCTTGTATCCAGCTCCTGGTCATCCTGGACATCTCCTGGTCCCTGTAGCTGTAGAGTCATGGTCTCTTTCTTCACACCTGAAGCACCCAACATGGGTGGGCATTCGTCTACCGAGCCCCTGGTCACTCTTGAGTGACCCAGACTCTGTTATGTTATGTTATAAAAAATTTATACAGCGCACGTACACCAAAAGGTTTCATGGCGCTACTCTAGAATATGCCGGGACCGATGGGGATAGTTATTCATAAGCCTGCCCGAACAGCCATGTCTTAAGCATTTTTCTGAATCTCAGAAGATCAGTGCATGACCGAACCTCCAGTGGAAAAGAATTCCACAGTCTTGGGGCCAGGGATGCAAACCTACAGCCACCCTGACGTTTTAACTTGAAGGCGGGGATGGTCAGTAGCTGAAGGTGGGCTGAGCGCAAGTTACGAGAGGGAGTATGCCTTAATAAAAGACAGTTAATAAATTTGGGGCTCCGACTGTGGAGAGACTTAAAGATTAAACATCCCGTTTTAAAGGCCGTGTGTTGGGAAATAGGGAGCCAGTGTAGTTTTTTTAAAAGGGGTCTGGCTGATTGCCATCTTGGTTGCTGATGGATCAGTCTCGCTGCTTGGTTCTGGACCATCTGAAGCCGCTTGATTAAAAAAAGTGGCATGCCTAGATAGATTGAGTTGGCGTAGTCTAAGTGTGATAATACCATGGCTATTACAACCTGTATCAACGCTGCATGAGTGAGCAAGCGACTGATCTTTCTGATTTTACGTAATTGAAAGAAACAGGTTGAGACCACAGCACCAACTTGGGATCTCAACGACAGGTCGTTGTTTATGATAACACCTAGACTCTTGACGGAGGTAGAGGGTTCGGGCGGACATCCAAGTTCCGCCGGCCAATAGTGTGGGCCCCAGAAGATCTTACTACTCCCCGTCAGAACTAGTTCAGTCTTATCTGGATTAAGTTTTAAATGATTCTGGTCCATCCAATGGCGAATGTGGAGCATAGTGGCCTGGAATTCCAGGATTGAATTGGGGGAGTTATCTATTGTGAAAGTTAACTGTAGATCATCGGCATAATTGAAGGTAGTTACCTTCCGTGCCTTCAGAGACTGAATCAGGGGTAAGAGGTATAGATTAAACAAGTGGGGGGATAATGATGATCCCTGTGGGACCCCACAAGTAGTTGATAGCTTGGGAGCAGTAAATGAATCCAAGCGAACCGATTGAGTGCGGTCTTCTAAAAAGGAGCTAATCCAGCTAAAGGCTGGGCCCTGGATGCCGGCCAGCCTGACACGATCCATCAAAGTTTTGTGATCGACCGTGTCAAATGCGGCCGAAAGATCTAAAAGCACCAGGGCCTGAGGAGTACCTCTATCCGCTTTATCTCGCAAGTCGTCCAGTACAGCTAGAATCACTGTCTCTGTAGAGTGAGCGGGACGGAATCCCGCTTGATGGGGTCTAGATATTCAGAATGTTCCATACAGTTGGACAAACACTTTGCTACATGGGCTTCCAGGACTTTGGCCAAGTAGGGGAGTAGAGAGATGGGACGATAATTTGATAACATCTGGGGGTCTGCTCCCGGTTTCTTTAAAAGGGGAACTACAATTGCATCCTTAAATGCTTTAGGAACACGCCCCTGCAAAAGAGACTCATTCAAGAAGGTCATGATGGTACACGACAGGCCAGAAAGAATGTCTTTTAAAATATGAGGTGGACAACAGTCCCTGGGTGAGCCAGATTTGACTCTAGACAGCAGGTCCAAGAAGGACTGGGTGTTAATGGCTGAAAAGTGATCCAAGATGAATGGATTCTTTTTTGTAACAAGGGTAGTCTCAGTGGGGCTGAATTTAGGGATACTAGCTTTAATGTTAGAAATTTTCTCCACGAAGTAGGTATTCAGAGAGTCACAGAGCTCTTGAGTAGGTGTAGGTTTAGGTAGGACTCTCGCTGCATTGGATAATTCATTAACAATGGAAAATATTTCCTTCGATCTATTATCAGAATTTAAAATTCTAGCGGAGAAGTGAGCCGCCTTGGCTGCCATAATCGCTTTTTATATTCATTCCGAGCTTCCAAGTAATGATGTTTCTCATCAGGAGAGTAGCTCAATCTCTATTTCCTTTCTTTCTGGCGAAGGGCCAATTTTTGATCTCTTAGCACCTTAGAAAACCATTTCTGTGCGTCAAGGCGACGAGCGCGTTTTAGTTTCCTGAGCGGAGCATGCATGTCACTGGCCTCTAATAGCCAGGCTGAAATGTTTGCTTCCAAGATATCGACATCAGTGTCAAAGGCGGGGGATGAGCTAGCCAATGTATCCAGAAATTCCTGTTTGTTGAGGGCACTCCATTTCCTGATCATGCCACCCTCGACCTTGGGGGTCTTACTACTCGAGGGAATCATTACCGTGAATTTTATTAGGTGATGATCAGACCATATACATGGTACGATCATGGGCACGGACACTATAATGTTTGTGGTCCAGGCTTGATCCAGTATGTGTCCTTTGATGTGTGTGGCTGAGACAAGGTGCTGGGTAAAGTTGAGGTTGGTTAATAAATCAGTCAGTTCAGCAGAATGAGGCCCACCGTGTACGTCATTAGACCAATAATTTAGGTCGCCTAATAATAGTATTTTAGCATAATTAGTTGCCAAATTGGCTATTTGTTCACTTAGCAAAAGAGGGAACAGGGGCATGTGCTTCGGGGGCCTGTAAACCAGGACACAAATAAGCGGAGTCGAGCTAGACTCTAGTTTAATGACCATGTTGTCCACTGCGGGGAAACTTAAGGAGGTAATGGCAGTGAATTTGTGGTCTCGATGAATAATCGCGGCTACTCCACCACCCATTTTTCCTAATGGTCGATCCACATGGAGGATATAGTAGTCGTGAGGTAGTGCGGCCAATACATCAGGAGTAGAATCGGAATTCAACCATGTTTCTGTAACAAAAAAAATGTCTGGTTTTTCAGATATTAAAAGCAAGAAAACATCCAACTGATGCTTGACTAGGTTCCTTCCAACAAGAATCCACCTGCGGATTCCACCAGACACTTTTCTTCTTTCCAGCAGTGGCATTTCCTTGAAGATTCCCATTGAGAACGACTGCGGTTTCCGACCCCACTTCAGACCTATGCACGCGGCTTCCCTGGGATAGGTAACTCTGCTACTTGGGTATCCACGGGTGGGGTGGCTCTCCAACCTTCTATGTTCCAAAGGGTTTCCTCGTAATCCACTGGGTAGGGTCCTTTAACTTCCGCGACTCTCCCATTGAATTATACGTAGCAGGCGTCGTGTTCTCACACTGCACCCGTCCTCCGAGGGGTCCCTACTTACTCACCTGGGGGGAGGGGGTTCCTTGGGGTCCCATCGATTCTACACATTCTAGACATTGTCTTGACTCGAGTCGTGGTTCTTATACCACTATTTTAGTATATGGTTTGGTCTCCCCTGGGAGCCCACTGTGTATTAGTGCTACTTACGATTGTTTCTGTGCTACATTATTGTGTGCTTTGTGTTTATCTGCATGTAGCAGATACTGTGAGGTATTGAAGGTGTTATAATAATAAATATATATTCTTATAACTACTGTGTGGTTCTCCTTTCATTTAACCAATACAATAAGGTTGCATTCTGGTAAAACTAGCTGCTTAACATTCCTTCAAGACTAAGCCTGAAGGCTGCTCTCCACAGCTACCACTTGGATAGCTTTCTAATGTTATCTTTGACCTCTTAAATCAATATAAGGGTTGTTTGGACTGGTGCAAGGTGCCCACTTTAATTAGTGGACATCATATACCAGGCCAACTTCTCACATCTTGTTTTACTCTTTAATTCCAAAAGTAAACCAGGATTACTAGAAGAGTAAGCCATAGCAAAATCTTTATGAATCAGACATATTATCTTTTTTCCAAGTCATTCGGATGCTGGAATGCCTTTGTTTAGTGCTTTTTGAAGTTCTGCAATTGCAATTCAAATCTCTCTTTGAAAGATCTTCAAGCATGTACTTGATTCAGTTCACATTTCCAAAAAGACTTCAACCATGTATGGACATGCTGAAAATAGTTTCCCTGCAACATAAATCTTCTGGTGTTGTTTACGGACTCAAATTAAGGCCATAGCCCCAGTGATTTACAATAGATGGACAGAAGACTTGGGGACTGTGTGAGAAACGAAGAGCTAAGAAAATCATCCTCGTTATTCAAATGGGCTCTAAAACCAGCTGATCAACAGGTGCAGCAATAGCAAACTGTAGGATTGCTTTACAAATGCCCAATTAAGATGCTGAGCTACATTAAAGAGATTCATCTAGATGTTTAGATATATCCAAGCATGTAGATCTAGCACATGTGCTGACACTCGATGAAGATTGGGGTAAAATCTGAAACAAAATCATTGAGATCTGCCAGACCTCATTTCCTGATCTCATTTAAAAAAACAAGGGATATGATTCTAGGTGGTTTTACTTAGGAATCAAATCCACAGATAATGTATCTGCTCCTTTGTGCCACTGTTTAGCAGTAGGGAAGGTAGTTCTAGTAAGAGGGCAGTTAGATCAGTTTCCAGTTTGTGTGGACCTGTGGATGCAGGAATTTGTTAAAGGGTTTATGACTGAAATAATGATATTGTAATAGAATTGTAGGTTAAAATGCCCAGTTGCCTCTCTACTTTCATAGATGTTTTCCCTGTACCCATCGATATTTGTTTGCAGCAGAGTTCCAATTTATGATGCAATATTTACATCAACAATAAAAGAGAAGCACAAAAGCTTGGTATTGAATGTTGGTTGGACCCCACATAAGACAAGGCGGATCCCTGCCATGGATCAAAGTTTACTTCTTTGTCATTCAGTTCAAGTATTGTGTGCACTATGATCACCACAGAACTTGCTGATGTTATAGTTATTATTTCCAAACCATTGGAAAGCTTAATTTATCAGGATGTTAATCTGCTGCTACAAAAAATTAATATTTAGCTTCATACAAGGCATCCTGAGTATTCGATGATATCCCTATAAAACCTTGCCTACTGTTTCGGTATCCGTGAATCTTTGTGGAATGAGTGTAACAGGAGGTTGAAGAGTACACGGTATGGATCCAGGCAAGGAATACACTCTACAGACTTATATTTACCTACCTTGTTTAGGAGGCCAATGTTTTTGCATTTAATAATAGAGCAAACAGCATTAAGCTTGCAGTCAACTCTTTAGCTAGGGCATCTGAAATGCATAAAAAAACAATGGATATTTTAGATTCGCGTAACAGAAATTTTGAAAATGTGTTTGTACCCTGAATTCTTTTCAAATAGTGTGAATTATGTTTTGTGATAGGCTAGTATAGATTACGATGATGATGATTTGACTGCTGACGAGGAGAGGGGAAACCATTGGTATATTTTGTTACAATGGTCAGATTGGTGATTTCTTGGTGCTGCCCATAGAGTTACCTCCAACAAAGGGTTGGATTCGCTGAAGTCATGAAAGTTTGCTGTTGCCAAGGAAAGCTATTTGATCCAAGGTATGGTGTTGAGCAGTGGAAGAGATGTGAGCTAATTGCAAAGCTGCCGACTTTGGAACATGGGGACCTGATTTTGAATCTCAGCTTGGACATGTGACTGAAAACCGTACAATTCTGGGCAAAGCACTTAATCTCTCCATGCCTACAACTGCAAATATGTGAAAAATAGCAACTCTGTAAATTCCAGCTTGATGTGCACAATATTGCATCATTTCCAAACATCCCCAACAAGGTACAGTGAAGAATTGCTCCCCAGCAAGGCTCCTCCAATGGAAATACCAATCAGTACTACAAGGAGCGGCACGGTGAAGAAACGTATCGCTTGCTGGCAGAATGCGGGGTTTGTGTAACTTTGATACATTGGCAGTTATCACCTGCCTTTTTCCTGTCCAGCTGTGTTTGGGAGCTTCATAATTAAGGAGGATTGGACTCTATGCATGTGTCATCATTCTACATTTTTCTCGAGGTGGGATTAGACCCCGGGGTTTTCTTGCAAATTCTTTTAATGTGTTCAGTTGAGTTATATCATTGTTTTACCATGAATAATTTTGTAGGGGTGTGTCAATATCTTGAATTGGGATCTTTCTGGATGGGGAGCCAGTGGAGGTTCCTGAGGTGTGGGGTGATGTGGGTCCGGTTGGGCAGGTTGAGGATGAGTGTGGTGCTCTGTATCGTCTGAAGCTCTAATGAGTTCCATGGTGGTTCCTGCATACAGTGCATTGCCATGGTCCAGCTGGCTGTTATCTAGGGCTTGAGTGATGGTTTTCTTTGTGTCAATGGACAGCCACTTAAAGATTCTTTGGAGCATGCGGAGAGTGTGGAAGCAGGCAGAGGAGACTGCATTGATCTAATGCTTCATGGTGAACTTGCTGTCCAGGATGATGCCAAGGTTGCGGACATGGTCTGTCGGTGTGGGAGTGGGTCCAAGTTCAGTGGGCCACCATGTGTTGTTCAAAGGTGAGGTGTTGTTGACAAAAATCGCCACTTCGGCTTTGTCAGTGTTGAGCTTCAGGCAGTTGGTCTTCATCCAGCTGGTAACATTCTTCTTGCAGTTGTGGAAGTTGGTCTTCGTGGTGGTGGGGTCTGCTGTGAGCGAGAGGATGAGCTGGGTGTCGTCGGCGTAGGATATGATTTTGAGGTTGTGGGTTCTGACGATGTCAGCTAGAGGTGGCATGTAGATGTTAAAGAGGGTGGGGCTAAGGGATGATCCTTCGGGGATGCAGTAGGTGGTGCTCTTGGGTGCTGAGGTGAAGGGGGGTAGGTGGATTCTCTGCGTTCACCCATGAGGAACGATGGGATCTATCTGAGGGCGACTCCCTATATCCCGACTGGTGCAGTCTCTTGATTAGTGTGTGGTGGGCTACGGTGTTGCATGCAGCGGAGAGGTCCAGGAGGATCAGGGCTGCCTATTCTCCTGAATAGTGAAGATGTTGTCAGTGGCGGCGATCAGCGAGATCTTGCTGCTGTGGCTGGTGCAGAAGCCGGATTGGGAGGCGTCGAACAGGTTGTCTCTCTCCAGGTGTTCAGTGAGCTGCTGGTAGATGGCCTTCTCTAGGACTTTAGTGAACACGGAAGGCTTGGGTCTGTGCACTATCTGGACAAGACCACTCTTAAATTTTACTAACAAACAGTGTCCAGATAGGTCGTTTTTTAATTACTCATACGAGACTTCAGTGCTTTGTTCTAAAGCCCGTGTGTTTTTTATTTCACTTCTTTTTATACTTTTTTCAAACAAGATTAAACTATTATTCTCATGTCTTTTGTCAGGCCACACAAATTTTTCACAAACATATTTACACATTCAAAACAATATATAGTATTGTAACACCACAAAATGCATAATAAAATTCACAGTGCAATACATATAACATTAGATAAACAATACAGATACAGATAACCAGTCCGTAATTTTACAAATACACCTGGCGGACACTCAAATATAGTCCCAAAGGCTCCTGACTTTTGTCCTGCCTATGTGTAACGCTCAGGGAGAACTTGATTCAAAGGGTGTTGTCTATAGGGGGACACAAAGATGTATAAATTCCCTGGAGGCACACCCACCTTTTAGTCCCATGAGCACAAGCTCATGGGACTTACAGCTGGGTGTGCCTCGAGGGGTTTTTGCTCATGGGACTAACAACTGGGTGTGCCTCGAGGGAATTTATACATCTTTTTGTCCCCCTATAGACAACACCCTTCTGGGTCCTTGTCTGCCTTTATTGTTGTAGTAACCCTGGTTATCCTGTTTGTAGTACTCTTCTTTATCATTATTCAGGGCCCTGTCGAAAAAAGAATGTCTTCTTTTAGATCTGTTACATAGAGGACCTAAAAAAGAGATTCTTTAAGCGACACAGACAGACCTACCACTAGTACTAACAGTTGTCTATACAATCAAGTCTATAGAATCGCAGTCAGCCTTAACTTTTGACTTTGCATGGTATAGAGCACTGGAACATGCAGAAAAGACTATCGTAGAATTTAATATGATCACTGTAAACAAAAAACTGGACAAGCTAGCGAAAGACATTAGAGCATACAATAAGAAAGTGACCTATCCCTATTTATCTGAGGAGTACTACAAACAGGATAACCAGGGTTACTACAACAATAAAGGCAGACAAGGACTCAGAAGGTTTGCTACTTTTTCAGACTCGTCCCTGGGTAGTGGTTCAGAAAGCGACACAGACAGACCTACCACTAGTACTAACAGTCATCTATATAATCACGGTCCAAGGTTCCAGGATATAAATATTGGATCAACTTTTTTAGGGGACAAAACATGGATGCCAAACAGAGGCAGAGGCCAGGATCAGAGCTGGGACAGGCCCAGAGCCTGTAACAGGGGAAGGAACACACAGAGAAGGAACACGAGGGTCAGATTTTACCCACAAGAGAACCATGGGAAAATTCAAACCAAGAGACAGACCTACAGGTGGTAAGGGAAAGGCTCCATGCCACTCCCACGGAAAACGCTAGAAAGGAACCAGTGTCTGTACCTTTATTTCAACCTTCTCCAATACGACTCAGATACTTATTCTCGAATAGTCCTCCACAAATTTCATATCAGGCTGCTACCAATTTTAGAGCTCCATCTACTTTCACTCCAGCTTCACACTTAGTGACACATAAAATCTTGGCGTATGAACAAACTATACTTAAGGAAATCATGGATCTACTGAATGATCGGAAATACATAAAATATAATATCACCAAAATGGAAAGACAAGTGTTGGAATCATTGAAAAACAATCCTGCTATTGTCATCAAAGCAGTAGATAAGGGGGGGTGCTGTGGTCGTACAAAACACCCATGAGTTTGTTATAGAAATCAAGAAACAACTAGGGCCAGGAGAGTTACCTTAGAAATAACAACGATCCCACCCAAGAAATAGTGAAACTCATTCACAGATTAACACGCAAAGGGGTAGAGTAAGCTTTTTTGAGTGAACCAGAGTATAACTTCCTGAATAAGAAAAATACCCGGATACCCACCATCTATACTCTACCTTAGGTTCACAAGAATCTTGAACAATCCCCAGGGAGATTGTTAGTTTCTGGCTGTGAATCCATTTTGGAACCATTGAGTACATTCATTGATGCATTTTTGCAACCTTGGGTAGTTGAAACAAGATCCTATGTGAGAGACACCATGGACATCATACAAATGGTGTAGAATCAACCTTTTGACTCCATAACACAGATTCTAGTGACCCTTGACGTTACATCCCTCTATACCAGTATTCCACAAGATCGGGCACTTGAGGTTGTATGGGAATTTTTGGAGAGAAGAGCAGGTCCATGTTGGAATGCAACTGACTTCCTAGTAGAATTGTTAGACATTTCAATGAGTAAAAACTACTTTGTCTTCCAAAATGAGTACTTCTACCAATGCAAAGGAGTAGCTATGGGAGCTGGATTAGCTCCTAGACTAGCTAATTTGTTTATGGACAGATATGAGGACAAGCACATATATAATTTGGACAACCCTTTCCTAGATAACTTCACGATGTGGAAGCGCTACATCGATGATGTTTTGATAATTTGGACTTGGAGCAAACTGAATTTGATTGATTTCACCTCCTGGTTGAATGGAAGGTCCCCAGATGTAAAATTCACCATGACATCTGACAAAGAGACCATTTGTTTCCTTGATCTTTCTTTGAAAATAGAAGATGCTAAGATCTACACCACTCTCTTCAGGAAACCCACTGAACGAAACACGCTTCTCAGATACAACTCTCACCACCCAAGAAATTTATGAGACAACTTACTGTATGGGCAGTTCTTAACGCTACGGCGTAACTGCTCACACAAAACTGATTTCTTTAATGAAACTGATACACTTATTTTAAGACTAAGAGAAAGAGGTTACCCGAAAGGTTTGTTGCACAGGGCAAGGAAGAGAGCGTGGTATTGCCCACGTGATACCTTACTAGAAGTCAAACCCAAGGAAGGCACAATGAAACAATTAGTGTGTGTCACTACATTTAATACCAGAAGCCATGACATCAAGAAGGTTATCACAAAATATTAGAATCTTATGCCCACTGAGATTGGTATGACTGAAAATACACTGTTTGCATTCAAAAGAGGCAGGAATGTAAAAGACTATTTGGTCAGTCCTTCTTGGAAATTACACACACCTGACATTAGAGCTCAACTGAGTCTTCCACCAATAGTAGGACATTTTAATTGCTGTAAAGCGTGTAAATTCACAATAGAAGGAAGTGAATTCACTTCCTTCTCGGCCGCACACATACATTGCTACATTATTCAAATTGTAATAGTTCAGATGTTATTTATGCCGTCAGATGTCCCTGTGATAAGATATATGTGGGACAGACAAAACAGAAGGTGAAAACAAAGGTTCTGCAATACTGCAGTAGAATTTGCTGCAAAGTACAGGGTGCCCCTCTGGTTGAGCACTTTCACAACGCAGGCCACACCGCAGAGAGTTTGAAATGGTGGGTAGTGGAAAAGATATCCCACAATCCCAGAGGAGGTGACATTTCTTCTACACTAAACATCAGAGAATGCAGGTGGATGCATATCCTTGATACAGTTGAACAAGGTCTTAATGAGTTCGAGGAGACAAACAGGCAAATGGGTCTGATTAACTACGCCTAATGCTCTGCTCCCTTTTTTGTCTGTTTGCTTTCTTTTATTGACTCACAGACCCACTAGATGCCCTACTTGCTGTTGTATCATACTGGTTTAATTGTCTCATGAAATGTCGATGCGCATTTTTAATATATAGCTACATTGTCTATATAATGTTACGTTCATATGTACATGTACATCTCACATCGATGTTTATTGCAAGTTTTTTTCCTTATTAATATGACCACATGAGATGGAATGCATGATGATTTTCCTTATTTCTTTATCCTTGATACATTTCTCTCTATTATTAAAAACGTGATGGTTGTGTAATGTGTGAAGTCTTCAGAAGGCTTTCCTTGCACTTCAGAGGACTACTCTGCTGCTTGAGGCCTGCTTTGTACTTCAGAGGACTGCCCTGCTGCTTCCAGAGGACTGCCCTGCTCCTTGAAGCCTGCCTTGAACCTTCAGAGGACTGCCCCGCTACTTGAGGACTGCCTTGCTTCTTGAACCCAGGACTACCAGAGTGACTCCAAGGGCTAGTTGGCTGGCCTACTGTTCAGAGCTACAGGGACATATAAAGCTCCAACATCTTGGAATCTGCACCTGGAACCTGCCTGGAGTAAGTATTAACCTCCAAGTGGTGCCCACCCAGTCCAGGACCCTTGGATGCGATGCTAAAGGTGCCTAAACAGCTGAAATCCAAAACATGGGGCTTCAAAAAATTTCAGCCAAAAAGTGCTCTAAGAACCAACAGGAAATTAGGACCTACCTGCTCATTGATCCGCCCAAGGTGCATCGCCAGTTGGCCTGACTTCGTGGTAGTTCCTACTACGTTCTTCTCTGCAGCACCAAATACTGTCCTGCGATTCCTTGCAGATGGGGGATCCGGTCTCGTGGAACCCTCTTTAACTATAGTCTGCAGCTTTATCCCATTGGAGATGTTCAACTTCCAAAAAAGTGAGTTAGTCTGAACACAGAAATCTTGACAGCAACTTGCTCCAGTGACTCCCCGACAACGTCTCTTCCATGGGCACCGTTTGCTGTATTGTCCCGCTAAATTTGACCTTCTCAGACATTTTTCTTAAAAATGTCTTCTAAGTCCGAAGGTAAGCTGAGACTGGTTCCATTTCACCTTGTGCAGTAGAAAAGCACTTCATCGCGGTCAGCCTTAACTTTTGACTTTGCCTGGTCTATATACTGGCGGT
Source organism: Calotriton arnoldi (assembly GCA_963921515.1). Taxonomy (NCBI): domain Eukaryota; kingdom Metazoa; phylum Chordata; class Amphibia; order Caudata; family Salamandridae; genus Calotriton; species Calotriton arnoldi. Next base: position 171,207 of record CAWUFW010011667.1, on the reverse strand, counting down.
CCAGATAACCGAGGTTGGCACTTTGATTTTTGAAGCGCTGATTGGCGCTTTGATCTTTTAAGTGCAATTTTTCACCTAAAACTTTAGAAATTCATAACACAGGTTGTACTGATTGGATTTAATTAGTTATGGTGTTATTTTATTTATTGAATCTTACTCTATTTTTCTAAATTGGTGTGGGTATTTTCTTGTGTTGTGTTTTTTATTATGTTACTGTTTGTGTGCTGCTTTTGCGCCAAGCTACCAGAGGGTTAAGAACAGGTCAATTTTGTGACTTTTGTAGTTCACCCTAACAAGGATTGTGGTTGCTGCTTGGGAAGGGTTTACACCCGCCTCAACCAATAGCCAAATTTCTTACAGTCATCTGAACCAAAACTCCTACAGATTGATTCTTTCACAAATCCTGCACTATGATGTGACTGCATGCCTAAACTGAAACTGTACATTCAGGTAAGATGAAAATAATAGTCAATGTCGATATAGCTATTCATTCCTCTTATTAACTTTCCAGACTGTGCACATACATCCTTTCATCAGGTGGACTACTAGTGTAGTTTGTTTCAAACAAGTTAACACTGATCGTTGTTGTATCTTTTAGGCTAATGTTTCTGCTTTCTGCCCAAAAAACGTGATATGGAGCAATGTCACCTTCTGAAATACGCACAGCAATGAACACTGAGCAAGCTCGCGTTTATGCAACCAAAACAAATGAATGATTCCCAGAGCACATGCTCAGTTTGTTATTCAAGGCACCTGTTTACATTCCCCTCTCCCCTCCGCTCTGCGTTCCTTCCAAGTCACCTCCCCTCTGGGGGTTTATTATTATTCTTCAAGGACCCTCTCTCTGCCCGCCCTTTCATAACATGGAGCAGTCCATGGACAACCCTCCTGAATATGGCCCTACAGGAGCAGCCTGTCCCCCGTGAATCATCTATGGATACCTGCAAAGCATCACCTTCCAGGACGTTTCCATCTAGGTTCACTGTAAGCTGTTTTAGGGATCCAATCACGGTCATTGCCCTGCCCCTAATTCACAGGGAACTCCAGTAATAGCAATTCTAGGGGCAGGAAAATAATGCGGATGACTCCAGGCGCACATTATGAGGGTTTGGGGGTTTTATTGACAGATTCCCCAAAATATAGACTTTCTCAATATTTGGGATCCAGACCTAATCCTGTGTTTGGCTTACAGCCTGCAGAGCACAAAATGTGCAGTCCTGTGGTTAGTGTAAATGTGGAAGAAATCTGTTCACTGCCCAATAATGGGGTTGTTTCATGCCCCTTCCACTCTAACTTTATCACGTACACTTAACCTTGTTAGGTGTGGGTTCGAATGTAGTTAGGGCTAGATTTGCATTGAAAATATTAAGGAATGCCCACAAAATTAAGAAAATTTGCAACAGTCACGTTGCTCACGCATGCCCGAGGTCTGACCAAGTTTGCATCCCAAAAGCCACCTAACAGCAAGGGAAACTGCATTTTTCTTTGCATATGAACCATCTGCGCCAGTGAAATCGTGGGGTTGGGCGGCACCACATGGCTCGGCTCATGTGGATGGTCTAAACGTAACAAATATTCAAGCATCAAAAGTGCAACTGGTGTTTGGTTACTGGATCCGAGTTGAGTGGCTGGCCATGTGATTATAATTAAACTATTAGTCAGAGAACTCTGGCACGTCACGTTGACCTTGGGCGAAGGAGAAAGGGCGCGTGCTGCCCTTACAGGCATGTATTTACAGTAGCGGATAGGTCCTTGACCTTCAGCAGGCTATTTATAAATCACTTATGTGCAAAGATAGCCTGCACCGAAGAGACTGCCCGCGAATGGACCAATCACTGGAGGGTGCTCGTGGTACGCTGCGGTCAGGATATTTGCTTCCTTGGTTTCTACATTCCTCTGGGGACTCCGCGTGAGCACGGTGTAATTTTGCAGGCTTTATTATGCAAGCTTTTCCCCCCATTTCTAATAAACTAGAGATCAGGGGGCGCATCAAATTTTTTTTTACTGTCGTTATATTCTGTCTTTGGTGTTAAGTTAAGGTAGAGCTTGGTACAAACATCTACTCCACCGTATTATGAATGCTAGTTTCTGGGGATGCCAATGTATACCGAGAATATGTGCGCATATTTGTTCTGCAGCATTTTGATGTGTGGTGCTGTGGTCTGTGATTTTTTAAGACCTCACCATTGGTGCAGGGGAATTCCCTGAGTGTCAAGGTACTAAGACTTGTGTAGTCTTTATTCCACCTCACACCTGTTTCTTCCACCAGCACCTGCCCTGAATCAGAGGCTTCTGCTGGGGACATCTCCTCGGCTCATTGTTAGACCTGTCAGTCTTAGGGTGGTCTTCCTCCCAACTTTTTGCCTTCCTCCTGCATTTTTTCTGACCTCGTTTTTAATGGCCTTAGGAGTCTGAGCACTTCACCACTGCTAACCATGGCTAAATTGTATGTGCTCTCTAATCTAAACATGGTCATCTTGGCTCATACCCAATTGGCATATTTAATTTACATATAAGTCCCTAGTACAGTGCACTATATGTGCAAGAAGAGGCTGTAAATTAAATGCTACTAGTGTGCTTGCGTGTTACAGCAAACAAATGATGGACGGAACGCTGACAATGCAAACATTCTCCCTCAGTCAAAAGAACTGGGTTAAATCCATCGTTCTTTTGCCCACTACGCCACCCCAGTTTGGACCCAGCCATATGCAAATCAGTCTTGACCCTGTGCCCCATGGGAACAGTCCAGACCGAACTGCCAGGCCAGGTCCTCCCTGGACCGGAAACAAGCATCCTGGGACCGGTTTCAGGGTATGTCACCCTTCTTCAGCCAGGCTAGCTTGAATCCAGTGGCGCAGTGAGCAAGGGACCCACATCTGGGCATACCCATCCCACTTAGGGCGAAAAGTGTTACAGCAAACAAATGATGGACGGAATGCTGACAATGCAAACATACTCCCCCAGTCAAAAGATCTGGGTTAAATCCATCGTTCTTTTGCCCACTACGCCACCCCAGTTTGGACCCAGCCATATGCAAATCAGTCTTGACCCTGTGCCCCATGGGAACAGTCCAGACCGAACTGCCAGGCCAGGTCCTCCTGGACCGGAAACAAGCATCCTGGAACCAGTTTGAGAGTATGTCACCCTTCTTCAGCCAGGCTAGCTTGAATCCAGTGGCGCAGTGAGCAAGGGACCCACGTCTGGGCATACCCATCCCACTTAGGGCGAAAAGTGTTACAGCAAACAAATGATGGACGGAATGCTGACAATGCAAACATACTCCCCCAGTCAAAAGATCTGGGTTAAATCCATCGTTCTTTTGCCCACTACGCCACCCCAGTTTGGACCCAGCCATATGCAAATCAGTCTTGACCCTGTGCCCCATGGGAACAGTCCAGACCGAACTGCCAGGCCAGGTCCTCCCTGGACCGGAAACAAGCATCCTGGGACCGGTTTCAGGGTATGTCACCCTTCTTCAGCCAGGCTAGCTTGAATACAGTGGCGCAGTGAGCAAGGGACCCACGTCTGGGCATACCCATCCCACTTAGGGCGAAAAGTGTTACAGCAAACAAATGATGGACGGAATGCTGACAATGCAAACATTCTCTCCCAGTCAAAAGATCTGGGTTAAATCCATCGTTCTTTTGCCCACTACGCCACCCCAGTTTGGACCCAGCCATATGCAAATCAGTCTTGACCCTGTGCCCCATGGGAACAGTCCAGACCGAACTGCCAGGCCAGGTCCTCCCTGGACCGGAAACAAGCATCCTGGAACCAGTTTGAGAGTATGTCACCCTTCTTCAGCCAGGCTAGCTTGAATCCAGTGGCGCAGTGAGCAAGGGACCCACGTCTGGGCATACCCATCCCACTTAGGGCGAAAAGTGTTACAGCAAACAAATGATGGACGGAATGCTGACAATGCAAACATACTCCCCCAGTCAAAAGATCTGGGTTAAATCCATCGTTCTTTTGCCCACTACGCCACCCCAGTTTGGACCCAGCCATATGCAAATCAGTCTTGACCCTGTGCCCCATGGGAACAGTCCAGACCGAACTGCCAGGCCAGGTCCTCCCTGGACCGGAAACAAGCATCCTGGGACCGGTTTCAGGGTATGTCACCCTTCTTCAGCCAGGCTAGCTTGAATACAGTGGCGCAGTGAGCAAGGGACCCACGTCTGGGCATACCCATCCCACTTAGGGCGAAAAGTGTTACAGCAAACAAATGATGGACGGAATGCTGACAATGCAAACATTCTCCCCCAGTCAAAAGATCCCGAGTGGGACGGGTATGCCCAGACGTGGGTCCCGTGCTCTCCATGCCACTGGAATCAAGCTATCCTGGCTGAAGAGGGGTGAAACCCTGAAACCGGTCCTAGGATGCTTGTTTCCAGTCAGGGAGGAACTGGCTTGGCAGTTCGTGCTTGACTGTTCCCATGAGGCACAGGATCAAGACTGATTTGCATATGGCTGGGTTCAAACTGGAATGGCATGGTGAGCAAAAAAACGATGGATTTAGGCCCAGATCTCTGTACTGGGGTGAATGTATGACATTGTTCTGCATTCTGTCTATCAACTGTTGTTTTTGCATTTGTCACCCCGAGTGGGACCGATATGCCCAGACGTGGGTCCCGTGCTCTCCATGCCACTGGAATCAAGCTATCTTGGCTGAAGAGGGGTGAAACCCTGAAACCGGTCCTAGGATGCTTGTTTCCAGTCCAGGGAGGACCTGGCTTGGCAGTTCGGGCTGGGCTGTTCCCATGAGGCACAGGGTCAAGACTGATTTGCATATGGCTGGGTTCAAACTGGAATGGCATGGTGAGCAAAAAACGATGGATTCAGGCCCAGATCTCTGTACGGGGTGAATGTATGACATTGTTCTGCATTCTGTCCATCAACTGTTGTTTTTGCATTTGTCACCCCGAGTGGGACGGGTATGCCCAGACGTGGGTCCCGTGCTCTCCATGCCACTGGAATCAAGCTATCCTGGCTGAAGAGGGGTGAAACCCTGAAACCGGTCCTAGGATGCTTGTTTCCAGTCCAGGGAGGACTTGGCTTGGCAGTTCGGGCTGGACTGTTCCCATGAGGCACGGGGTCAAGACTGATTTGCATATGGCTGTGGTCAAACTGGAATGGCATGGTGAGCAAAAAAATGATGGATTTAGGCCCAGATCTCTGTACTGGGATGAATGTATGACATTGTTCTGCATTCTGCCCATCAACTGTTGTTTTTACTAGTGTGCTTGCAGCACTGATTGTGCAACCCACTTAAGTAGCCCTTTAAACATGTCTCAGGCCTGCCATTGCAGAGCCTGTGTGAGCAGTTTAAATTGCCATTTCGACCTGGCAAAATAAACATGTTGCAGGCCCAATCCATCCTTTTTAGGTCGAGCCTAGCACAGCGCGCATGCGCTACTCTAGGAGATGACCTTTTGGAATCGGTCTGCACTTTTCAGAAACTTGTGCATGCCACGGCATCCACCTTGCGGGAGCGAGCAGCGGCGCGCAGGGGCCATCTGTTTGTAATTAGCGTGGCCGCGCTTGTTTACATTTGCCTTGCCTGTCTTGCGGTCGCTTTCACTTTCGTGCCGTGCAGATTTTCAGGCTCTGAAGGTTTTTGCACCTCAGGTATTTTCTCAGCCAGTCTTGCAAGCTTCAACAGAAATATTGTCCCGTAGCGCGTTTTCTGTTTCCAAAGGTTCGCAACTGGCAATGTGGTCTCTTAGTTTTCACAAAGTACGGAGTGTTGATACCTTTGTCAAGCCGCTCGTGTTCATTATAGCCACAATCGCCGTAGTTATGCGGCTTTTCCACGCCAATTTTACAAAATTGGAGTACCGAATTATGTGGCCAAGTTGACTAAATTGCGCGGCTAAGAAAGACCAATTATGTGGCTTATAATTCCGTTAAAGGAACTCTTAAGAACCACATGGTATTTTTACATTCTTTTTAAGTTTCAATGCTGTTGTGTGAATCTGCGTGTATGCTAATAGTGAACAAATTACAAAGAATGACTAAACTCGATGTGCAACATTTTTTAACTTGCCTTTTTATTCTCGAAACAAATATTTTGACAATTTATGCAGCAGATAATACATTATATCGTGCGTGCTGGACATTAAGTACACAGGACCACTGATGTACAATGGTGCTTTTCCAGTAGCGTGTGAGTATGGTGTTACATTTCGGTGGCCCTTCCCTCAGCGGAGGAGTCTGTGATATCATTTCTTACTGCCTCTCGCCATAGATGTTTCCTCATTTAGCTTGATAGAGGTCGTTTTGCCTCCCTCAATGACATCCGTGCACAATGGTACAACCTCTACCACATGTCCAGTTACCACTTGAGAATGTAGGGCACATGATCACCTTTATCTCAGCTACAAGGGCACAAAGAAGCAAGGTTAACACACCATAATGCTCCAGTGTAGTGTCTTGTCCGTGGCTCCTGGGGCTCCCACAGCGTTTTGCTTGCGGGAGCCTCCTTGGGTGGCAGCTGCATTCTTCATGGGTCAGGTTATTCTTTCCCGCCGTGCTTTCGCTTGTTTACATTTGCCTGTCTCTGCACATTTCCCTGCCAAGATACCTTCATCGCTGCTGCCTTTTTTCTACGCCCGCTGTGCCGCTCTTAATCTGTCCCGAGACCAATATAACGAAATGTTATAATTGTTCCACAATATGGTGCTGTATGTGAAAAAAACGCTTCTCTTTTATAGATTACTTTTGTTTCAACAAATTATGCTCAGAGCATTGGCATAGGCAATAGGTCTCGCTTTTGGGACCTTATAAGTATTTAGTTATGCAGCACAATATCCTTGGTGCAACAACATCAACTGTTGCATGGCTAAACACTTATAAGGTCCCAAAGGCGAGACCTATTGGCTATGCCAATCCTTGTTAATGCATATGAGCCACCCCTAGGTTAGGCCCTGGTCAGACCAGACGGCAGGGTGCAATGTATTTTAAAAGCAGGACATGTACTTTTAAGTTTTACAAGCCTAGGTAGAGAAAAACTCTTAATTTCGCTTTCAATACTGCAAGGCCTATCTCTCCCACATGATAACATTGGAATTGCCTTATTACAATATAAAAGTGTAATTTCTAAATGGGAAGAAATAACTCCTTCAAGTTTTGTATCTCTGGAATCACAAGTAAAATCCTAACTTATGGCGAAGACGGATTTTAAATTGCAATTTTGAAAATGGCACTTTTAGAAAGTTGGCATTTTCCTGCCTTAGCCATTTGGTGCTTGCAGCATGTTTCTGGTCAAATGACTGGGTATAGTTGGCAGTTGGGATTTGTATATTCCTCATAGACAGCCACACACAATGGGAGCTTAGGTGTGACTGGATGGGCCATCACTGGCAGGATGGGAGGGTGAAGCTTGGCACAGCCTCACTTACACCTAAATAGGCTATGTCCTATCTCCACACAAAGGGCTGCATACCCCCTGTAGTTAGTTTGGAGCAGGGGCAGGGAAGGCAAGGCATCTGTGCACTTCAAAGGTATGCTTCAAGAAGCTTCTCCCCACTTCAAAGGCACAACTGTGTATAAATGAAGGACCTCAGACACTTCAGTAAACTTCTGGACCTCTGGATACCCTGCCAGGAAGAAAGACTGCTGTGCTTCTGAAAAACTGCGACTCTGCTGGACTGCTGCTCTGAAGGAACTGCTGCTCTGGTGTTCTGGCCTGCTGCCCACTTGCCTGGGTGAGATGGACTGGACCTGCATTTCTTGAACCCAGAACCCAGCGTGACTCCAAGGGCTAGTTGGCAGGCCTCCTGACCTGAACCCTCAGTGACATAACAGGCTTCCAAATAACTTAGCACCTGCATCTGAAATCTGCCATCTGTGAGTCTACTCTGCCAAGTGGTGCCACCCCAGTCCTGGACCCTTGGAAGTGTGTCTAAGAACACATCTCCTCTGCTGAGCAGCGCATCTCCAAACAGAACCGCTGAATCGTCACTGCTGCATGGATTGGATCCGTCGCAAAGGCCTGCATCGCCTCCGCAGTCCTTGGAACCAACGCATCTCCCTGACGGTGTGGCACATCTACATCCCTGGTCCTCATATTTCTTGTCAACGGTAGCCTCAATGATGATGCCGGACTCCGCCTCGCAGCTCCTCGGAACTGACGCATTGCCGCTGCATCCCCGCTGCCAGACTTCGGATTGAGAGTCCCATCGATGGGATCTTCGACGACGACGCCACAGGACCTCCCACTGCGGCCTCGCCACATCTCAGAACTGACGCATGGCTTTGGCTGCACAGTGCATCTTCCACACAAATCCACACAACGCTCTACAACCAGGATTTAAGGTACTCTGTTCAGCGGCTCTAACTGGGTCCCTGTAGCTGGCCTGCACTACATCGCAGTCGGCCTGAAATTGGGACTTTGTCCTGGTCTGGTGCGACCAGCCTGGGCAAAGAACAGTGGGGCAGAAGTCGGCCAGGTAGACCGAGATGTGGACCATGGGACAGACCTTACAGACACTGATGATGGTGGCTGCAGGGCATCCACACCAGGCGGGACAAAAGAGGACCACCCCTAGAGGGTATAGTGAGAACCTGCCAGGAATTGTCCAACATGACAAATGGTGTTTTCCCAAGTTGAAAATGTGTTCATCTTTCTTTCCTTTTCCTTGTTTTTAGGTAGTACTTTTTTGGGCGACAGATGCTTTGGAGGGAAGTATGGTGTAAGGGTTAAGGTTGGTTGGGAGGGTTTAGTTTCTTTATCAATTAATTTTATTACAGCACAAAGCAGACTCACAGCTCTGCAGTGATTTACAGATGCATCGATTACCATTATGCAGTAGTAATTCTGTAGAGTTTCGAGTTCTGTCTTGGAATTTAAATGGTCTCCTCGACAAAATCGAGGGGTAGTGTGAACATGCCTCAAGAGGTACTTCATTGAGATCATCCTAATGGAAGATACACACCTCAGGGCCAATAAAGGTCCTTTCCTGGGAATATTAGATACATCAGAGTATACCACTCGGACTTCACATGGGGCTCTAGAGGGGTGGTGGTGATAATACACAGGTCTTTCCCAGTATCGACCACCAAGGTCCACACAGATACAATGGGCTGCTTTGTAATTATAGAAGGGACCCATGAGGGACACTCTTGGAATTTGTGCAGTGTTTATTCCCCCTCCCCCCCCAACTTCACTGGTGACGGGCACATTGCAAGCATTATCGACTGCTTTATTTCATACTCTTGCCGAGGACTTGGTGACTGGGGGCGACATTAACTCACTAATGAACAACACCCTGGATGTCAACACACAAGCGGTCTCCAGGCGATCACAGGTTCTGAATAAATGGACAGCATCTACAGGGCATGTAGTATTTGAATGCCTGGTGGCTGAAAGATTCCAAATTTGCAGCCCTTTTTCATGAAGCTGTCGAGGAGTACTTTGAGATTAACAACCTGTCAGTGACATCCCAAATTAGGCTGTGGGAAGCATTCATGATGGTAATACAAAGTAAATCCCTTTCATTGGTACCAGTAAGGAGCAAGACAGGGAAATTAAAATCTTTGAACTAGAGGCCATGAAACGTTACCTTGAGACGGCACCGCCTTTGGAACAAAAACATGACAGCCTGGCTAGTGGAAGATCTTTATAGCAGAAGATTATGGTTTCAGCTAAATTGGCTTGAACCATGAACAGATACAGGATTTATGAACATGGAAACAAGGCAGGGAAACTCCTGCAATGGTTGGCACAAAAGAGAGAAGGGGCAAGAATTGTCCTCTCTATTTATAATGATGGAGGGCAGATGGTCTCTCAATCACAGTAGATTGCTGAACCTTTCTCGAAATACCACATAACATTTAATTGTTCAACCTGATCTATTCATGGGAAACTGGGAACTGTCACTGTCAATGTCCAGGATCTGCATCAACAGTGTAGAGGCAACAACTATCACTGATGCTTCAGAACCAGACTCTCCTTCAACATCTAGTTCTGATGAATGATAAGTTAAATGCCAAAAATGAGAGGATTCTCTGGTAATAGACTTCCCAGGGTGCTGGGCAGTCACCATGTGTCCCTTGATAGACACCAGTTGAAAAGGTTCTGCATCAAATGGAGCATCAAATTTTCTTTGCGCATTTGCTGTGAGAGCACTCAATCTCCATTCTTAAAGACGATGTTCTTTGCATGTCGTCTTTTGTCAGCATAAGCTTTCATCTTTTGTTTATGAACCAAGTCCTTCTTACAAGTTGCATTCCCATTTCTCTCTCTATCATTAGTCCATTGAGGCAACTGGGTTGTCACTGCTCTCGCGACCATCAATGTTGCAGGACTTTCACCTGTGGTCGAGTGAGGTGTTGAACGGTAAGCTGTTAGGGTAGAGCATAACACAGTTTTTAAATCAAACTTCTCAAGCATAACACGCGGCACTGCTTTCTTTAGCGTACTCATAAAGCGCTTAACAAGTCCGTTGGCCTGCGGCCCCAGAGGTGTGCTCTTCAGATGCTTTATACTCAGATGCTTTATACTCAGATGCTCTAAGAAATCTCTGAACTCTTGACTGTTGAAAGGTGGGCCGTTGTCAGATTTCTTTTCTGCTGGAACCCCCCAATGTCGCAGAGATGCCACCTAGTCTCTTAATGGGGACGCGCTGACCAGGCTCTGTTAGCCTGCACCACCACTTTGTTGTTTGCTGGGGTGGGACTCGGTCCCCCAGCCTGCTTCGCCTGCCAGAGGGAGAGGGAGGGGCCGCCTTCCAATCAAAAATCGTGGGCGCTTCCCGCAGTGCAGGACGCGCACAGGCGCACCCGGGCAAAGCCCGGTCCAAGGGTGGGCCCGTCCACGCCCGTCGGAGCCCGCAGGAGACTGTGCTGGGCCCCCCCTCTAACGTGTTCCAGGGCGTATCGTCCAGTATAATGGGCAAGAAAAAGAAGACCAAACCAGCTATGGAGGAGGTAACAATCACCGTGCTGAATAATTTCTTGGCCAAAGCTAAATCCGCCTTGGATAATGAAATTGCATTAACCGAAAAGAGGCTGTTTATGGGTGGTGGGGATTACAGACCTGGCATCATAACCTTGCCTGCCCAGGACGTGCCATCAAGCTCGGTTGATCAGCCCCCTGTTTGCGAGCCAGCCCAGGCGGATCCTGCCGCTTTGGCCGCACCTCTGTGTTCTACAGTAGCCCAGCCCTCTTCCAGCACAGCCGCGGTTACTGCTTAAAAGGAAAAGGGGGCCGTCCAAAGCAACTTCACCAACTACTGTCAAAAAAGCAAGAAGGGGCCTGCTCCCATTAGTTACGGCACCCACCCTTTCCTCTAAAAAGGGTGATACCAAATTGACTCTGAACATTCAAGACATTGAAGCGCTCCTAAAAAACTGTTAGAACCATTAATTTCCCGTCTGGACGCTATTGATCGCACTCTTGCTGGTTTAGCAGTTAATAGACCGTTGTCACATTCAATGCCAAATACTGGGGATGGGGGGTTTTGGCACCACCGTCAGTTAATGTAATTGTTTCTGAAGATTCTATCACACGTAATCATTGTGAGGGGAACCAAATCAACCAGGTTGTGTCCTCACATAGCGAACATACCCCACATATAGGCCTCCCACGAATCACAGCTTCAAAAATTTTACCTTGCCCTAGTGCTGATAACAACACGCAGCAGGCAAATAGTACGATTATTCAATTCTCCCCACGTTCATCTACAATTTCTGGCCTGCCAAATGTCCAGCACACAAGTTCCAGTAAGAGAAGTAAACCCCCATCCTTGAACCTACCCCCGGCGGCTTGCCCCTTCGTAATAATTTTGGTCAACGTCCCTATTCTTAGAGTTGACCAAACTGAAACAACTTTTCAATTGTTGAATAAAGCTCGTATTTGGCTGTCGCAAGCGGCTAATATAGGAAAACCAATACAGCACCACCTGATCATGGCCTGAAGAATTTCATGGGTACGGCCAGATCCAAAATTATTTGAAAATGATTGTATTGTCCTCAACTTTAACAACCGATGGCTGGTGAGAGATTTATTGAGTCAATTACCACCAGCCCCCACCCCCAATTCCCAGATTTTTGCTGTTCTACTGGGTTTTTTCTACAAACCCCCTGCTATTCCCAATAATATTACACAAAATCTGAGATCCCACGTAAATATTCACACTTCCTGTACCCCTCAGTTAGCTTATAGTAATATACCCCTAGCAATGTATTTGGCCTCCTGGGGGGATTGGATAGTTGTGACTGACTGACCCCCCTACTCGGCCATACTGCCGGAGATCACTTCAGTTGAGGTCAGAGCCCCTAGTACATATACAGGTGCGGGGGCCCGAACTGGTAATGATGGACCAGCCCCCATGAGTCATAGCTTTCTTCCTCTCCCTACGCCACAGCCTGAACACGGGGAGATTTCAATACTCTCCTGGAACATAGCAGGTCTTAGTAACAAACATGACAGGGGGGCATGGGAAAAAGAATTGCGAAATGCTGGAATCATTTGCCCACAGGAAACCTGGGAACGAAACCCAATATTTATAAATGGTCATCGCTCATTTTCTACACAAGTTGTCCCTCGATTTCCGGTAGAGCAAAAGGGGGCCTTTTAACTCTTATTGCCAATACTATATCTTTTGACAAGGTTGATTTTGTGAGCACCTCTGCTTATTTTCATATTGTTGTGGCTAGTGGTCGAAATAGGCAAGATTTACTGATTATAAATTTTTATAATAATAATTTTGTAAATCAAGCAGAAGTGGTTGACGACCTGACTCGTTCTATGGAGGATTTGCTCTCTTATCACCCTAAACCACTTTTTATTGTTTGGGCGGGTGACTTTAACACTCATATCTGTATACACTCTGATTCAAACATATGTGGGGTAACTGATCTGAATGGGAATATGCTAGTCCATTTTAACCACCACAATTATTGTAACGCCCTGAACAGTCTGTTGATGGCTTGGGACCTGAAAATTGCTAATCAAATTTGTTTTAGCTCGGGGCAAATGTCCCCAACTTTCTATAGGTCAGGCACCACCTCATGCATTGATTTTATCCTGTTTCCCCTGTCGCTGAGTACTTCTCCCAATAAATTTGAGGTTGTGATGACCGAACATAGCGATCATGCGTTATTATTCTCCTCATTCAATTGGACACCCCATGAGTAAGGGGAAATTAAAGTTGTACCTAAACCTTTTCTATCCAAGAAAAATGCTTACGCTTTAAAATGGGAGAATATAGACCCCAGTGAAATACTACGTAAAACTCTGTCTTTGTCTTATCAGGAGATATGTCTATGCCTAGACCAAACAACTAATAGTGTACAAGTCGTGGCAGCCATAAGCAGTGTCTTAAGTGTGATAAAAGATTTATTAACCCGCCAATTGTTTCTGGAAAAAGTCCCCGCCAATTAAGTGGTTTGATAAACAATGTTCTCAAGCATCTGTGGCGTTACGGAATACACTCAAACTATCCCCAAGGGACCCTATCCTTACTAAAAACCTGAGGTCCAAATGCAAACATGCAAGGCAGGTAAGAAAAAAGGCGCTCTCTGTGGAAGCATGGGAGAATTTAAGATTATTCAGTTATCAAGGAGAGAGAGAGGACTAGGTAGCTAGTCCATATCCCCGGGTTTATTATATGTAATCAAAAAGGACTAGACCTATTTAGTGACTGATACAGGACTCAGGACTGTATGGAGAAAGGGGAAACTGTTCAGTTTCTTTGTAAAGCCCTCACCCACCAACCTAGTTGGTGGCATGCTTCATCATCGGGCCCACCCAGTGACACCGAATGTGTCCCGGGTGTGCTACAACGCCTGTGTTACAGCGGAGCTGGTATTTTACTGAGTGTGCACTGTTGGTGACGTGAATGTGAAATAGTTAAAAGCTATACAATGGTCCCAGTACCCACGGGGGTTAACTTACAAGGCTATGGATGTGGGTGGAGTGAGTGTTAAGAACTCCTACATCCGGTGTGTGACCACACACCGGATGTAGGAGTTCTTAACACTCACTCCACCCACATCCATAGCCTTGTTTTTAACGCTAACAGAGGCCCAGACATTAAAAGTTAACCCCTGTGGGTACTTTCTCCATACAGACCTGAGTCCTGTATCAGTCACTAAATAGGTCTAGTCCTTTTTGCTTACATAGAATTTAAGATTAGCCTCACTGTCTAAAGACACTAAGGCTTTCTGGTAAGTGGTTAATTCCCTGTTTCTTCAAGGAAATAGGGGGTCTTCTCCAGACCTCCACATAGATGAGGCTACATGATTGTCCCATTTTCAGAAAATATTTCAAAAACAGACAGATGACATCATGGAGTTTTCTGAGTACTTGCCGGTTGTTCCACCGGTATTGGAATTTGCGTTGTATGAGGTTTCTCTAGTACTGTCCCAATCCCCTGCATTAAAGGCCGCAGGACCAGACGGGATCCCAACAGATGTCTTTCTTATTAATAAAGACCTGTGGGCCCCAGTCTTGACTATAGCTTTTAATGCTATAGCCAAAACAGGCCCTCTCCCTTCCTGGAGACAGTCCGTGATAATTCCTATTTTCAAGAAAGGGAATGGAGAAGATCCTGCTAATTACCGCCCAATTTCCTTCCTTGACAGCACAGCTAAAATGATGGGCAGATTGCTAATAAATAGGTTGGAGGAATAGGCTAAAGAAAATAATATACTTGCGGAAGCCCAATATGGCTTTAGAAAGGGTAGGAGTACGACAAACCAATGCCTCAATCTCGCCTTAATTTCTGCCAAATACGCCATTGCAAAGAAGGGATCAATTATATATGGCATTTATGGACCTGTCCGCGGCCTTTGCCTGCGTGTCCCACAGTAAACTGTGGGGCATCTTGGATTCAATGGGCGTGGACCCCTCCATAACTTTCTTCATCAGACACTTATACAGCCAGGCAGAGGCTGTGATTCGTTATGGAAAAAATGGAGAATGTACGAAACCCTTTAGAATTGAAAAGGGGTTGAGACAGGGTTGGGTTCTCGCCCCTTTCTTTTCTCCTTGTATACGAACAAGTTAGCTGAGGTCCTGACTGAAAACTGCAACGATGTCCCAGTGGCAGGCCCAATATCGTTGCCCATTATGCTCTATGCGGACGAAGCAGTCCTGCTGGCAAGGAGCCCATTAGCCCTACAGAAGTGTATTGAGTCATACTCCGCTTTTATGGCTGACCTTGGCTTATTTGTAAATAAAACTAAATCTTACATGATGGCTGTGGGTATGGGGAAAAAGAAAAAATGAATGCCTTTTCATATAGACGCCAGATAACTTCTTGTATCTGGGCATTTTGTTTTACGACAAACTAAATTGGTCTCCAATGGTTAGAAATAGAATGAATCAGATGTCCAGAAGTCTAGCGGCCCTATGGAAGTTTGCCCTAAACTTGGTAGATAAACCAATTAAAGAAATGCTAGATATTTATTCTGCAAAAACATTATCTATAGCTACCTATGGTGCTGGAGTTTGGGGCATAGCACGGGTAGAGTCCCTCCAAGTAACAGAGGACACATTTCTTAAAAGACTGCTGGCAATACCCAGCTCCTGTCCAAACATTTTAGTCCATGAGGAGCTGGGTGTTTCGTTTATCTCTGATACTGTTAAACTAGCCCCGCTGATGGCGTGGCTTTCGATTTGGAAAAGGGAAACTGTCCTCCTTAACCAAACAGTGATAAAGGATATTGTATCCCTGAATAGAGCTTCATTAATTCCCTGGTTGGCCTATGTGAAAAAATCATTTAGTGAACTGGATCTTGGGTTTTTGTATGACACTCCCTCTTATTGTATATCATTTTCCAAATCCAGACTGAAGGAAATTTTTATTGCCAAACAATTCCAGGATAGACTGCAAGAAAATCAACCTAAAATCTCAGTAATGGCCTATTGTGTATTACCTCCAGTGGCAACTGGACATCTTTCCTATTTGTCACCAATAAAAGACATCGCTTTGTTTTGGTGAGATTTAGACTGAATTTCTTTCTGCTAATGGTTGGGTACCCTGCACATTCCTATTCGGTATCCCATTTGTCTCTCTGTCCCTGTGATGGTCACTCCAAGCAATCAATTTCACATTTGCTCTTTTTTTGCACATTCTATAAGGCTGAGAGGGCTAAATTCATTATCCCTCTACTGAAAATTCAGGGGGTGATTATGATGGCGCGCGGATCGCCACCGCCGGGCCGTAGGTGGCGATCCGCCCGCCATCACAACCTGATTTACCCCCCTGTCATATTATTATGGCGGGTGTAGCGCGGAGAAGGCAAAGTGCATCTGCCGCTTTTCCGACGGTCGGCAATCGGTCCGATTGCCGGCCGGGTGGAATTGGGCCTCAATATGGTGGCAGTGCCTAGCAGGCACCGCCATCCATATTAGGATGGGTGTGAATCAAGGCCTTTCCATGGCGGTGATGCCGCCATGGAAAGGCTGGCGGGGATTCACTTTGGGGGCCTGTTGCGGGCCCCCGGGGGAGGGGGGGCTGCACTTGGGGGGTACCTATGGTACCCCCCCACATTGCCATGCACAAGGTAGCAGGCACCGCGCGGTGCCTGCCACGTTGTGCATGGCAATGCACAACATGCCTTTTCACCATTGCGGTGGGTGCTGCTTACAGCAGCACCCGCCGCAATGTTGGGAATGCGGAATGCGACCACCAGGGTGGTGGTCGCATCCTAATTAGCGGTGCGGGACCACCGCCGTCTGGCGGCCGGTCCCAGCACCGCGAGGATGGCGGGCAGACTAAAGTCCACCCGCCATCCTAATGGGCCCCTCAGTCTACGTTCGCACAACCAGGCACTGGAAGCAATACGAGGTTTGGAATCCCCCTATGTATGTTACACGCTAGCGTCCTATCTATTAGCTGTTTTAAGGACTAGAAAGGTGAATATTCTGTTATAATGGCTAGCCCCTAAGACCACCTATGTACTGATTCTAGGAATGCTTATACGTATTTAAAGCCTTAGCACTTTTGAACGTTTTCGCTGGGTGTTCTTTTTATCTGTTTTAACAATTTTACTGAGATATTAAATATATCCTTGTATGTTAACAAGTTGTCATTTTAGCTGCTTTTTGATACTTTTTACCTTTTATGAGTTTGAAATGGTACAATGTGATCCTGAATAATGAGTTGTTTGGATGTTCTTTATTGCTTGTTTGTAAACCATGTCTTTTTTTATGTACTTTTTATGCATTACTTTTAAATGCGAAATAAAGATCTTGATTGATTGAATGACTTGCTCTAGAGTGGAAGCTGAGAGATCTTTAATTGATGAAAATCGTTAGCATTCATCTACAATCACCATCAGGTGATGTCCATTGTCAAGTGGACCGAAAAAGTCAATGGCTTCTCTCTCCCATGCATGCTTTAGGAGTTCTGACATGTTTAAGGTGTGCCTTTTGTAGAAAGGCAATTGCATAGATGACAGGCCTTTAATTCCTTTTCTACCCTGTCATCGAGATAAAGAAACCAGACTCGGTCTTAGAGCTCGTTTTGTGGCAATGATTCCACGATGTCCTTCGTGGGCCACTTCAATTATTTTCTGTTGCAGCCTCTCTAGACTCAGGATCCTTGGCCCTCGCTGTATAACTTCTTCCTGAGTTATGGACAGTTCATCTTTGACATTTTTGTATTTTTGATATTCACCATTACTGGTGAGAGGACGAGTGTGTTGGTTCCATGACTGATTTGTAATTATATCTTTCAACTTTAGCATGTCACTATCTTGGCTCATCAATGTAAATAATAAGGACCCCCTGTCGGTACTTTCAATTCCTAGGGCAGGGCAATAATACTTTTGAAGTTAAATCCCCAGGCAATCGAAAAGGTCAGACAATAATCACCAACTCAATACAAAGACAAACATGATATAGTAAACTCAGTGTCACTAAGAATTGTATTAAAATCTCATCTTTTTATTATTATCTTTTTTTAAAAACATTTTTGGAAGTGCATATGACAAATACATGTGAAATATAAAAAACAAATTATCAAAAATAGACAACATATAAATTACAAATTGACAATATACACGGAACACCACAGTTAAATGAATTGTTAATTTTAACAAAGGACCAAAAACAGTAAAAGACAAAGACGGTGGCTATGCGATGGATCTTCTACGCGCGTTTCGGCGCAATCTGCGCCTTCATCAGGAAAGCCACAAACAGATTCTTGGTTGGAAATAAATAGAACAACCTTTAAATGATGCGAGGTTACCAACGAGCAAGCTCAGATCTACGATACGAACTTCATGGAAGCGATACTCAATAAGAATGAACGATTACATTACGAGAATTAGGCGGTCATCGATCTTCGCGTATTGCAGTACAAAGATGGGCGTACCCGGTGCTAAAAAACGATATTTCAACAGCACGACATATTGCGTTTGGATAAAATCGCCGAGGAGGGATTATGGATTATCCGTAGATCTGAGCTTGCTCGTTGGTAACCTCGCATCATTTAAAGGTTGTTCTATTTATTTGTAATTTATATGTTGTCTATTTTTGATAATTTGTTTTTTATATTTCACATGTATTTGCCATATGCACTTCCAAAAATGTTTTTAAAAAAGATAAATAAAAGATGAGATTTTAATATAATTCTTAGTGACACTGAGTTTACTATATCATGTTTGTCTTTGTATTGAGTTGGTGATTATTGTCTGACCTTTTCGATTGCCTGGGGATTTAACTTCAAAACTATCTTGGCTCATTGCAGTTATAATCTGGGCTAACGAAATGGCAACTGTTCTGTTTGATTTTGCAATTAAATTGATATAGGCTTCAGCCGCCTTCGATGGATTACTGAGACCTTGTATAGGCACTCTGGAAAAGTAGTCAGCAAGGTTCTGTTCCATCCCTGGACAATGCACTATGTTATAATTGTACTCTTGTAATCGTAGTTCCCATCAATCAATGCAAAGAGGCATCTTGGCCTTTGGATTGCTAAATATAGTTAGTAAAGCTTGATGATCAGTTACTAGCGTAGAAGGCTTTCCACACAGGAATACATGGAAATGTTCACAAGCCCATACCATGGCTATTTTGTTAAGTCTCTCAATAGAGCATTTACAGTGGCAAAATCTTGTATATATCTGGAACAGTAACTGGTCATGACAAGAAATGAACGCACCATAGAAACATCTTGTGGGGGATCAGCATTTGACAGTGCTTGTACTGTAGTAGGTTCGGGGGCATACCCTCATCAGAAAAGATATGGCCAAAGAATTTTGTCTTTGTCTTATGGAACACACACTTGTCTGCATTCAAAGTCAAACCTGCCTCAGCAAGTAAACAACATACTTGTGTGAGAGCTTTATTGTGCTCTTTTTGTGTACTTCTGAAAACCAATATGTCATAGCTATATTTGAACACATTCATGGCAGGCTGTATGATTCGTCGAATGACGTCTTGAAAAAGTTCTGCAGCCGATGGCACATCAAAACTTAGGGCCTGATTTAGATTGTGACGAGACTAGCATCATCCCTCTGGGGTGGAGTACACAAGTACTCCACCAAGGTGACGGAATGAATCACTGACTAAATATCGAAGGTCACAATATCGACCTACAAAAATATCGCAGCAAAAATATCAAAGACAAGAATATCGACATCCTATCTACATTAAGGTAAGTACAAAAATATTGTAAAAAAATATCGATGTCAAAAATATCGTTGTTAAAAATATCGTTTTTAATTTAAGTTAAAAAAATATTGTAAAATAAAGTAAATAATACATATAATTAAAAGAAACATAGTTAAAAATATTTTAAAATGCTTAAAAATTATAAGTAATATATATAATTTGAAAATACATTAAACATATACATATAATATATAATATATATATACTTACTTATTAATATGTTTTAATATTTATTTTAATAACTTATAAATTGTTTAATTTATTTTTTATAAATACATCTATACACATAAAACAATAATATAAATAAAAATTAAATAAATATATGTAACAAATTTAAAAATTTTATTTTATTTTAAATCTTTTTAAAAATAATTATACAGTACATTAGCTAAAAAAATACAAAATATTAGATAGCGGAGGAAATCAAATTACTATTCCCACTCCAGTGAGTGCAACAGTAGGGAAAGTGTTGGATAGCGTAGGGGTAAAAATTACTATTCCCTCTCCAGTGAGTGCAACAGTAGGGAAAGTGTTGGATAGCGTAGGGGTTAAAATTACTATTCCCACTCCAGTGAGTGCAACAGTAGGGAAAGTGTTGGATAGCGTAGTGGTAAAAATTACTAATCCCATTCCAGTGAGTACAACAGTAGGGAAAGTGTTGGATAGCGTAGGGGTAAAAATTACTATTCCCACTCCAGTGAGTGCAACAGTAGGGAAAGTGTTGGATAGCGGGGGTAAAAATTACTATTCCCACTCCAGCGAGTGCAACAGTAGGGAAAGTGTTGGATAGCGGGGGGGGGGTAAAAATTACTATTCCCACTCCAGTGAGTGCAACAGTAGGGAAAGTGTTGGATAGCGGAGAGGTAAAAATTACTATTCCCACTCCAGTGAGTGCAACAGTAGGGAAAGTGTTGGATAGCGTAGAGGTAAAAATTACTATTCCCACTCCAGTGAGTACAACAGTAGGGAAAGTGTTGGATAGCGTAGGGGTAAAAATTACTATTCTCACTCCAGTGAGTGCAACAGTAGGGAAAATGTAGGATCGCGTAGGGGTTAAATTAACATACTTATAATTTTTTTTTTTTAAATAAATAACATATTAATAATTATTTAACAAAATAATTATTAATAAATACCTATTAAATTAAATTAATATTTACTTAAATAACATTAAATTACTTCCCACCCTATTCCCCTATAAACACACAACACGCTACACATAAAAAAATAACACAATTAATTTAATTATCAATGAATCAATTAATAAAAATTAATTACCAATTAATAATTAATTAACAATAAATTAATGACCAATAACAATAGATAACAAATAATAATACATTAATTATCATTAATATAATTTTTAATTAACCAATTAATAAAAATTAATTACCAATTAATAATTAATTAACAATAAATTAATAATCAATAACAATAAATACACACATATTAACTAATTAATTATATTTAAATTACTTCCCACCCTATTCCCCTATAAACCCACAACCTGCTACACATTAAAAATAACATAATTAATTTAATTACCAATTAATCAATGAATTCAAATTAATTATCAACAAATTAATTAACAATAACAATAAATAAAATTTAATAATAAATTAATTATAATTAATATAATTATAAATTAACCAATTAATATAAATTAATTACCAATTAATAATTAATTAGCAATAAATTAACAATGAATAACAATAAATAAAAACATTAATTAATTAATTATAATTAAATTACTTCCCACCCTATTCCCCTATAAACCCACAATCCGCTCTAATACTAAAACGCAAAATTTCCTTTAAAATTAATATTTCTAAACATTTAATACATATATTTAAAAATAATGAAATTTAAAAAAAAAAAA
Organism: Calotriton arnoldi; assembly: GCA_963921515.1. Lineage (NCBI taxonomy): Eukaryota > Metazoa > Chordata > Amphibia > Caudata > Salamandridae > Calotriton > Calotriton arnoldi. The sequence goes on along the minus strand of CAWUFW010011667.1, from coordinate 149,701 downwards.
AATGTTAAACATACATATAAAATACATAACACTAAAAAAAAAATCGATATTATTTAAAACTATATTTTTGCTGACGATATTAATGACTTCGATATTACTTACTTCGATATTAAAAAAATCGATATTACTTACATTAAAGTCGATATTCTGGTCAACGATATTCTTGACTTCGATATTCTGTCCCTACGATATTAAAAACTTGATATTAGTGTAGGTCGATATTTAAAATTCGATATTTTGACTGCCCACCGACGGAATCCTACCCTTCCTATTTAGATGTGTGCTGGCTGAACTGACGTCTGCGTCGACAGAGTATTTCCGATCGCGTAAGTGGTTCACCACTGTGGTCACAGCGACTTCTCCCCTGGCTAACATTACTCTGTCGCCGTCAGAATGGCGGGATTGTGCCGAGTCTATTTAGATTTCACAGTTATGCTGGGAGTGTTCTAGCAGCGGGCTGCCGACGGAGTGATTCGTCAACATTAGACTATTCCTGTGGCTGTAGGATGGATGCTAGCTTCACACACCTGATGTGCTTTGCCTAAATACTTGCACCTGCATACCACCCTATAAAACACCCTCCATTTCAGACCATAATCCTTTGCCATTCTAGCACAGCCCACCATTTTCCTGGTGAGGTTTTGTCTGAGTATTCCAGATTTTCTCTTTAACTCCCTCTATCACTTGCGCACTGTACATTTTATTTTTCTTTACTTGTGGGTTTACAAATTAATTTAATTTAATTACATTATAATTGCAGGGAGGAGAAATTCCTGTTTTACAGAGGAGAATTGTCAGTCATGTTGGATGAAATTATTAGAGTAGAGCCACAATTGTTTGGAGCCCAAGTCCAAAATAGAACCATATCTCAGAGAAGGCAAATGTGGGCCAGAATAGTTGACAGATTGAATGCTGTAGCAAACAACATGCACACACAGGAGGAAAGTAGGAAGAGGTGAAACGATCTGCATGGGAGAGTGCATTGCCAGGCCTCCAAGCATCACCTGGAGGCCCAGAGGACTGGCGGTGGTTCTCCCAGCCGCCCTTACAACTTTTCCCTGGGAGGAGAAGGTCTTGCAGATTCTACATCTTTAAGGCTTGCCAGGAATCCCTGGTAGAGTGGCGACTGGTATGTTATACTTTGGAATGTATCACTAAACCTAATGTCGTTTTTCATTTTAATTTATCTGTTGCTAATGTGTTTTACACCTTTGTTAAACATATAAACCTAGATATATCAGTATAATTTCTTTTGTCTTGTTTGTTTAAATGTATTGTATTTTGTTGCAATTAAGATTACAGGTTTCAATCTCCAGTACAGTTCACATGATGTAATGATGCTTTTACACCAAATAACATATCTCATATATGTGTTTTATATTCTAAATGTCAGTCTTTTGTTCTTACTACATATCTTCACTAGGTATGTTTAACTTACAATTTTGCAAGTGTTGTGCATGTTTAATTAAAATGATTACAACTACCATGATGCCTTGTTTTTGCCATGTGAAAATAATATTGCAGTGTAATTTTGTTCATTCTCTCTTTTCTTTCAAATTTCCACATATGTTGAAGTGTTATGTAGTTTATCAATCTCTATTTCATGCTATATTTTCAAATGTGTTTGTGTTTAATGTTGTATGTTGCCCTATCCTTGGTATCTCATTACATTGATGGTATTTGTTTCACAAATCCAAGTTTTCTGACTTACAGATGTGAAGGCATGTACATTTGTATGATGAATATAAGTTGTCTTATTTATAAACACACTTTACTTTGCAATGTTTATATGATGAGTAATGCTATATATCCTTCTAAGTTGTGTAATTGTCAGAATGTTTGCCTGATAGGCTTCGGAATGGTTTCTGTCACATGTCTCCTCTCTACTGGGTTGTGTTGAACCTTTGGTATATCTTATACATACTTTCAATTTTTTCTTTCCAGGACATCATTTTACCTGCTTTTTTGAAGTTGTTTTTTGCATAATTTAAACTGTTTGTGTAATGCATTATAATATCACTGAAAGATACATTCTCGATATTAATTGCATTTTTCCTTTTATTGTTCTTCATTTTTGGCATCAAACTCATTCTACGTATAATCCAGACTTGTACAACTTTTTTTGTTTCTTTTACATTCATTATAGGTCTAACACCCAGAGTATGTGGACAACAATCTGCCACTGAGCATACCTCCACTCCAGGCCAGGAACAAGCCTTCAGGGAAGAAAGACTCAAATCATGAAAGTCTGAATGACGAGGAGCAGGCTGGTTCATCTGGTCTGCCTGGGCAGACAGCTCCAGTGAGTTACACTCGCCCCACACCTACACCTTCCACCCCAGCTGTTACCACCTCTCAGCTTATGGATACCTCTACTTCCTGTTCAAAACCAACATCAGCCCAATCTTGTGCTCTAAAGTCCTGGCTACAGTTGAGCAAATACCACCACCTCCAGTTCAGCAAGGTACCAGTGGTACAGAGCACTCTGGGCCAATGGCACGGGGTAGTGGGGGTAGGGGTCGTGGGAGGGAATCTGTGGGCCAGCAAAGTGAGGCCACTGGGTTCACTGTCACCCAGGCCAGCAATGACCAAGTATTGGGATCCCTCCATCAGTCCCAAGACATGATGGACCAGGTCCCTACAGAGCTCCGCGAGATGAAGCAGAGGGAGCACAATGTACATATGGAGAATTCGGGCTCTCTGCCTGTGGTGCTGCATGGCAATTACACCCATATGTGCAAGGCTTTTCCAGCACCATCTTCCCCTTTCTTTGGTCCAACACAGGCACAGAAAGAGAGGCCCTGCCACAAGAGGTAACACATGCACCCACATCAGTCCCTGCAACTGTGGATCCACCAGCCCCCTGCAGGAGCACACATTCATCCAGACCACCAGGAGAGGATGGCAAGACTAGCACCACCACCAAAAAGAGACGCAGAACCAAATTTCCTCCAATGTGTGACTACCATTCACTCTGTGGACTATTTTCTGGACACATTTACCTTTCTGATGCCTGTTGTATTTTGGACGTTGGATTTCAAACATTTTTGGCTCTTCAATAATAGTTTCATTCACCATCATTGACTTTTATAACTTTTTGTTAGTTTTTTTGTTTACATCCTATTATAGTTTATTTGGTTTTGTTGAATCATAAACAAAACTGACAGTCAAAGACTGCTGTTGCATTTTTTTCTAAATTTCCTAATCATTTTTTTCCTTCAATCACACATACTAAAATAAAAAATAAAATCATTGTTTTTTTATTTAAAAGAAATTTTATTGGGTCAACAGCCAAAAACAGTTTGGAACGCCCAATGTCAGGAGGCAATCGCAGTACATTACACCACACATCATTGATATTGACATCTGATTTATATCCCCAGCAAATGGAAGTTATATGGTAAAATAGAACATTAACAATTCAAACCAAACCCTGTGTGCTGCACCTGTGCTACCATCCATCGTGTCTATGACACCTAGCTGCCATGTTGATGCAAAAATAGCACTCTCATACCCACCATTATCTAGCTTCCTACGGTACCAAAGCTGATGTGTGTGTTCCTGTCGGGACTATGGGCTCCAAATATAGGCCCCGGTTCTCGGCCCATCTCTTCCAAATTTTGGAATGTTTCTGCGGGCATCCCCTAGCCTTAAACACCACCAGCTCCATGCCCATGCAATAGTCTAGCCACTTTTTCCAGGCGGTCAGTGAAGGAGGGGTGGTGGCCTTCCACAACCTTGCAATATTCCTCTTAGCCAGGGTGAGTCCCAGCATCAGTAGGTGACACTTATATATGTTGCCTCTGATAACCTCTGTGATATGTAGGATTCCCAGACGTGGTGAGATAGGGACATCCCACCCCAGGACCTCTGAGAGGCACGCTATAACCCCCGCAAAAATTTTGTAAGTGCCGTACAATGCCATATCGTATGTATAAGGGAACCTTCTGCGTGTCCACATCGCAAGCATTCTGGAGATGGTACCAGACCCACCCTCCACAGTCTCTGTCTGGTGTAATATACCCGGTGTAGGTACTTAAACTGGATAAGGCGTAGCCGGGATGCTATCACTGCCCCAAGCGGGGACACCAGCGCCTCTGTCCAATCGTCTCCGTCTATTTGGCCTAGGTCCTGCGTCCAGGCTTCTCTCAGTTTGTCCAGTGTGGTGGAGCTGTCCGTTACAAGGGACTGGTAGATTTTTGCTATTTTGTGATCCCCTAGGTCCCCCATAAACACCTTGGCTTCAATTGGGTTAAATTCAGGGAGGGTAGCCATATTCGAGATGTATGGGGAGATGGCATGTCGAAGTTGGAGGTACTTGTAAAATTGGGTTTGAGGCATATTATACTCCTTTTGGAGGTGTTGAAAAGATTTCAGGGTCAATCCCCGCATGACATCCCCCAATGTAGAAATGCCGATGTTGTCCCACCCCTGGAAGCCAGCCAGTGTAGCCAACTGTGGCATGCTACCATTATTCCATAAGGGGGTATCACCTGTCAGTTTACCCCACCATCCCATCTTGCGGAGGGATTGCTTCCATAATTTGAACACCACTTGCATCGCAGATGGCATGGTTCGGAGCAGCGGTCCCGAGTATAAGAGAGTGTGGAGGGTTGCAACCCCCATCAGCCAGCGGCCGACAGCATATGCCGGGTCCCGCGTATCTCCGTACCACAGTTCGTTAAGCACCAATAAATGTGAGGCCGCATAATAGGATTGAATATCAACTGTGGCAAGTCCCCCGCAATATGTGGACAGGAAGCAGGTTCGCAAGGCCACCCGGGTAGCGCCCCCACCCCACAAAAACTGTCCCAGGGCCGCATTCACGTGATGGAACCAGACTTGTAATATCGGATAGGGGTGGTTCTGCAGCTGGTAGAGTAAACAAGTGAGGGAGACCATTTTAAAAATGGCCGATCTACCAAATATAGATAGTGGTATATGCGACCAGGATCTCATCTCCTCCTTTACTTGTGTCCAGACTGGGGCAAGGGTCTTCTCCCAAGACGTGTGTTGTGTAGCCAATAGGAAGACACCCAGGTACCTCATACCTACTGTTGCAATCTTTACAGACGTCGCCCAGGGGCCCAGTTAGCTAGCCCCTTTTAGTGGCCACAAGATAGACTTACGGGTGATTTATGTAGAGGCCCGAAGACTCTCCAAAAATCTGCATAATGCGGAGCAGTCTCGGGCTCGTCCTATTGGGATCCATTAGTAAAAACAATACATTATCCGCATAGAGCGCAATGCGGGCCGAGACCCCGATCAACCATTCAAAACCACGCACCTGGGCGTCGATTCTCACCCATGCCACCAACGGCAAAAAATGATTGTTTTTTAATAAATAAATGCCATGTAGCTAATGTTTCTCGCATTCTCCTAAAATGACAAAAAAGAACAAATAGTACAAGCCCAACTGATGTATGTTATTAAATTGTAAGAAATGTTTGTCATAGTTTACAAAAAACATTACAATTTATGCATAATCCAAATCATCAGTGCCATTTTAACATTTACAGACATTGCCACCATGGAAGAACGTGATATAATCCAAAAAATCAGATTCAATAGGCAAACTATAATTGATTTCTGTCATCAGCTGGAGCCTGATCTTCTGGCTCAGAATAGTAATCCCACATTAATAACATCAATAGTGAAAATCTTGGCATTACTCCATTTTGTGGCCACAGGATCATTCCAAGACATTATTGCAGTATCTGGTGCAATGTCACAACAAACTTTAAGTGGTGTGATACAAGAAGTTCTTTCTACAATGATGAGACACATGAACAGCTTCATACACTTAGCACAAAATGAGAATTTAGCCAATGTGAAGAGAGATTAGTATGCTTTGGGCCGAATAACACACATGGTTAGAGCAATTTAAGCAGCACATTTTGGCATGGTGGCACCATTCAACAGGAAACAAGTCTATGGAAATCTTAATGGCTTCAAATCGATAACTGTGCAAGTTGTCTTTGTACAAGGTATGTACACCCAAAGTGTGTGTGTGTCTTTCCCAGGATCAATCCATGTTCCCATTGTACTTTGCCACAGCAGCATATATTTGTCACAACTTTGAAATGTCCGAATGAAGATTACATGGTGAAGGGTCCTAAAACAGACAAAAACAAAAGATTCATTTAATTACGTTACAAAATAGACACCTTACAAATTAATATTTTTGAGGACACATTTTCTAAGAACGATAAAAGATAAACAATGCAAATGAACACAGTAGTCAATGTGTCAAAACTTTGATCCACAAACATATTTGCCCTGGATTTCACTGAACTTGGCCTTTCTAAAAAATGTCCAGCACAGACTTTTATCCTCATTACATTAAAAGTTGGTTTAACATTTAATGTAATAAAATATAAATATATACTTACACACATGCGAAGAAGTTGTCAATAACATCTTGACATCACCTGGTGACTCTTCATGGTCTCTATCCTCTGCGATGCATGGGATGTTCCGTCGCAGGGATATGTTGTGCAACATGCAGCAGTCCATGGTGATTTGGCACACATTATTGGGTGAGTAGAGGAGGGCTCCTCCAGTCTTATACAGACATCAAAATCTGGCCTTTAGGAGTTCAAAAGCCTGTTTCACTGGCCTCCATGTTCTTCCATAGGCTTCATTGAAGCGGACTTCCCCTGGCGTTGTTGGATTCCTCAATGGTGCCAACAACCATGGTCAGTTAGGATACGCTGAGTGTCCAATATGACAAACAAAAGAGCCAAAAAAGTATTACTATTGTAGATTATGAAATTTGAAATTATCTAAACAATATATTGACAGTTTGTACTTAACAACAAGCCATGCCCTCTCAGGTCCAAGTTGTGACATTTGCAGGGGTATGCTGCTGTCCGGTAGTACAAAGGAATCATGGGTTGAGCCTGGAAAACACCCTATGATGTACAAAGAAGGTAAGCAGACAACTTGCACATTGATTGAATAGAAGTTCTTTTGATTGTGGTAGACTTGTTCCCTGGCATGTGGTGGCACTAAGGCAATATGTGTGCCATCAATTGCTCCAACCACATGTGTTAGGTGACCCAAAGCATAAAAAACTCCCTTCACATTGGCAAAATCCTCATTCCGTGTATGAAGGCGTTGATGTGTCTCATCTTTGAAGAAAGAGCTTCTTGTAGCACACCACTGAAAGTTGTGACATCCACCAAATACTGCCACAGTATATGGGAATGATCCTTTGGCCACAAAATGAAGTACTGCCATGATTGTGACTAGTGGTGTTATAGCTGTGTAATTCCTATTGTGAGGCACAAGATCTGGCTCCAGCTGAAGACACATATGAATATTTGTTTGCCTATTCAATCTGAATTTTTTGGTAATATCCAGTTCTTCCATGGGGGCATGGTCTGGAAATGGTTGAAAAACTTGAGGTTGCCGTCTTCTCCCTCTCCCTGGGTTCCTATGTCAAAATAAAAAAAAATGAAAATAATTAAATATAATTTGCAAACAATTTTTCTAGATCTAACACAAATGTCATATATATGTAAAAATATAATTGGTACTTAACATATCTGTACACAACATTTCTAAGTGTTCTTTTAGTGAAAATAAAGATTTTTACATGTCTATTACTGTTTTCAGGAAATTTTTAAATAATACATTATACATGTATTATTTACACATTTATTTATTGTTGTACTCTTTTTTCATCTAAAACACCATCAACGGCGGTAAAAACAAAACTACACAACTATCGCATTTAATCACAGTAATGAACTACATGATTTACATTTTTTAAATAATGAGTAACATTAGCATTTTGCATCTGTAAACAAACTTGCCACCATTTTGACTGGTGGTGACACACTTTACATACACATGCGCACATTTAAACAATCTAAAATGGCAGGCCCCTGACCTAGCCGTCAGGACATTTGCTCTCAGATGGCAATCGGCAGAAGTTGCCTGGGTAGTGGGCGAAAAACCCCACGATGGACACAGCCATAGGCGAACGTGTGTGAAAGCAACATACGAAAGCCAATGTCCGTTGACGTTCACTTACAACGTGGGGTTTAAAAAAATAAGCCCTCTTGCCTCCTGACACTGCAGCCAACAACAGCTCCTCAACATTTACTGCTGTTTCTGACCTCTGGGACTATTCGCTATTGTGAATGATGCTACGTTAGCCTTATTACAGGTGACATAGAATAAAATATCACTTACGATACAGTGGATGTTCCAAACATCACATTGGTGAGTTGGTATTATAGACAAACAATAGTGAGCATGTGAGTCAAAATGACTAGAAACATCAGATTAAATGGCTAAATTTTCAACTATGAACATTTCACAAATATGTTTTGCATCAAAAATGCATTTGAAGTTATGTTAAAAGTGACAGATTTGCATGATGTCTTACTCCTTAACAAATGTGCATGTAAGCCAGTTTTTTAAAATAATTTTGATAGGCATACATTTTTTTATGAAACAGATAGGAATGTGTACACATTAGTGACAGAGTATCACATACCCCATAACTTTTTTAGATTTCCTTTGTTTTGTCCAAATGATAGATCAATGTTAAAAAAAATAGGATACTTAAAGGGACTTTGGCAGATGGAATGTTCCGCCACATATATGTTGGAGTATCCCACCTGGAAAACTCCAAATCAGGCTTAACTCAAGACTCATGAGGAAATTATAGAAATGCATTAATGTTTAATCTGTTGCATATTGTGATTTGCTTACTATTTTTTACATTTGTATATTATATATGACCAGTGTATGAAATATTTACTGTGATGTTGTACCAATTTGTGCCTAAAGTACAAAGGTAGTTTTGCTTTGTAAGCTTTTTTGTGACATAAGTTCACTGTTCAAATACAACACTCTGAACCATTCAGAGGTGTTAAACAGTTCCTGGTGAGAATTTTAAAAGGTGAATGGAAAAGGTCATACATGATATAGGAGCTATAAAGGGAAAGTACAAAACTGTGACTAAAAGGTTTCTGAAGATGTTCCCTACATGCAAGCAATAATGTTAAAATGAATCAAAGTTTGAAAAACTAAAAGCAGGTAAATTCTGATAATTGTAAAAATGTTTTGAGAAGAAACTTCATGATCTGTTCTATTTACACAGATACAATAAAGTTATTGTATATGTCTTTTCAACATCTTCAGGATCAGGCGAAGGGGACATTGGCCACGAAGGCGGGGAAGCAACTGGCCACTTTGTTTCAGGTGGTGAAACCACAGACACCGATGGACACAGTGGCACGGAGGGTGAAGGGACCGCAACAGAGGCCACTAAGCATCATCTTTGGAGGTCTTCATAAGCCAGCAGTCCTTAGTGGTGGTGGACCCTACTGGACCTGTACTAGTTGCATCATTGTCTGCCACCCAGAGAGCCATCTCCACCCTCCCTCTTTCTCCCCCCAGTTGGCCATAACTGTCCCCCTAAAAGGGTTGGGGTATCCTTCACCACAGGCACCTCACACCCTGCCCCTGTCCATCCGGCTGTGCTGAGTGAGGAGGCTATTGACCACCTATGCAGCATCTCTGTAGGCCAGACTGCTCTCCTGAATGCCCTGGACTTAGTGCCATATGCAACAAATGGTAGCATACCTGGAAGGCATTCATAGTGCTATGTCTGGTCTGCAGAGATCATTTACAGGACTAGTCTCCTCACTGACTGCAGCCTTCCAACCAGCCCAACCTTGTGCCCCAACTCAGGTCCCTTCCTCATCCCAAATCCAAGGTCCAACCCCTATCCCAAGCACACTCACTGTTTTGCAGGCATCCACTCCAACATGCCCAAGCAGCACACTCACACACATATAAACACAAGCACACAAAGAAACACAAGCAAACACACAAACAACATACAGACACTATTGACACTATACACAAACCCACCACAACCACCACCACCACACCCTACACCACACCCACAACTACCCCAATCACCACCACAACCACGAGCACCCCCACCCCACCACAACCACCACCCCCCAACCACCAGCACATCCACACCTAGCACAACCACCACTACCCCTGCAATCACCAGCATACCCATAAGCACCACAACCACCACCACACCCACAAGCACCACCACACCTACAAGCACCACAACCACCAGCACACCCACAAGCACCAGCATACCCACAAGAACCACAATCACCACCACACCCATAAGCCCAAGCACCACAACTAGACCAACCTCCTCAACAGCACACTCATCTAAACATACACACTCACACGAAACCACACCTACACCCACAACACCAACCACAGCCAAATGCACACACTCATCGAAAAACACCTGCCAAAAAACACACACCCAAATGTACAAAGCATACACCAGACCCACATGCAACTGCACAACTGAACGACACATGCACATCACACACTCCAGATACCTCTACCTCCCAAACCCAGTCTTCTCCCACCCATCCTGCACTTTCTCCTCATTCTGATTTTCTTTGTGATCTGACCGTGACCCCTTCCAAACACAAAACCACCCATTCCACCCTTTCCAAAACCAAACCCACCCCTCCAACCCCTTCCTAACCCACAACCAAACCCACCCCTCCCAAACACAAACCCACCCCTTCCAAACTCAAACCCACTCCTCCCAAGGAAGATCCTTGAGGTGCCTACTCTGTGCTCAATAGATGCCCCTTTCTGAGTAGGTTACCCTTTGGCAGTTTATTTAGGAGGCAAGTTCTTGACAACAATGACACAGGCTGTTGCTGTGCATAGTGTTTGTCCTCCCTGCATTATTTTTTGCTGAATAATTTATTTGAGAGAAATATCTCGTTTAGGATTACAAATATTTTATTTGTACAAAGTTTGTCCTGACATTTTTATTCTTTTATAAGTCATTGATTATTACCAATGTTAATGATGTAAATGTGTGATAGATATTATTACTTATATTTATGACAATGAAGACAAAAGTTTTTTATGTAACAATTTTGTGCAGTGCAAACATTAGTGATAACAAATTGTAATGGACAGTTTTGGACAATTTTGGTGCAAGCATTCATAATGACAATGGACACTTACAACAAAATAAACCTTTTTAAAAAAAAGTTTAAGTGTTAATACAGGTGTGTTTATCTTAACTTGGCAAGTGATTAAAAGACACACAGATGCATTAAACCTTGAAAAATAATGTAATGATTGAAATGTATTAAAATACAGATAATGCAGTAGACAAGGGAAAATGTTACATTAATAAATATTTAAGTGATTCAAGTTTAGATGTAACATCGATTTTACAGATATTGAAACAAAATGTTACACCTTGTTTAGTGCAATTTCTACATTATATTACATTTCAATCATCCCAATAATGTGTAATGCATATGTTTATGATTTTGTAGTTTAGGAAAATTACTTAAACACACTTGTAATGTCACTTTTTGTTTTTTTGATATACTCAATGTTTTTGTAAGTATCTTTTGTTATGAATGCAGCTTGCACAAACTTTACAAATACAATAACATTATACAGTTGTGTTTCTTTAAATTTCTTAAATGACAACATTACACACATGTGGTCACGCTGGGCTGAATACAGGGGTATAGACCTACCTCCCGCACAATCCCTAGAATCCTCTGTTGAGCAAGTGGTACGATAGTATGGCTACGGTCGAACTAATGGCTAGCAGACCCTGCTACCTGAACGATCTCGATAAATATCCTTTGTGGGGTGGGGAATGGTGCACAGCCTGTGCCAGAGTTGGTTTGTTCATTTTTTTCCCTCATCTCTTTGCTGGCGTTTTGAAATATGAGTACCACTCTGTAAAATGCTATAATTCGATGTATGTTACTGGCCATCCTGACCGAGTTGTACCATCTAAAACATCAATAAAATTTGTTATTTAATTTTTTTTTTTTAAAACCATTGCATTACATATTAGTTATATATATTGGATGTAAGAGGAATTTCGAAAATGCACGAGTCCAGAGCTCATGCAACAATTGAGGGGAATTAACTTACTATTTGTGGTGAGCATTCGTGTTGTAGTTTACTGAGACAATGCAAACTGAAACAAGTGAAAAAGAACCTTACCTTCAATTCTGGCAACAAAGGGGTTAATTAACTTTGTGGTTGAGTAGCAGCAGCAATGGCAGGACTGGGCTGTTAGCGTTCATGCCGGCAACAGAGGTGGGAAAAAAAAGGTACGTTTTTAACTTATATACATTCAACACCACCAACTCAGGTTTGGAGGTTTGACCACCACTGTTACATCGGCGGGAAGACACATCATAATTGGCCCAGTGGAGAAAGGGGCTGTACTCTTTCCAACAGCTGCTTTTGCCTATTGCACCGTCGATGCAGGTGAACAATTCTGGCGGAGTCTGCGGCACTCCGACAGTCTTTCGTCCATCGACCCACCAGCATCCAAATAGAATGGGCAGAGAGCCTAGTAAGCGGGCTCGACATCCAATGGAAAAATGATAGCAGGAGCGAATCCACGAAGATCTAAATCAGGTCATTAGTCTTTTGTATCGAAACAGACCAGCATGTGTAGAAAAGGTTGTAATGTACCTTCAATTTTCTTCGAGTTCCAACTGATGATAACCTTTATTCAAATCAAGACGAGAGAAAATCTTTGCACCATTTCATTGTGTTATCATGTCAGCAATGTGTGGACCTGGATGTAATTCTCGTTCAGTTGCCTTGTTTGTCTGACGCATGCCAACGCATATGCGTACAGCTCCTTCACTGTCCTTTTTGGGAACTCCCACTATGGGAGAAAACTAGGTCATTGGACCAGTAGAACGCTCAATAATAATATGCTCAAGTAACGATTCAAGGTCTTTTTCAAAAAAGTCTTGTAAATGAAAAGCAATTCATCTATGTCTTTGAGCAACAGGATGGACGACCTCATTAATATGTAGCTTTATTTTCATAGTCTTAAGCTTTCCTAAACCATGAAACAACGAGGGCAATCAACTTACTATTTGTGGTGAGCATTCGTGTTGTAGTTTACTGAAATCAGTCCCATATCAGCAGCTCTGCTGAAACTGAGTAGACAGGCACTTGACGCTGTACCTCGAAGCACATGGATGGGTGCTTGCACCTTCGTTTTCTTGTGTTTCATCATCATTACAGATGAACCTTGACTTTTTAAGGGAGTCGATGCAGCCCATGTATATACTTTGGTTTTCGATGGCGTGAGTTATGGTAACGGAGACAATTCATTTTACTACTCCTCAGGCATAATGTTTATCGAAGCAATACTGTCGATGATGAAAGGTATCAAACAACCATTTACTTTCAGTGTAATCTTCGGACAATATTTTAATGACTTTGGTGCTTTGGCATGTCGACGTTTCTTTGATTGACATTTTTATTCACATGTGGCAGTCCCACATGCTCATGCTTTTCTGAGGTAAACATTGACATGGCACAACCATCTTTTTCACTTTCACTTGACACAGAAGAACTGTTTGACGATGATTTAGATGACAATTGGCTTCGTTCAGTTTCAATTTGTCTTAATTGATGTCGCCGCTTGGCTTTGTGGGTGTGCGTCAAACTTTGCTTCTGGAACATTCTGGCAGCCATTTTGTCTTCGCGCTATGACGCACTTACTTTTTCCTTCTCTTTGCAAACTTTCACAAAAGGGTTTTCCTACCCACAGCCTTAACATATCTGTCCAATGGTGGTACATTTGCCTTCATGTGGCAATGAAAATCCACATCTAAAACACAACTTCTTTTTACATGTAGACATCACTTTGTGTCCTTCAGTCTTTTGCTTTGGCGTACTTTTCACTCTCATGACTAATTTATTCTGGGTACCTCTGGCCTCTATGTCAGCAGCTTGTCTATCAGTGCGCTGTTTAGCTCTGGCAGCCATTAACACTTGCTCCAGACTAAAAGTTTCTCTCAGCATAGATTGTCTGAATGAATCTGAAAAGCATCCATCAATAACTCTAAGAATTATAGCATCTTCATCAATAAGTTAATTGAACTTACAGTGTTTGATGAGTGTGTTGAGTCTCACCACAAATTCACCAATGGTTTCACCAACTTTCTGTCGTTTGTGACTGAAAATGTATCTTTCGTTATAAACATTGAGCATTGAATTAAACTTTAGAGTCAAAGCTTCCTTAATCTGTTGGTTTTTTGTTTAAATTTGTTTATTAGATTTTAACAATTTAGATACAGAGAAGCACAGGTTCATACGTGAATTACATGCTTAGATAGATTGGCATGGGTTTGGCAGTTGATTATACATTGGTAGTGATCTTCATACATAATTGCCGCTGATCGTCATTACAGACCCAGGAGTACATGCATATTGAGGTAATCTACATTGTTTGTGTGTCTTCGGTAGAGTGCCTATAAACATGTACCCTGGTGTGGGAGCTACGCCTATCTTTGGTGTCATTGGGAGTCGTGATTTTCTGTCCCCTCGATTGGGCTATATCCTCTGCCAACTAGTGTTGATACCAAACTGCTGGCCTGTATCTCTAACTGGTAATCTGGGTGTTGAACTGGGGTATTGATACGGGGTCAGCGGGGGGGGGTGCAGACGGGGGGGGAGTAGGTCCTCTATCCAAGTTTGCATGGTAATCTGACGGCCTACGGCTGTGGATGCGGGGTGGGGGGGTGATTATCTCCCCTATATTAACCTGGGGTTGTGCTCGCATGCAAGAGCTGCTATAGTGCGACCCTGGTTCGTGTGTGCTCCGATTCGGTGTGCCCGTCGCGGGGTCCTATTAGTGTGATGGGTGTTGTCTGAGTTTGGGGTGCTTCGACTGGTTCGTCCCGTGTGGCTTGCTGGCTAAATTGGTACAGTAATTGTGCCCATTCCATGGAAATGTGGTGTTTGCGTGTTCCTTTCACTTCCTCGTCTCGTATCGCTTCCTCCTCTGCTGCACCCCATTTCTTAACTGCTCCCACCCAGGCCTCCACTGGGGGTCCCTCCGGGGCTCGCCAATGCATGGCTATTCCTCTTTTTGCCAGGAGTAGGGAAAGTGACATGAATCGGACCTGTACTTTATCAGTTTTTCTTCTTCTAAACACGCCTAGTGCGCACGCCTCCCATGAAGTGACCCCTGAGATGTTCGTGGTTGCACGGAGTGTCTCATGAATGTAATTCCAGTACCGTTGTAGCGTGGGGCACCCCCAGAACATGTGCTTGAAGTCTGCTGCTGGAGCCGAGCATTGGGGGCAGAGGAATTGCGTATCTGGGTAGAAGCGGTGTAGGCACTCTGGTGTTAAGTATGCCCTGTGTAGGATGTTAAATTGTATGTTCTTAAAGCGTGCGTTTCTGGAGACTTTTTTGGGGTGCTCTATAGCCTGTTCCCACTCTTTGTCGTGCCACGGCCGGCTCATGTCCTCCTCCCACGTCTGTCGCAGTGCGGTCAGTGGCTTGAGTAGCAGTTCCCAGACGGCTTTATACAGCAATGTGACTATGGGGCCGATTCCGATTCGGGCCGGAAAACGTACCGACCGACTCGGTACGGGAATTTAGTCCGACCGACACGTACCGGCGCCGTCCGACCCGGGTAGTACGATGAAATGCATGTGAATCACGACCGACTCGTACGGAACTCAAGGCGAACGACTGACCCGGACGGAAAAAAAGCCATCCGGCCGGGAAACCACGCGAATCGAACCGACCGACACGCACCAGGAAACAACCCGAACGAAACGTACCCGCGAACTCCGACCCGCGCAGTACGATTCAATGGGTGCAAAATCAGACCGATTCGCACGGAGCCCAAGCCGGACGACCGACACGCATACAAAAGCCAGCCGAACAAAAACAATACTCCGCGACCGACGCGTACGCCGCATATGAAACTGAGCTGAAACACAGCGGGAACGACTCGGAGAGGCGCGCACGAGACAACTGCAACGTCCTACTCGGTCAGAAGAACGACTCCTACATGCACAATAATCACAAATGAAAAAATACAAAAAAGAGGGCCAAACAAGCAATGACAAAGCCAATAAATACAGGGGTGAAAAAAATGGAACAAGGACACACCCCCAACTCCACCTACATAAAGGCCACAAATCCCTACCATGATCCTTTGCAAATTCCACTGACCTGCCAGCACAGAACACCATCAGACAGCAAACACAGACACACACACAGCTCATCCAACACAAAAGCCACACACCATTAGCACCTCAACAAATAGCACCCTCACACACACCCAGCAAAACCTACACTCACACACCCTCACTTGCACACACACACACATCAATCACCACCACCACCCATCACCATGCCCCTAAAGAAGAATCCAAAGTTCCTAGATAGTGAATTGGAAGTTATGGTAGACGAGATCCTGAGGGTAGAGCCACAGTTGTTTGGCACATTGGTCCAACAGACCCCCATGGCGCAGAAAACCAAGATGTGGGCGAGGATCGTCGACAGGGTGAACGCACAATCACCATGTTTGCGCACAAAGGAAGACATCCAGAACAGGTGGTATGATGTGCACAGGAGGGTCAGGGACCTACTGAAGAAGGATTACCTCCTGAGCCAGCACACCGGCAGTGGCCCTCCTGCCAAACCAGTATACCTCAGGCCCTGGGAGGAGAAGGTGCGGGCCATCCTACCACCAGTGAGCGTATATGGACTAACAAACATCCCAGAGCCTGGTGAGTACACAACTAATATACACAATATTGTGTGACAATACACACACATCACTGTCAAGGGGATAGTCAAACCATGCACCCCTAGCAAATCAACAGCAACCAAAAGATAATAATCCCAAGAAGTGTATGTTAGTCAGATAAACACAATACATGCCATGTCATAGTGCTATGTAACTGTGTCATGACATGTACAAATCCAATACCAAATAGAGCTAGGCAGTGGCACAAATCTAACCAACAAACCCTGTCAGATATTTAGCCACCACTAGAACACCACCTCACAGGGAAGCTCACAGAAAGAAAGGAATCCTGTGTATGCTGGTGAAGTCAGTGTAGCCAAGAGCATGATGGGACTCGTAGTAACAGATAATGGGCAGCCTCACATTTGGACCATCAACACCACTCTGAACCATGCTCACATCACAGGGAGTGGAAAAGAACTGACAAGATGGCTGACACTGGGTACTGCAGTGGGGAGCACAAGGCCCTGCTGGGAACTGTGCACCAACCAACAGCAGGACACCACTGTCAGCCATCTTGCCATTGCTGTCACACTCACACACAGTGAAGACGACTCAAAAGGAAGGAAGTATGGGCATGCTGGGAAGGGGGGTGTAGGCAATAGCATGATGGGAGTTGTAGTCACAGATATTGCTCACCCTCACAATTGGCCCATCAACACCACTCTGAACCATGCTCACATCACAGGGAGTGGATAAGGACTGACAAGATGGCTGACACTGGGTACTGCAGTGGGGAGCACAAGGCCCTGCTGGGAACTGTGCACCAACCAACAGCAGGACACCACTGTCAGCCATCTTGCCATTGCTGTCACACTCACACACAGTGAAGTCGACTCAAAAGGAAGGAAGTACGGGCATGCTGGGAAGGGGAGTGTAGGCAATAGCATGATGGGAGTTGTAGTCACAGATATTGCTCACCCTCACAATTGGCCCATCAACACCACTCTGAACCATGCTCACATCACAGGGAGTGGAAAAGAACTGACAAGATGGCTGACACTGGGTACTGCTGTGGGGAGCACAAGGCCCTGCTGGGAACTGTGCACCAACAAACAGCAGAACACCACTGCCTGACATCCTGAAAGCCAACTTGCACTCCCTGCAATGCAAGCACGTTGCATGGTGGGATATCTGGCTGGGTGGGAAGGAGGACTCACAGCACTGACCATAGTTACAAGCAGCTCTCCTCACACACCCCCTCAACACAAACTCCACATAACCCACCTGGGAGAATGCAATGCCTCACACACCAAATGAAGATCCCACAAAGAACCACCACCCTGGGTAATGCTGTGTGAAGCACAGGGACACTCTTGGGACTTGTAGCCAAACAAACGCAAGGACAACACTGTCAGCCTTCCTGTCAGCACAGGCACACTACCCCACAGGGAAGCAGAGTCAAAAGGAAGGAAGTACGGGCATGCTGGGAAGGGGGTGTAGGCAATAGCATGATGGGAGTTGTAGTCACAGATATTGCTCACCCTCACAATTGGCCCATCAACACCACTCTGAACCATGCTCACATCACAGGGAGTGGAAAAGAACTGACAAGATGGCTGACACTGGGTACTGCTGTGGGGAGCACAAGGCCCTGCTGGGAACTGTGCACCAACAAACAGCAGAACACCACTGAATGACATCCTGAGAGTCAACCTGAACCCACTGCAAGGGTGGCATGCTTCATGGTGGGATAACTGGGCTAGGTGGAGAAGGATGGCCGGATGTCCACCAAATACAACCAATGCTGGACATGCACACACCTCAACATTCACATTGAAATGCCCCAGGTATGCAGGACAATGTGCTACACCAATATCAACCTCTTACTGTGACAACTTAGGACAATGCAATGTACATGCCCGCATCCAGAGTTACAGTCACAACTGTCAGGTGTGTGAACAATTGATGCCTGTAGAAACATAACATACAATGTGTGTCTCTTCCAAATACAGGTGATGATGATGGGGACACAGCAGCAGGCGAGGAGGAGTCCCTGTCCCAGGCTCCGGGGGACACCGAGCTCACTGGTGTGGAACAGCCTCTGCCCTCCTCGGATGGCGAAGACCTACCTGGCACCTCCGGTGTGAGTCATCATGCAGCACCAGCAGGACCAACATCTGCACCCCCTGCACCCACCCCTCCAACAACTGCCAACACACAGACCACCCCCGCCGACACGGACAGACCAAGGACCACCGATGACAACAGCACAGGGACCCAGGCCCACCGTGGAGCAACGGACAACAACACCACTAACAACCCCCAAGGGGGCCTCGGGTCACCTGTGCATGCCACCGCAGGTCCTGCATGTGTCGCCAGGGTTGGTGGGAGGGGTGGTAGACATAGGTCGCTGCTTGCAGAGGGGTCTGGACTGCATGATGACCCACAACTGGCACGCATCGCTGATGCATACCAGAATAGCACCGGAGAGGTCAGACAGGTAGTGGGGATCCTCAAGGACATACAACAGCAGCAGGCTGCCCATCATGCCCGCTTGGACTCCCACATGTCCCGTGTGGAGACAGACATGTCTCGCATGGAGTCCAAGTGGGACACATTGCAAGAACTCACAGCGGTGCATAGGGACATATTGACATGCCTCCGCCAGATTAGCACCAACATGGCCACACCTCCCTGTGTGCCCACAACATCTGGTGCTGCAACTGACACCACCACAGGGAGGGAGGAGGACTCTGGCGGAGACTCCCCTGCACCGCAGCAGCCTGCACGTGAGGGTCCCCCCCCAAAGAAGAGGGGTCGTCCGAGGAAGGAAAACTGAGAGGTTGATGGCCACGTACATCCCCCAGGAGGCCAACACCTGTTCCGGAAATTCTCCTTTGTGTGCAAACTTTTCACCCTGTCGAATGCAACACAACTCTCCCACATGACATGGGGAGTTCAAGTTGGACTAATGTATCATATGACTGTGGACTTCACTCAGGACATTTCTGCTACCAAGACTTGCAACTCATCTGGGAACTTTGGATCACAATCCCAATGTACAGCACCCACCATCCTGTGCACTGTACACACACACATTTCTGTAAATAAAATCACTAGTACACCATACTTGCCTCTGTTGTTATTCAAATGTGGATACTGTTATGGTGATGATGATCTGCTAAATTATACTGTATATGCTAACTGCTACAGCAAGTACAACACCGTCATGTGAGTCATGGTGATGTGACACATATGAGGGAGACACACCACTAGGGCTACACAACACAGAGACACCAGGGCCATTGGACTCATCGCCCACAGTGATGTTGCCAGGAAATACTGTAGAATGCACAGACACCACACCTATTCAGAGTCTGTGTCAACTAGCCCACAGGTGCAGTAAGCAAATGTCAGTCAGATGTGTGACCACAGACAATGCACATCCCAAAGTGAAGCACAGGTTTATTACACATTTGCAACATGTTGTTTCCACTACAAATGCAAGGTTTACCCACGTGGCAGTGGCCACACAGTCAACAAGTGCAGAAGATATGAAGTCCAGGGGTGTGTGGCACATCACCTGTAGGGTAACTACTGCTGCCACCCTGAAAGCTGAATCATGGTGTCGGGGGATCCAAGTTGACCAAAGTACAGTAAGCACCCTGTGAAGGACAGACATGACACACATTTAAAACCACTGAAGAACAGGACAGAACTGCAATACTCATGCTCAATACATGTCACAAGACAACTACACAAAACCAAGTTAGCATGTCAAAACTGTTGGGGAGTACAAACTACCTGTAAGGACACATTGCTGCACGCATCCAGTCAAGTAGCACATGGCCACACTCAAACAGCACCAGAGCACCACCCACACATATCATGCAAACTCACATCATTCACATTACATCTCCCTGGATACTCACATTCAGCTGAAGAAGTTGGTGATGAGCTGGGTGCGGACATCACCATCATCATCACTCTGGCATCGTGGTCCAGGCCAGGATCCTCCACAGGTGGCGGACGTTGGTCATCGTCATCCAGGATGAGAGGCAACTCCTTCCGCACTGCCAGGTTGTGTAGCATGCAGCAGACGATGACAATCTTGCACACCTTTGCTGGGGCATATGGGAGGGCCCCTCCTGTCTTGTCCAGGCAGCGGAAGCGGCTCTTCAGGAGACCAAATGTCCGCTCAATCACTCTCCTGGTCCGACCATGTGCCTCATTGTAGCGCATCTGGGCTGGTGTCACAGGGTTCCTGAGGGGTGTCAGCAACCACGGCATGTTGGGGTATCCGGAGTCACCTACGGACAGACAAGTGCACATTAGCTGAGTTGGAAAAGTGGGCGGAATACTACAGAGCAGAACACACACAATGGTACAAAGTCATTACACACCGACAAGCCAGGCACGCTGGTTCTGCATCTGTGCCATCATCCTCGGGATGCGACTACTCCTCATCACGTAGGCATCGTGTGCTGAACAAGGGAAACGGGCACACACATGTGTGATGCTCATATCTGCAAGACATACCACCAGAGCATTGATCGAATGGTAATGTTTCCGGTTCCGGTATGCCTGCTCATGTGCCTGTGGTGGTACCAAAGCCACATGTGTCCCATCAATGGAGCCAATGACATGTGGCATCCTCCCCAGGGCATAGAAGTCACTCTTGACGTCAGTGAGTTGTTGACGTGTAGGGAAATAGATGTACTGGTTCAGGCATCTCAACATTGCCTCCAAAACATCGCGTAGCACACGGCTGAACATAGTCTGTGACATCCCACCGGCAGTCGCCACAGTGTGTTGAAAGGTACCGGTGGCAAAGAAGTGTAGGGCTGCCATTACCTTCACCTTAGGGGTCAGCGCCGTAGGGTACGGCCGGCCAGGTTGCAAATGTGGTGCCAAGCGCACTGTCAAATCCTCAATCAGCTGCCTGGTGAAGTGGTACCGTCGGATGCTGTCACGTTCCACCATCGTTGCCAGGTCAGGGAATGGTCTATGGACAGCTGGAGCCCTGCAGTGCATAGGTTGAAGAAAGAAAGATTGTCAGTCACCCCACATATGTGCCATTCACCATACTCAATTTCACATGATACATCATTACGAGACACAAGTACTTGATGTGTGTGCAGTTCTGTTCGGACATAACTCGCACCTACATGGCCATCATCTAACTTCTCAGTACAACATGTGTGGACAACAGGTTCCAGGTTGTGCTATGGGAAACCATTAGGCTGTGTCACAGTACCCATTTACTGCTGTCACGTTCCACACACACACCACAGTGACATGTCTGGACAGATGCGCCACAGGCATCACAGCTCATTGACAGGTAGATTCCCAGTGACCCTGTCTTGCCACATGGACACCAGTGACCCTGTCTTGCCACATGGACACTGGCATGACATGGCGTATCATGTACACGTCAGAAAAACAAACATGACTCCCACAGGTAGTGGCCCCTGTTGCCTCCGCAGGACAGACATGGACGCCAGTGACGCACAACATCAAAGTCCATGCACAAACAACATTGATGTGGAGACTGTCTCCCATCGTGCACATGGAATCAGAGACATCGGAAACACAACATGCACACAGACTGTGGAGGGACATCACTATTGTGGCAATAGGTCACCCTGTGACATACATGCCTTCCCCCATGGGACCCTGGGGGTATGTGACATGTCACACACATACACAACCTGGAAATGTGACCATGCCACATGCTCTGAAATGAACTGTTGCACATCACAGTGGTCATGTGCACAACACACAAAGGACCCTGTCCCCATGAACACATGCACAGCCTGGGTGTGGCTGCCCACAAGTGCCACCACAGAAACCACATGTTAACCCCCATACACAGAAAAGGTAATGCAGCCTTACATGCCTTAGGAAACAGTGTGGACTGGGTGTGGTGTTGTAGGTGTGCCCCTGGGTCTCTGGCAGGTATATGTGGCTGGCATACGTTCACCAGTGACAAGCATGGTGACATATGCGACTGACCTGTACAGGTACGCGTTGTACAGCAATGGACCGATCGGTGTGCCCGGCCAGCCCATTGCATCTGTTGTGAGCGGGTACGCGTTGTATCCCGAAATACGTGTTGTACAGCAATGGACCGATCGGTGTGCCCGGCCGGCCCATTGCATCTGTTGTGAGCGGGTAAGCGTTGTACAGCAATGGACCGATCGGTGTGCCCGGCCGGCCCATTGCATCTGTTGTGAGCGGGTACGCGTTGTATCCCGAAATACGCGTTGTACAGCAATGGACCGATCGGTGTGCCCGGCCGGCCCATTGCATCTGTTGTGAGCGGGTAGGCGTTGTATCCCGAAATACGCGTTGTACAGCAACTGACCGATCGGTGTGCCCGGCCGGCCCATTGCATCTTTTGTGAGCGGGTACGCGTTGTATCCCGAAATACGCGTTGTACAGCAATGGACCGATCGGTGTGGCCGGCCGGCCCATTGCATCTGTTGTGAGCGGATACGCGTTGTATCCCGAAATACGCGATGTACAGCAATGGACCGATCGGTGTGCCCGGCCGGCCCATTGCATCTGTTGTGAGTGGGTAAGCGTTGTACAGCAATGGACCGATCGGTGTGCCCGGCCGGCCCATTGCATCTGTTGTGAGCGGGTAAGCGTTGTACAGCAATGGACCGATCGGTGTGCCCGGCCGGCCCATTGCATCTGTTGTGAGCGGGTACGCGTTGTACAGCAATGGACCGATCGGTGTGCCCGGCCGGCCCATTGCATCTGTTGTGAGCGGGTACTCGTTGTACAGCAATGGACCGATCGGTGTGCCCGGCCGGCCCATTGCATCTGTTGTGAGCGGGTACAGCGTTGTACAGCAATGGACCGATCGGTGTGCCCGGCCGGCCCATTGCATCTGTTGTGAGCGGGTACGCATTGTATCCCGAATACGCGTTGTACAGCAATGGACCGATCGGTGTGCCCGGCCGGCCCATTGCATCTGTTGTGAGCGGGTACGCATTGTATCCCGAAATACGCGTTGTACAGCAATGGATCGAACGGTGCGCACGCGTTGGCTGGGGCCTGGCATGGCAACGGACACGTATTCGAAGCTTCAACGAGTCTGATGCAGTGAATTCAGTTGGCCAGCCACAACAATGTTGCAAAATCATGGGTGTCATGAACTTGGATTTTTGAAGGATGCTGTGGGCGTGTATTAGTGCTGCTATTCCATGGATTGGTCAGATTCAGAAGATGCAAACGACTTGGACCTATCACTTTGGACACATGGGACAGTAACTGCCTCTGCAGCACACATATAATGCTGGCTGTTCCCCTGAGAACTCACTTGCCTGCACTACATGCTCCAGGACGACATCTGCCACCAACACTGCTGCTGTCTCTGCATCCTCTGGCTACTGCAATGGCACGTACTGTGGAGAGAGCCCCAGCCTTCAGCCTTGAGGAGAACCAGGCCCTGCTGGACAGCCTCCTTCCACAGTACAGCAAGCTGTATGGGACACCAGGGGAGCAGGTGAGTGTGCTGTCCACTGCCTTACTAATTTTGCATGTTGTCTGACTAGCAGGACTTACAGTCTGCACACCACTGGCTAGCATGCTCACTGAGTAGTTCTCACCCCCCAAAGTGTGTAGTTACATGCACTGAACAGGTACAGTGCAGTAACAGTGCATTCCAACAAGGTTTACTTCCCATGCAATGATACCATGTAGTAACTGCTGGCAAACTGTTCATAGCCATCGTTGCACTGCCTGTGTACATCATGTGCCCCAGTGATTGAGACATGTATTTCCAACTGTGTGATGCACCTATATGTTGCATGTGTAGTAATGGCATTTTCACTTTGTCATCCTCACAGGTTGATGCCCACCAGAAGCAGGAAATCTGGCTGACCATCGCCCGGGCAATAAGATCCGTGGGGGTCTACAAGCACCGGATCCGCAACTGCCAGAAGAGGTGGCAGGACCTTCGGGGCTGGACCCGGAGGATCGCAAGGGTCCAGCTGAAGCTGTCGCCTCCTCGCGGACACCGGACCCTGACCCCCCACATGCTCAGGATTCTGGCGGTGGTCTTCCCTGACCTGGATGGGCAGCTGAAGGCCAGACAGCAGCAAGGAGGGAGTGAGTCCATGACAGCACTGTGCACTTTGTCTGACATGCTATGTGCCCTCCTCTGGCCTGGTTAAACTTCCACAGTACATCAGTCTTGTGGTCCAGGACCCATGTCCCTCTATTGTGACATGCCCACTCCTCATCTGATACGCATATGTGTGGCCCTTACAGTCAGGAAATTGTGTCACTTGGGGACTGTGTCATTGCATTTTGCTTTGCTCAAGGTGGGGGACAGCATTTGTTCCGGTGACTATGTTGTGGGATTCATGGGTGGGTCAATTGCTCACACAATGCCCAAGTCCTGACATGTAATCTGGGTGTAACTTTGATATGTGGTCCACTTGCTGATCTGATTCACCACATGTCCCTGGGGTATTTGGCACCCCCCATGCTGCGGGTGGGAACAATGTTTGGGCCTCAGGAGTATGTATACCAAGTGTGTCACACATGCTTAGACACCTGCCTACTGTCCAGGACTCATCCCTCTTACAGGTGGATCTGGACAGTCATGCCTACTCCAGGGCATACAATAGACTCTGTACTCCCACTCCCGTGGATCATCTGACATGTTGTGATCAGTGACATGTTCCCTCAGGTGTCTGCCTCTGTGTCAGTGTGCTGTGGCTTCGTTGTCAGGACTACTGGTATGTTTGTCGGTTAGGGTTCAGCATGCCATCTGAGATGTGACCATGAGAGACAATACTTCTGTGACTTATAGATGTCTGATCACTTGACTGTGCACACAGGTGTATGCGACTGTGACTTTCAGGCAGCTGTTATTCATTCACAGCACACTGTGAGGTGCTCAGGTTCTGGGAGTTGTGTTTCATGTCCCCCATATGTCCAATTGGCATGACGTGGACAAATACTAGTTCAGATGATGTGGTGTGTGGGGGATGGACATGTGCACTTGTCAGTTACATAACTTGCATTCCCCATGTCCTAGGATTGTGACACAGTGCAGACTGTTGTTGGCTGGCTGCCATGGCCATGTGAATGGAGACAGTGTTGTATGACTTTGCACGAATGCCTGTATCATGGCATTAAACTTCCTAAGAGTGATCCTGCAGGGGAGTGACATGTGCAACATGCACCCCATTGTGGCATGGACTATCCGGACATGGGTGCATCATGGTGTCTGGTGCTGGTATGCATCACATGCATTTCTATTTAGACTCTGCCCATCCCTTTCTCCGGACACCTGCACTGACTCAGTGGCAAGAGATGTGATGTGTGCATGTTCACATACTTCACCGTGTTCCCTGCAATGTCCAACAACTGTGTAGGTGGTGCATGTGTCCACACTGGGGTCTTACCATCAGACAGGCACCAGACAGATGGGTGCAAGGGCAGGAGGGGTGTGAGTCCCATGGTTGACCATCAGACTGACAATTGGCTTCTCCAAATCTGTGTGAGGAGTTTTGGCAATGTTCAACTAAGGATGCCAGGGCTGGCTCTGTAAGTGCTGTACATACTGTGGTGTGTGCGGTCAGTGCAGGTGACTGATGTTTGTCTGTTTCCCTAATTGTTTGCAGATACATCCACGGCCACAGGAGGGGACAGCTCCATGGACCAGGAGGAGCAGCGGAGCCAGACTGGGTCAGCATCCGACGAGTGGTCAGAGGGACCCAGTGGCACGGAGGGCGAGGGGAGCCACACCGAGGAGTCCTCAGCACCATCCACCTCAGCTGAGGACCACAGCAGCTCGGAGGATGACTCCCTTGTGGAGGCGGGTGTCAGCAGCCACCACACCCCCGCTAGTCTGTCTGGCCCCGCCACCCCCACCACCAGCACCGCCCTCCCATTGGCTCCAATTCCAGAGGTCCGTGGAGGCTCCCGTGTTCGGGAGCGTGTCTCCTTCGTGCCAGGCACCGCACCCCCTGCCCCTGTGTCCCCTGCTGCCCTGAGTGAGGAGTCTGTGTACCTACTTCGGCAGCTCCATGTAGGGCAGACAGCAATGCTGAGTGTCCTCCATGCACACACCACTCTGTTGACACAGCTGGTGTCGTTCATGGAGGGCATCTCGACGGGTATGTCTGCCCTACAGAGGAGCAATAAGTCCATGGACTCCTCCCTGACGGCAGCAGTGTCCCTCCTCCAGCAGTCCCTCCCACCTCCTACCTCTGCCCCATCCACACTTCCTGGCACCCTACCTGTCCAAAGCACATGCACACCTGCACAATCACCCAAGCACACAGACACGAGCAGCACAGACACACCCAAGAGAAAGGCAAGACGTGCACACAAGCATCCTCAGGGGACAGATACCACACACACAGGGGATGGGGAACAGACACACACACAGGCATCCACAGTCACTCCGCAGTCCTCCAAATCCTCTCCCTCCAAGACCCCTTCCCTTGCCTCACCTGCAACCCCACCTACACAGCAGGTCTTCCTGTGTGACCTCGGCCTCTTCCCCTCCGATCCTGCAGATCCGGCATACCGGGGGAAGAGGAAGTCCACCCACACAGAGGGGAGTGCCCCTCGCCCCCGGACACCCTCCCCCAGGCGCAGGCAGACTAAGGACCCCATTCGGAAGTCCCCCGGACCAGGAAGGGCAAGACCCCACCACCACCACCATGCAGCTCCACCACCCAGTCTCTCTCCTCCATCCCCCAGGCCACCACTCCACAGGTTCCACCGCCACACCCTGCCCCAGGTTCCCCCACACACCAATACCACATCCCCAAACTGCTTAGGCCCTCCCCCTGCCACTTGCTCTTCCACCCCCAACCCAGACGCTAAGCCTGTTTGTGCCACTGGGGTGGAGACCGGGTCCCCCCTCTGTCCTGCCCACCTCATCTGCCCCCCTTCCACTCCCTTGGAGGCATGCACTGCAGTGGAGTCCACAACCACCCCATCTGACTCGGGCACTGCAGTGGTGCCGGCCCCCCTGAGTCAGACACCTCCACTGCAGTTGCTGGTGACACTCCTGCACCCACCACCCCTTCACTGCCTCACTCTGGCATCCCCTGATCCTGTCCCTGCGGTGCCTGGCCTGCCCCTTGTATGCCCCTCCAAGGGGGATGTCCCCTGTCCCTACCAGTGCAGGCAAGCAATGGGTGACAAGTTGTCACATATCACCCTGTTGGGACTGTGTATTTGGACTGGCCATTGGCCTTAGTTTAATTTGGACTTCTGATTTTTTATTAACATTTGCTGAATAAAGCCTATTTTTGTTTACTTGTGGTTTTTCTTTTGATGTACATGATGTAGATGGTTATCATCATGCATTTGCAGTTGTAATAGTGTTCAGATCAGGGAAATGAAGTGTTGCAGTGATGGACTCCATGTGGTCCATGGGATATGTGTCCTGTTGTAGTCTGGATCTATGGCATCCTCTGCTGCAGTCTGAGGGTGTGATGTTCAGCATATGACACAGGGATGTACGTTTTGCATTTGTAAATTAACATCTTTGTCTTACAGTGATGCACATCTGGTGGGCTTACCACTGTTCAATGTTTCTATTTCCCTGACTGTGTGCCCATCTCCACTGGACATGCAGTTTAGCACACCATTGTTGAAGGACTCATCAGTGTATACAGTGCACCTTGCTTGACACGTGTTTTGGGTGTATGCAGATGACTGACGTGACACTCCCGTACCCAGGCTGATGTGAGCAGAGCCTTCAGTGTGTTGTAGTTGTTGACTCACTGACCGAGTATTCTGCCGACATGTTTGAGTCGTGCACAGACAAGGCTTGGCACAGCGGACCTTCCACAGCAGTGGAGTGCCCTCATGGCAGTGTGTAATCCCGTGACATTGCCTGGGCCCGTGTTTTGTGTTGTGTAAGCATGTCTGTGCGTGTACCCTTCCCTTTTCCTACACAGGCTGTGTCCCTACGGATGTTCCTGTTTCTGATGCTTGCTGAGTTGTTCTGTGTTCATCCAGCATCTTGGACCTGGTTACTCCGGGATGTGGGTGCATGGCAAACTAAGGTTCATCAGGTTGTCATCCCAGGTTGTCTTTGTTGTCAGGGCTAGGGATGTGGGCAAACGCAGATGGGACACATTCAGGATTCCACTTGGCACTTGTTGGTTACACATGTCATGTAATTTACAGTCTGTGGTAGCTTTCAGTGATTGTGACACGTTGTGTGTGTGACTGCTGCCACTCCTCAGGGTCAGAGCTGCAATGTTGGAAGTTGTGTATGTGTGTTCTTTGTGTGTCACCTTGTCTTCTTCATTGGTGTGTGACTATGGCCAGGATCCCATTGATTGTGGTGGATTTCACGTCATGCCCATGTACCACGTAGTGTGCAGTGTGTCAGACATTCACGAGTCTTGTTGACTGGCCATGTGTGATGGGTTTCTGCACCTTAGTTCCCACCACCACCCCTGGGATTGTCATGGGTGCATGTGCAATGTCACCAGTCCATGTGAGCTTCACTGCTGCACATTGGTGGAGATCAAGGTGTGTGGTGTTGAGTGTGTGCAAATGTGAGTTGTTGCACGGCTAGACCCCTACCTCCATATTGGCCGTGGCTGGCAGGCCGTGCTATTTGATTTGTGCTTGTGTAGGTGTGATGGTAGTTTGTTGCTCAGGACACATGGCTGTGGTTCACAGTGTGAATGACATCTACCTTTGTCATCACAGTGGGATTATCATGCAGGTTAGTGTCACCACAATGTGGGGTCCCTGGGGGTAGTGCTGTGGTGGGTCTGTCTCTTGCTGTGTTAGTTGCTGTTCCTACTAGCTTGTGTGACATGTGTAATTTGGGCTCCCTCTCATCTAACAATGCCTGTTTTCCCACATAGGGGAATCCGATCCATGAGTTACTTTTGTATGGCACTGTATACACATCTGTGTAATTGGAATTCAGGCCTCCTCATGTGTTGTCTGGTTGCCTGGTGACACTGGCACACACCCCCATCACCTGTTGTGTTTGATATGCAGTGTGAGTCTGCCTGTTTGTGTTTGTGCATTTGCACCACTGCATTGGCATATATTGAGTGTGCCATTGGCTGTATGTTGTTTGGTGGCTTTCCCCTGCTGTCCCTGGGACTCCTAGGTCATCAGTCAGCACAATAATCATGGTTTATATGTCCCATTGCTGCCATGGTATGGTATTTGTTCACCTGAAATCTACAGTCTCCCTAGGATATCTACATTTGTGTGTCCATTGGTGCAGATATGTGGGTCTGCATTATGATGGTCACTTCTGTCATTGTGTTATTTGTGAATGTTGACAATGTGAGCCCCCATGGGTGATGTTTGTATGCACATGGCCAAAGGTATGTTTTATTTGCACTGCACTGTTTGCCTCACCCAATCCATGTTGCTATGGGACACAAGCACTACTATGCCACTGATGTGTTTGTTGTTGTGTGACCAGGAATCATCCATGCAGTTTGGCTTTGGCAGCTTTTACCTTGACTACACTTCCCTTTTGGTCACTGTGGTGATGGGGCTTTGGGCCCATTGCCACACTGTTCAAAATGTGCATCAGCTATGGACCCCACACCTACCTTTTGGTCACTGTGGTGATGGGGCTTTGGGCCCCACTGCCACACTGTTCAAAATGTGCATCAGCTATGGACCCCACACTTCCCTTTTGGTCACTGTGGTGATGGGGCTTTGGGCCCCATTGCCACACTGTTCAAAAGGTGCATCAGCTATGGACCCCACACTTCCCTTTTGGTCACTGTGGTGATGGGGCTTTGGGCCCCATTGCCACACTGTTCAAAATGTGCATCAGCTATGGACCCCACACTTCCCTTTTGGTCACTGTGGTGATGGGGCTTTGGGCCCCATTGCCACACTGTTCAAAAGGTGCATCAGCTATGGACCCCACACTTCCCTTTGGTCACTGTGGTGATGGGGCTTTGGGCCCCATTGCCACACTGTTCAAAATGTGCATCAGCTATGGACCCCACACCTACCTTTTGGTCACTGTGGTGATGGGGCTTTGGGCCCCATTGCCACACTGTTCAAAATGTGAATCAGCTATGGACCCCACACTTCCCTTTTGGTCACTGTGGTGATGGGGCTTTGGGCCCCATTGCCACACTGTTCAAAAGGTGCATCAGCTATGGACCCCACACTTCCCTTTTGGTCACTGTGGTGATGGGGCTTTGGGCCCCATTGCCACACTGTTCAAAAGGTGCATCAGCTATGGACCCCACACTTCCCTTTTGGTCACTGTGGTGATGGGGCTTTGGGCCCCATTGCCACACTGTTCAAAAGGTGCATCAGCTATGGACCCCACACTTCCCTTTTGGTCACTGTGGTGATGGGGCTTTGGGCCCCATTGCCACACTGTTCAAAATGTGCATCAGCTATGGACCCCACACCTACCTTTTGGTCACTGTGGTGATGGGGCTTTGGGCCCCATTGCCACACTGTTCAAAATGTGCATCAGCTATGGACCCCACACTTACCTTTTGGTCGCTGTGGTGATGGGGTGTTCAACACCATTGCCACAGTGGCCATGGTCGGCTTGCATTGTGGAGGCCACACACATTTATGTGTGACACATGTGCTGGGGGTCACATTGTATGTTCAATGTCATGTTCAGTGTTGTAGGCATTTGTCACAGACTACACACGCTTGTCATGGTGTTGGGGGGGATGTAATTTTCAGACATTCCTTATGTGGGAGTTTGCTGGTTGTGTCATGCATTACCCATCCTATGAGTAGGGGTGGAGGTAGTGGCAGGCATCCATCCCCCTAAGGGTGGGGATGGTAGTAGTGACAGGCATCCAGGCCCCCCTGAGTAGGGGTGGTGGTAGTGGTAGGCATCCAACCCCCTAAGGGCGGGGATGGTAGTAGTGACAGGCATCCAGGCCCCCCTGAGTAGGGGTGGTGGTAGTGGCAGGCATCCAGCCCCCCTGAGTAGGGGTGGTGGTAGTGGTAGGCATCCAGCCCCCCCTGAGTAGGGGTGGTGGTAGTGGTAGGCATCCATCCCCCTATGAGTGGGGATGGTAGTAGTGATGGGCATCCAGCCCCCTATGAGTGGGGATGGTAGTAGTGATGGGCATCCAGCCCCCTATGAGTAGGGGTGGTGGTAGTGGCAGGCATCCAGCCCCCTAAGGGTGGGGATGGTAGTAGTGACAGGCATCCAGCCCCCCCTGAGTAGGGGTGGTGGTAGGGTGGTGTTGGTGGTAGGCATCCATCCCCCTATGGGTGTGTATGGCATTGGTGATGGCCATCCCACCCCTATGGTTCTGCTGTTGCTAGTGTACGTCTTTTGTGCATCCCTATGTGTGTGTGACATATTTCGGGTACGTGTCGTTTGTTTGTGTTGTTGGTGTTTGACTTACCGTCTGTGCCGTACGCGTCCGTGCCGGTCCCAGTAATAGATGTAGAGTATAGCTAGGACCTGCGCGATGGGATTCATGCTTGGATCGTCTCGTTCGGGTTTCTCGTGTCTTCGAGTCGTACTCGTAGCAGGCTTGTTCGTCTCGTAGCCGTGGATCGTCTTGTGGCGCGAAACGGAGCTTATGTACGGCTCGCCCGGATGCTCAAACGTCCCGGACGTAGCGAGGGCTTCAGCGCGTACGGAGTGCGCATCGTACTCGTCCGGCTGGAAGGTGCTGTGTATTTGCTTCCGTGCGGCTCGAATCGGCGTTTACGGATCCGGCTCGGGCGGGGAACAGGAGCAGGATTGGGTAAGTACGGCTCGCTCGGAAACTGGGTTGCTATACGCATCATACTTGTTCGTCCGGACGAGTGTTCGAATCGCTCGGGAAACACGCAATCGGCTGGTATTTTTTCCGGACGAATACTGTTAGGTGCGCTACCGGCCGAGATCGGAATCGACCCCTAAGTGTCTGCCCGCCCCCATAAGTAGTATGGTATGTATCACTGGGTGTGTCGGTGGTTCTCCTGCGTTCGGATCCCAAAACCGGCAACTGCTGGCTATAATGCGTCTATGTAACAGGAATTGCCCCGGGGGGAGATCATATTCTTCCACAGCTGATTGTAGGGTCGCAATTGCCCATCCTCGAAGAGGGATTCCAGCTCTGTCAGTGAGCTGTCGGTCCACACCCGCAGGGTTTGGGCTGTGTAATATTTCTCATTGTTGGGGAACCCTACTAATGGAAGCAGTGGAGAATACGGGGGTTTCCCCCCGGACATGTGATGTATTCGCAGCATACAGGTGCGAGCTATCGACACGTGCAGTGGGTAGGAGCGTTGGGGCTTGGTGCCAGGTAATAGTATGCGCCTGAGTGCTGGCAGGGGTATGTGCTCCACATCAGAGGTTGTCTCGCCCATGTGACGCTCCGCGGTCCAGTGCGATAGCCATTGCAGCTGTGCCGCTAAAAAATACGCTTCAAAGGCTGAAGCACCCAGACCCCCTCGGTCCGTTGGCAAGAGTAATTTAGATAGGGCTACTCTGTGTCGGCCCGCTCCCCAGATAAGAGAGGTGAGTAGTGTGTCCAGCTCCCGGAAAAAGGGGCGAGGAGGAATGACTGGGAGATTAGCAAAGTGGTACAATAATCTCGGGACAATGATCATTTTGGCAAGCGCCACGCGTCCGATGGGGGCCAGGGGTAGTGTCTTCCAGAAGCTCACTGCTGTCCTTATACCCGCCAACGCCTTACGGTGATTCCCTTCATAGATGTCCCTGCGGGAGTGGTACAGACGAACTCCCAGGTACCTAGGCGCATCACCGCTCCAGGTGAGCCTCTGATCCCCTATTACAACATCGAAGGGGGCTAGGTGTGGACTCAGCGGATAGATCGTGGATTTACTCCAGTTTACTCTGTGGCATGAGACTTCCGCGAATTCCCGTAACGTTGTCCAGATTGGGGTCAGGTCGGAGGTAATGTCGCGTACGTATAGTAGCAGGTCGTCCGCGTAAAGTGACACGCTGTGGATCGAACCCGCTATTGGGATACCCCATGTCCCTCCCTCTTGGCGCAATCGTATAGCCAGTGGTTCTATGGCTAAAGCGAACAGTAATGGGGAGAGGTGACACCCCTGTCGTGTACCCCTCTCTACCCGGACCGGGGCAGAGATGTACTTGCCCAGGCGTACCCTCGACATGAGGTTCGTGTATAAGAGTTGTGTGTATGCCAATAGGGTCGGACCCAGGTCGCTCCGTCGGAGAACGGCAAACAGATATGGCCATAGGAGAGTGTCGAAGGCTTTTTCGAGGTCGAGGATCAGGCACGCCGCTTTGGGGAACTGGGGATGTGCGCTATCCTGCACATGGAATAATCTGCGCAGGTTCTGCGATGTGTTGCGTCCTGGCACAAACCCACACTGATCAGAGTGGATCATTGGGGGGAGGAACTGGGAGTACCGGTCTGCCAGTATGTTCCCCAAGATTTTACAGTCTGCATTTAGTAGTGTTATCGGCCTATACGAAGCTGGGAACCGCAGGTCTCGGTCCGGTTTTGGGAACATCACCAGGACAGACTCTCTGAGCGAGCCTGGTAACTCGCCGCGTTCCAGTGCGTCCTCATACAAGTCTACTAACCGGGGCGCCAGCTGACCTGAAAATGTGCTGTAGTATTCTAATGGGAAACCGTCCATGCCCGGGGCTTTGTTACGCGCCAGGGCGCGAATTGCGCTGGAGACATTTGCGGACACTATTTTTACATCTAGGGTATCCCTGTCTACTGCTGGGACTCGCGGTATAGTTAGAGGGTTCAGGAATTGTTTGATTAGCAGCGGACAGTCTGGTGGCGGGCGTCGATAAATACCTGAGTAGAAGGCGTGGAAGATTTGCAGAATCTCTGCCTGCGAGTATCGGGGGTCCCTGTCTGGTCTATCAGTTCTGTGATCGGCTTTAACTCTGTGTCTTGTCGAGCTAACCAGGCCAGAAGCGTCCCTGCCCTGTTACCCTCTCTATGAGCCCTGGTCGCATGTGCCCTAAAGTTGTATTTGCGCAGATCTTGTAGTGTCTCTGCATAGGCCGTCTTGGCCGCTGCTACTTGTGCTGGGGTAGCTTTGCTCGCATCTGCGTCCTTAGTCAGTGTCGCTAATGTAGTCTCTGCTCGCAAGAGTGCCCGTTCAAGTGTTTTCCGGACCCCTACTATCTGTTGTATACACTGTCCCTTAGCGACAACTTTAAAAGCGTCCCACTCCAGCGATCGGGATGCTGCTGTGTGGGCGTTTGTTGCGAAATAGTCGCGAATGTTATTCTCCTGGTCGTGTCGAAACACTTGATCTGTTAGGCACTCTTGCGGCAGCCTCCATGTGGGCACTGGGGGGTGAGGGGGTCTCCATCAGAGGGTTATTATGTGGGCATCGTGATCCGATATGACCAGGCCCAAATAATCTGAGTGCTGGGTTTTAGGGAGCAGTGATGCAGAGCAGAGGAATCTATCGAGCCTCGCCCGTAAGTCATGGGGAATCGAGTGAAAGGAGTATAGCTTAGTGTCTGGGTTCCGGGCCCTCCACACATCCGCTAGCGCCCATTGCGTCACCCATGTTTGGAACCGTTCCGTCTGCTTATGTGCTGGAGAGTGCATAGGGGGGGTGGGATCTATCTAGATGAAGGTCTAGCGTGCAATTGTAATCGCCCCCTAGGAGCCATGGCGTTGATGTGTATTGGGCCAGTACCCCATTGAGGTGTCCCCAAAATTTGTCCTGGTCTACATTGGGAGCATATATACTCCCCAAGAGTATCGGCTGACCTTCTAGGAGCCCCTCTAGGGGTGTATAGCGGCCCTCCTTGTCTATGGTACGTTGGATTTCTCGGAAGGGAGTCCCCGGTCGGAGCCAGATCAGAGTGCCCTGAGCGAAGGCCGAGTAAGTCGTGGCACAGATAGTTCCTCGCCATTTCCTACGCAGTTGGTCTGCCTCTAACGCTGTCAAATGTGTTTCCTGTAACACAGCTATGTGCGCTTGTTGCCTTTTGATATATGAGTATACGGCGTATCTTTTGCGCGCTGTGTGCATTCCCCTGACATTGATTGTTATGATTGTAATATCTGTGTTAGGAATTTTGGTAGGCATATGATATGGTTTGTGGGGTTGGAGGTGGCCCCCCGCATTCGCGCAAGCCGTCCATATTTGGCAGACCTACCCGTCTGCACACTATTCTCAGAGATATCTGGGTGTGTCTGTAAGGGGAGGGGGTGTAACTATAAAACAGGGAAAACTCCCAACAATAAGGACCTGTCGCTCGGGGCGATACGTCCAAACTAGAAATTGTGTACATACTCTAGTACAGTAAGTGAGGGGTTCTGGCCTCTCTCTTTTATTAACGGTGGTCTGCGTGGCCCGTCGCAGCGTAAGGGTGCGAGGGTGATGCCGGTCGGGTCCCTCCACCCCCTGTGTGTTGCAACTATTAGGAGGATGTGACACTCTCGTATCCTTTCCCCAGTTAGTCCCAACATTACGTATTGCCATGCTAATGTTCAGTTTCTAGGCACTTGGGCAATGCTGGATGCTCTGAGGAGACTAGATGGGCCCCAGTGTCCATTGTTAGACGAGTTTGTCCACAGTCTGTGGGGTCACCATTGATGGGGTGATCAAGCCATCTCGGGAGGAGTTCATGTCATTGATTTCCACCTCCGGAGTGATGCTGGATGCTCTGAGGAGTCTGGATGTGGCCCGGTGTCCTTTGTTAGATGAGCATGTCCGCGGTCTGTGGTGTCACTATGGGTGGGGGGACCGAGCCATCTCGGGAGGTGTTTGTATCGCTTACTTCCTCCTCTGGTGGGAAAAGATGGGGTCCTTTTTCCTCATCGGAGCTCTCTGCTGTTGGCCCAATCTGTGTGGCCGCCTTCAGCGCCCTCCTGCGTTCTGCTATTATTTGCTCTAGATCGGGGGAGCTTCGGGTGCTAACCTGAGGTCGTGGACTCCACTGCTTGAGGGTAACTTTCTTCTGCCAACGTCGCTGACTTCTAGGTTCCCGATTCCCTGGTAATGTGCCACTAGCCTCGGTACCTTGCAGATGTTGTGCTGCCCAATCATATGCTTCCTTGGGGTCCGAGAAAAAGTCTGTGTGGCCATCGCGTATGATTTTAAGGCGTGCTGGGAACAGAAGGGCGTATTGAACATGTTTTTGACGCAGCAGACGTTTAATCTCCAGGAAAGATGCTCGTTGTTTTTGGACTGCCTTGGAGTAGTCGGGAAACAGCATAACTTGCTTATCTTCCACCCGGAGCGGCCCTTGTTGCCTGGCCGCCCGGAGTATTGCGTCCCTGGCTCGATGATGAAGTAATTTCAACAGAAACGGACTGGGCGGGGAGCCCGGGGGTAGTCTGCGCGCTGGGACTTGGTGTGCCCTCTCCACCGAGAAGAAGGGAGTCAGGTCAGTTGCTGGCGTGAATGTCCTGAACCACGTTTCAACGTATCCTATGGGGTCTAGTCCCTCCACTCCCTCCGGTAGGTTCAGACACCTAATATTGCTTCGGCGCGAGCGCCCTTTCAGATCATCTGTTTTATCTTCTAGGGTTTTCACTAGCGTCTGGAGGTCGTTCAGGGCGGCTTGCTGGGCCTCCTAACTTTACTACTCCTAAACTGAGAAAAATCCTAACTTTAAGACTTTCGGTATTCACAGAAGGCCTTTAGTAGTCCTAAAGTTAGGACTACTAACTTCTGTGAATACCGAAATGAGTTAGTTCATTCTGTGAATACCAAAATGAGTAAGTGTATTCTGTGAATACCAAAAACTACTAACTTTACGTTTTTGACGTAAGTTAGTTCTGTGAATCAGGCCCGCTGTGACTTCACTTGGGGTTCCATGGCGTGCATTGTTTTCTCCCCATGTTTCACTTTGTCTGCTAACTTGCGGTGGTCATCTCGCAAGAGGTTAAGGTCTGTAGCCAACGCACCAAATCTGTCTTCCTTAGTGACCCTAGAGTGTTCTATGGCCGCCAGTACCTGGTCGAGCTTGTCCGACATTGTCGCTGTTTGCGCTGGCTCTTCTCCCGTCTGGGTAGCATTGACTGCTGGGGAGGACTGTCTAGTGGGGGCCGGTGTTTGCCAGGCGGCAGCATTGATTTGACGCCCCTTGTTTGAAGTAGGTTTGGGAAGGTTTACTGTCCGGTGGTTGGGTTTGCACTCTTGCGGTCAGTAGTAGGTGGCCCTTCTGATGCCCCTCTCTTTGGCGCGCGCTGTTTTCTTCACCACAGTTGGGATACTCTCACCACCGTGCCCGCAACACCTGCCGTAGTCGCACCTCCCACCCCATCAGCAGGGTCCAGCAGGATATCGGAGGGGGGGCCTTTCACGCGCATGCGGCCTTGCTTGATGTCGTGCTGCAGATATCCTCTCACAGGCTGCCCCGTTACGTGCCTCGAGGCCTGGCGCTGCACCCCCGGAGCCGGTGATTCCGCACGGAGGGTGAGAGCGCGATGGGCAGGCAGCAGGCCTGGCTATCCGAGCGCCCAGGACGGCCGGAGAGGGCCCCTTTGCTGGAGGTATCGGGCCGGGGATGTCCTCAGCCGTGCATTGGTGGTGCTCCTACGGGTTACCTTCCCTCTAGTCCGGAGCGCTCTCACGCCGGAGCTGATCAATGCATCAATGAGGTTGTTTCTTTACTGTGCTGAGTGCGGGCAGTCGCCTGGATGCCTCGTTTCGTGTCCTTCCACGTTGTGCGGGGGATGGAGTGAGTGGCAGTTGGGCGCCAGCCCGGCAGTGTGAGGCCTTACATCAGGTTGACCGGGTCTCCCAGTTGGATGAGCAGGAATAGAGGGCACTGCACCTTGCCTCGACGTGCCCCCCTAGCCGTTGCGTCTGATTGCGACCCCGTTAGGCCGCACTCCTCTCCGGACCACCTGCAGGGCTGGGCCAGATGGTGGGGGGCTACCTGTATCCGCTGTCTGCAACAGGTACGGCGGCATGCGCACCCCGCCTCCAGCCCTCCCGTTGCGTGCCTCGAGGCCTAGCGCCGTGCAGACGGGGGCTGTTGGCGGTGCGTAGAGTGGAGCGAGTGAAGGAGGGGCAGCATCTACGGCCGTGCGCGGCCTCGGAGCAGGCTGGGCAGGCCTCTCGACCGGATAAACTGAGAGGGGGGGCGTCCCTTGGTGTGTCAGTATTTCCCCTTTAGGCCGCAGTGCCTGATCCTGTCCCCGCTGGGCCCCACTTCTTTTTGTGGTGCTCACAGAGCTGAGCGAGATGATGAGTAACTTATTGTCGCCCGCTTTCTCCTTTGAGGGGGGCCAGCGGTATGCGCACCTTTTCTCCAGCCCTCCCACTGCGCGCCTCGTGGCCTGGCGTCGTGCGGATGGGGGGACCGCGGCACTGCGTGGAGGGTTGGGGAGGAGCGGTGGGCAGTCGTCGGCTTGAGCTGGCAGCATAGCCGGAGCGGGCGAGCCAGGCCCCCGGTGGATTTCCTAAGCAGTAGGGGACGCCGCACCGCATGTCTTATGGGCCTCTCCGGCCCTCCCATCGGGCCGCGCTTCACTGGGTCACGCTCTCACATGCGGGCACAGTGGAGGTGGGCTAGGGCTTCAGGTGGCTGGCCCCTACCCGTCATCCGCCGCAGTGAAGCGTACACGCCGCTCCAGGTCTCTCAGGTCCGCAGCCTCGGGGGTAGATCTTCAGCACCGTCCGGGCACGGCCATTTTGACAGCAGGCCCCGCTTCCCCAGGCGTACTTTCTCTGGGAAAACCGGCTCCTAGGCAACAATTTTGGGGCGTAAATCCCCTAGTTATCGTGTCCGCATCTCTGGTTGTAGGTGGGGCATTCACTGGGACTCCGCCGGCATCTATAAATTACCGTTGCACGGGCTGCTGCTCGGAGCCTCAAGCAGACGCGTCCGCCATCTTGGCCTTCGTGGCCTTCCTTAATCTGTTGGTATGTGACTTCTTCGTCAGTTCATGGCATTTTCTATATGACTTCTTTTACACCATCACCAGCAAGAATTTTGAGGTATTTGATAATCTTTTTGTTATCAGTCTCTTCAAGTGCATCAATGAAATCATCAAATGTCTCTAGCCAAACAATCCATCTATTGCCAATATTTTGCTTTTTGGCAGTATCGAAAGGTGGTGGTGGTTCCAGGAAGGAGGTAGCTTTGTAACCATTTATGGGGCTGACTGACCTTGAAGGTGGAGATTTTTCAGATATTGTCGGCTGTCCACTAGGACATGCATCATCTGCGCCATCTCTGAGGCCCTGCAATGGATCGGCCTCCGGATCGTCTTGGACAGTCTGTGGGACTGTGTCCTCCTTCTTGGTCTCCATCGGAACCCTTCATTTTCTGGAGCCGCCATTTAGCAGCTTTGGTGGTGACTGCTTCAGGTATTGGACAGCTCAGTAAGCATAACCAAGTGCTTCTTCTTGGGTCTCCTCGCTGGTGCTGAGGTCATAGAGCGCCGCTTATCGAGGCTCGAGTAAGTGCAATGACAATATGCTTTCTTGTTAATTGTTCTGTCAGATAGAGCTTTTATATATTTTATTTGTATTTGACCACTGCAGTCTTTAGCGCTTCTTTTCTGTATCTGTATGTATGCACCTTTGGCAGTAACGCTGTGCACAACGTATAACTTTATCTTGCGTGGCAGCGCGATAACTTTATGTAGGGTCTGACCAGCAGGTTCTCTAGCCAACGACGTGTAGAATCTCTGCAATGCTTTTGTTGACTTCAACTGCT
The DNA here is from genome assembly GCA_963921515.1 of Calotriton arnoldi. Classification (NCBI taxonomy): domain Eukaryota; kingdom Metazoa; phylum Chordata; class Amphibia; order Caudata; family Salamandridae; genus Calotriton; species Calotriton arnoldi. The sequence goes on along the minus strand of CAWUFW010011667.1, from coordinate 109,502 downwards.
TCACAGCGGCTGGAGTTGTGCTTTGACTCCACATGCATTAAGATTTGATTTCATACTTTGACAACGGCACACGTGGCACGCAAGAGCAGTTAGCTTGGACCACGGCAAACTCTCTGGGAGACTAATGTCAATCTTTGGGTACTCGCCAATGACTACGCCACACACGGAGCTTAGTATTACACATCTTTATTCGTCTGTGTGTAACTGCGAACTCAACATTTTAAACCCGCTTTCATTGCATTCCACTCTAACACATACGTCACAACTCTACGGAGTCCATCAGAAGCCAAAAGAGTTCCGTTATTGCTATCTTGCAAGACACAGCAATCCCTACTCTGGAGGAAAAGAATCTGATTGTGAGGGATCTCCCGCTTCAGGACCTTTCGGCAACAGAGCGTGACAGTCTGGACACACCCTTGGCAATGTTGAGGGTCCAGCCGGCAGCCCTACCAACAGGGAAATCGCCCGTCCCAAACGGCTTCCCTGTTGAGTTTTTAATCAGTCCCCATTTGCTTGACTTCTCTAATGTCATGGAGGACGCTGGTTCTCTGCCCAATGATCTCTGCTGTGCCACGATCTCAGAATACTGAATCCCAACAAACCACCAGAAAAATGTGCCTCCCACATTCCTATATCACTCCTCAATGTCGAGATCAAGATACTCACCAAGTTCCTAGCTATGAAGCATGTGGCGGTTGTGCGGTCCTTAGTCCATGAGAACCAGAATGGTTTTATGCCAAATAAGGCCTTATTCCTATTAGACTACGAAAACACATTTGACACCATACATTGGCTCTTTTTGCTGCACGTCCTCCAAAAGATGAATATACGGCCAAGATATGTGGCATTTATAGTGGCCTTATACGACACCTCAAGAACCTGAGTGAGAATTAAAGGGGTGTTTTCCCCTTCCTTTGCCATCCAGAGAGGTACGAGACAGGGATGCTCCCTGTTCCTGCTCCTCTTTGCCCTCGTAGTAGAGCTATTGGCAAAATAGATACAAAGGAATGCTCAGTTGAGTGGGTTTCTTTGGCTGGACGGTTTGAAAGACAGGGTGTCCCTGTATGCAGAAGACATGCTCCTCTACCTGCAGTATCTTGAGAGCGCATTACCCCATTTACACAACTATTAAGAATCTAAAGGGAAGCTTCGGAATTATCAGTTAATTGGAAGAAGTCCACATATGAACACCCGGCCGGTACTGCTCCCCAACATCCCCCTCAGGTCCGATATTAGCAGACTGACTGTGCCTTCGTCTATTTGGGCATTTACATCACCCGATACCCTCAGATACCATGGGACACCAACATAGTCCTTATTTTAAAGGGGTCGAACTAGAGGCCTGGACACATTTGTCTCTAAACCTATTGGGAATGATGGCACTCTATAAAAATGATGGTGCTCCCTTATTTTCTTTTTGTGCTGCAGAACTACCCATTTGTGCTCCTGCCAATGTATTTTATTAGAATTTCAAGCAGTGGTATACAGATTCCTCTGGGTGGGTAAAGTGCCAAGAGTTTCTTTTGCTAAATGTACGCTGTCAGCGTACATGAGTGACTTCAGCCTCCTAGATATTAAACTGTGCTACTCGGCTTCACAGATGGTACAGATAGGAGACTGGCTATATGGAGATGATCAGGATTCCTGGTGGCACTTAGAACTAACACCCCTAGAGCACCTAGGAATCCAAGATATGCTATACCATAAATCTCCTCTGCACTTGCTACACCAGATCACTAGGCTTCCTCTATTATGTTGGTATGCAGCACTTACACACATTAAATGGATGGGCAACCTAACATCACAGAACCCCTTTGGTAAGGAACCTCGCTAAAATGTGTGGTGCAACTTCCGGAGTTCCGACACTGGGACCTAATTGATATTTCATGATGGGGACGTATGGAATTCCGACCACGTCCTCTCCTCTGAACAATTAAAAGAAGAATTTTCAATTCTTTAGGTACCTTCAGCTATGCCATGCATTAGACACTTACCCCATAATCCACCTGAATTTAAATTAACCATGGAATCATTGGGCAAGAAGAGTATTTAGAAAATATATAGATCCCTCTTATTAAGTTTGAGGACGATGACTGGTGGGAAGCCAAAATGGCAGCACGGTGAATAGCTAGCTACCCCTGAAACATACATTTAATCCAATTTAATTATTTTTAGAATCTATTATAGTCCTAGCAGACTATGGAAAATGGGCAGTGCTAGCAACCTGGGATGGACACGATGTAGTGCACCAGTAGGGAATTTTTAGCCTATGATCAAGGAGTGGCTGACTCATAGAACAGCATTGGTGGAAGATACCCATGGCCTTGGCAGACATTCTTTTTACTACTTTAGTGTTAGACACCACTACGACTCTGTTGGGGATAATGGAGGGCTGTACAGATTCCTAATAGCAAAAAGAGATATTGCCAAGCACTGGCGACAGCCTGAGCCCCCCACAATACAAGAATGGGCATGTGGCTTGTACTTCTGTGGCAGGGCAGAGAAGGTGGTCTAAAAACTGAGAGGATGTAATCATAAGCACAGGAGGGTTTGGGCCCCATGGACCAGGAATCGTTTGATCTCTGAACTGGTCTTACTGCAAATGTGAGGATGTAAGTTATGAGTGTAATTTTGATTTCATATAATATAATGCAATGTTTATCAATATATTCTGCTGTGTTAGGTGCTACAGTTTAATGTTCGGTATTGAGAATTGGTTGTACAACAATAAAAAGATTTTATTAAAAAATATGATTGATATGCTATTGTGGCAGCCTCACTTTGGCAGCTATATGCCTTTGGACCTTGTTGTGCGCATGCAAATGCAGAGTGCTCTTTCTAATGTGTACTGTAGGATGTTTGTTTGACCCATGGGAAAAATGTAAAGCTCATTATGTAAATGGAACATCTTTCAATAGGTTAATAAAGGAACGAAATATGGACAGGCCAGTTAGTACAGTACCAGCCCTTTTGCAAAAACAAGGACAAACGAGCATGAGAATTCTCCATTGCTGTTTGTTGATATTCAGTGGTAGCAGCTTCAGCAGAATGTTATCAGATCTTTATATGGGTTGCATTCAGTGGTGGCCCCGGAAACACTTGGGTAGGCCAACTACAATCACGGACTGCACTACAGTGGATGTGAACCCTTAGGCTCCAAAGTATTTCAAAGTCTCCAAAGTTTCAAAGACTCCTCTTAAGCCTGAAGCTGAATAGTATCCATGAATTTGTGCTCTACTGTTTGGAAATGTAGAGATGTATTGCTTATTGTTGGCTACTGAGATTAGTTTTATGCTCTCATGCAGTTATTCCAGGGTCTTTGTGGTGGATTAAATTAATAGGAGTTAAGTGTGATCACTAGTAGGGGGTATGTAAGTTCACGCAGATTGTTGGTAGGATTAGTAAATGAGCTAGAGGAGATTAGGTATAGCTAGGTTGCTGGGTGTGTCTTTCAAAGGATAGGCTGTGATCTTTGAGATGAGATGTGGGCAATTTGCAGACACAATAATAGAGATTAAGCCTAGAGTAAGATGTACTCAGAGAGGAGGCATACAGAGGATGGAGAATAAGGAGAGGGTCATTTAAAGGAAAAAGGAGAGGCACTTTTTATAATATGTCTTGATGTACGTTTTTACAAACAAAATTGGTATACACCAATGTAAAGGATGTTAAGGTGACATTATATGAGTGTCAATACATCTGCATGTTATATACTAGCAGGTCTATCCACCGATCCCACCTAGTTACCCAGACCGAGACCTATAACTGCATCTTTTGGCAGTGATAACAATAACTAAATATATAATAAGTAGCAAAAAGAGACCTAATAAACAGCACATCAATTACAGCAGGTGTTGGCAACACTCAACCAGTATATTGTGGCATTGCAATACCAGTACCAGTCAGTGAAATCACACTTTGTGCACCTACCCCATCCCGTGGAACCACAATATGCTGTTTTCTGATAGAAGGAAATGGCCCCTCTGGTTCACTGACAAAATATCGATGTAAAAAATATAGACGTAAAAAATATTGATGAAAAAATATAGAATGCAAAAATATCGACTCCCTATACTTAAACAGTTTTTTTATTTTTTTTTATTTGTTTATTGCATTTCAAAAATAAATTTCACCAACATAGGTGTCATGCGTTACTACGCAACATTACAAACAACTGTCACAACTCGTGACTCATCGGTACATTGCGATTATAGTTTATATATTTCAAGTTTCTCATTTCTCTAAAATCTTCTGTGTCCACTCTGCCTTTCAATACCCCTAAGCCTCTTGTGTAGGTGAATCTATTATGTCCCGTTGGTGAAGGAATTGGCGCAGTGGCTCCCAAATGTCCCTGGGTTTCGATGTGGTCGGCAGTTCCTCTGCGTATAACTCCAGTTTTTCTTTACAATATACTAGGTCTTTGAGCCAGTGAGTGTCCCGCGGTGCATGTTTGCCTCCCATGTCATGGCCACCCGTCTTTTGGCCATCAGCAGTGATACTCTTACAAATTTACCCATGGTGCCCTTCACTTGTGGCAGCAAACCCAGCAAGCATTCCTCCGGCGTTCCCTGTAAATCTATCCCAGTCATCTGGCGTATATGCCGTACGACTCGCACCCAGAAATCTGCCACACGTGCACACTCCCACGCCAAATGCCAAAAATCCGCCTCCAAGTGGCGGCAACGCGTGCAACGACTAGAGTCCCGTAGGCCATATTTGTATATCTTGGACGGCGTGTAATACAATTGGTGTATGTATTTGAAGTGTATGATACGAAGGTTGCCATTGGGTGTGAGTTGACTGGTTAGGTTACATACACTTTCCCATTCTGATATTGTTAGGGGGTGGAAAGCCTATCATTCCACCGGGCTAGACTCCTGTCTGGGGCCCTAGGGATGTCGGCTCGTATTGCTCTGTAGAGCTTTGTAACCAGCTTTTTCCGTGTAGGTGTAGTCAGCAAGACCTGCAGAGATTGTAAAGTGGATGGTTCGCCCGAGTATTTCGAATAATGTGACTTTATGGCATGCCTAAGCCTGTGTATCGTGAATGTAAAGAGGGGTGTGGGGTTAGTAATGTATTGTAGGTCCTCCTTCTCGAGGAGTTTCCCGTTTGGGTATAAATCTTGCATTGTATTTAGTCCAGCTTCTCTGAGTGCCTTCAACGGGCCTTTCTCCTGCAGTACTGAGATGGCCGCATGGTGTGCAATGGGCAATGCCGGGCGTATATGGGTAACTTGGAGGTCAGTCTGCCAATATCTTGCCATGCTGTAATTGTGGTATCTATGGGATTAATTTCATCTTTCGGGGTGTTTCTAGATGTGTGAGTAATGATACCCGACAGGGGAGTCGGACTAGCGTCACCATCCTCCACGGCAACATGCGGTGTATAGGCATGTGGGTTGAACCAGTAAAATGCATACTGCGCTTGAGCACTCAGGTAGTACGCATACAGATCCGGAGCACCAAATCCACCCTTGGCGTAGTCAAGTGTCAGGGTAGCCCAGCCCACTCGTGCCTGTTTGCCTCCCCAGATCAATCGGAGCAAAGCCGTACGCAAGGTTTTAAAAAAGTGCAGTGGCATAGTGATGGGGATATTGGAAAAAAGATATAAAAATCTCGGGAGGATCACCATCTTTGCAATGGCTATGCGATCAGATAGGGAGAGTGGTAAAGTAGTCCATCGATCGATTTGCTGATCGAGGGTGGCACTAGCACGCCCATAGTTTTCTTGCCGAACCACCGCCGGATCTCGATGTATCCAGATTCCCAGGTATTTAACTGGATCTGAAGTCCACACTAATGGGTAGTCTCTCGGTGGAGGGGAAGTAATGGCTGTCAGAGGTATTATGACAGATTTGTCCCAGTTAATAGTTAGTCCTGAGAATAGACCAAATCTAGTGTATTCTCTCAGCAGAGGCGCTAAGTTACAATCCGGCTCACGCACAAATAGGACCATGTCGTCCGCATATAGGGATATGCTTACCGGGCGATGTAGAAAATTAAGGGCTGTCTCCCGATGTCTTTGGCGTATCACACACGCCAGGGGCTCAAGCGCCAGCGCGAACAGTAAGGGGGATAATGGGCACCCTTGTCTGGTGCCACGTCTTATCGAGAATGGCTCTGACGTCAGTCCCTCCACCCTCACCCGTGCTGACGGGTCATTGTAAAGCAGCCGCACCCAGCCCAGGTACATCGGAGGGAATCCCATTCTCTGTAGGATGACAAATATATAGCTCCATTCTATAGAGTCGAAGGCTTTCGCCGCGTCAAGCAGAACTGCTGCAGCATGTAAGCTTGGATCAAGAATGTGCATCATTGCAAATATAGTTCTAAGATTGTGGGATGTGGATCTCTCCGGTATAAAACCGAATTGGTCCGGGAGAACCAGCAGAGGCATCAGGGGTTGCAATCTCATCGCCAGTATTTTTGCCAGTACTTTGGCATCTAAATTAATCAGTGACAGCGGTCGATATGAGTCGCATCGGTCAGCAGATTTGTCTTTTTTGAGTAGCGTTATGATTAGTGCCTGCCGTAGGGAGGGTGGTAAGATGCCCACTTCGTGAGCCTCCGCGTAGACGGCTAACAAGTGTGGTGCTAAAAGATCCGCGAATTCCTTATAAAACTCAGCCGTTAGGCCATCCGGCCCTGGTGCTTTTCCACTGGGAAGGTCGCGTATGGCCGCTTTATTATCGGATATTCCAATCGGTTTGGATAAATATTCTCTATGGCCGTCTGTTAGCCATGCGCATGCAACATCTGCTAAATATTCCGCCACATTGGCTTCGGTTGTGGTCCCGCCCGATTGATACATCTCAGCATAGAAGGCTCGGAACTGCTCCACCTGCTCCAGTGTTGCATAGTGCTCTACACCCCTAGCGTCGATTATTTTATCAATGCGCGTCTGCTCGATACGTGTCTTAATTTTTGTAGCAAGGTTTCTGCCTGGTCTCCCGCCCTCACCATATGCCCTGGCTACATGTCTTCGAGAAAGATAGCGCATTTCAGACTCCGCCAGATTGTCGTACTCAAGAATTAGTTCGTGAATACGGTTGAGTGTCTCTAGGTCCGGTTGCGTATTATATGCCGCTTCCAGACCAGCAAGCGTAGTTTCTAGTTTTGCTAGCTGGTGTCTAAGGTCCTTTAATATGCCGGCCGTGGTACTCATGCAGACACCCCGGATCGTGACCTTGAATGCCTCCCATAGTGTTGCTGTGCTATCAACTGTGCCGACATTGAGTTCAAAATATTGCTCTATGGCCTTTCTTATAGTGTCAGTGTAAATGGGGTCGAGCAGCGCCTCAGATCTGAAACGCCATGTGAAAGGGCGGCGCAGTGTATCTGGGAGAGTGTAGGTTAGCTGTACTGGATTATGGTCAGATAGTGTGCGGGGTAGCGTGACAACCTCTGTGTTCCACCCAGTTATCTCAGCACTAATAAGCCAGTAGTCCAATCTGGACCAACTATTGTGTGCAGGTGTGGCATGTGTGCCCTCCTTCACTGAGCTATTTTGCACTCTCCAAATGTCTACCAACCCAAATTCTATCATAGCTTCGTTTACACAGCGGGCAACCTTCGGTGACCGGGCACCCTGTGGGCTTGATCTGTCCAGCTCAGGGTCTAGATGCGTATTGAGGTCTCCACCCCACATTGTGACTGCCTCTGGCCAGTCTCTAAGTATTCCTACCATGCGTTGAAATGCCTCTGGTTCGTCAGCAATAGGCCCATACATATTTACAAACGTAACCAGTGTGTTTCCAAGTTTCCCGTGTACCATGGCACATCGTCCTTCTGTGTCTATGTGAGTTTTAATTGGAAGAAACGGGACGCCCCTCTTGATCAGTATAAGGACACCTCTGGCGTAAGAGGAATAGGAGGACGCCAATCCGAACCCTGCCCATTTTCGTGCAATTCTGGTTTCTGTCTCCCTGGTAAGGTGCGTCTCTTGCAGGAGAGCCACTTGTATGCCGTGTCTGTCCAAGTACCCAAACACTTGCCGAATCTTTTTGGGGTTATTTAACCCACGGACATTCCATGTCAAACATCTATATTGTTCACCCATAGGTGCCTGGCGGTGTATATTCTAGCAGAGTGTGAAATCGCCCATTTAGTAGACACATTAATAAGAGAGTTTCTTGCATCAAAGAGGTACCGACATAATCACATAAAACTGATTGCAACTTAGCAAAACTAACTCCCCTCCCCCCACCCACTTCAGCAACCCAATCATGCCAAAGCCATACCCATTTCCCAGAAAGGGCTCCAACAAAAACACGGAGGACTGCCCCCTCGAAACTTGATGGGGTACTCCCATAGGGGGGAACGTAGTGGCGCCTACTTCTCCCCGGTGTAGTAGGGAGGAGGCCGCCCTCAGATGTGTGGGGTAAAGCCCCTGACCCACCTCTAGTCCATTTATTACATTTGGATATTACAAAAAAGAGTGCACCCAGAGCGGTACAGCCATCAACACCCTCTTAACGCTTGCCGGACCCATAGTTCAGCCCGGCCCACCCATTCAAAATCATGTGTAAGGGAGGTCGCCTCCGCAGACTCTAAGCGTCCGCCCTATCTTAATATTTAACAGTATTCTGATGTGTAGGTCCCCCTCCAGCGACTCTCCGCGGCCCAGAGAACCCCGTAGCTAGGCCGCCACAACCCAAACATGAATGTCTAATCCAATGCAGAGCAAACCCATCAGGAGAGATATTTAAACAGGGCAGACAGCATCCTGCAGTCAGGGAGCATGGGGAGCCGGGACACATCATCAGTATCGCAACAAATCCCCTACTTTACAGCCAGATCCACTTCTGGCAGATCTTACCCGCCCCATCATCCCAGAGCGGGAAGAAAGCAGAGACTCATGTAGTCAGTCATCAATGTCAGATGTGTGTTCAGCTGTCTGTTTTTTGCGCCGCAGCGATTGAGCGTAATCCAGGGCCTGTTTTGGATTATTGAAAAATTTTGCCGCCTTGTCCACCCCTATCCGAAGGCGAGCGGGATACAGCATGGCATAAGGTACTTGTTCTTGTTGCAATATTTTTTTGACCCCTTGGAATTCCTTCCTCGCAGTCTGGACCAAGACCGTAAAATCCGGGTAAAAAGAAAGGGTGTTTCCTTGATGTTGTATGGTGCCCTTCTGACGGGCCACACGTAGCACCGTGTCACGGTCTCTAAAGTTGAGCAGGCGTGCAATGATAGGCCTGGGAGGGGCTCCCGGTGGAGGCCGGGGGCAAGAGATCTGTGCGCTCGCTCCACCACCAGCATATTGGATAGGGTCTCTGGGCCGCAGATGTCCCGGAAGAGAGCCTCAACGTATTCCTCCAGCCGCCCTGTATTCGTGGACTCCGGTAGGCCTAAAATGCGCACATTATTGCGTCGTGACCGCGCTTCGATGTCCTCATTCTTATTTTTTATGAGCGCTAGGATCTTTTCAATGTCCGAGGTCTTGGCTGCAACTTGCTGCAGACCATCTTCGGTGTCTGATATCCTCTGCTCTGCCTCACCCAGCCGAGTTGCCTGCTTATCAAGTTTGGCCGACATAGTGTCCATGCGACCGTTCAGCGCCTCGATCTTGCCGTCTATAGACTGCAGACTTGCTTGTATTGCCGCAAGCGTCTTCTCAAGCGCTGTGGATGTCTGCGCTGTCGATTCCAGCTCTGAGTCCGATGCCGCGCTTTGTGTGGATCTGCCACCCTTACGTAGCTCAAAGTTTAGCCTTGGCTGGTTTTTATCCGGCTTCCCGATATTTACGCCGAGGGTCTAACACGACTGTAGAGTGCACCGGAGTGGGGGGCTACCCTCCGGTACGACGCTGAAGGCGGGGGACCGCCCCTGAGCAGAGAAACGCACGTCGCAGCGGCCGCGGCCGTGAAATAAGACGGCAGACGGGCGGCGCTGACCGGGGCCGGGTGCCCAACGCTACACCCACAATCCCGCCGCGGAGGCGGCGCGGCGATCATTGGGCGGCGGCGGCTGCGATACCTGGCAGACGGTGAAGCCCTGTCCCTGAACTGGCGCGGACGGAGTGCTGCAGCTGCTTGGTGCCCTGCACGCCGCGAACCTGCGGGGCGGCGGGTGAGTGATACGCAGGCGCCCGGCGCCGCTCTGTGATGGAGGCCCCAGCGCGCAAGATGGCTGCCAGCTCCTAGTGAGGCGGAGACTCAAGGTTTGGAGCGTGGCTCGGGGGGACTGCACTGTCGCCGCCACACCGGGCGTCTATTAACTCGGGCCATTGGCGCCTCACCCCATTCGCCTGCCCCGGTGTGCTACAAATGACTGAGACTGAGGGGCTGGTGCACTGGAGGTGGAGATGTAAATCCTGAATGACGCAGTGAGTGAAGAGTGGAAATTAAGGCAGAGCCTTGCGATCTGGAGCGGCCGGCGAGCGTGTTGAGGCCTGGATGGCGGCAGACTTGTGGCCCTAGAGCGCGCTGGCAGATGTGGGACTCCTGGGGCTGGAGACTGTGATCACGGCCCGGCCGCTGAAATATCTGCAGGCTGGGGCTACTGCCCGCTTCGGTGACGGAGCGTGAGTGTGGGCGGTAGGCCTCAATTGTTGAAGCTCAAGACAGCGGGATACTGTTGTGTGGTGGGGCTGCCCGCGCCGGTGGAGGTCCGGGTGGCGGCGGCAACCCTTGTGCGCTGGCTGCTGTGCATCTCAGCCTTTCAGGATATTTACAGGATTGTCGCGGCGGCCGGCAGAGCTGCACTACTGTGCTGCCATCTTGCCGCGTGCCAAACCACGCCCCTTCCCTATACTTAAACAGTTAAGTACAAAAATATCGGAAACATTATCGATGTAAAAAATATAGTTGTAGAAAATATCGAATTTTATATATATAAAATAAAATAATAAATATTAAATATGTTAAATAATAAAATTAATATAAAAAAATAAAGTAGATTTAATATAAATGTTAAAACATATAATAAATAAACTTAATTAAAAAAGTTAAACACATATATAATAATTCATATATATTTACTTTAAAACAATTAATAAACTTTTAATTTAAATTTATTTTATCATTTTAAAATTACATAACAATTTCCAAATATATATATATATTTATATATATATATATATATATATATATATATATATGTGTATATATATATATGTGTATATATATATATATATATATATTTACCAATAACATAAAATCTAATAAAAAAACATTCTATTATAAATTAAAACATTAAACTATTTAGAAATCTTCAAACTTAAATTTCCCACTCCAGTGAGTGCAACAGTGGAGAAAGTGTTGGATAGCGGAGGGGTAAAAATCAATATTCCCACTCCAGTGAGTGCAACAGTAAGGAAAGTGTTGGATAGCGGAGGGGTAAAAATTACTATTCCCACACCAGTCAGTGCAACAGTAGGGAAATTGTTGGATAGCAGGGGGTAAAAATTACTATTCAGACTCCAATAATTGTAAAAGTAGGGAAAGTGTTGGATAGCGGAGGGGTAAACATTACTATTTCCACTCCAGTTAGTGCAACAGTAGGGAAGGTGTTGGATTGCGGAGGAGTAACAATTAATATTCTCACTCCAGTCCTGTCAAAATTAAAAACAAACTAAATATTAACAACAACAAAAATATTTAAAAAACAAAATAAATTAAAAAATATATAAATATGTTAAAAATTAAAATACAAATATATGTAATATTAAACATTTAAAAAAACACATAATGTTAAATACATATGACAAATACCTACAAATAATATATTAATTAAAATAAAAAATAATTTCCAAAGAAATAAATATTTTAATTAGAAATTTAGAAACAAAAACATTAATTATTACATAAATTTACTTTTTTTATTTCCTACCATATAACACCACATAATACACAACCCACATCTAAAGTTAAAAAAGAAATGTACTTCCTTAATTAACATAATTAATTACCAATTAAAGAAATATTATTAATTTAAAAAAAAAAAACTCATAAAAATTATTTTACTTCCCACACTTTACCCTTATAATCCCCACAACCCACGGCTAAAATTAAACTGTAAAACAATTAATTACACAATTAAAACTTATTTTCAATTTAAAAAATGAATAGTATTTAACAACTAATTATAAAGTAAGTAAAATGAATTTACTTCCCACACTGTACCCCTATAACAGTAAAACCCCACACAAAAAAATATAAACAAATACCCTAATTAAATATAAATTAATTAATTAATATTAATGATCAACTAATTTGTAATTAATTAAACATAGATTACTTCCCACCCTTTACCCCTATAGACCCCACAAACCACACCTACAATTAATTACACAAATTCCATTTTTAATTTTCAATTAATTAATTAATATTAATTAACAACTAATAAATTATTTAAAAAATAAATTACTTCCCACCTTATACCCCATAAACCCCACAACCCACGCCTAAACAAAATCACACAATTACCATAATTAATTATCAATTAATTAGTTAATATAAATTAACAACTAATTATTATTTCATTAAACATAAATTACTTCCCACCCTTTACCCCTATAAACCCCACAACCCACGCCTAAAATTAATTACATAATTTCCATAATTAATTTTCAATCAATTAATTAATATAAATTAACAACTAATTATTAATTAATCAAAAATAAATTACTTCCCACCCTTTATCCCTATAAACCCCACAACCCGCACCTAAAACAAATTACACAATTACTATAATTAATTATCAATTAATTAATATTAATTAACAACCAATTAATAATTAATTACAAATAAATTACTTACCACAGTTAACACTATAAAATCTAAATTAAATAAATAAACAATAATCATTAATTTATTATAATTAAATTACTTCCCACCCTATTCCCCTATAAACCTACAACCCACTATGGAACTAAAAATGCAAAATTTAATTAAAATAAAATTCATAACTACTAAATATTTAACACATATATTAAAAAACATAAACAATATTTATACAAAAAAACATACATCACATACATTTAAAATATAAACTAAAATACATAACACCAATTAAAAAATCAATATTATAAACTATATTTTTGCAAACAATATTAATGACTTCTATATTTTTTAAAATGATATTTCTTACCTTAAATTCGATATTCTTGACCACGATATTCTTGCTGTCGAATTTCTGAATCACGATATTCCCAACTCGATACTTGTGTAATTCGACATTTCCAACTCGATATTCTGTCTCAACACCGGCCCCTCCATAACCCTACACATTACTCAATCGCCTAATTTAACAGGCCTATCAAAATAGCACCATACCAGTGCTGATCTGTGTTCCCTCCATTCAAACTGTTCTAACATCTGATTTTGGCTTCAGTTTTGAAAGGTATGCATGCCATATCAACCCCACCTGTGCTCTCAAGATCAAATTTTTCATGCAGCGTTTTAGGGCCATAAAGTAGGCTTCCGAGATAGCATGTCTTGTGAGGATGAAAAACTGCACCAAGAAACATAATTATTTGTAGGTAAAATAATACTAAATTAGGGTCCGTTAACAAGCCCTAGAATCCGGTAAACTGTCTGTCTGCTGCTGGGCTATTGTTAGACCACTGCTTTAGCAAGGACAGTTGATCAGCCAAAATTCGGAAGCGTAAAGAAATGGCTGGCAGTATGTATAGGGAAATATCGAGAGCTTCAGACTGTGCTTGAATGAAGCAGTAACCTCAGGATAAAAGCAGTCAGAGAAGATATACATGGTTAATAATGAGAAACATCAAATGCAAACAATGAAGGGGAGATTCTGCAAATGCTGAAGCGATGTCTTCCGATGTTTACCCTTAAAGTTTGACTCACAGTATTAATTATCAATGCAAAGAGGGATCCATTTGGATACCCCTGGTTTAGCATGATACAGAATGGGGGCGAGGATATTTATTTATTTATTTAAGAGTTTTATATAGCGCTAGCCAGACCCGAAGGTATCGAGGCGCTGTACAGCATGATCACTCGTAAGATACATAAACATATTAGTATGTACAATGACTCAAGACGCATCGCATAATATCGTCGTAGACTGCACAGCGTCACTCGTAGGGTATGTTATCACATTAGTATGTACAAGGACTTGTCGTCAAAGAGAGCACAATGACGCGTGGCGACATTAGACCAGGGAGGGGGGGATATAGGAGAGTCATGAGGAGAGTGAGGTAGAGGACTTAATGTCAAAGTGTCTGTGTGCTGCTGTGGGCAGGCTTCGGTGGTTAGGTTGTATCTATCCATTATGGAAAGATCGGTTGAGGAGCGGGTCTTTGAGCTGCCTTTTGAATAGCAAGTAGGAGGGGTTAGTCCTGATATGGACTGGTATGGAGTTCCAGATTTTGGGTGCATTTCCTGCGAAGGATCGAGATGCGGTTTTTTGTTTGCGAGTTCTCAGAGGGATAAGGAGTAGGGCGTTGGTACTCCTCAGGCTTCTTGTCTGACCGGCCTTCTGGAGTTTGGCGGCCAGGTAGGTGGGTTTCCCTGTGTGCAGCGCTTTGTGCGTGAGGCAGGCAGTTCTGAAATTGGCCCGCATTTCGATGGGGAGCCATTTTAGCTCTCTGAGTGCAGGGGAGATGTGTTCATATTTCTTTACTCCAGTGACCATTCTGGCTGCTGCGTTCAGAGTTGATCTGAGGGGAGCTAGGTGAGATTTAGCTGATCCTGTGAGGGTTGCAATCCCGTAGTCCAGTCTGGACATCACCAGTGCTTGAGTAGCTTGTTTGAGGTGGTTCGGAGGGATGAAGGGTTTTATTTTGTTGAGTAGTTTAAGGTTGAGGAAGGCGTTCTTTGCGGTGTTCTTGATGTGTTTGCTCATGTCTAATTTAGGGTCCAGGGTGATTCCCAGCGATTTTGCAGAGTCGGCTAAGGTGGGGTTGTAGTTGAGCGCATCAATTGCTTTTAGCCATTCTGTGATTTGGGGGTTCTTCTCATCGTTGGAGATTAGTAGGATTTCTGTCTTGTCTTGATTGAGTACGTGGTTGCGTGATAGCCAGTGTTGGAGTTCTCTTAGAGTGCCGTTCAGTCTCTGAATGTCTTCAATGGAGGAGGTTTCCAGATAGATCTGGGTATCATCTGCATAGAGGTGGAAGGGAATGTTGGATTTTTTGAGTTCGGTGGTGAGGGGTTCCATGTAGATGTTGAAAAGTTGCGGGGAGAGTATTGATCCTTGAGGGACACCCCTGCTAACGGGGAGTAGGTCCGATGAGAAGTTTTTGATTTTAATACTTTGGGTGCGGTTCTGTAGAAAAGAGGTGAACCACTGTAATACCATCTCTTCTGCTCCAGCCCTTTCTTGAAGTGCCTTAATGAGAAGTTTGTGGTCAACCATGTCGAAGGCTGCCGATAGGTCCAGGAGAATGAGTAGGCAGCATTGGCCAGTATCAAGAGATTTGTGCATATCATCTATTACATTTAGCATCGCTGTCTCTGTACTGCATCCTTTTCTAAAGCCCGATTGGTGTGGGTCTAGGAGGTTGGTGCTGTCTAGGTGTTGAGTAAGTTGGAGGAGAACACATCTTTCCATGATTTTCGCTAGGAGAGGGAGGTTGGAGACGGGTCTGAAGTTATTCAGATCATTTGTGTCAGCGCCCGGTTTTTTCAGTAGTGGTGTGACTTGGCCGCTTTTGAGACAGTCCGGCATGACTCCCGTACTCAATGAACTGTTTATGATCTTAGTCCAGTGCGGGGGTAGGGAGAGTTTGAGCTTTTTGGCCAATTGGGCAGGTATGGGATCCAGGACGTGTGCTGAGGGTTTGGTGGTGGAAATCATTTTGATGACCTCTGCTTCGGCGATGGATTGAAAGATTTCCATAAGTTAGGGGGGTGCTTGAGTGTGGTATCATCTTCTGACCCAGGGGGCGAATTGCTGTCTGGGGGATTGCTTTGCACGTCCAAGGAGAGTTCTATCTTGGTGATTTTGTCATTGAAGAAATTGGCAAAGTTGTCACACAGGTCTTTGGAGGCCACAACTTGAGTTGAAGGGGGCTTGGAAGTTTGTTGTCTGATGAGATTGAAGAGTTCTCTAGGTCTGTTTTTAGCGTTGCCAAGGGCATTACAAAAGAAGGAAGCTTTTTCATTCTTTATGTGATTTTTGTATTTCCTTCGTACTGATTTGAGTCTAGCTCGTAGGATTGAGGACGGGCTTTTTTGCCAGAGTCTTTCTGCCGCTCTTAGTTCTCTTCTTTGGGAGTTTATGTCTGTGTTGAACCACGATCTAGATGGTATGTTCCTGACTCTTTTTAGTTTCAGGGGGGCTATTTGGTCCATAATGGAAGTCATAGTAGTGTTGTAGTGGGAGGTGAGTTCTGTTGTTGAGAGCTCACCAGTGTGGTTGGGGAGGAGGGAGCTTACCCTTGCCTCCAGGTCTGCAAGGGGAATCTTACTTAGATTTCTTACCCAGCGGGGGGGTCCTGCGTGCGGGGCTGGGATTGGATCCTTTGGTTCATGTGGAACAGAATGATATGGTGGTCAGACCAGTCAACAGGCAAGGTGTGGTCGATGGAAACTATGTCTGCTTGAGTGATAATGGCATCGAGGATTGAGCCTCTGTTGTGGGTTTTCTCTGTGCAGTGTTGGGTGAGGTTATTGTTGCTTAGGAGGTCGTTTAAGGTTTTGATTAACGCGTTATTTTCCTCATTCCAGTGAAGATTGAGGTCACCTAGAATAATGTTGTTGGAGTCACGGAGTGAGCATTGAGTTATCAGGTCAGAGAGGTGTTCACCGAAAGAGGTGTTTCCTGGCGGGTGGTATAAGAGGTGGCAGAGTAGTGATCTGTTGTCACTCATCTTAATGGTGGCAGTAAGACATTTGAAAGAGTTGTATTTGAGGGTGTCAGTTTCCGTCACGGAGATGTTGTTCTTATGTATGATTGCTATACCCCCTCCTCGCTGGTTTTTTCTGTCTTTGTGTATGATTGCGAAGCCCGGGGGCACAAGCATGTCCATACTTGGGGGAAAGAACTCGTTTAGCCAGGTTTCGGTGATGAACGTGATGTCTATGTCATGGGTAAGGATGGTCTCTGCCAGTTTTGTTGCATGTTTGGTGGCCGACCTGCAGTTAATGAAAATGCAGTTTGTGTTGGGTCCTTCATTATTGCGATTCTTTATTAGCGGGGCCCTGGGGATATTAGTGAGGAAGGCTGGGGGCCTTGGGGCTTTGGGGGGCGGGGGGGGTGGTCTCTTCTGAATCCGGTGATAACCTGGATCTTGGAGCTCGAGGTGACAGAAGTGGATATATCATACGAGGCGGCAAGATCCAGCGCTTCACTTGTGGACCTTGCGGCTTTGGTTCTTTTGGGTCTCTGTTTCTGGTTCGGGAGAGGGGTTGTGGACAAGCTGAGCCGTTGGGTCTTGTGGGGCCTAGAGTGTTTAGAGTTGGTGAATGAGGGTGTCGGATGTGAGTGTTTGATGGGCTTTCGGGTGTGGTGAGGCTCAGTAGGATTTCTGAGAGGCCCAGTATTATCGTTTCTAGCTGGCTTTCCAGCAGAGCAAGTCGCTTGGTCGTCTCTCTGGTGGATGGGGTGGGGGCGTCCCGGGAGGACGTTGCGGTTCTTGTTCTATTGGGTCTCTGTGTCTGTTTCCGTATGGGGGTTGTGGTCGAGCTAGGCCGTTGAGTCTTGGGAGGCCTTGCGTGATTGGTGTCGGTAACTGTGGTTGTCGGGTATGGGTGTAGGCTGGGCTCTTGGAGTTGGCTTTTGGTGTTGGAGTTACATACGTTATCCCTTAGGGTAGTCCTGGATCTGTGGTGTGGAGGATCTCGGCGTGGTTCAAGCTGCCATCTCTTGTGTGTCGGTGGAGGGAGAGATTTAGGAGTCACTGCCTGCGGGCTGGGTTCGCTGGTTGTTAGTTGGGAGTGGTGGTTTAGGGACGGAGGGGGGGGTGTTGTTCGATAGGGATTTGGAGAGCCTCCTCTGTGACTGGGCTCTGATTCAAATTGGAGGGGGGGAATGAGTTGGACGCTATCGTGGAGGGGTAGACGGAGGGGAGGATGTTGTTCGGAGTGGGGAGGTTGACTATCTTGTAAAGGTCTTGTGCTTGCCTTGTGCTATCTCATGGAGGGGCGGTCTATCAGGGGATAGGGAGTCGGGCGGGTGGGAGCTGTGTAAATGCGCTGGGGCGTTGCGGAGCGAGGGGAAGAGGGAGTCGAAGGCTTCCAGGTTGTCATTATTGGCTTGGATCATGACTGTGCCGTTGGTATAGATGGTCACTGAGGTGTTGCCGTTCCGTTTAGTGCGGTTTGGGAGTGTGAACGTTAGTTTGCAGCTGTAAGGGGTGCTAGTTGTTTTAGATATGTTCAGATGTGTTTTAAGGATGGTGTTCCAATTAGCAGGTCTTATGGTATGGAAAATGGGGTCCGTTTTTAACTGGCCTTTGGAGGAGCAGTGGTATATGTCCGCGGATAGAGTTTCTGGGTGCTGTCTGATCAATCTGTGTTTGAGGTTTCTTTTTGCTTTTGGTGTGAGGTTGGGGGGGAAAGTGATGGAGAAGGAGTTCGGGCCGTGTGGTTTCAGTCCGTTAGGTGTGGGAGGGCGGAGGAGGGCTGAGGTGGGAGGTGACATTTTATCCTGGTTGGGAGGGTGTAAGGTTACTCAGGGCTGTGTTCAGTCTATTGGTCTATTGGCTAGGGAAATGGGTCTGGGTGACTTGTCTAGTATCCCCTCATTGGCGGTTTAGGTGTAGTTGTATGTGGTGTTGGCTACTGTGGCTGGCTGTTCTTATCGGCCGTAGACCTTCATCTTGGGACATACAGTTGTTTATTGTGTCCGAACAAGGATGATTGTGGGCGTACACCGCCGTCTAGGGGACAGACATCAGGATAGGGTGAGGTGGTGAGAAGTGTCACCAGTTTCTGAGGCCGGTGCGTCTAATTGATTTACTGCTTTAGGGCTCTGGGGGATATTCCTTCGGTTGGGTTTGAGGCTGTGCTGAGGAGAGGATCTGGTGTGTCGGCGTTATTTGTGGATATTAGCCATCTTTGATTGTGAATGTGATGTGATTAGGTGTTGGACGCCGCCATCTTAGGGGCAGGCAATGCGTTGTGATGGCGTGCTTGCGTGTGCTGTGCCTCCCTTTTATGAGGCGCGCGCGTCTGAGATTGGTTTTTCCGTGGAATTATAGGGGGAGGATAGGTGTGGTAGAGGGCGCCTGCGAGTTCTTCAATGGATAGCTTCCCAGACCTTGGAAGTGTATTCAGTGGCGGCTGGCAGCACTAGAGAATGGTAGGGTGGGCAAATGGGTGGTGGGTGGGTGAGGCAACTGCCTCTTATCTCTTCCTCTCACACCTCCCCCATTTCAGCCCTCTCTCGCTCATCTCGCCTTTCTCTCACCTCTAATTCTATTTCCCCCGTTCCAAAATCGCTCTGTGTCGTTTTCCTTGGTCTGTCCTTCCTTCTTGTTCGTGGTTACAGTTCCACATGACTGCGCCACTATCCACTCTCTTTATCTCTCCCTTCCATCTTGTGTGTTGATTTATTTATCCCCCGTCCTCATAACTGCATCTCTGTTGTTTTCTTCTCTTCCCCTCTCATCTGCTCTCCACACCTGTCCCTCCTTTCAAACCCCTCTGATGCTTCTTTACTCACCCTTGTCGCTCCCCATCTCTTTCCAGCGTGGATGACAGGTCAGAGAATCCACCCTGTGAAAACCTCACAGCTGTTTCATTCCTTGGCACCAGCCCCTCACTTTAAATACAGCTGTTTCTGTCAGTCAGAAAGAGG
Organism: Calotriton arnoldi; assembly: GCA_963921515.1. NCBI lineage: Eukaryota > Metazoa > Chordata > Amphibia > Caudata > Salamandridae > Calotriton > Calotriton arnoldi. The sequence goes on along the minus strand of CAWUFW010011667.1, from coordinate 89,793 downwards.
TGTCCACCTCTGCCATTTACTGCAAACATGTGTAGTGCAGAGAGGCCCGGTAACAGAACCGTGCCGAGCGTGAACCGAGCTCACACTGCGCTAGAGGCGGTCTGGTACCTACCGTCTGGTCTATATACCCACATATTAATGTATCCATCTAACTCGGGAATTGAAAATGTTTCTGAAATATATTTGCTTCTTGTAATACCAGATGCGTACGTGATTTGGCCGGAGGGGTCTGTCTCTCTCTCTCTCTCTCTCTGATGAGGATGTACGCTCCCCCTCCCCCCACGCCATATCACGTACAATTACGGGATGACAGATATAGCACAGGGAGAGGGGCCAAGTAGCCCCGCGTCATTTCTGACGCCTTCAAACTGTCTGGGGTTTTTAGCCAAGTGCACCTTGCATTCTGGGCCTTGTAGTTTTTCACACTGAGCGTATCAGGTCACAACATCCTATGGAGAGAGGAGATTGCTAACAAACAGCAAGGCTGTCTGGAGAGGGTCAGCGTGTTTATCTGAGATTTCGGGAACATTCATCTGTAAACAGTGTTTCATCAGTGTTTCACTCATGAAACCAGAGTTGAATGTACATGCCTGGTGAATGGAGTGTATTCAGTATTTTTGTGGCACGTGACCTTGTTTGGCTGCCATGGCCAATGTACTTGGAGCATCCAGCCAATAACTGGTGTATTTGACTTGAAGAATATCATTTTAAGTTCCATTCTTGAAACATTCAAGCCATTATGAAAAATGCACTCATATTTCATTCTTGGCTAAAAGTCACAATTCCTTTAAGTAAACATGTGACTTCCAATCTGATCAAATAAAAAAAAGATCTTAGCTTTTAGCGTTAGCTTTGTTTCACTCAAGCACATACTCTTATTTTAAGTCGTTCTTGGGCCTAATTTCAAATACAGAATAGATCTTGAAGGAGCAATGAAGACTTTACAGCAGGACTCCTCCCACCGCGTTTGTTGTGTGCATGATTAGCTTTCATGGGCTGAAGTGGTGCGGGCATCGCCCTGCAAATCTGCGCCTGGACCATGCATGCTTTATTTATTTACACTATGAGCGCATGAATTTACTACAGCATCAGTTATAGTGATCAATGGTGCCGCGAGCAACTTTCAAAATTGTATACAGTGGCGGCTGGCATCTACGGGGAGCAGAACGGGGGTGCGCGCATGAGGGGCAGACGCAGGCAAATAAAATTAAAAAAGAAACACTTACCTTACACGTCCTGCTCTCCGCACCTCTTCTTTCTCGAACGGGTCTGTTGGCACGAGCCTACTCCCTTGCCCAGTCCTGCCGCTGCTCGCATGCAGCATGTGAGCAGCACCCTGATTGGAGGGAGTGGCCTCACTCGGCTTCCACAGTGCTCTAGAGGCCTGCACTTATTCTCAGCCCAAGAAAGCTGGTTTGAGAGGTTTAAATTGCACATATCTGGCTGGCCGTCCCAAGACGGCCGGCCAAAGAGACATGCACACTTTAAACAGTGCAAAGGCAGCCCCCTGCCCACCACTCCTCCCTGATGTCACTCAGCAGGCCCCGCCCCGTCCTGACGCTCGGTTGAGGACGGGATGATGAAAAATAAAATGGTAATGAATTACCATGTTATTTTTTTATCTCGGGGGCCATGGGGGAGATTTAAGTGGGCGATGCTCCTCCGCTCCAACGGAGGTGCCACTCTTGAGTGTATTGTCTCCATTCCTGTAGCCAGATGGAGGAGACCCAGACACTGAAGAGAGGAGTGAGAGCGGTATCTTTAGAAATTCCAAGAGGCCTTTTGTTTAACAAGGTGATGCAGATTAGTTTTCCTGAGCACTGTCATTTGGTGAATGGCAGGGGTGAGGGGTTGGACTAGAGTTTCTGTTTTGTTTTCAAGGAGAGTTAGTTTTTAGACTCGGCCTGTCCTTTATCTGTCTTTGGTTGCTGCTTCAGGAAGGATGATGACAGCCAGGCGCTAAGGCCTCACACTTAATTTTGCCCATGTTGTGGAAACTACTGCTTGGAGTCAGCCCCAGTGCTTTCTGCAGTGAGAAACATCACTTTACACAACAGCTGTGTGGAGAGGGCAACATGAGACATACATTTGAAGCACCCCACCCCAATGAGCCCTTCACAAAATAAAAAATAAACGTAACTGCACAGAAAATTGAAAAGAATACATTTTATTTTGGTTTCACTCTGGCTTTCCATATAACACTAAGTAATGTAATGTCATAATATAAACAACAAAAGCATTCAAAGCATGCTAGGATAGTGATAGAAAAAATAACGTCACAGAATACTTCATAAAACAACTGGAAGTGTTATAAGACAGTCAAAAATGTTTATACAATGTGGACTTCTTATACAGATGACATCCGTGTATAATTTATATACTGACTGTATCTAATGAAATATTGTGCATGTTTGTGTGCATGACCTCCCATTAAAATATAAATACAATTATTGTTACGGAAAGCAGAAGAGTAAAAGAAAATATGTTTACAAGATAAATGTTACACCCTCCTAGTATGAGTTATATGCATTTTAACAATAAAGCCATTTCAGTGTGACAGGCACAATTTCTTCTTTAACAAGCGAGTTAGGCGTTTAGCCTGAAATGTGCATATTTGGGATTATGCCTAGACACAAGAAATGAAAGGAGGTACATAGATAGATTGACCTCGCCCTGTTATAAGCAAAGAGACTGCGTGTGATGAAGTGGACCTCTAAGGTGGGAACTCTCTGACTAAAGGCGGTGGTCTCTAGGCTAGTTGAGAACACAAACAACAAACTGTAATGGTGGAGATATATGAGGGTGAGTCAAAAGTCAATATAGAGACAAAATTCAGCCTGTATAGGTCCAGAGGACTACTCGGGGAATGTGTCTCGATGTAGTTGACCATCCAGGAGCCCCGAAGACCTCGTCATCCCGCTTGTCAGAAGTGAACCTCAAACTTCTGCTCACAAGAGGGAGAAAGACATTTAGGATACTTTTCAGGACTGCGAGCATGGTGCATCTGCATCACCATTGCACATCCATTAAAATCCCATAGTATGCGGGAACCCATATCACACTTTGTTCAGCCTGAGATGGACATCAGGGGTCTTCCCTTTCAGCTTAGAGCTCAGAGAAGAGCCACATCATCTGAGGCTTGTCACCCTGAGTTCATAAACAGTTTGAACCATCACTGCAGCTCTTACAGTTCTAAAAATGCCATTGTACAAAACTGTCTAAGGTCCCCAACCGTAAATCCCAGTTTATAGTTGCACTGAGAACCAGGGTGTCCATGTTTGAACTGGGACCAACGAGGTGAATGCTCCTAAAGAATGGTTATCTGGGGTTCCTATTGTGACTGCTAGGTCATTTTCAGCACTGGCAACCCCTCTGTTTTTTACTTTGACTTTGGAGACCAATTGAGTAGAAGAAAGGTTTTGCATTAAAATGTATGTGTTTGTCACCAACCACCAGACCCTTTTCTTCTGTAAATGGGACATGTATTTCGGACAGTTCTTTAATTCCCTAAATCAATAATTTTTCTGTGGGTTGTAATAATATTGACTTTTCATCATACGTGGGTTTATGTAGCTTCTCAGCAGCCGGTAATCCAACTCACTACATTGTCCCCTACCTACTCTGAGTGGCATGACAAACACCCCACTCAGAATAGTAAACGTGCAACATTTTACAATTCTGTCTGGCGATTTCGTTCCAGTGACTGGGATCTGTAAACAGAGTCATAGTAACAAAACTGAGACCGCAGACCTCAGGATTTCTGAAGACAGTCAAGGTCTCACAAACATTCCCCAATAGGGTTCTCCTCAAAGTTACTTCAAGTACAGTGTGTCACCGCGTATGCATCATAAAGCTGCTTGGGGTCTTATCTCACCCTAAGAAGAAACTAGAACCTTCTAGTTTTTAGGTCTCGCCTACGCAGCGCGCATGCGCTACATAGGAAAAAGACCTTTAGCCATCGCTACACTTTTGCAGGCAAAAACGTGCACGCGTTGCATTGCTTTTAATGGCAACGCGTGCACGTTTGGCGATTCCCTTGCGGGAGCGAGCAGCGGCGCCATATGTTAGCAATTATGCGCCTTGCTGCTCGCTCCCGAAAGGGAAACCTGCGCAGGCCCCCTCCTGTCTCCCCTCCCCCTGCTGCCGTGCGAGGCGCACGCGCGCGCTTGTTTAAAGTTTTTCTCCTACCCTAATGCATTTGTACGTATAATTTTAACAATATCTAGGTGCTTGCCTCACATCTTTAACATGTTTTTCAAGTCTAGTGAACAGATACAGTTTAGTACGACTGAGAGCGAGGCCATTGTTCATCTAGAAAACAACATAGCAGCCCGCCTCGCTGAAAAGCAACAGACAGGAGAAAACGGCGAGCCAGGCGTATCTATAACAAACGATGACACAGTGGAAAAACCAGGTCATGGTGCACACTGTAGTTCGAAACTTGAGCCAGTGGAGTCTAGTTTACCGCTTCCCGGGGGAGGCCGGACAAAGGACCCGGAATTACAAGCCGATGCCACCACTAGTGAATGTGCAACATCGTGTCACGGAGCGAAACAAAGGAGCCCGCGTCTTAGAGAGCAGGTCGAAACAAACGAACTGGACGAGGACGACACCCCGGACGTTGGCAGCCGCGCAGTGGGGGCCAACAGTGCGATGACCCCGGCTGTGCAAGAAATTAACCTGGAAGACGGGAGTGTACACGTTATAACTGATCACACAACGCGTTGCGCCTTTACATTTCAAAATACATTGATATAAGAAGCAAACATAAAATGCTAATGCAGGCAGGCGACATGGTAGACGTTGAGCTCCAGGCTCTGTTTAGCTCTGCATTTACTTTGTGGTGTACACATCCCTAACGAAAGCCCACGCAAAACATTGTTCTGCTGAGCATTGATGACAAATTCTTGTAAAAGTATTGTAATTTGTGACATGACAAGAGGCCTGCGTTTTGTATCATTTGAAGTTCGAATTTTAGCTGTTTACCAACAGATTTTCTTAAAACCTATCCATAAAACAACTTGTGATAATGTGGTGAAGAGTCTGGGGTTAATTGTGAGGCTGCTCTACAGTCACTAGATGGTCGAGGTAAAAATCGTACTTTTCCCACATGGGTGCAGGTTCCCAAAATTCTTTATCTTTGACACCAGGTCTCCATATGGTAACCGGAACGGGTTGCTTCTGTACTGGTTCATTGGAAAGAATCCTGATATGCTGGTTGTTCTGGAAGTTTCCAGACTTCTTGTTAAATCCATTCACCAGGATCCCAGGTTAACACAATGTAATATTCGCAGAGTTTACAGGGCTATTCCCTTATCCTATTACAATAATCCAGTAAGCATGGATTGATCAAGATTTAAGTTTAGATATGGATCCGTTTCCAATGTCAGTCCATGTTATGTCAGATTTTCAGGATATCCAAATAAGATAAATTAATGTACAATAACTAAATGGAACCCATTTATGTAGTCCTTGATTATTTTTAAAATCCGGTATTAATCGGGCTGTCCTGAACCTGCCTTGGGAATCCTTGATCTAGATAAAATCTTCATCTAACAGAAATGTGTGCTGTTGCCGTCATCCTTAGGTGGTCGTCTCTCTGGATCCTTTACAACCTCTTATGTTGTAAATGGCACCAACACCTCCTTTGCCTACAGCCGGTGCATGCTGTTTGCTCTTTACAAGTGCTGTTGTGCAAATCTGTCCCTCCGCTCGCCACCACTCCCTTTCCCCATGAACTGGGATTTTGGATAGTATTTCATAGTGCAAATGATATCCTGAACTCTCAAATGACCCCAGTATGTCACCAGGAAACAGTATTTTCTCACTCTTTTCAAGCTTCACAGGCTTCACCCCAAACATTAACATTGAGTCTTCCTAAATTAGAGCTCTCAGTTTCTAAGGCTGTTATTCAACTACCCTGCCCTCAAATTTTCCTTTTCACAGCAGGTTGCTGAATGAAACTGCTACTTCGCAGCCTCACAAGTCTGAGGTTTGAACAATTTAGGAGCGCCCAAGCGTAGTCTCAACGTTTGTCATCCCCCAAAACCTCCAATGTGTAATACGGGCTAATTCTTACATCACCTTCGACAGGACACTAGCTCTTGTTTAAGGGGTGAAACATCTTGGTTTGATCGTGCTACGAGATAGGGGTGCCACCATGTGACTCCTCTGTGAGCAATTCTATTTATACAGATAATTGAAAGAGTAAAGGATGACTTAGGCCATCCTTCTAAGGCTTCAAAAGCCCATTCTTTCTGCTTTCTTACCACACAAGCTCCAGACCATGCTTTGCCTGCCTTTACTCTGTATTGTCCTGGATCTGGTAGATTAGGGAATCTACTGATTAACACAGGGAATAGTGTATTTGCTCCCTCACTGCCAAAGTGATTGCTGCATTTATTAAATAACTTGAGAAGAAGAGTAGGATGTCTTCTCTTCTTTGTAAGAAAGGTCCGCCTAAGTATACCTTGTCTATGAATGCTGAAATTCTGTAGTTGAATATGGAAGTTTGAGAAAAGAGCCAATCCTATTGCATCATCCATGCATACAAAGGTTTCACCCTTAAATTCAAGTCTACGGAGGATTAACAGTATCTGTCTTGCGCTGCGTTCGAGTGGCTGGAACTGCTGGAATCCTCTATGGGAGTAGGTTAGCAAAATGTTTTACCAAAGCAGTGCCTGTCTTACTAATGTCCATTTCCTTTCCACACTAATGGATCTGTTCAAGTTCTTTAGAATGAACAGGTTTTCAGGACTTCTACCTCTAGCACCCTTTGGCCACTTTGAGTACAGCACAATGTCTTGATTTGGGATCTTCTTGAATTTGTCATGTGTAGTCCAATGTCTACTGAAACGCACTTCAGTGTCATGGATGGTAGAAGGATTACCAGGACTTGCTCTTTGGTTGTATGAAAATGATATTTAAATGTTTGCCAGCATCGGTGTGAAACCGCATCGGCAGATCAAGTATCAAATTAAAAAGAAATTGAAGTGAGACGACATGAGCCCCCACACTCTGCTTATTATTTTTACTTGGTGTATCGAAAGTCTTGCTATCTAATTTCTAATTTTGCGATAGCTGTTTTTGCCGACAGTCTCCCATTGCATTAAGCGGTCCTAGAATGGCTATTCTATTAATCTTGTTTTTTTTGCAAATTCTGTTCTGTGCATCTATTACATTTAGTAGCACCAGTACAGCTTGCATCTCTAACCGTCCGCTCTAGAGAAGCAAGGCGTCTTGAATATCTAGGTCTATGTGATTTTGAAGGAAAGAAAACAACTTGGTGAAATAGGCTCTGACAAACTCTTTCTGTCAAACCTGTTTCTGCGAAACTTTCAAGGTGAATAGGATTCCTTATGTTGACTAATTCAACTTGGGTAATGCTGTATCTCCAGATTCGTTCTGTAACGTTGTACTTTTTCTCTAGGATAATGTAGATCATTTCCCCTTGCCCTCTGTTACTTGCACCTGGTCCCTTCACCTGCATCCTCATTTAATTTTTTCGTTTCTGTGTCTGTTTGAGGGAGACTGCTACTACTTTTTCTCCTGTCCATCCTATAGTTGAATTCCTCTCCAGAACATAACATGGTTGTACCTTCGCAGCTTTTCATTGCCTAGCATTGCACGTCTATGACTCCCATTTAGCAGTTTTTGTATCTTCAAAGACCTTTGACGGGACTGTCACTGTTTCAACTATTTTCTTCCTTAAATTCTTAACGGTGTCTAATGTTCTCATCAGCCTTTTCCTGCATTACATCCCATTGGTTTGCACTCTTGTTAATGTCTCTCCTGCACTGTGAACTGCATATGCTGGCTGTAGGTGATCCATATTCACCTATTTAGCCTCAGTGCTGCCACTCTTCTACACCAGCAAACGTTATCCGGAGTTTGACCTTTCCGTTTCTGAAATGATGACCATCCATTGTTGGGTGAATGGATGGCAAAAGTATCAAAAAAGACGACAAGTCAACCTTGATCAATGAGCTCAATCATACTCTGACTGCCAAACAACCTTTTAGTCCTCACCCCAGCCAAAAATTAATTGGATGAATCTTTAGTTAAGATTCCGTTACCGAAGTGTATTTTTAGGTCTCACCTGTTTGAGGACATATCGTTAATTTTACAGGACTTACCATTGGTTGGCTTCATTGTCACTCTCATTTGCTTGTGCCTTACTCATTAGCTGTGTGGGATTCCCTTTCTCTTTTTGTGTTTGTTCTTCACCTAGAGCAAGAACACATGACTGTTTTTACACTGCTCGCCTTTTCAGGTCCTACTTTTTTCTTTTTGTTTAATCACGCTACAAAAGTGCATGTGTTTTCCTACTGCCTCCCTTGTGTGCTTCTCTCTCCCCCGCCGTGCTCCATGTTCCTCTTTCTCGCCAATGTGCACTTCCTTCTCAATGCCAGTGTTGCTTTCTTGGCTGTGTACTTTCTTCCCAGCATCTCCGCAAAGCTGTATTTCACCTCTTTAGGCTTCCCTCCACACGCAGCCCATGTTGCTTTCCCCCACCTGTGCACCATGTTACTCCTGGCCCATTCACACCCCCTGTGTTGCTTCTGTGCCACAATGTTCCTTGCCCTAAGCTGCTTTAAAAACTCATCCATACCCTTGCCCCTGTGTTCGCCCCCCAACCTCCCGTGTTGTTTCCAAGCCCCACAGCACCCCGATGTCGCTCTTCCCCACCTGCTTAAAAAAAAACACGCTTTTATGTTTTTTTTCTCTTGTAGTTTCCGATCCACCTTGAATAGGTAACTAAAAAGAAAAAAAAGTGTCATTTTGTAGGTGTGGGCTTCTGTGGTGCCCAACCCTACAAAATGACTATGTCAGCTGCGTCAAATTTATTTTCTGTTTTTTTTGTTGTTGTTTGGTTTTTAACTTTTTATTGCCATGCTGCACACCATTGGGGATTTTGTGCCTCTGACTAAAACCATTGGTAGAGTCAATAGGTTTCAAAGGCTAGACCTATTGGCTTTGCTAATGCATGTTACCTCTAGCTGTTCTGCTTTACTATGTAAATTTGTAATCTCAATCATTGTGACTTGTTGCCTTTTATGTCGAGCCTGAGCTAGCGCGCATGCGCTGCTCTGGCGATCTGCTGTAGTAGAGTATGGAAGAGAAGCCCCGCCCACTCTCCGTCCATATTTGTCATTGGCTACTGTGTTTGTCCTTCGTAAATGAAGGCTTCTGATTAAGTGATCGGTTTGTAAGTCCCTCCTTAGTACCGCCTTTTCTTCATTTGTAACCTCCCATGGCTACTGGCCCCTTTTCTTCGGTTGTTACATGGTACGTGTTATTCAGTCTTGTAAGCACTATTTTCTTCATTGAGTTTCTCTTCCTGCAAGCACAACGTGCTTTGCTTACATTCAGTGCGCCATGCACCATTTTTTTTACACATCCTGTTTCTCTATGGCATCACGACGTGCTTTGCTTACACTCAGCGCGCCATGCGTGCTTTCACTTTTCAAGCAGCCCGGGACAATTTCGGCCACGCCATAGGTCTCGCATTTAAATGTGAGACCTATTGCATTGCAAATATTTTTTTATTTCCAGTTCAACGCCTCACTTCCGCTCCTCCTTTTCTCACACTCTGACTGCAGCTGCAAACGCCTCGCAGTGCATTCCCACAGTGAGGATCACAACCTTTTTACTCCGTCCAGTTTTCTCTTCTCTTTTGGAGTTGGTGGGAGGTAGTGACCCGCTGTCCGTGCTCTCAGGGTGTGTTTCCTGATCCAGCCCCGCACTGAAAGTAGAGGGGGCTTGCGCCTTCTTCCCGGGGCCTCCCCAGTGAAGTAGGGAATGGGATTAATTTCCAGCCGGAAACTGGTGCTGCTGCTTCTCATCGAATCAAAGGCAGACGCAAAATGAGTTCGGGCTGCACTCATCACGGCAAAAAAAGCTGCCCTTTAGAGTCTGGCATAGGCACTGTTGGTCTTCTGCTGTTACTGTGGTGGCATGGGGCATATAAAGGCCCAGCCGCTTTAAATTGTGGTGTGATGGGGCAAGTGCTGGCCTACCATTTATGTAGTGCAAACTTAGTCATAAAAGGACAGAGGAATTTAAGATTGAAAACACGACAACTGTAATACAGAGAATGGAAGGCGTACTTTGTATGATATATGCACATTTACACAAATTCAGCATTCATTGATCCAAATGTGTTTGTGACCTGTTTGCCGAAAGGTTGTGTTGGTGTTGAACATTTGGTGTTGCCAATAACAGTAGAACTCAGGGAGACGGCAGATAGGTGTCGTTGAGTGAGTGCTTTCCTGTGGTGCTTTAGAGCACATGAATTCCTGCCATTGTTCCTATGGTATCATGTCATGGTGCTAGCATATCATTGATTCCTCTTCTTACCTTTGATGCATCCAACCACTTCCATCCACACCTGCAGTCTCCGTGGGTAACATACACTGTCCATTTATACCTACTGAGTGATTCATCTCTGTTGTCACCCAATAATCCCAGCCTGATGACTGCCTGCAGCTCAGAGTGCTTTGCTCTGCTATACTGTTCCATTTCCAATTTCTCTGGGGGCCTGATAATAGGACATGGATGAAGAGGAGCAGGGTCTGCTCCATGTCCTGTGCTTCAGACCAGCGTTTGGCATATTTGCTCTTGCCATTTATGACATCTTGTCCTCTTGTTCTTCACACAAAAATACCCCTTGGTTCCACTTTTTCAGTCACTTGTGTTTACCCACTATCGCTACAGCATTCCATTAGCTCAACATTAAAACGATCTGTCCTCTACTCTCACTTCACCCACCAAAACCCTTCATCAAAGCATTCTTGTCCTGACCAATATTGGCTCTTTCCTCAGCCTGCTGCACTGCTATTTCTCATTTCCTATCAGAAACCCCTTCCATGGGACTGAATCATCCTCCTCAGACCACAACGCCCCCCGCCCTTCTGACACCACACAGGCCAAATGTCATTTCATAACTGGGTCTCAGATAGATTCCATAAGTTTCCTTTCAGACCCTCACTGCCTGACCCTAACCATGGCTCTCTAAACATTCAACCACACCTTCAATCCCAAGCCATTCTTACTCTTCCAAAACCTCCTTGTGGTACTGTTTGAGTTCTATCCTTTGTCCTTCCATTGAAACATTTCTGACCTGGTGACTCTTACTTCCCTGTGTTCCTTCAAAGCTAATCTTGAAAACCAGCTTCTCCACCACGAAGAGTCCAGCCACTACTTGGCTGACCACCCAGAGCAGCATGACATTGGCAGCAGTACAAACTCCTACCTGGTGACTGTATAGACCTCAGTGTGGACAATTTTTCTGTTTTGGCTCTCTTATTTCTCTCGTTTTCCCTGTATTTTTGTCAGTGATTTACGTTGACAGGATTGTTTATGTTGGCATCATTTGTCTATATGTATTGTATTTCATTATGCATATGCAACGTTTCTAGTAGAAATGCTTGTGAATTCAATGGATGTGCACGCTGAATCCTACCCCAGGCTCTGTGCCAAATAGTTCAGGAGTGATGTGAGTTCATTCTTTGTGGTGATCAGAAAAGAGAACCGAAAACCTCAAAGCAGCAATAAAATCCCGAGTGGTTCTAGCATGGCGAATCCTTTCACAAGCAGTCTTATCTTTGCCCTTGACCAAGGCTTTGCTGAATGGCTTTCATGGGCTCCGGGTTACGAGCAGGTTTCTTCCACCTGTATCCTTCCGCTTTTGTTGATTGGGATTACATTATCTAGGGATTTGCTTTTGAAGGCCTTGGGAGTGTGACCATGAAATGGTATACTTTCTTCTCCATAGCTAAATACTTATAAGGTTCCAAATTCGAGACCGATTGCATTGCAAATGCTTGTTTACATTTTTATACTTTTAACTGCCCTATGTTTCCGTGTATTAATAAAGATATATCCCTTTTAAAAGATATGGCTAGTCTGACCATTAAGCTACATGGACTCGAAGTATACAAAATGCAGTATTCGGAAACCTCCGATTGGTAAAATCACAGATTATGCAAGTGCAAAAGAGTGTTTTGAAATACACAAAAACCTTTTTACGAGTCAGAGTCAGAAAAGTCTTTCTGGTTCAAAAAGTTGTTTTTCGACCCGATTGCAAACCATTGCTCAGATACCAACACCTCAAAGATGGCGGAGCAGCTTACCCTTTGGTGCCCCTGTTGGGCAGCCTATGGAGGAGCAGGCTGTGCTCCGCCGGATATGTCCCCAAACGGGAAACATTTTTTTTTTCAAGCCGCACCTCTCCCTTTAATGGGCAAAGGCTACTTTAAAGAGCACGTTTCCCTTATCGGAAACCATTCACATGGGACTGGAGCCATTGTAAGCCCAGAGGTCGCTGCTGGTGCCTCTGTCTCTTTCTCAAGCACCCCTGACGTTAACTGCACATGGCACAGAGGGGGCTTCAGGAAAAGAGAGAGATAGAGAGGGAGGAAGAGAGATATATAATTAGAGTAAGAGTGTGAGAGAGAGAATATGGATGGATGCATGGATGGATGAGTCGGTGGATGGGTGGATGGATGGGTGGGTGGGTGGATGGATGGATGAATGGATGGGTTGGGTGTGTTGGATGGGTCGATGGATGGATGGATTGGTGGATGGCTGAATGAGGAGATGAAAAGAGAGGTAGAGAAAGGGGAGGAAGAGTGTGAGGATGGTTTTAACATTTGTGTCACAGCAGCTTTTGGTCCATAATACGGGCCTTAACCTGCCTTACCTAATAATTATTAGGCAGGTGATTTTGTTATTCTCTGCGAATGTACAATTTCCGAAATGGCCTATTAGTACAAAGGTCACATTGCAAATTACATACCCATTCACAAACCAGTTGGTATGTAAGCAGCACATTTGGCTTTGGGAATGGATCTTTGTATCAGTGGCAGCTGGTGATCTTGTTGGGGGCGTAATACCGGCCAGGACTTCACCTCATTTTGTTCAAAAGTTGCCTCACTCGTACTCACTCCCTCTCACATTTACTCTCTTCCCCTTCGCTCACTAACTCACATTCTCTCTCTTACTCATTCTCAGTCACTTCCTGGAGCCCCTGAGAAGGAACTACTGCTGTTTTTCGCAAATTTGCTCAGGTCAGAGGAAAGGGAAAAGCGGGGCGTGGATACTTAAACTCAACAGCCAGGAAATGGAGTCCTTGGACATCTCTGCCTCAGATCAGCATTCACAAACTCTGCACAAAGAGTATATGCAACATGCCTGGCCACTGATTAGGGGAAGCATGGAGAGAGATGGCTTCGAAGTGCACCAGCTTGCCATTAACCCCCTCACTGCTGAGGCATGGCGGTAGGAGCAAAGGGAAAGCAATCAATCATTAAAGCACTATCACATAATGAAAGCCATGTGCTTCCCTGCAAGCCTTCCCCATTGTTCTGCACTGATCAGAATACATGCCTTTCATGTGCATTCATTACACAAGTCCTGCTGTTTGGCTACACTGCATGGGCATGGTTACAGTTGAAGAGAGTGTAGATGTTACATACATCAGATCGGCTAGTGCTAAGGAGTACTAAACTACGTTGTGTACCTCTGAACACAAATTCAAACTTAGTGATGCATGCCAACCTCTCCTTAGCATTGTTTCTTCATTTTTGCTGGAAATCTCACTCTGCACTCTCTTCATACACCTAGTGCTCTCTCTATGGTACCATATTTTCTCCTCCTGAATGACACTGCGGCCCTTCTTTCACGGCACTGTCACATCTCATACTTCACTTCTCTTTCCCTTCTAGCAGTCTTTCCTTGCTTTCTCTCTCTCTTCCTCCTTTTCCTTATCCCTACCTTCCACCTTCATCTTTTCCTTCATATCTTCCATCTTTCCCTCCCTCCCTGCTATGATTGCTCGTGTCTCCACTGCCCCTTACCTTAACATGTGTGCGTAGATGAGCCTCCCGCCCTAATATCAGATTGGGGCATGTAGTGACGGAGCCACCCGGCCCGTTCACTCACGCCGATCACGCACCCCGAGGGCGGGCTCGCCCAAGGGCTTAAATAAAGGGGCGCAAGACCGCTCGGGGTCTTGGCCCAATGAGCAGATACATGTGTGTGCGTACGTTACTGTAACGCTACGGCCCAATCCTGCGGCCTAGTCCCCGTGCCTGGCTTGCCCTACACCCAGACACTACACTGGTGACGAGGCGGGTCTATCCCACGCCTCGCCGTATTCACGCCTGCCAGCCCCGGTACCTGGAGGGTCCCGCCGAGTTCCTGCCGCTGTACCCCGGCGTCGGCGCAGTCCGCGCCCGTAGTGCCGCTTGTGCCTGAGGCGGGTGCCCACCCCGCGTGGAATCGGCTGCCTGGAGTGGAGCGGGGCAGGGTTTGGTGTGCGCCGCTTCGGCAGGCGCGCCCCCGCTGCCGCCGTCGTCACGGACTGGCGTCTTCGGCGCATGGTCGGCACCAGAGGTGAGGCCTGCCCTGCTTGTGTGGGTGTGCGAGCGCTGCCCAGGCCCGACGCTGCGCCGCCTCCGCGCACAGCCTCCAAACAACGCCGCAGCCCGACCGCGCTCCCACGGTCACGTGGTCGAGCCGGCGGGTGAAGCCCTGCGGCGTCTGCAGCGGGCCTCGCTGGGCTGCACACGCTGCTGGAGAACAAGGCCCTCGCCAGCAAGGGGCCCTCAGGCCAGCGCCCCCTACCGTCTTCAAGGGCATCTGCAGCAAGCCCACAAAAGAAGCCTTCCAGCACCTGCCACAGCACTGGGAGCAAGCTCCAGGGAGCGTGCATTTAGGAAAAAAGAGGAGAGAGGAATTTTGGGGGAAAGGGAACACTCACCTCATCTAGGACAATCTCAAGTGGCAATTGAAAGCCAAACAGGTTCTCCCCAGTGCCCACTCACAGTCTGGGCCACCAAGCACTGCCTACAGCACCCCTGGGCTTCCCAGCTTCGTGTCGCCCTGCACCGACGACCATTTGTGTTCTGCCGCGCCAAGAAGCAGACCAACAGTAGAAGATGAATAACCAGGGCGCCAATGGTGGGGGTGCCCCCCAAGCAGCACCGCCTCCTCAGCAGGCCGCCCAACAGGCTCCCGCTCAGCCCGGTCATGCCATAGCTGCCCCGTTGCCACCCTTCAGTGAGCTCTTGGACCCATCCACTGCCGCGGCGCGATGGAGGTCCTGGATTGGCCGCCTGGACCACTACTTCATCGGTGTGCGGGAGACAGACGGGAGAGTGAAGAGATCACTCCTCATGTGCTATGGAGGAGCTGAATTGTACGACCTCTTCGAGACTTTGCCGGATAGAGGGGCAGATGACGACTACACAGGGGCTGTCGCGGCCCTAAACCGCCACTTCGATCCTCAAATAAACCCGGATTTCGAATGGTTCAAGCTCCGGCAGGCGCGACAGGGAGAGGCCGAGACCATAGACATTTTCTACGCCCGCTTACGGAAACTTGCAAGCTTGTGCACGCTGCCGGACCAGAGGGCGTAGATCCGCGCACAGCTCATTCAAGGATGTCGATCAGTCACGCTGCGACGCCTCATACAACGCCAACCTGGCATCACTCGACGAAATTCTGGTGCTCGCCAGGTCCCACGAGCTGTCCAACGCGCGTGCGGACGAAATGGAAGCAGCCCTCAACCGGCCCTCTGCGACACAGCGGATGCCCATAGTTAATTAGGAGAGAGTGGATGTGCTTCAAAGAAGACCGTCTCAGTCAAGAGGAGCCACGAGGCCTCCGCAGAAGAGCACGTGCGGAAACTGCGGTTTGGATCACCCTCCAGGGGGGGAGTGTTTCGCAAGAGGAAAGACGTGCTCGCAATGTGGGAAACTCAACCACTTCGCAAAAGTCTGCAGGAGCGGAAGAGGACGGAGTAACGCCCCGAGCCCACGTGGGCTCGCAACGACTGTACGACAACTAACGCTGGAAGATCCAAAGGACCAGATTGACAACACCCCGCCAGGGTTCGACTTTGGGACGGAAGAAGACGAGGTGTTCTTTGTGTCATTTGTCGGCAGAGAAGGGGCAAAGCGACGACCGCCGCCCATGTGCAACATCACCGTAGCAGGGTCCCATCATAAGCGCCCTCATAGACACCTGAGCATCAGTCAACGTGATGGACAGTGACCAGTATGAAAAGCTACTGCCGCGCCCGCCACTTCTACCGTCCAAAGCAAGGATTTACACGTACGACAGTGACGAGCCACTTCCTCTGCGAGGAGTCATGGAGGTCGAGGTCACCAGCGAAGGCCGGAGTCTGAGCACGAAATTCCATGTCACCGAAGGAAGACGAGGCACCCTACTCAGTTGCCACACGGCGGAAGACCTGGAACTTGTGTTTTTCGCGAACCAGGTACACGATCTGCACGCTCGAGAGATGCTCAAAGACTTCCCCATGCTGTTTGAAGGCCTTGGATGCTTGAAGGGAAAGACGTTTAAGTTGCACGTAGATCCGACTGTCCGGCCCATGGCGCTGAGGCACCGGAGGGTGCCATTCCACCTGCGGCCGCAAGTGGAAGAAGAACTGAGGAAGCTGGAAGACCTGGGGGTGATAGAGAAGGTGTCGGGCCCTACCCCGTGGGTGTCCCCCCTCGTCGTGGCACCGAAACCAAAGCAGCCGGGAGCCATTCGACTATGCGTCGACATACGCCTACCAAACTGGGCCGTAAAGAGGAACGCCATCTCACGCCCATGATGGACTGACATCGTGGCCGACCTGAACGGCGCCAAATGGTTCACCAAACTGGACCTCAATGCGGGGTATCACCAGCTGGAACTCCACCCCGACAGCCGGAACATCACGACGTTCTCCACCCACGTTGGACTACGTCGCTACAAGAGGCTGAGTTTTGGTGTCTCTTCAGCTGCGGAGATGTTCCAAAACGCCGTAAGAGAAACACTCTCAGGACTGCAAGGTGTAATAAATCTAAGCGATGACATCCTTGTATTCTCCAAGACGCTGAGGAGCACCATAAACACCTCCGAGCCACCCTGCAACGACTTGCAGACAACGGACTCACCCTGCACAGATCTAAATGCTCGTTCTATCAGGAGTCAGTGGACTTCTTCGGGTACATCTTCTCCAGAGAAGGGCTGCGTGTAGACCCGAAGAAAGCGGAGGCCATACGATCTGCCCCGAGACCCACGTCAGCCACTGAAGTCCGGAGCTTCCTGGGAATGGCCACATACTGTGGCCGGTTCATCCCCAACCTCGCGTCCCTGTCCGAGCCGCTCCGTGTCCTCACGAAGGCAGGCCAACCACGGGCCTGGTCAGCCAAAGAAGATGTGGCGTTTCAGGCAGTCAAAAGCGCCCTCATCGACGACCGGGTCATGGCGTACTTTCGCCCACATCGATGCACGGAGGTTGTGGTAGATGCCAGCCCCGTAGGGCTAGGGGCAGTCCTGATGCAGGAAACCAAGTCCAGAGAATGGGTCCCCACCGCATATGCCAGTCGGGCGCTGACTGCCACCGAGATGCGGTATGCGCAGATAGAGCGTGAAGCTCTGGCCATTAAATGGGCGTGCCAGCACTTCCATCTGTACCTGTATGGGCACGAATTTCGAGTGGTCACCGACCACAAGCCCCTCGTCCCGCTCTTTGCCGGCACCGATCGGCTTGCCCCCCCACGGATCGAGAGGTGGGCAGTGCAGCTGCAAACGTACCATTTTGAGGTGATCTTCCGACCAGGAGCCAACAACCCGGCCGACTTTCTATCACGACACCCTGGCCCACTCCAACCACGCCACGTACCGGTAGACGAGGATTACACGGAAGAGTTCGTCCGCATGGTCTCCCTGGAAGCGTGTCCTGTTGCACTCACGCTCGAAAACGTTGGAAAAGCAACATATTCCGACGAGTGCCTCGTCAAAGTTAAGAACACGCTGGTCAATCGAAACTGGCGCCACTTCCTGGACGGTGTCAGCTCCCTCACGGCGGAGGAACAGCTTTTCCGGCAACAGGTGTGGAGGGTGCAAAGTGAACTCAGCGAAGGCCCCCACGGGGTGATCCTGAGGGGAGCCTCCCTTGTGATCCCAAAGAGTCTGCAGGAAGAGGTGGTCCGTCTAGCGCACCAAGGTCATCAGGGTGTCTCCAAAACTAAGGCCCGACTCAGGAGCAAGGTCTGGTTCCCAGGGATGGACGCCATGGTGGAGGAAGTCGTACGCAACTGTCACTCATGCAGCATCACATGCGGTGATACTGCGCCTCACCCAGTGATCACTGAAGACCCGTGTCTAGAGCCGTGGTCCAAAGTAAGCATCGACTTTGGGTCATTCCCGGATGGGCGGAACACGCTGGTGCTGGTCGACTCCCATTCAAAATTCCCGGTGGTGGAGGTAGTGTCGTCAACGGCGTTCTCCCATGTGAAGACGGCTCTGGATCGCACGTTCGCCATGATGGGTCTGCCAGAGGAGATCAAGTCCGACAATGGACCGCCATCCCAAGGCAGAGACTTCCAAGACTACCTGACCTCCCGAGGCATCCGACACCAGAAGATCACTCCACAGTGGCCCCAGGCGAATGGCGAGGTGGAGCGGTTCATGCGCATGTTGAACCGGGCTCTCAGGATCGGGGTGGATAAAGGAGACGATGCCGAGCAGTACCTCTCGCAGTTTCTCAGCGCGTATCGCCAAACCCCACACTGCACCACCCGGTGTGCGCCAGCTCATCTACTGTTTCGACGGGCTCCAAGAGACAGCGTGACTGCCGATCCAGCATGGAGTCCCCCAGATCTAGATCAACGTGCAGCGCAGGACAGAAGGAAAATGTCCAATGACAAGGCGAGCCGAGCTCGAAGGGCCCAGTCCATGAGTGTCCAAGTTGTAGACAGAGTCATGGTAAAAGACCGCCACCCAAGCTGGAAGTATCGCACCCCGTATGAGCCCGAAGTGTGGGAAGTAATCAACGTACAGGGTACTATGGTATCGGCCATGCGGGGAACCAGTGTAGTCACAAGGAACACCTCATGGTTCAAGAAGGTCGCAAATGACATGACAGCGGCTGACCAAGCCATGGAAGAGCTGGAAGGTGGAGAGGGAACAGCCCCCGCGGAAGACTCGAGAGGTCAGCCGGTGGATGTGCGACCGCAACCCGGAGGAGAAGCAGGAGCAGTGGAAGACGGGAGGAGCCCAGAAGACACTTCCCCCGAACCAGAGAAGGAATCAGAAGGGTCGGAATCAAGAAAGAAATCCCGGAGCCAGAAGTATGGTCTCCGGCCGAATCCCATCCCTAGTCAGAGACTGAGAGACTTTGCGTGGTGTGCCAAGAGAGACTGAGCAAGTCCCGGAAAGAGTTATTGTATCTAAAAGATTGGAGGGATGTAGTGACGGAGCCACCTGGCCCGTTCACTCACGCCGATCACGCACCCACGCACCCCGAGGGCGGGCTCGCCCGAGGGCTTAAATAAAGGGGCGCAAGACCGCTTGGGGTCTTGGCCCAATGAGCAGATACATGTGTGTGTGTACGTTACTGTAACGCTACGGCCCAATCCTGCAGCCTAGTCCCCGTGCCTGGCTTGCCCTACACCCAGACACTACAGGGCAGGTGGGGTGATCTATTGTGACTGATGCGCCTCATTCTTGAATTCAGCTGGAGGCCACAGGCTGACACGTTCAATCTTTCACATGCGCGGCTACGCCACTCAGACCGCAAAGCGTGCCTTCCATGCCCGAGGCGTCATCCATCTCCATCTTTCAAACACCAGCCAATGAGTGAACGCGGCCTGCCCGGCATCCTTGGGGTGTGGCAGTCGGTGTGGCATACAGCATGAGGTCTGTGGGAGCCTTGACTTCAAGTTACTGACCCCCCATTTACAGACAATCTGATTTCAGGCCTGCTATTTACTTCCACTCCTCCACTTTTTTTAGAGACGCCTGTCTCTCTGATGTTTAAGAGCACTTTATAAATGACTACTTACAGATAGGCCGTGCTGCATGCAGTTGTTTCTTTCTTGGAAGGACTGCAAAATAACTCACTCCAAGTTTTTTTTTGTTTTTTTTGCAGATTTATATAGCGCGAACTCGACCCGAAGGTATTGGAGCGCTTTACATGAGCACCGATTACGTTACACAAGGATACATTCAGGAACAGGGAGATTAAGTGATTTGCCCAGAATCACAGGATGTGGACGCGACCCCGAGGCTCGAACCTTGGTTTCCAGCACCAAAGTCGGCAGTCTAGCCGACGGACCACATCCTCTCCCAAGTTCTAAACAGGAAACAAACAACTGCTCACCAATAGTTTAATTTGCGCAGCAGTATAATGCTTCACTCTGGGAAAGATACGTTGAGTGTTTTTTCATCCCGTCCAGCCACCAGTCCTCTCTCGTACCCATACCAGTCCAGGGCATGGGCCCTAACCAATCCAGACGCTGTTCTCTTGCCACTAACCAGCATGAGAGCAGTGCCAGGATTGGATGGAGCGTCCTGGTCCGACACTCCTTCAGGCCCTGGAGGCCTGTGCTTGCTCTCCATCCAGCTGTCTAAGACAGCAAGGGTTGGAGAGCTTCAAAGTGCCCATGTCAGGCTGACCCTCACAAGACAGCCGGCCAAACTAACATGCGCACTTTGGAGCGTCTGGCCAGCCACTGCTGCCAATCAGCAGCAGAGGACATGCACCACATTGCTCTCGGGTGCAGGCTGCGGCACGCATCGGTAAGAAATAAAATGGCTATGAAATCATTTCATTGCCATTTTATTTTTCACATGTGCAACACGTGGCTGGTAGCGGACGTGGGGCGGTGACACTCCTCCACTCTCATGAAGAAACCACTGCTGCTTTGTATATCAGGCCCATTGTGTTTTGTTACTGTGTTGTGATATATCTATGACCCAAAGCAGTGATACCACCCCCCTGGAGTAAGCCTTGCCGGCACAACCTAACTCTTTTATGTGATTTCAAAGAAAAAAACATATTTGTACGACACCAATTCAGAGAAATCATTTCATGTAAGCTTTTTTTAATTAAAAATTCCAAGACAAATGGCATTTCCCATTTGGTAGAAACAAATTCATAGAATTTCTTTCTTGCTGATCTTACAATGGGTTATCTATATCGTGTTTTCTGCAAAAACTTTCCCATTTTTTACTGCTGTTCCGGTGGGTTACCCTGCAAATCCTCTTTGCTCTGTCCATAGCTTGATTTCTGCCCCAAATTCTTTCTTCCTCTTTTTTACTCCTTTTTCCCCTCCTTTGGATTTTTATTTTGGGGGATACCGGTTTATCTCCACATTTTTCATCATTTGTTCATTTTATCCCTCCCAGTGCTCTTCCTTTTTTTACTTGTTTTATTTGTCTAGGAGGAATTATTTCCTCTTTTCCCCCATTTTTATTGGTTCATCAACAAAAGAAACATACAGATAATTTCACAATGGTCAGGTTATATAGGTGTTATCAAGCATTACAGTATCAGCATTCTATTAGCATAGCCTTGGCCCAACAGTAGCATAATCCATCCAAACATCAACATGTCCATCAAAACAGGTGCGATCTTGGGTTTCACCCCCACAGGTCAATGAATCAATCAATCATGTCACTTATAAAGCGCACTACATACCCGCGAGGGTCTCAAGGCGCTGGGGGAAGAGGGGGGTGGTGCTGCTACTGATCGAAGAGCCAGGTCTTGAGGAGTCTTCTGAAGGCCAGTAGGTCTTGGGTCTGTCGGAGGTTGGTGGGGAGGGTGTTCCAGGTCTTGGCGGCGAGGTGGGAGAAGGATCTGCCGCCGGCGGTCGTTTTCCGGATGCAGGGGACTGTGGCGAGGGTGAGGCTGGTCGAGCGGAGCTGGCGGGTGGGGGTGTAGAAGCTGAGTCGTCTGTTGAGGTAGGCTGGTCCGGAGTTGTGGAGTGCTTTGTGTGCGTGGGTGAGGAGCTTGAAGGTTATCCTCTTGTTGACAGGGAGCCAGTGCAGGTCTCTCAGGTGGGGTGTGATGTGGCTGCGTCGGGGGATGTCGAGGATAAGACGTGCAGAGGCGTTCTGGATGCGTTGCAGCCGTCTCAGGAGCTTAGCCGTCGTTACTGCGTAGAGGGCGTTTCCGTAGTCCAGCCTGCTGGTGACGAGGGCCTGGGTGACTGTTTTTCTTGTTTCGGTGGGGATCCACTTGAAGATCCTGCGGAGCATTCGGAGGATGTTGAAGCAGGATGAGGAAACGGCGTTGACCTGCTTAGTCATGGAGAGGGTGGGGTCGAGGATGACCCCTAGGTTGCGTACGTGGTCGGTGGGTGGCGGGGCTGTTCCCAGTGATGTTGGCCACCAGGAGTCGTCCCAGGCTGAAGGGTTGGAACCAAGGATGAGGACCTCCGTCTTGTCCGAGTTCAGCTTCAGGCGGCTGGTCCTCATCCATTCGGCGGCGGCCTTCATTCCTTCGTGGAGGTGGGCTTTGGCGGTGTGAGGGTCTTTGGTGAGGGAGAGGATCAGCTGGGTGTCGTCGGCGTAGGAGATGATGTTGAGGTTGTGCTGTCGGGCGACGTGGGCGAGGGGTGCCATGTAGATGTTGAACAGCGTTGGGCTGAGGGAGGAGCCTTGGGGTACGCCGCAGATGATCTTGGTGGCCTTGGATCGGAAGGGGGCGAGGCGGACGCTTTGTGTTCTGCCGGAAAGGAAGGATGTGGTCCAGTCCAGGGCCTTCTCTTGGATCCCGGCGTCGTGAAGGCGTGTTCGTAGTGTGTGGTGGCAGACCGTGTCGAAGGCGGCTGATAGGTCCAGGAGGATGAGGGCTGCTGTTTCTCCGTTGTCTAGCAGGGTCCTGATGTCATCGGTGGCGGCGATGAGGGCGGTTTCGGTGCTGTGGTTGCTGCGGAAGCCGGACTGGGAAGGGTCCAGGATGTTGTTCTCCTCGAGGTAGCGGGTCAGTTGTTTGTTGACGATTTTCTCGGTGACCTTCGCGGGGAACGGGAGCAGAGAGATGGGTCGGAAGTTCTTGAGGTCCTTGGGGTCTGCCTTGGGTTTCTTGAGTAAGGCGGTGATCTTGGCGTGCTTCCAGCTTTCCGGGAAGGTTGCTGTCTCGAAGGAGATGTTGATTATTTTCCGGAGATGGGGCGCGATGGCTGTACTGGCTTTGTTGAAGATGTGGTGAGGGCACGTGTCTAGCGGTGAACCGGAGTGGATGGTGTTCATGATCTCGCTGGTGTCCTCGTCGTTGATGTTGGTCCAGGAGAGCAGGCGGTTGGTGGTTGTGGGGGCAGTGGTCTCGGTGGTTGCCGGGGCGGTCGTGGTGTTGAAGCTGTCGTGGATGTCGGCGATTTTGCGGTGGAAGAAGGTGGCCAGTGAGTCGCACAGGTCTCGCGACGGCTGGATGTCGTTGGTGTTGGAGCTGGGGTTGGAGAGTTCCTTCACGATGTTGAAGAGCTCTTTGCTGTTGTGTGCGTTGTTGTCTAGGCGGTCTTTGAGTGAGGCCCTTTTGGCGGATCTGATGAGGTGATGGTGACTGCGGGTGGCGCTCTTGTGGGCGTGGTAGCTGTCCGCTGTCCGTTCGTGGAGCCAGATCTTCTCCAGTTTTCGGCATGTTCGTTTGGAGGCCTGGAGGTCTTCGGTGAACCAGGTGGCTTTCTTGCTGGTGTGGCTGTTGGGCGGATTCTTGAGCGGGGCGAGGGTGTTGGCGCAGTCGTCGATCCACTGTCTGAGGTTGCGGGCGGCGGTGTCGGGGTCGGAGGGTTCGGCGGGTGGGCTCAGGGCGAGGGTTGTGGTTAGCTGGTCTTCCGTGACTCTGCTCCAGCAGCGGCGAGGCATTTGTTCGGTGCGGTGGTGCGTGGTGGGCTTCCTGTAGGTGAAGTGGATGCAGTGGTGGTCAGTCCAGTGGGGTTCGGAGGTGTGGTTGAAGGAGACGTGTGGGCTTGTGGAAAAGATGGAGTCGAGCGTGTGGCCGGCGGCGTGGGTGGAGTGTAGTCACGAGCTGTCTGAGTCCGAGGGTGGCGAGGTTGTCGATCAGGGTGGTGGAGTTGGTGTCCTTGTTGTTCTCGAGGTGGAAGTTCAGGTCCCCGAGGAGGATGTAGTCCGTGGAGGCGATGGCGTGTGTGCTGACGAAGTCAGCGATGGAATCGCTGAACTGTGGTCGGGGTCCGGGGGTCTGTAGATGAGGGTTCCTCTGAGGGTGGTGTTGGGATCGGTGTGGATCTGGAAGTGCATGTGTTCGGCGGTGCTGAGGGTGTCGTCGGTGTTGGTTGAGACTCTGAGGGTGTTCCTGTGGACGATGGCGATGCCTCCTCCGACTCCGTTGGTGCGGTCCCTGCGGGTGATCTTGTATCCGTCCGGGATGGCAATGGCGATGTCGGGGCTGAAGCGGGATTCAGCCAGGTCTCCGTCAGGAATGCGGCGTCTGGGGAGGTTGAGTCGAGAAGGTCCCAGAGTTCGATGGCGTGTTTGCGGGCGGAGCGGGTGTTGAGGAGGATGCATCTGAGGTAGTTGGGTTCTTTCCTGGGCGGTGGTTTGGCGGGGCGGGTGCTGGCGAAGCTGCAGTTCCGGCAGGTGAAGGGCCCTTGGGTGCGCTTCGGGGTGGCCTGGTAGCAGGCGTGATCTTTTCCGGGGTTGAGTGCGTGGAGGGTGCTGGCGTCGTATCGGCGTCTGTTGATGTGGCGGGCGCGGGGGATGCCCGGACCAGGGTCTGGCGCTGGGCGCGGTCACGGCGCGGACGGGCGCAGACGGGCTTGCCTTAGGCGCGCCCGCTGCGCACGTCCGCTGCGCGGCCGCCATAAATGGGGAGGTGGGAGGGAGGAGCAGGGAATGGGGCAGCGAATGGGCAGTGAGGGGCGGGGCCGCAGGGGCGCAGCGGCGGGAAACAGGCACAGAAGGGAAAGCGAGCACAATCAGGGCATCAAGGGGGCACAGAAAGGAAAAAAAACGAGCACAATGAGGGGCAGCAAGGGGGCACAGAAAGGAAATAACGAGCACAATCAGGGGCAGCAAGGGGGCACAGAAAGGAAAAAACGAGCACAATCAGGGGCAGCAAGGGGGCACAGAAAGGGAAAAAAAACGAGCACAATGAGGGGCAGCAAGGGGGCACAGAAAGGAAAAAACGAGCACAATGAGGGGCAGCAAGGGGGCCCAGAAAGGAAAAACGAGCACAATGAGGTGCAGCAAGGGGGCACAGAAAGGAAAAAACTAGCACAATGAGGGGCAGCACGGGGGCACAGAAAGGAAAAAACGAGCACAATGAGGGGCAGCAAGGGGGCACAGAAAGGAAAAAACGAGCACAATCAGGGGCAGCAAGGGGGCACAGAAAGGGAAAAAAAACGAGCACAATCAGGGGCAGCAAGGGGGCACAGAAAGGAAAAAAACGAGCACAATGAGGGGCAGCAAGGGGGCACAGAAAGGAAAAACGAGCACAATCAGGGGCAGCAAGGGGGCACAGAAAGGAAAAAACGAGCACAATCAGGGGCAGCAAGGGGGCACAGAAAGGGGAAAAAACGAGCACAATCAGGGGCAGCAAGGGGGCACAGAAAGGAAAAAAAAACGAGCACAGTGAGGGGCAGCAAGGGGGCACAGAAAGGAAAAACGAGGCACAGTCAGGGGCAGCAAGGGGGCACAGAAAGGAAAAAACGAGCACAATCAGGGGCAGCAAGGGGGGCACAGAAAGGAAAAAACGAGCACAATCAGGGGCAGCAAGGGGGGCACAGCAAGGAAAAAACGAGCACAATCAGGGGCAGCAAGGGGGCACAGAAAGGAAAAAACGAGCACAATCAGGGGCGGCAGCAGGGCACACAGACGGAGCTGTGTGGTGGGGAGCGACCTACCAGTCAAGGTCAGGGGTCGCTCTCTTCACCACGCAGCGGCCGCCATAAATGGGGAGGTGGGAGGGAGGAGCAGGGACTGGGGCAGCGAATGGGCAGTGAGGGGCGGGGCCGCAGGCGCAGCGGCGGGAAACAGGCACAGAAGGGAAAGCAGAGCACAATCAGGGCATCAAGGGGGCACAGAAAGGAAAAAAACAGAGCACAATGAGGGGCAGCAAGGGGGCACAGAAAGGAAAAAACTAGCACAATGAGGGGCAGCAAGGGGGCACAGAAAGGAAAAAACAGAGCACAATGAGGGGCAGCAAGGGGGCACAGAAAGGGAAAAAACGAGCACAATGAGGGGCAGCAAGGGGGCACAGAAAGGAAAAAACTAGCACAATGAGGGGCAGAAAGGGGGCACAGAAAGGAAAAAACGAGCACAATCAGGGGCAGCAAGGGGGCACAGAAAGGGAAAAAAACGAGCACAATCAGGGGCAGCAAGGGGGCACAGAAAGGAAAAAAACGAGCACAATGAGGGGCAGCAAGGGGGCACAGAAAGGAAAAACGAGCACAATCAGGGGCAGCAAGGGGGCACAGAAAGGAAAAAACGAGCACAATCAGGGGCAGCAAGGGGGCACAGAAAGGGAAAAAAACGAGCACAATCAGGGGCAGCAAGGGGGCACAGAAAGGAAAAACGAGCACAATCAGGGGCAGCAAGGGGGCACAGAAAGGAAAAACGAGCACAATCAGGGGCAGCAAGGGGGCACAGCAAGGAAAAAACAGAGCACAATCAGGGGCAGCAAGGGGGCACAGAAAGGAAAAACGAGCACAATCAGGGGCAGCAGCAGGGCACACAGACGGAGCTGTGTGGTGGGGGAGCGACCTACCAGTCAAGGTCAGGGGTCGCTCTCTTCACCACGCAGCGGCCGCCATAAATGGGGAGGTGGGAGGGAGGAGCAGGGAATGGGGCAGCGAATGGGCAGTGAGGGGCGGGGCCGCAGGGCGCAGCGGCGGGAAACAGGCACAGAAGGGAAAACGAGCACAATCAGGGCATCAAGGGGGCACAGAAAGGAAAAAAACGAGCACAATCAGGGGCAGCAAGGGGGCACAGAAAGGAAAAAACTAGCACAATGAGGGGGCAGCAAGGGGGCACAGAAAGGAAAAAACTAGCACAATGAGGGGCAGCAAGGGGGCACAGAAAGGAAAAACGAGCACAATCAGGGGCAGCAAGGGGGGCACAGAAAGGAAAAAACGAGCACAATCAGGGGCAGCAAGGGGGCACAGAAAGGAAAAACGAGCACAATCAGGGGCAGCAAGGGGGGCACAGAAAGGAAAAAACGAGCACAATCAGGGGCAGCAAGGGGGCACAGAAAGGAAAAAAAACAACAACAAAAAAACGAGCACAATCAGGGGCAGCAAGGGGGCACAGAAAGGAAAAACTAGCACAATGAGGGGCAGCAAGGGGGCACAGAAAGGAAAAACGAGCACAATCAGGGGCAGCAAGGGGGGCACAGAAAGGAAAAATCGAGCACAATCAGGGGCAGCAAGGGGGCACAGAAAGGAAAAACGAGCACAATCAGGGGCAGCAAGGGGGCACAGAAAGGAAAAACGAGCACAATCAGGGGCAGCAGCAGGGCACACAGACGGAGCTGTGTGGTGGGGGAGCGACCTACCAGTCAAGGTCAGGGGTCGCTCCCCCACCACACAGGTAACATGGTTTAACATTATAAGGATCAGCTTTTTTGTCTCATTAGAAGCCCACCCGTGGGTACTGAACACTCTTATCAAAGCATGACTCTCACCGGGTTGGCGAACCCTGTCTAGTACCATGGTTATCTTTAGCTAGTGTGCATCAACTTGATTCAAGTAGCGAGACCGAGTTACAGGTACCTATTGTCCCTCAGGGCAGCCATTTGCTTTTTTCGTACCTCATGGGTGTCTGGTTCCCGGTGGGTCAGAGATGGCTTGCAAAATCTCTGCCCACAGCAACAAATCGTCTGGTAACTTTTCATCCCATTTCATTTGTTGCATGTGTAACTCTTCTGTAGCAACCCATGACAGCATATCACGTATCCATTTTTTCCTAGGGCACTCTAGGGCTTGCCCACTGTATGCCGATACGCCTCTTTATCAGTATAGAGCCCAGTCTAAAAAAAAATTCTGCATATGTTTTCTCTTCCCTTCCCTTGGTGGGATATCAAGTATGTAGTGTTTCAGCGTGGGGATCAAGCCACCTGGTACATATTTGCCTATTGTGTGAGCTACCTCCAACTAAAGTAGCAGGTGAGTAGCCGCGCTTTACAAGCCCCTATTGATTGATTGCTTGATTGCTTGAAAAAGCGTGTATGATAGGGCAGTGCCACACTACATGAAGGAAATTTGCCTCACCCAGTCCACACCTTCCACATCTAACCAAGGTAGCTGGGTCAGTTTTATGTAGTTTCACTGGAGTATAGTATGCCATATGAATATAATTGTACAGTATTAATTTGAAGCGTGCATTACTGGACACAGTCCGCACCCCCTGACACACCCTCAACCACTCTTTGTTTGTGAGCTCACCATCCAGATAGTCCCGCAACTTGTTTCTGACTTTCACTACCATTGTCGGTATGTCTCGCCACAATGCGCGATATAAATGAGAGACGAGGCGTCTGCAGAAGAGCAAGGCCAGCAGTATAGTCATTGTCTGGGACTGGAGGAGAGGGAGGGCTCTGGAAAAGGCCATTATCCAGGCTATGTGGGTAAACTTTGCATATTGGAGAAATTGGCCAACGTTAATCCCGAAGGCCATCTGCGCCTCCTCGAATGAGATAATTCTGTTCTTGGGATATAAGTCACTCAGGGTTAGACAGCTCCCCCCTTTTCCACCTGTCTATTGGCATAGTTGTGGCTATCTGCACAAATCGAGTAATATTTCAGATCGGCAAGTCTAGTGGGAAGGACAGTCATTTAAGTACTTTTGTAAGCACTCCGTCCCAAGACAGACATGTCGGATCACATAAGGAAGGTGGTGTGGGATCTTCCATGCTTTCATTAGCAAAGTGTGTAGTGGCTCTCCTGCAGGGGAGCCACCAAGTAGTCTTTTCTCCCAGTTGTCCCCATCATCCAGCCAGTGGACTGCGTGCTGTACGTTGGCCACCATATAGTTCAGTTCCATGTCAGAGACTTCCAGGCCCCCCTGTTCCCAAACACGCTTCAGTGTGTCCAATATAACTCTGCTCATTTTGCTTGCCCATAGAAAATCTACCAATAATTGGTTGAGAAGCATAAACGTCTGTCTTGGAATCCTGTAGGTGGCCCCTTGTAATACATATAGACATCTGTGCAAGAATACAATTTTTGCCACCACCACTCTGCTCATAACTGATAGTGGGAGTGTGTTTCAGAACTTAATTGAGGACTGGAGGCCATCCACCACTCATCCCTTAGTTAGCTTGAGACTGTTGGCCGCATCTAGTGTGATTTATATGCCCGAGTGTCTAAAGTCAGAAGTCACCCATGGTATGTCCAGCATAAGGAGCTCGTCGACTCCTAAGTCTCTGAGAATCCCCAATGGGAAAAGTTTGGATTTTTTGTGGTTTATGTGTAGTCCCAAGATTTTAAAGTATTCAGTCAGAGCACACAGCAGGATTAGGACAGACTCGGATGCTGGTAGTATACAAGGGTATCCTCCGCATAAATGGATACCATGTTTGCGGCTGTCCCGACACATATAGGTTGAGCGAAGAACGCATTCTGAAGGCCAGCGGTTCCATTGCAAACACAAAGAGCAATGGCAACAGTGGGCAGCCCTTTTGCGTCCCGCGCTCCATTGCTAATTAATCAGAGACTATGCGGCCCATCCTGACCCAGGCTAGCGTTCTGGCAAACAACAGCTGGATCCATTAAATATTGGTCTGTCCGAGGCTCATGGACCACAGGAACTCCAGCATAAAGGTCCAGCAGACCAAGTCAAAGGCCTGTTCAGTATCGAGCAGGGCCAGTGTGCAATTGTCATCCAACATGTTCACCATGTAGAGTACATGCATTAGACAGTGTATACAGTGGAGAGTGCTCCTATGTGACAGAAAACTGCATTGGTCCTTGTGCACTAGTCACTAGTCCCGAGATGGCATCAAGGAGGCGATTAGCCAGGAACTTATTTTGGATTTTAGCGTCCACGTTTAACATGGACAGTGAAACATTCTCCTGGGTCTCTCTTTAGTTTGGGAATAAGAACGATCTGTGCTGCCCTCACAGAATTGGGCAATACCCCGCCTCGCAGGCTACGTTATATAGTGCCAGCTGACTGTGTGCCAACAAACCCTGTGATGTTGATCAAATTCCAAAGGCAGGCCATCCGCCCCAGGAGTTTTAGCTTTTGGCATATCCTCAATAGTTGTCATGATTTCTTCTTTGCTCAGTGGGGCGGCAAGTGTGTCCCTGTGTTCTGGAGACAGGTGGAGCAACGGGAGACTAGCAATATAAGAGGCTAATTTCTGAGGGCCCACGGTTTGGCGCAGTATGCATAGTTCACGCATGTGCATGGATAATGGTCCATTAATGCCCTCTTGAGTATGGATTTTGTGACCATATTCGTCTTGGAGTCATAATATCAGCATATGTGTGGCCTCTGTCTTAAGCCAGGACACCAGTAGTCAGCTACATGTGTTCTCTTCTCTATAAACCGTCTATAGGTCCTAATAGTACATTTGTGCAACCTATCCCATGTGTCAATTGGTGAGTTCTTGCATTCCACCAGGTGTGGTAAGTTCTGTAGATGAGTGGGCAGTGATTTTTCCAGTTCTTTTAGCTGTTTTTCTTGTTCTCGCAGGGACTGTTCCAGTTCTTTTTACGCCCCAGATACACGGGCCATGCGTTCTCTGCGTATCACTACTTTCAGCGCTCCCCATTCTACAGCCCTACTACCCGCCATGGTTGAATTTGTCGTGAAGTATTGCTGTATTGTGTCCGTGAACCACTGGGAAAAAATGTCATCCGTTGGAGCTTCAGCCTGTAGGCCTCATCCTGCAGCGTAGTTAACAATACAAGGAGAGTGGTCTGACAAGTATCCCGCCAAGTATGTTACACCTTCATACTTGTGACTATGGCCGGATTGAACCAGGAAGTAGTCTAGTCTGCTATGCATGCCCGTGGCGGGTGGGTGAAGGAGGAATTCTTTGAATTAATATCATTTTCCAATAAATAATTACTCAGACATTAGTTACTGTTTTGTTTTTCTATCAATTTAGATGATTTATCATAGACGTCCTTGCAAAGCGAGTGTTTTAGATAAGAAGGCAAGAAGAAGTGGATGAAATAAGAGCTGTTTTCCAATAATTATCCCAGCCTTAAGGTCATGCTTTAAGGCCTTTGTTGTCTGCCTCCTCCATGCTTCTACTTTGTAAAGTGGATCTGCAGTGTACTTCTACAAACCTCCCCACTGAGATGCCTACTTACAACAATGTTTGTGGCCCACAGCTACACATAGTATCAAGGAGGCGGATTGGAGAGGTGCACTTGGCTTGGTTGGAGATGTGAACTTGGCTTGGCATGTTCTCCAGGAACAACGCTAACCTTGCAGAACACTGGTGCTGCACATTAGAACCTGCCATCTTGTGAAGTGCACATGCGTGTTCAATGAATTTTAGTACTCGCTTGTCCAGACACATGCATGTGAATCCACCACCCTTCCCTCAGGCACACTCCAAGAACATCCCAGACATGGTGAAGACCCAGTGCTCCATTTAAGGAAGACTGAGCAGACCTTTAAGAGAGTAAAGACAGTATGTAGATCCTCCACAGGATAGAGATAAAAGTGCCCCTGGCTAGAAATCAAGTTTCCAACACTGTCAGTCCCATGTACCGTTGATAGATAGGGCAATAGCCGTTCTCTCAACTGAGGTTTAATTTGGGTGACCCATGGCATCGAAGCCCCGCTCTGATGACAAAAAAATACAGGTAAAGGGAGACCTCCACTGGACTTACAGACTATTTGAACTCATTGGTAGAAAAAGGCATGGGCCTATCCAGAATAAGTACAAGAGTAGGCCTTCACTGCTTAACCGAGGCTACGCAGAGTACTTTTCTTCCAACTGGTTTTGTTCAATAGGTCAGATTTTCCATGTTCCCTTTCCAAATACTCTTCTTTCCTTTCTATTGTCTTATAGATGCATTCCAAATACCACTGAACATTATAATATTCCTTTTGTTTAACTTTGTGTCAAATTTTTCTTTCATTTAATCCTTTGCTCACCATGCCCTGTTCCTTGCAACGCTTTAATAATGGTAATTTTCTCTTCTCTGCGATGATGAAATAACAACACTAAAGATACAGTGGTAGGAGGGGAATGATCCGAATGGTCATGCTACCTAACCCTAAAGAAGCTGTTCTTTTCGAAAGAGGAAGCCTCACCCACAACCTGTGGCATGATTCATTCTCTGCAACTTCATCCCACACCGGTCATATGATACCACCAGAGTGGACTCAACCTCGCGGAGAGGGAATTCTTGATAAAGCTTAATTGGATATTAGCTGGAGTCCAGATGAATTAAAAGAAATACCTTGGAGTAAATCTAAATTAAATACATTGATCTGTAGGTATACCAGATCTGGTTAAAAATGTTGTGGGTGGTATGGGGTCCAATTCTCCTTACATCCACTATAACGCCAACATGTTTTGCCCTCTAAAGTTCCTAGAAACAGGTGCCTAGAAACAGGTCAGGAGCATTCATCAAGATGTATAGAGGATCCTTCCCTGAATCTATATGTATTCATTCATACCTAGTGAGAGCAATTTCCTACCTCCACAGTAAATCTAAATGCAACCATAATAGGGCTTTCTTCAAGCTTATACTGCTGGCGACGGATGATGTTGCGGGTAATGTCCACTGGGTCGATGAATGTGTGACTACAGGAGTTGCCAACATCCACCTAGATCATGAAGCTAGATTAAACCCATATTAGGGAGGCTTACTGGTGCAGGGGACCCTGCCTCACTCTCTGGTAACTCTACCTTATTCACCCCTCACTCTGTTTCAAACCGAAATCCTCCAGCCCCACTTGCTGGTTACCTCTCCTCCCTTAATGGTCACCATCCTGCACTCAATGGACATTTTACCTCACTCACTGGTTACCCTGTCTTAAGCAGCTACCATTGTATTAATTGGTCACCTTGGGACACTTGTGTCAGCTTGCCTTGCTCATTTACCCACTATTTCTGTTGTGCAGTGGAGACTCCGGCTCCGTTATTTTTCACTTTCTTTGGCCACCCTCCTTCACTTATTCTGGGTGAGTACTGACTTATCACCCTTATTCACTGAGCACCATACTTCAAGGGTGTAGTCATAAACAGGGCCTGTCTGAGAACCAAAAGGAGCTCTGGCAAAATTTGCCATAAAAACATTTCATGTAGTGTTATATGGCGCATAAAAATTATTTTTATACTAATAAAGACACATTTGTAACTTTTAAGGAACATTTTTAAAAAAGAAGAAAAAACTAAAACATTTTTGGGCCTCATTTATCATTACCTAACTGCATACTACAACCATTTGTTGATATGGCACAGTAACAATCAAATAATGGATGACTGTAGTGATATCCATCCCAGATTTCCTGACAACCGCTCCCTTCAAAATGCCCACAATAAGAAGGAAAATGCTCCTAGTCATGCAGAGATACCTTGATCAACACACAATTTGTGTTCGAGTTTCATAGATATTGGGGTCGATTCCGATTCGGGCCGGAAAAAGCACCGACCGACTCGGAGCCGGAAATTATACCGACCGACACGTACCTGTGGCGCCCGACACGCCAAGTACGATGCAAGGCGTGCAAAATCCGACCGACACGTACCGAACCCAAGTCGAACGACCGAGCCGCACGGAAAACAGCAATCCGGTCGGAAAAACACGCGAATCCAACCGACCGACACGCACCCGGAACAAATCCGACCGAAACGTACACGCGAACTCCAAACCGCAAAGTACGATGCAAGGCGCGAAAACCACGAGCGAGTCGGACGGAGGACAAGCCGTACGACCGACACGCATACAAAACCGAGCCGAAGCAACACAAAACACCGCGACCGACGCGTACGTAGCATAGAAAACTGCACAAACACAGCGTGAACGAAACGGAGAACACCGTACGAGACAAATGCAGGGTCCAACTCGATCACAAGAACGTTTCCAACATGCACAGACAGTACAAAGGAAAAATCACACAAAAAAAGGCCAAACAAGCAATTACAAAGCCAATAAATACTGGGGGGTGGGGACAGAGAACAAAGACACACCCACAACTCCACCCATATAAAGGACACAAATCACAACCATGATCCTTTGCAAATGCCATTCCACTGCCAGCACCCAAGAGACAGCAACCACACACCCACAGCTCATCCCTCACACAAGCCACACACCATCAGCACACCAACAAATACCTACCTCACATACACCCAGCAAAACACACACTAACACACCCTCACCTGCACACCAACACACACATCACTCACCATCACCACCCATCACCATGCCCCCCAAGAAGAATCACAAGTTCCTAGATTGTGAATTGGAAGTCATGGTAGACGAGATCCTCAGGGTAGAGCCACAGCTGTTTGGCACACTGGTCCAACAGACCCCCATCTCCCAGAAAACCAAGATGTGGGAGAGGATCATCAACAGGGTGAACGCACAATCACCATGTCTGCGCACAAAGAGCGACATCCAGAACAGGTGGTATGACGTGCGCAGGAGGGTGCGGGACCTGCTCAAGAAAGACTACATCATCAGCCAATACACCGGCAGTGGCCCTCCTGCCAAGCCAATATACCTCAGGCCCTGGGAGGAGAAGGTGCGGGCCATCCTTCCGCCAGTGAGCGTATATGGACTAGAGAACATCCCAGAGCCTGGTGAGTACACAACAAATGTACACAATATTCTGCCACAAAACACACACACATCACTGTCAAGGGAGAGTCAAACCATGCACTCATAGCAATTACACAGCAACCAGAACAGAATCATCCCAAAATGTGTATGTCAGTCAGATAAACACAACACATGCCATCAAAAAAGTCACATCCAACTGTGCCATCACATGTACAAACACAACTACAACTACAGCTAGGCAGTGGCACAAATAGAACTAACAAACACATCCAGACATGTAGCCACCACAACAACACCAACACACAGTGAAGACCACTCAAAGGAAGGAATTCTGTGTATGCTGGCCAAGTCAGTGTAGCCAATAGCATCATGGGAGTCGCAGTCACACATATTGCCCCCCACAACTGTCCCATCAACACCACCATGAACCATGCGCACATCACAGGGAGTGGAGAAGGACTCACAAGATGGCTGACACTGGCAACTGCTGTGGGGAGCACAAGGCCCTGCTGGCAACTGTGCACCAACAAACAGCAGGACACCACTGACTGACATCCTGAGAGACAACTTCCACTCCCTGCAATGCAAGCACGTTCCATGGTGGGATATCTGGCTGGCTGGCTGGGAAGGAGGACTTGCAGCACTGACCATAGTCACAAGCACCTCCCCTCACACCCCCCTCAACACAAACTCCACAGAACCCACCTGGTAGAATGCAATGCCTCCCATCCTAACTCAAGATCCCACAAAGAACCACCACCCTGGGTTATGTTGTGTGAAGCACAGGGACACTCTTGGGACTTTTAGCCAAACAACTGCCAGGACAACACTCCCAGCCATCCTGTCAGCACAGCCAGCCCACCCCACAGGGAAGCAGAGTCAAAAGGAAGGAAGCATGGGCATGCTGGGAAGGGGGTGGAGGCAATAGCATGATGGGAGTCGTAGTCACAGCTCCACATCCCCCACCACATGGCCCAGCAAGCTCACACTCACGCATGCACATCCCACAGAGAGTGGAAAGGCCCATCAAAGATGTCTGACACTGTTGCTGTGTCGTGGGGAGCACAAGGGCATGCTGGGAACTGCACACCAACCAACAGCAGGACACCACTGTCAGCCATCTTGCCATTGCTCACACACCCACACATACTGAACTCCCCACAAAAGCAAGTAAGTTTGGGAATGCTGGCAAGTGGGGTGGAGGCAATAGCATGATGGGAGTGGCAGTCACTGATATTGGTCACCCCCACAACTGTCCCATCAACACCACCCTGAACCATGCTCACATCACAGGGAGTGGAGAAGGACTCACAAGATGGCTGACACTGGCTACTGCTGTGGGGAGCACAAGGCCCTGCTGGCAACTGTGCACCAACAAACAGCAGGACACCACTGACTGACATCCTGAGAGACAACTTCCATTCCCTGCAATGCAAGCACGTTCCATGGTGGGATATCTGGCTGGCTGGGTGGGAAGGAGGACTTGCAGCACTGACCATAGTCACAAGCACCTCCCCTCACACCCCCTCAACACAAACTCCACAGAACCCACCTGGTAGAATGCAATGCCTCCCATCCTAACTCAAGATCCCACAAAGAACCACCACCCTGGGTTATGTTGTGTGAAGCACAGGGACACTCTTGGGACTTTTAGCCAAACAACTGCCAGGACAACACTCCCAGCCATCCTGTCAGCACAGCCAGCCCACCCCACAGGAAGCAGAGTCAAAAGGAAGGAAGCATGGGCATGCTGGGAAGGGGGTGGAGGCAATAGCATGATGGGAGTGGTAGTCACAGACATTGCTCAGCCTCACAACTAGCCCATCAACACCACCCTGAACCATGCTCACATCACAGGGAGTGGATAAGGACACACAAGATGGCTGACACTGGCTACTGCTGTGGGGAGCACAAGGCCCTGCTGGCAACTGTGCACCAACAAACAGCAGGACACCACTGACTGACATCCTGAGAGACAACTTCCACTCCCTGCAATGCAAGCACAGTCCATGGTGGGATAACTGACTGGCTGGGTGGGTGGGAAGGAGGGCCGGCTGTCAACCAAACACAACCAATGCAGACCATGTTCACACCCCAACAAATACATAGAAATGCCCAAATAATGCAGGACAATGTGCCACACCAATATCAACCCCTGACTGTGACGACTTAGGACAATGCAATGTACAGGCCCGCACCCAGAGGCACAGTCACAACTGTCATGTGTGTCAACCATTGATGCCTGCAGAAACATAACATACATTGTGTGTGTCTCCCAAAAACAGGTGATGATGGGGACACAGCAGCAGACGCTGAGGAGTCCCAGTCCCAGGCTCAAGAGGATGCGGAGCTCACTGGTGTCGTACAGCCTCTGCCCTCCTCGGACGAAGAAGACCAACCTGGCACATCCGGTGCAAGTCTACATGCAGCACCAGCAGGACCACCAGCTGCAGAACCAGCAGGACCACCAGCTGCACCCCCTGCACCCACCCCTCCAACGACTGTCAACACAAATACCATCCCTGCCGACATGGACAGAACAAGGAGCAACACCAGCACAGGGACCCTGGACCAACCTGGGGCCATGGACACCACCACCACCACCAACCCCCAAGGTGGACCAGGGTCATCTGTGCGTGCCACTGCACGCACTGCACATGTCAGCAGGGGTGGTGGGAGGGGTGGGAGACAGAGGTCGCTGCTTGCAGAGGTTGCTGGTGGGCATGATGACCCACAACTGGTACGCATAGCTGATGCGTACCAGTCCAGCACCGGAGACCTCAGCCAGGTAGTGGGGCTCCTCAGAGACATGAAACAGCAGCAGGCTGCCCATCATGCCCGCTTGGACTCTCACATGTCCCACGTGGAGTCACACATGTCCCGCGTGGACTCACACATGTCCCGCGTGGAGTCCATGTGGGATGCACTGCATGAGATGACGGCGGTGCACAGGGACATTTTACAATGCCTCCGCCAGATGAACAGCAACGAGTCCACACCTCCCTGTGTGCCAACAACATCTGGTGCTGCCCAAACTGCAACTGCCACAGGGAGGGAGGATGACTCTGGCGGAGAGTCCCCTGCACCGCAGCAGCCTGTACTTGAGGGCCCCCCCCCCCAAGAAGAGGGGTCATCCGAAGAGGGGCAAGTGAGAGGCCGATGGCCAAGCGCATCTCCCAGGAAGCCTGAACCTGTTCTGGATGTTCACCTTTGTGCACAGACTGTTCACCCTGTTGACGGCAACACTACTCCCACACATTGCATGGGGAGTACAAGTTGGACCAATGTGTCAGACAACTGTGGCCCCGATACTGGGGATTCTGTCTACCAGGACTTTCAATTCACCTAGGAACTTCTGATTGCAAGATTTATGTACAGCACTACCCATCCTATGCACTATTCACACAAATGTATCACAATAAACACACTAATACACCATACTTGCCTCTGTTGTGATTCCAACGTGGGTGCTGTTATGGGGATGATGAACTGCAAAATTACACTGTGTATGCGAACTGCAACAGCAAGTACAACACAGGCATGTGAGTAAAGGCAACGTGACACATATGAGGGAGACACACCACCAGGGCTACACAACACATACACACCTAGGCCATCTGACTCATTGCCTACACTGATGTTGCCAGGGAAGACGGTGCAATGCACAGACACCACACCCATTCCCAGTTGTAGTCAAGTAGCCCACAGGTGCAGTAAGCAAATGGCAGTCAAATGTGTGACCACAGACAACGCACATCACAAAGTGAAGCACAGGTTTATTACACAGTTGCAACATGTCGTAACCACTACAGATGCAAGGTAATCCCACCTGGCAGCGGGCACACAGTCAACAACTGTAGACGGAAGGAAGTCCATGGGTGTGGCGCACATCACCTGTAGGGACACAACAGCTACCACCCTGGAAGTGCAATCACGTCGTCGGTGGACACAGTTGACCAAACGAATCTGAAAGTACCCTGTGAAGGACAGAAATGACACACAGTCAAAAGCAATGGAGTACAGGACAGAACAGCAAAACTCATGCACAATACATGTTACAAGATACCCACCCAGAACCAAGTTAGCATGTCAACACTGTTGGGGAGTACAGCCCACCTGTAAGCACACATCGCAACACACATCCAGTCAAGTAGCCCATGGACACACTCCAACAGCACCAGAGCACCACCTACACATATCATGCCAACTCACATCATTGACATGACACCTCAGGATACTCACATTCAGCTAAAGAAGTTGGTGATGAGCTGTGTGCGGACATCACCCTCATCATCATCATCATCATCATCGTCACTGGCATCGTGGTCCAGGCCAGGATCCTCCACAGGTGGCGGATGTTGGTCATTGTCATCCTGGATGAGAGGCAACTCCTTCCGCACTGCCAGGTTGTGGAGCATGCAGCAGACGATGATAATCTTGCACACTTTCGCAGGGGCATATGGGAGGGACCCTCCGGTCTTGTCCAGGCAGCAGAAGCGGCTCTTCAGGAGACCAAATGTCCGCTCAATAACTCTCCTGGTCCGACCATGTGCCTCATTGTAGCGCATCTGGGCTGGTGTCACAGGGTTCCTGAGGGGTGTCAGCAACCACGGCATGTTGGGGTATCCCTAGTCACCTACGGACAGACAAGTGCACATTAGCTGACTTGGAAAAGTGGGCGGAATACTACAGATCAGATCACACACAATGGCACAAAGTCAGTACACACCGACAAGCCAGGCACGCTGGTTCTGCATCTGTGCCATCATCCTGGGGA
Organism: Calotriton arnoldi; assembly: GCA_963921515.1. Lineage (NCBI taxonomy): Eukaryota > Metazoa > Chordata > Amphibia > Caudata > Salamandridae > Calotriton > Calotriton arnoldi. The sequence goes on along the minus strand of CAWUFW010011667.1, from coordinate 50,511 downwards.
TGCGACTACTCCTCATCACAAAGGCATCGTGTGCTGAACCAGGGAAACGGGCACACACGTGTGTGATGGTCATGTCTGCAAGACACACCACCAGTGCATTGACCGAGTGGTAGTGCTTGCGGTTCCTGTAGGCCTGCTCCTGGGCCTGTGGTGGTACCAAAGCCACATGTGTCCCATCAATGGAGCCAATGACATGCGGCATCCTCCCCAGGGCATAAAAGTCACTCTTCACGTCAGTGAGTCGTCGCAGTCTAGGGAAATAGATGTACCGGTTCAGGAATAGCAACATTGTCGCCAAAACATCGTGGAGCACACGGCTCAACATGGTCTGTGACATCCCACCAGCAGTCGCCACAGTATGTTGGAAGGTACCGGTGGCAAAGAAGTGTAGGGCTGCCATCACCTTCACCTTGGGGGTCAGCGCTGTAGGATACGGCCGGCCAGGCTGCAAATGTGGGGCCAACTGCACTGCCAAATCCTCAATCAGCTGCCTGGTGAAGCGGTACCGTCGGATGCTGTCCCGTTCCACCATCGTTGCCAGGTCTGGGAATGGTCGATGGACAGCAGGAGCCCTGCAGTGCAGAGGAGAAGTAAGCAAGATTGTCAGTCAGCCCACATATGCGGCATTGAACACACTCAATATCCCAACATACATCATTATGAGGCACAACTACATGAAGTGTGCAGTTCCGTAAGGACATGTATGGTACATACATGGCCAACATCTGTCAACACGGTCCAACAAGTGGCATCAATTAGTCCCAGGTTGGCCCATTGGATATCATGAGGCCGTGTCACAGTTCCCATCTCCTGCTGCCGTGTCACAATCACCCCCCACAGTGACATGTGAGGACAGATGTGCCCCAGGCACCACAGCTCAACGACAGGTACATTCCCAGGGACCCTGTATTGCCACATGGACACTGGCATTACATGGAGTATCATGTATACACCACAGCAAAACAACCATGACCCCCACAGGTAGTGGTCCCACTTGCCACGGCAGGACAGACATGGACGTCTGTGACACACACACACACAACATCAAAGTCCATGCACACACAACGTGGATGTGGAGACTGTCTCCCATTGTGCACATGAAATCAGAGACATTGTAAACACTACATGCACAAAGACTGTGGAGGACCATCACTATTGTGCCACTGGGACACCCTGGCTCAAACATACCGTCCCACATGGGACTCACGGGGTATGTGACATGACATACACATACACCACCGTGAAATGTGACCATGGCACATGCACAGATATGAACAGTTGCACATCACAGTGGTCATGTATACGTAACACCCAGGATCCTGTCCCCATGAACACGTGCACAGCCTGGGGGTGGCTGCCCACAGGTGACACCCACAGGACAACATGTACACCAACATACACACAATAGGAAATGCAGCCTTACATGCCTTATGATAAAGTTTGGACAGGCTGTCGTGATGTAGGTGTGCCCCTCACTCCCTGGGAGCTATCTGTGGCTGGCATATGTCCATCTGAGACAGGCATGCTGACATATGCCAGTCACATGTACAGTGATGCGTTGAACAGCAATGGACCGATCGGTGCCCCGGCCGGCCCATTGCATTCAATGTGTGCGGGTACAGCGTTGTACCCCTGTACGCGTTGCACTGCAATGGACCGATCGGTGCCCCCGGCCGGCCCATTGCATTCAATGTGTCGCGGTGCACGCGTTGTACCCTGTACGCGTTGTACTGCAATGGACCGATCGGTGCCCCGGCCGGCCCATTGTATTCAATGTGCGCGGTGCACGCGTTGTACCCCTGTACGCGTTGTACTGCAATGGACCGATCGGTGCCCCGGCCGACCCATTGCATTCAATGTGTCGCGGTGCACGCGTTGTACCCCTATGCGCGTTGTACTGCAATGGACCGATCGGTGCCCCGGCCGGCCCATTGCATTCAATGTGTGCGGGTACGCGTTGTACCCCTATGCAGCGTTGTACTGCAATGGACCGATCGGTGCACCCGGCCGGCCCATTGCATTCAATGTGTGCGGGTACGCGTTGTACCCCTGTACGCGTTGTACTGCAATGGACCGATCGGTGCCCCGGCCGGCCCATTGCATTCAATGTGTGCAGGTGCAGCGTTGTACCCTGTGCGCGTTGTACTGCAATGGACCGATCGGTGCCCCGGCCGGCCCATTGCATTCAATGTGTGCGGGTACGCGTTGTACCCCTGTACGCGTTGAACTGCAATGGACCGATCGGTGCCCCTGGCCGGCCCATTGCATTCAATGTGTGCGGGTACGCGTTGTACCCCTGTACGCGTTGTACTGCAATGGACCGATCGGTGCCCCGGCCGGCCCATTGCATTCAATGTGTCGGGTGCGCGTTGTACTCCTGTACGCGTTGAACTGCAATGGACCGATCGGTGCCCCGGCCGGCCCATTGCATTCAATGTGTGCGGGTACGCGTTGTACCCCTGTACGCGTTGTACTGCAATGGACCGATCGGTGCCCCCGGCCGGCCCATTGCATTCAATGTGTGCGGGTACGCGTTGTACCCCTGTACGCGTTGTACCCCTGTACGCGTTGTACCGCAATGGACCGATCGGTGCGCACCCATTGACAATGGTCTTGCCTGGCAACGGACGCGTTTTCGAATTTCGAACGAGTCGGTTGCTGGAAATTCAGTTGGTCACCCACAACAATGTTGCAAAATCATGTATGTCATGAAGTTGAAGATTTGAAGGATGCTGTGGGCGTGTTTTGGTGCTGCTATTCCATGGATTGGCCAGATTCAGAAGATGCAAACGACTTGTACCTATCACTTTGGACACAAGGGACAGTATCTGCCTCTCCAGCACATATATATTGCTGGCTGTTCCCCTGAGAGCTCACTTGCCTGCACTACATGCTCCAGGACGACATCTGCCACTGCACTGCTGCTGTCTCTGCCCCTCTGGACCCTGCAATGGCACGTACTGTGGAGAGAGCCCCAGCCTTCAGCCTTGAGGAGAACCAGGCCCTGCTGGACAGCCTACTTCCACAGTACAGCAAGCTGTATGGGACACCAGGGGAGCAGGTGAGTGTTCTGTGCACTGCCTTTCTGAATGTGCATATTGTCTGACTAGCAAGGCTGAAAGTCTGCACGCCACTGGCTAGCAGGCTCACTGAGTAGTTGTCACCCCCATAGTGTGTAGTGACATGCACTGGACAGGTATGGTGCAGTGACAGTGCATTTGAACAAGGTTTTACTTCCCATGCAATGATACCATGTAGTGACGTCTGGCAAACTGTCCATGGGCAGCTTTGCACTGCCTGTGTACATCATGTGCCCCTGTGATTGAGACATGTATATACAACTGTGTCATGCACGGATATGTTGCATGTGTAGTAATGGCCTTTTCACTTTGTCATCCTGACAGGTTAATGCCCATCGGAAGCAGGAGATCTGGAAGGACATTTTCCGGGCTGTCCGGTCCGTGGGGGTCTACAAGCGCCAGATCCGCAACTGCCAGAAGAGGTGGCAGGACCTTCGGGGCTGGACCCGGAGGATTGCACGGGTCCAGCTGAAGCTGTCGCCTCCTCGCAGTAGGGGCGGAACACGGACCCTGACCCCCCACATGCTCCAGATCCTGGCGGTGGTGTTTCCAGACCTGGATGGGCAGCTGAAGGCCAGACAGCAGCAAGGAGGGGGTGAGTCAAAGACTGCACTGTGAACTCTGTATTACATGCTTTGTGCCCTCCTCTGGCCTGGTTCAACTGCCACAGTGCAGCAGTCATGTTGTCCACGAGCCATGTCCCTCTATTGTGCACTGCCCACTGCTCATCTGATACCCAGGTGTGGCCCTTACATTCAGGGAATTGTGTCACTTGGGACTGTGTCCTTGCAGTTTGCTTCACTAAAGGTGGGGGACAGCATCTGTTTCCCTAACTCTGTTGTGGGCATCATGGGTGGGTCCATTGTTCACACAACGCCTGTGTTCGGACATGTAATCTGCGTGTTGCTTTGATATGCGGTCCACTTGCTGAGCTGAGCCACCACATGTGCCTGCGGTATGTGGCACACACCCATGCAGCGGGTGGGAACAATTTTTGGGCCCGAGGAGTGTGCAGATTACGTGTGTCACACATACATAGCCAGCTATCCACTGTCCAGGGCTCATCCCTCATTCATGTGGGGCAGGACAGTCATGCCTACTCCAGGCCATGCAATGCACTCTGTACTCCCACTCCCGTGTATCAGCTGACACATTGTGCGCAGTGATTTGACCCCTCAGGTGTCTGCCTCTGTGTCAGTGTGCTGTGGATTAGTTGCCAGGACTGCTGGGGTGTTTCTTGGTAGGGGCTCAGCATGCCCCTGGAGATGTGACCATAGGAGACGATACTTGTGTGTCACATAGGTGTTTGATCAGCTGCCCGTGCAGACTGGGGTATGCGAATGTGAAGTTCAGGCAGCTGTTCCCCATTCACAGCAGATTGTGAGGGCTCAGGTTCAGAGGGTAGTGTCACAGGTCTCCCATATGTCCAATCGGTATGACCTGGACAGATGAGGGTTAAGATGATGTGTTGTGTGGGGGATGTACATGTGCACTTGTGCAGCTCCAGGACTTGCATTCCCCATGACATACTATTGTGACACAGTGCAGAGTGTTGTTGTCTGGCTGCCAAGTCATACATCACTGAGACAGTGATGTATGACTTAGCAGTCATGCCTCTGCCATGGCATGTGTCTACTTATTGGTGATCCTGCAGGGGAGTGACATGTGCTACATGCACACCATTGTGGCGATGGCTATCAGGACATGGGTGCATCATGGTGTCTGTCGCTGGTATGCATCACATGCATTTCCTATTTGACTCTGGGCATCCCTTTCATCCGGAAACCTGTACTGACTCAGTGGCAAGAGCTGTGATGTGTGCATGTCCACATGCCACACCGTGTCCTCTGCACTGTCCAACTACTGTGTACTTGGTGCATGTGTCCACACTGGGGTGTTGCAATCCAACAGACACCAGACAGATGGGTGCAAGGCCATGTGGGATGTGAGTGCCATGGTTGGCATCAGACTGACAATTGGCTTCTCCTGTTCAGTTAGGGCACTTTTAGCAATGTACAACTAATGATGCCAGGGCTTGCTCTGTAATGTGCTGTGCTCACAGTGGTGTGTGAGTTTGGTGCAGGTGACTGATGTCTGTCTGTTTCCCCATTGTTTGCAGATACATCCACGGCCACGGAAGGGGACAGCTCCACGGACCAGGAGGAGCCGGAGAGCCAGACTGGGTCAGCAGCCGAGGAGTGGTCGGAGGGACCCAGTGGCAAGGAGGGCAAGGGGAGCCACACCGAGGAGTCCTCAGCACCATCCACCTCAGCTGAGGACCAGAGCAACTCGGAGGATGACTCCCTTATGGAGGCGGGTGTCAGCAGCCACCACACCCCAGCTAGTGTTGCTGTCCCCGCCACCACCACCACCACCACCGCCCTCCCATCGGCTCCCATTCCCCAGGTCCGTGGAGGCTCCCATGTTCGGGAGCGTGTCTCCTTTGGGCCAGGCACCGCACCCCCTGCCCCTGTGTCCCCTGCTGCCCTGAGTGAGGAGTCTGTGTACCTCCTTCGCCAGCTCCATGTAGGGCAGACAGCCATGCTGAGTGTCCTCCATGCGCACACCGCTCTGTTGACTCAGCTGGTGTCGTTCATGGAGGGCATCTCATCGGGCATGTCTGACCTACAGAGGGGCAATAGGTCCATGGACTCCTCCCTGACGGCAGCAGTGTCCCTCCTCAGACAGTCCCTCACCCCTCCTGCCTCTGCTCCATCCACACTCCCCAGCACCTTACCCGTCCCAAGCACACACACACCGGCACAGGCATACACCAGCACACACACATCCAGCACACAGACACACACGCCACAAACAAAACGCACACGCACGCACAGTCAGGGGACTGAAACCAGACTCACAGGGGATGGGGCCCTGGTACACACACACGCATCCACGAGCACTGCGCAGTCCTCAGTTGCCTCTCCCTCCAAAACACCCTCCCTTGCCTCACCTGCAACCCCAAAGACCCAGCGCCTCTTCCCCTCCGATCCAGCTGCTCCAGCATCCAGGGGGAAGAGGAAGCCCCCACACGGAGCAGAGTGCCCCTCGCCCCCGGACACCCTCCCCCAGGCGCAGACAGACTGAGGCCCCCACCCGCAAGTCCCCCGGAGTCGTAAGAGCAAGACCCCGCCGCCGCCCTGCAGCTCAGGCACCAGGTCTCCTTCCTCCATCCCTCAGGCCCCCACTCCACAGGTGCCCCCACCACACCCTGCCCCAGGTTCCCCCACCCACAGATACACCATCCCCAAGAGGATCCGGCCTTCTCCCCTGCCACTTGCTCTCCCGGCACCACACCCCCGCTGCGCTTGTCTGTGCCACTGATGTGGTGAGGGTGTCCTCCCCCTCTGTCCAGCCCACCTTGCCTGTTCCCCATTCTCCTCCCCTGGTGGTAGGCACTGCAGTGGAGTCCACTACCACCCTGTCTGACTTGGGCACTGCAGTGGCGGACCTGTCCACTCCATCTGCAGGGTCCACTGCAGTCGTGCCGGCACCCACAACATCTGAGTCATGCCCCCAGTTGTGCCGGCACACACCATGTCAGACACCTCCACTGCAGTTGTCAGTGGCTCTCCAGCACCCACCACCCCTTCCCTGCTTCCTCCTGGTGAGCCCTGATCCTGTCCCTGCGGTGCCTGGCCTACCCCCGGTTGCCCCTCCTAGTGGATTGTCCCTGGTTTTGTGCAGGCATGCGTAGGGTGACATCTGCCACTGTCACCGTGTTTGGACTTTTACAATGGACTGGCCATTGGCCTTTGTGTTTTTCTGGACTTTGTTTTCATTCCACACATATGCTGAATAAAGCAACTTTCTGTTCTCTAGTGCTTATGCTTCTGATGTACATGTTGTTGATGATGCTAACCATGCCCTTGCTGCAGTGATGGTGATATTTGGTCTCATGATAATGAAGTGTTACTGTGCAGAAAGCCATGTGGTCCAGGGGGAATGTGTCCTATCCTGTGGTGTATCCATGTCATCCATAGCAGCATCTGAGGGTGTCATGTGTTCAGTATTTGGCAATGGGATTTCCTACTTAGATTAGCTATTTCACATCTGTGGCTTCCACCCCTGCACATCTGCTGTGCCTGCCATTGTTCAATTCGTCTACTTCCCTGACCGTGTGGCCATCTCCACTGGACATGCAGGTTTGGGCATCAATGGGGAAGGACTCATCTGTGTTGTCAGTGCAACATTGCTATACAAGTGTGTTGGATCTGTGCTGATGATTCCGTTGGCACTTCCATGACCAGGCTGATGTGACGGGAGCCCTCATTTGGTGCTAATTGTTGATTGTGTGACCAAGGGCTCAGCTGACATGATGGAGCCCTACTGAGGCAACATATGGCACAGCTTTCCTCACACAGGAGTGGAGCCCCTCATGGCAGTGTGTACTCCTGTGACATTGCCTGAGCCCAAGGTGTGTGTTGTATGTGCATGTCTGTGTGTTCACTTCCGTTTAGCTGTGCATGCTGTGATCCCTAGTGTTGTACCTGTTTGTGATGCTAGCTGAGTTGACCTATGTTCCCCCAAAGTCTTCTCCCTGGGTTCTCTGTGATGTGGGTGCATGGCACATTACTGGTCATCAGGGTGTCACCCATAGGTGTGTTTGCTGTCAGGGCTGAGTTTGTGTGCAGACGCAGATGGGTCACAGTCAGGTTTCCCCTTGGCACTTGTTGTTTGCCCCTGTCATGTGATTTCCAGTTTGTGTTATCTTTCAGTGATTGTGACACGTTGTGTGTGTGACTGCTGGCACTCCTCAGGGTCCGGGCTGCAATGTTGGTTGTTGTCTATGTGTGTTCTTTGTGGGTGACCTTGGCTTCTTCATTGGTGTGTGACTGTGGCTGGGATCCCATTGGTTGGTGTGGTATTGCCGTCATGTCCATGTACAGCGTAGTGTGCAGTGTGTCAGACATTCAGGAGTCTTGTTGAGTGGCCATGTGTGATGTGTTTCTGCACCTTGGTTCCCACCCACCACCCTGGAATAGTCATGGGTGCATGTGCAATGTCACCAGTGCATGTGTACTTCACTGCTGCACATTGTTGGAGGTCGAGGGGTGTGGTGTTGAGTGTGTGCAGATGAGAGTTGTTGCCCGGCTAGGCCCCTGCCTCCATGTTGGCCTTGGCTTACTGGCCATGCTGATTGATTTGTGCTTGTGTAGGTGTGATGGTAGTTAGTTGCTCAGGACACATGACTGTGGTTCACAGTGTGAACCACATTTAGCTTTGTCATCACAGTGGGATTGTAATGCAGCCCAGGGTCACCACATTGTGGGGGCCCTGGGGGTGGTGCTGTGGTGTGTCTGTGTCTTGCTGTGTCAGTTGCTGTCCCTACGTGCCTGTGTGACATGTGTGATTTGTGCTCCCTCTCATCTGACAATGCCTGCTTGCCCACATAGGGGATTTGGATCCATGAGTTACCTTTGTGTGGCACTGTATGCACATCTGTATGATTGGTATTCAGGTCTCCTCATGTGTTGTGTGGTTGCCTGGGGACACTGGCACCCCCCCCTCACCTGTTGTGTATGATGTGCAGTGTGGGTCTGCCTGTTTGTGTTTGTGCATCTGCACCACTGCATTGGCATATCTTGGGTGTGCCATTGGCTGTATGTAGTTTGGTGGGTTTCCCCTGCTGTCCCTGGGACTCCTAGGTCATCGGTCAGCACAATGATCATGGTTTGTGTGTCCCATTGCTGCCATGGTATGGTATCTGTTCACCTCACATCTGCAGTCTCCACAGGGTATCTGCATTTGTGTGCCCATTGGTGCAAATATGTGGGTCTGCATTCTGATGGTCACTTCTGTCATTGTGTCATTGATGAATGTTGACGGTGTCAGCCCCCATGGGTGTTGTTTGTCTGCACATGGCCAAAGGTATGTCTTATTTGCACTGCAGTATTTGGCTCACCCAATTTATGTTGCAATGGGACACATACACTACTTTGCCACTGATGTGTTTTTTGTTCTGTGACCAGGAATCATCCATGCAGTTTGGCAGTTGCACCTCTTTCTTTGTCAACACTTACCTTTTGGTCACTGTGATGATGGGGGTTTAGACCCCATTGCCACAATGTTCAAAATGTGCTTCAGCTATGGACCCCACACTTACATTTTGGTCACTGTGATGATGGGGGTTTAGACCCCATTGCCACAATGTTCAAAATGTGCTTCAGCTATGGACCCCACACTTACATTTTGGTCACTGTGATGATGGGGGTTTGGACCCCATTGCCACAATGTTCAAAATGTGCTTCAGCTATGGACCCCACACTTACATTTTGGTCACTGTGGTGATGGGGGTTTAGACCCCATTGCCACAATGTTCAAAATGTGCTTCAGCTATGGACCCCACACTTACATTTTGGTCACTGTGATGATGGGGGTTTGGACCCCATTGCCACAATGTTCAAAATGTGCTTCAGCTATGGACCCCACACTTACATTTTGGTCACTGTGATGATGGGGGTTTGGACCCCATTGCCACAATGGTCATGGCCTGCTTGCATTGTGGGTGCCACACACATATATGTGTGGCACATGTGCTAGGGGGTCACATTGTATGTTCAAAGTCATGTTCGGTGTTGTAGGCATTTGACACAGTCTACACACGCTTGTCATGGTGTTGGGGGATGTCTTTTTCTTGCATTCCCTAGGTTGTGGTGTGCTGGTTGTGTCATGCATTGTCCATCCTATGAGTGGGGGTGGTAGTAGTGGTAGGCATCCAGCCCCCCTGGCTAAGGGTGGTGGTAGGCATCCAGCCCCCCCTGGCTCAGGGTGGTAGTAGTGGTGGGCATCCAGCCCCCCCTGGGTGAGGGTGGTAGTAGTGGTAGGCATCCAGCCCCCCCTGGGTGAGGGTGGTAGTAGTGGTAGGCATCCAGCCCCCCCTGGCTCAGGGTGGTAGTAGTGGTAGGCATCCAGCCCCCCCTGGCTAAGGGTGGTGGTAGTGGTGGGCATCCAGCCCCCCTGGGTGAGGGTGGTAGTAGTGGTAGGCATCCAGCCCCCCCTGGCTAAGGGTGGTAGTAGTGGTAGGCATCCAGCCCCCCCCTGGCTAAGGGTGGTAGTAGTGGTAGGCATCCAGCCCCCCTGGGTGAGGGTGGTAGTAGTGGTAGGCATCCAGCCCCCTGGCTAAGGGTGGTAGTAGTGGTAGGCATCCAGCCCCCTGGCTAAGGGTGATAGTAGTGGTAGGCATCCAGCTCCCCCTGGGTGAGGGTGGTAGTAGTGGTAGGCATCCAGCCCCCTGGGTGAGGGTGGTAGTAGTGGTAGGCATCCAGCCCCCTGGCTAAGGGTGGTAGTAGTGGTAGGCATCCAGCCCCCCCTGGGTGAGGGTGGTAGTAGTGGTAGGCATCCAGCCCCCCCTGGCTAAGGGTGGTGGTAGGCATCCAGCCCCCCCAGGCTCAGGGTGGTAGTAGTCAATTGTGAGAGACACCCCCTCCTTTGTAAAAGACACTACTGATATTTTGAGGATTATTGAGGGAACAATAGACACTGGAGACATTGACTTCCTCGTCACTTTTGACGTGGAAGCTTTATACACAAACATTCCCCAGAGAGCCACCCTAGCAGTCGTGGAAACTGCCCTCAATACATTGGAGTGGACATCATCCACCCCCATTTCCTTTATAATGGATTGTGCTACCCTGGCTCTAACTGAGAATTTCTTTGAATTCAAACAACAGCTATTTCACCAGAGTCAGGGTACTTCTATGGGTAGTACCTTTGCTCCCAGTCTAGCGTGCCTTTACATGACAGCTTTTGAAAGGGAGGTAATCCTTAACACTACTAACCCATATTACAACAACTTGAAACTTTGGAAACGTTTCATTGATGATATTTTGGTGTTTTGGCATGGCAGTCGATCGACCTGCGAAGATTTTGTAAAATGGATTAATATCCAGAATGATTACCTTAAATTTTCACACAACATCTCTGATACCACCGTCCCTTTCCTGGACATAAACATCACACTGAGTGCAGGCAGCATTAACAGCTCTCTCTATAAGAAACCAACTGACCGCAATAGTTTACTCTTGTACAACAGCCACCACCCTAAAGCATTAAGAGATAATTTGCCATTTGGGCAATTCTTGCGCATTAGACGCAATTGCAAACTGGTCAGTGATTACAAAAAGAAGCCGATATTTTAGCATCCAATCTTACGGCAAGGGGCTATCCACAGAAACAAATAAGAGAATCATTGAAGAGAGCTAGGAACAATCCCAGAGAGTCTCTACTTGAAGTACATCAAAAACTAACCACTGATACCTTGACCTGTGTGACATCATTTACCCCAGATTCCTCACGAATCAAACAGATCATTTTAAAACACTGGGGTATTTTAAACATAGGTGACCTACAATTACCCAAACCTAGGTTCGCGTATAAAAGAACTCGCAACCTTAAGGATACCTTAATACACACCAGACCTAGGAAACACAACACCGACACACAGAGGACACTGTGGGGCCTTCCGGCAATCACTGGACATTACCCATGCGGTTCTTGCAGTGTGTGCCCGCTTACCATCACATCCAAAGAAATATCCTTGTCGTCCAATTTCAGATGGACCCTGAAGAGACACACTAACTGTAACACTAAACAATGCATTTACATGTTGATCTGTCCCTGTGGTCTCCAATACATAGGTATGACTATGCGATCGATTAAGATCCGGATAACAGAGCATAAAAGTAATATCAGGTGCCAAAGGGTCACCACCAAATTGTACACACATTTTAAGGATACACAACATGCCCCTGAAACATTGCGTTGGATAGTTCTAGAATCATACCCACAGGTAACCAAGACTATACTGTTCAAAGCTGAACAAAGATGGGTGTATAGATTATCCACACATACAAAGGGCCTCAATGATGATATACCGTGGGGTGCACTTACCTGAATCATCTACACTGTGGCCCCCACCTCTACACAGTATACATCATGCACCCTTATCCATGACGAGTAACTCCATTATTACACTCTTCCATTCGTGAATGGAGCAACTCTGGTTAGCATGGCCAGTATCTGTATAGGTGTCTATATCAGTATTTAACTTTTGGACTATATTAGTATCTGTTAGTGCGATATCACCACCTTATCGGGTATTCTAGCTTGTGCAGCTATGAGGTTGACTCCCTTCAATTTGATCGTCTTAAAGACCACTAGATTGCTAGCACTCCGATGCTATTACCTACATGCTGTCTATTACAACTCTCTCACCCTTAATTTTGGGATGCCCATAACTGGTTATGTTTCGAAGCCCACTATTAAAGCACGCCCCTTAATTTTAGGCGTTGGTCCTCGTAGCGATCCTTGTTACAGACTTTTCGAATTATTATTCGTTACTTATCACCTGGTCTGGTCCCTTTAAGTATCAAAAGTGACACTCCATGAAGAGTTCAGTATCTCATTAGATACATTCTTTAGAGTATTTTCACACTCCAATATGGCCGCTGCTTTAGTTATCTAGCGTGCAACCTAATCCAGCCGAGTCACCAGTCACTAGGTTCATGACCTCACGCACCCCGTACTACGTCACGGGAACCGCCCACATTTGGGCTTCTACTCGCCTATTTACATTTCTCCGGCTCCCTGCCTGCCACCATCCCGGTGTCGGCGGCAGGGTAGGTCTTAACGCAAGGAGCGTTAATTCGCCGGTGAGTTACCTTCAGTTGCGACGTACTACTAACAGAGGTGAGTGTGTGCGGCGGTATTTGCATCTCCGCTAATCGACTGCCCTCCTGTGACCACGAGGCTCCCTAGTGTTACTTCGGTTCTTGGCGTGTGTCCTCCCGGGCCCCGCGGCGATCCTTGTATGCCATTGGCTCCTCAGTCCTGGTTTAACTGGGTTGATTTTTTTGGGGACACGCCTGGCATTGGGGGGCACCGCTTATCTGACTACACACCTCGGGCAGGTTCCCTTGATGGCTCTTGTTTTCCGGCGAGCGACCGTTCCGCACCCCTCTGGTACTTGCCATTCTGTGAGCTGATCGGATTCGGCTTATTTCACAGATCTACGTTTCTTTTGTATTCTTCCTTTTATTCTTGTTCTAGGACCCAATTGGTGTCCTCTTATACCGCTGATTCACCGTTGCAAGTACACTTGACTTACAGACCAGGTGAGTCATGTGTTTGTTCTGACGATTGCATCTACTCAGTTGCCTTCATTTTTGTTTTAACCATATAATTTTACAGAAGATATTTGGTACAGATATCACTTTATCAAATTCCCTGTCTCATACAGTGTGATTGAGTAACTACATTTAGTGTGCATTGGGTAGCACACTATCTGTGTGGCCTTTTAATAACAGCTTGGTGGACATTGAGGACTGAGTATGTTTGAACATAATATTTACATGCCTATATATGTTTTCTTTTACTTCTCGTAGGTCAACTACCTGTGCCTTGGGTATGTAGAAATTCACTTACCTTTGAAGTGTAGATAGCGTTTTATTCGATCCTGAGGAAGTGCCTTGATCTATAGGACTACAATGGCACGAAACATGTCGATCACCTGAGAGCCGGGCATTTACCACTAGATACACCAGCACTAGTCCTGTACCCCTCTCATTCTTTTACACTAGGCAGTTTACCTTCCCAATAAAGGTTTTTAGGATTAACTGACCTATTTTACTTTCACCATACATCACATCTACACACTAGGGCCCTCACCCCCACTGCACCTACCGGCAGGAACAAAAGATCCCAGACAAAGAGCCCCGGTACGGGTGCCCGTCAGGTATTGCAACGCCGACCTGACGAGGGGCAGGCTCATATGATGAAGCATGACACCTAGCTTGCTGGGTGTGTGAGAGCCCTAGTTCCGAAAAGGGTTCCTTCCCCCCCTTTTTTCTCTTCCCCATACACTCAGTGGTTCCCCTTGTTTCTCCACACCAGTCCTCCACCCGCTTTTCCAATCATTTAGAGGAACTTCGTACCTATTTTTTGCTCATTAGTCCTTGCGGGGTATGTACGTTGGACCTCGTTAAATATGCCCCTAGTCCCTCTCCTTGTTGAATGGTAGTAGTGGTGGGCATCCAGCCCCCCCTGGGTGAGGGTGGTAGTAGTGGTAGGCATCCAGCCCCCCCTGGCTAAGGGTGGTAGTAGTGGTAGGCATCCAGCCCCCCCTGGCTAAGGGTGGTAGTAGTGGTAGGCATCCAGCCCCCTGGCTAAGGGTGGTAGTAGTGGTAGGCATCCAGCCCCCTGGGTGAGGGTGGTAGTAGTGGTAGGCATCCAGCCCCCCTGGCTAGGGGTGGTAGTAGTGGTAGGCATCCAGCCCCCCTGGCTAAGGGTGATAGTAGTGGTAGGCATCCAGCTCCCCCTGGGTGAGGGTGGTAGTAGTGGTAGGCATCCAGCCCCCTGTGTGAGGGTGGTAGTAGTGGTAGGCATCCAGCCCCCCTGGCTAAGGGTGGTAGTAGTGGTAGGCATCCAGCCCCCCTGGGTGAGGGTGGTAGTAGTGGTAGGCATCCAGCCCCCCTGGCTAAGGGTGGTGGTTGGCATCCAGCCCCCTGGCTAAGGGTGGTAGTAGTGGTAGGCATCCAGCCCCCTGGCTAAGGGTGGTAGTAGTGGTAGGCATCCAGCCCCCTGGCTAAGGGTGGTAGTAGTGGTAGGCATCCAGCTCCCCTGGGTGAGGGTGGTAGTAGTGGTAGGCATCCAGCCCCCCTGGGTGAGGGTGGTAGTAGTGGTAGGCATCCAGCCCCCCTGGCTAAGGGTGGTAGTAGTGGTAGGCATCCAGGCCCCCCTGGGTGAGGGAGGTAGTAGTGGTAAGCATCCAGCCCCCCCTGGCTAAGGGTGGTGGTAGGCATCCAGCCCCCCCTGGCAAAAGGTGGTAGTAGTGGTAGGCATCCAGCCCCCTGGCTAAGGGTGGTAGTAGTGGTAGGCATCCAGCTCCCCTGGGTGAGGGTGGTAGTAGTGGTAGGCATCCAGCCCCCCTGGCTAAGGGTGGTAGTAGTGGTAGGCATCCAGCCCCACCTGGCTAAGGGTGGTAGTAGTGGTAGGCATCCAGCCCCCTGGCTAAGGGTGGTGGTAGGCATCCAGCCCCCTGGCTCAGGGTGGTAGTAGTGGTGGGCATCCAGCCCCCCTGGGTGAGGGTGGTAGTAGTGGTAGGCATCCAGCCCCCTGGCTAAGGGTGGTAGTAGTGGTAGGCATCCAGCCCCCTGGCTAAGGGTGGTAGTAGTGGTAGGCATCCAGCCCCCCTGGGTGAGGGTGGTAGTAGTGGTAGGCATCCAGCCCCCCTGGCTAAGGGTGGTAGTAGTGGTAGGCATCCAGCCCCCTGGCTAAGGGTGATAGTAGTGGTAGGCATCCAGCTCCCCCTGGGTGAGGGTGGTAGTAGTGGTAGGCATCCAGCCCCCTGGGTGAGGGTGGTAGTAGTGGTAGGCATCCAGCCCCCCTGGCTAAGGGTGGTAGTAGTGGTAGGCATCCAGCCCCCCTGGGTGAGGGTAGTAGTAGTGGTAGGCATCCAGCCCCCCCCTGGCTAAGGGTGGTAGTAGTGGTAGGCATCCAGCCCCCCCTGGGTGAGGGTGGTAGTAGTGGTAGGCATCCAGCCCCCCCTGGCTAAGGGTGGTGGTAGGCATCCAGCCCCCCCTGGCTAAGGGTGGTAGTAGTGGTAGGCATCCAGCCCCCCCTGGCTAAGGGTGGTAGTAGTGGTAGGCATCCAGCTCCCCCTGGGTGAGGGTGGTAGTAGTGGTAGGCATCCAGCCCCCTGGCTAAGGGTGGTAGTAGTGGTAGGCATCCAGCCCCCCTGGCTAAGGGTGGTAGTAGTGGTAGGCATCCAGCCCCCCTGGCTAAGGGTGGTGGTAGGCATCCAGCCCCCCTGGCTCAGGGTGGTAGTAGTGGTGGGCATCCAGCCCCCCTGGGTGAGGGTGGTAGTAGTGGTAGGCATCCAGCCCCCCTGGGTGAGGGTGGTAGTAGTGGTAGGCATCCAGCCCCCTGGCTAAGGGTGGTGGTAGGCATCCAGCCCCCCCTGGCTAAGGGTGGTAGTAGTGGTAGGCATCCAGCCCCCCCTGGCTAAGGGTGGTAGTAGTGGTAGGCATCCAGCTCCCCCTGGGTGAGGGTGGTAGTAGTGGTAGGCATCCAGCCCCCCCTGGCTAAGGGTGGTAGTAGTGGTAGGCATCCAGCCCCCCCTGGCTAAGGGTGGTAGTAGTGGTAGGCATCCAGCACCCCCTGGCTAAGGGTGGTGGTAGGCATCCAGCCCCCCCTGGCTCAGGGTGGTAGTAGTGGTGGGCATCCAGCCCCCCCTGGGTGAGGGTGGTAGTAGTGGTAGGCATCCAGCCCCCCCTGGCTAAGGGTGGTAGTAGTGGTAGGCATCCAGCCCCCCCTGGCTAAGGGTGGTGGTAGGCATCCAGCCCCCCCTGGGTAAGGGTGGTAGTAGTGGTGGGCATCTGGCACCCCCCTGGCTAAGGGTGGTAGTAGTGGTAGGCATCCAGCCCCCCCCTGGGTAGGGGTGGTGGTGCGCATCCAGGCCCCTGTGTGCATATGTGGCATTGGTGATGGGCATCCCGCCCCTATGGTGCTGCTGTTGCTGGTGTAAGTATATTCTGCATCCCTCAGTGTGTGTGTGATGTGTCGTGTACGTGTTGTATGTGTTTTGTGGTTGGTGTCTGACTTACCTTCTGCGCCATACGCGTCCGTGCCTGTTCCGGTAGTAAATGTAGAATATTGGTATGATCGGGACGAAGGGATTCATGGTTGGTTCGTGTCGTTCGTCCTTCTCGTTGCTTCGCGTCGTCCTCGTCGCTTCGCCTCGTCGCTTCGCCTCGTCCTCGTCGCTGGCGTGTTCGTCTCGTAGCCGTGGATCGTGTTGTGGCGCGAATCGGAGCTTATGTGCGCCTCTCCCGGATGCTTTGACGTGCCGTGCGTAGCGACGGGTTCGGCGCATACGGGAAGCGCATCGTACTTGTTCGGCCGGACGGAGCTGCATTTTCCCTTCCGTGCGACTCGATTCAGCGATTCCGGATTCGCCTCGGTCGGGGAACAGGACCTGGTTTGGGTGAGTACGGCTCGGCCGGATTCTGTGCTGTTGTGCGCATCGTACTTACTCGTTCGGTGTGCTGTACGGATCGGTCGGGAAACAGGCTTTCGCATGGCTTTTTTCCCGACCGAATGGTATTGGGTGCGCCTCCGACCGAGATCGGAATCGGCCCCATAGTCTCTAGAAATGGCGAGGTGTGGGGGTGACCCCCTGTAGTCAAACTTACATCAAGGTGGGTACACTGCTCAGAGAGTTTCCAAATCCTCGCCACAAAGGTTTGTATTGTCTCCCCCCGCCCTGTTGATCCACCCCAGGCGTGGGTCTGCGCGGGGGTGTCTGTAGCACGCCCTATGATGCAGCATGTCACAATTTTGTGAGTGAGGGCAGTTTTTTCACGGAGAACTTGTGCCACTGTCTTCTATGTTTATATATATTGTATACACATTTCTATACACTTCATCCTTTCCCTACTCCTGTGTGTGTAATTCAACCTCTCCCTTCAACCTATGCCTGATCACGGTCATAACCATTAACAAACAAGCATTGGCATAGCCAATAGGTCTCGCCTTTGGGACCTTATAAGTGTTTAGCCATGCAACAGTTGATGTTGTTGCACCAAGGATATTGTGCTGCATAACTAAATACTTATAAGGTCCCAAAAGCAAGACCTATTGGCTATGCCAATGCTTGTTCAAGATGTTTCTTTAATGGGTGTGCAGGGAGGGAAGGACAGGTGGTGGTTTCCTCCATAACAGAAGGGAATACACCATGCATGTTATCTGCAAAACCCATTGGTTAGAGGTAATTTTTCTCTCACCTTTGCGAGAGTGGTTTGAGATCATGGTGTTTGAGAATGAGAAAATGTGCTTCTGCTGCAGCCTTGAGCCAAACAATGTTCCCAGCACGGGCAAGAGACTGATGAGGCGCCGGCTAAGGCTTACAAGGTTGACTGTGCTGCAAGTCACAGCCCCTGAATTTTAAATACTGCTGGTGAATCTTGCTGTTGAGAATAGCCCTAGGACCCGAGGCAAAAACTTTCCTCCTCAGGAAGGTCATGAGAAATGCATATGGCCTAAGCTGGCCACAGAGGCCAGCACATTCAGGGTCTCTGGTATTAAGAGCAAGCACAAAAATGATTTGGCAAGAGTAGTGGCTTTTAAGTTTCTAGCTATCTTTTACCGGCCAGCCCAGAATGTGTTTCTACATGGCATGCATTATTTCAAGAAGGCCATTATTAAAAGGTTTAAAAAAAGGCTCAGTCTCCTGTTTCAACACTATAATTTCATTAAAAAAATTAGACTTGGCCTATAAAGATTTAAAAGCCACCTCCATGACATGAGTTGCCTTGCGAAAAACAATGAAGTAAGAAAGCTTCTCAGACATGGGGCATTTCAGAATATGTAAACTACAGACATATGTATCCCTACCATTACAAATCTACCTAAAGTCCCTTATCGTGTTGAGAAGATGGAAGTAGGTTATCAGCCTGGCTACTTTAATTTTCATCCCAAAATGGATAGCATGAAGAAAACGGAATGCATAAGAATCAAACCCGAAAAGGTAAAAACATTTTTTTTAAAACCATAGACTCAGGTCAGGTAGACTTTTTCATGACAGGTATTATATCCTCAGGTAAGCAACCTACATCTCTTTTTCTCGCTTTTGAGTAAAACAGTATCTACCACATGAGTCAGCTGCAGAGTAGACTCCAGGAGCAGGCACTGAACCAGACCCAGCCAATGTGGAGACTGACATGAGATGTTTCTTTTTTAAAGGATAAAGAAGTTGCTAACGATGCCCAAGCCACAACTTAGCCCTTAGCCGGCAACTGAGGCAGAAGCTCGAGGTGATACGGAACCAAGCTAATGGCTTCTGCAGGACATCGCCAGACAGGACAAAACAGTGGCAGCAGTGGGTTCATCAAAAGTGGCGTGTTTATGTCTAAGAATTGCCAACATCACATCATAGAAAGTCTTAGTGTAATACAAAGGGAGGACAAATTTGTCTGTTTTTTAAATTAGCGAGGCGCTAACTTTGTTAAATAGGGGCCAAATGTCCTTCCCCCAGACTTCTTTCAGGCTTTGGTTCTCTGGGTTATCTATTCTAGTAAAGCTGTGATTAAGCGATGACTCGGCGTTCGTTTCATTAGGCCTAGAGACGGAGCAGTCCGTGTGACGCCAATGGATTTGTAAATTAGGGTTGAACTCATATTACACCGTGACTCAAATAAGAGGTCAGGCAAAATAAATTAATAATTACTGACGGGAGAAATAGAGAATGAAACACACAGCTACTTGGTTTGGAAACAAAAAACGTAGAGGATAAAATTATAATTTTAAACACTTAAGAAAGTCACCCTATATCCTTCACAAAATGGGATGCAGAGACCCCGCCAAATTACTTTTACCCCCAGACTTAAAAAACAAGATGAATGTGACCTAACGCCACCACAAAAAAGTCAAACACAGCATGTCTACAGTTTGTAAATGCATTTATAAACAGTTTAATCCCACACGCCTACCATTTGTAAGTGCTGTATATGTGTACATACTGCTTACTGACTCTCTCAGGGCAGGCTTTCCCATCTGGATACTGCTAGTGGTGGCACCGAGTCCCAGCAAGTACTGTGGCCGCCATGTTTTGGAGCATCTTTCAGTAGATGCTGCGTGCGAGCCTGGAAAACATAATCACCCCACCACCACAAAAACAACGGCCACCTCTGCCAGGTAGTTGGTCTGATAGTAAAGCAGGTTGCTGACCACCCTGTTGTTCCATTTCAAGATGTTCTTGACATCAAGCCGGGAAAAGTGGTCGGATCTAGGGAAGAAGCCGTCCCAAGCGTGGAGCGGAGCCAACTGCACCTCCATGTTTCCCCTGCGGCAGTGCTGACAAACGGTAGGAGATTCAGCAGAGGCTGCTCACTAAGATTACTTTTGCAATTTGCGTCAGTGGTGAGACTAAAAGCAGAAGTGAGATGTTGACTTTCAGGCACTGCACGTTCTCTCTTTCATATCTGGATGTTAGCACGAGCCGACACCAACTAAAAACAAGCGCGCGCCTCGCGCTGAAGGTAAAAAAAAAAGAAGCAAAAGCGCGCCTCGCGCGACAACAGGGGGGGAGGGGGGTCTGCCGATTGCCTTGCGGGAGCCAGCGGCTATAATTGATACCATATGGCGCTGCCGCTCGCTCCCGCAAGGCAATCGCCACACGTGCACGCGTTGCCATTGAAGGCAATGGAACGCGTGCACGTTTTTGGGGAAAAAAGGGAACTGATGGCTAAAGGTCTCCTCCTATGCTGCGCATGCGCGCTGCGTAGGCGAGACCTAAAAACCTAGAATGGACAACCCTGTGCCCTTACCAGCTTCATGGAGTGTGATTGTAAGAAATACCATAAAGATACCTGCAGAATTAGTCACAGTTAGCGGCTTGTTGAAAACTGCTGGTCTATCTCTCACACCTCTTCATCCACCACACTGCTAAGCGCTGCATCCCATAGCCCAACAACCACACCTCGATAGACATCATACACAACATGGAAACACTTCCCACACAGAATGAAAACAAGACAACATCCTGCCAACCACACCTTCTATCTCTCAAACCTCTTCATTTACCACAATGCTAACTGCTGGGTCCATAGCACATCTACACCTCAGTGGACATCACGCACAACGTGTAAAAACTTCCCACGCATGATCAAAACAAGACAACACCTTCCAACCACACACTATACACGGTGTAGCATGCTACCTTTGCAGCCATGCGCTTTAGCACCCCACATAGGGATAGTAAGAGCTATATAAATGTTACAATACTAGACTCCTGTGGACATCAAAGCGCTGACATGAATAGGTGGAGTCCCGAGAGATGAAGATGAATTGGTTACCACAACAATCAGCAGATCATATGAATAAACCACAATGCAGTACGAAGTCAACGCTAGTGTCTTTGTTGCTAACACTAATAATGTGAGCTTTATTTTTAGGCATGTTCAAACTAGTCAGATTGTCTAAGAGCATGTGAAGTGATCGATCTCACAAGTCCTCTCTCCATCCTGGTTCTTCTTGCCTCCCCCGCCACCACCACCACACACAACCCTCAACCCGCAAGTACAGAACTCCAGAGCCGGTTCAGTCAGTGCTTAATTTGAGCCAGTGGTTTCAGCACAGGCACTTAATTGGTTTCTGGTGTTTGGCACTCGCACTTAATTGTCAACACTGCACTTATGACAGTCTGCCACATGGTGGCGCTGCTCATTTAATTTAGAGATGAGCAGAACAACGGTTCTTTGTGAATACAATATACATTAAAATTGCTAATACCTGCCTCCCCAGATATCCCTTTAGCTTTGGGGACCTGGAATAATCTAAACTGTCGCACTTGCAGGCGAGAGAGATGGTTAGAAGTTGTTTGGCAGCCTGGGGCAAGCTGCAGTAGCCTCCTGGTCAGGGCCCTGGCACTTATTTTACAAATTAAGCACTGGGTTCAGTGCTTTGTGTAATCACTGGGACCTTGAGAAAGTGATGAAGGAGGGAGCCGGTCTGGGGCACTGGTTCAACACACACACTTAGATTGTGAAATATATTATGATGTTTGTCTTTAGTTATCAGTGGTTCGAAGCTGTGCTGTTCAAATCAAATGTCAGCAAACATACACCCTTTCGCACTGGTTCCTAGCTTATATTTGTTTTCATTTCCAACCACTTAATATTTAAGAAATCTCATATATGAATGTATTTAACAAAATCACACAAATGTGGGTGTAGGACGCTGACGGCACCACATAATGCTTCTACTGAAAAAAACATTCCAGTGTTAGAAAAAGTAAAAATATTGAAGTTACTCAATGAAAGCAAATTTGAATCCTTGACATAGTCTCATGAGCATACGCGGAATAATCAATTTAGCGAGTTATTTAGAGGTTGGCAGATGTGGAATTTCGGCCCAAAATTGTCAGATGTCCTCTTCACTATATTTAGGGGTGCATGTATTTTTGTAATCTCTAAATAAGACAGTGCAGTGGCGTAACGAAAATCGATGGCCCCATCTCATCCCCTGAACAATGTTCGAGTTCCCCTGGGTCGTCCATATCTTACAGATATTAAAAGGCCTTGGACTGATTGGGGGGCGTGACGTCTACAAGGGTGCGGGCTCCCAGTGCAGACTGCAGTTTATGGGCCTCGGTTACATGCCTGGGAAGAGTGTGATATGTGCCAAACGCCAAATGACTCCCCGAGTAGCCCAATATACACATTCAAGGCCTAGTACATCAACTGCACAGCGACCGATGCACGAGCCTCCCTGGCCAACCCTCAGAAAACCAACACAGCACCAAGCGCCATGACATCAGTAGAAGCGTCATATACTAAAGTTTACGTGGGCGTTCCTGCAACACAACGTGATGCAAAAGAGGGTACTTGATTACTTACACTTCTAAAGGCCTGCCTGGGCTCCCCATATAGAGCTCACAAGGTGAGGGGCAAGTTCTTTGTACCATATGAGGCATGTGAGAAGTAATAGAAACACGGCTAGTTAGCGATCTGTGTATGAATTACTTTTATCCAGGGCACAAGTCCTATAAAAAGAAGTGGGGGGACTGACCAAGTAAGACAGTATGCAAATAGCCTCATGATGTCACGACGTAGCGCTATAAAATAAATAAAATAGTGCTATTTAAATTATTTGTGTAAATACTGGGACAGACTAACCCGTCTGACAGTCTTTCAGTGGCTGCATTTATATAGAGGGACAGAATAAAGGCAAACGCATGCCTCTCTTAAGTACCTGTGAAAAGAAGGCAAGCTGTGTGCCTTTGTTTCCCTCAGTGGCATTTACATTTAAGTGTGAGGTTCCAGGTGGCCCCCAGTCAGCATATACAAACAAAAGGAGGCCTGATGGCCCCTTAACTTCGGCCTGGCTGGAGGTAAAAAACGGCACCCTCTCTGCCTGCACGTTGCTGCTGGGAATGGAAAGCAGACAACGTACAGGCTGCTGAACGTGTCCCAGTGTCTTACACTGGGAAAAGTTCAGCATATTTCTGTGGGGCCTAACTTCTTGGCAGGGGGGACGGCGTCCACCCTGTGAAAATAGTGGGTGGACGCCGTGCACCTGCATGTACCCCCGACTCGAGCCCTGCTTTTATCCTACACGAAAAACGATCTTAACGTAACGTCATAAGCTTTCGCATCAGAGGCGCAACTAGAGCCAAATTTCGGGGGGGGGGTTGGGGAGGTACTAAAAATTTCGGGGGGGGGGGCTAATTCTTCCAGCAATAGGCAGAGTGGAGATGCAGGGGCTCTAAGAAGGGGTGAAAAACATCAAAGCCTCGTTAACAAGTAAATGGTCTTTTAAAGACCTATGAAGTACTCGGGTACGGCTGGAATAAGACGGACGCCAGACCAGCCAGCCTACGTCAGCTCAAAAACTGTCTGTGTGTGTGCCCGGGAAGCTGTCTCAGCCCGGGCTGACACACACTACAGGGGGGGTAGTGGGGAAGGGGGGGAATGGGGGCTGAAGCCCTTTGAGCCCAATGGGCGTTGCGCGCCTGTTTCGCATAAGTATGGGCAGTTTTAAGGTCCATACCTATTACCTACAAAGGAGCAAATGGAGTCTAACACTGGTCACCTTCTCTCAAAAATACCCACAAGTCAACAAAAAAATGATCATTACGGCCTACGTGGTCAGATGTGCAGACATGATAATAGAGGTTGGCGAGCCACTCAAACAAAGCTCGAGCCTGACTTGAGCCTGAAGCCTGGCTCAGCTCGAGGCCCTGTCGGAACCTGGAGCCCTTAACGAGCCCAGCTTTTGCATGGCTTCTGCAGTGCTCCTTTCTTCACTCTCTCTACCCCGGAAATTGCGTTTACGGGTTCGAGTTGCCGACTATTGAACTAGTAAGCCGATTCAAGTCTCGGCGTCGGCTCAACATCCTGTGATTCTGGGCAAATCACTTCATCTTCCTATTCATATGAACAATGCATGTGATCCTGTGTAATGTAACTGGCGCTCCAACACCTTCGAGCCGAGTTTGTGCTTTATTTTAAGAACTGCAATAAAAAAGCACTATAAGTTGAAAACAAAGCCTTAACATGAGGAAAGACGAATAGATACCAATTTACTGGCTGATTTGTACAAAGTGAAACCAGAAAACCTGTATAAATCATGGCCTCTCCACTTTCAAATGTCAGTTCAGACTACCAGTTGTAGAAAAAGAAAGTACAATCAAAAAAACTAATTTCCCTTTTGTGCTTTCCATTCACCATCCACTAGTCATCAAGTCACTCAGAATGCACTGATCTCACTGTTCATTAACTGAACTATCAATTATTACTGCCTCCTTTATGTATTAAAAAGTGTGTATTTATTACAATATTTAAAATACGTCATTATATCCACAACATACAAATTGATAAACATACAGTACAAAACAGCACAATAAAATCTAGAATCTAAAAATAATCATACTCATATTCAGAATTTCAACAACATATAAAAAAATATATAAAATTCTCTGTGCAGTCATTTACAATATACATTTATAGCTTGCTCATAATCAATCTTCTTTTTGTCTGCATCCACAATATATCGTAAGTTGTAAGCATATGCAAATAATTCAAACAAATACTGTATATTTAAAAAATATCCTTGGGCATATTATGTCTTATCCCTGTACAAATAATGTCGGCACCGCGCCCCGTTGATCTTGGACTCAAATTCCCGCCTTCTTCAGGACACATTCACATACAAACTTTTACATAAAAGCAGTTGTTTACTCTAGGAGGCAAAAACAAACATAAAAACCTAACTAATTCAAACATAGAATCCCATTGACTCAAAGCTTAATTCAGTGCAGACTGTTGACTTACTAAAATCTTTTCATATTTTTTTAAAAATGAAGCTTCTTATTATAAGGTCATCCAACTTTAAATTCAAAACTATTACTAATATTGTAAACATTGATGTTTCAAATTTTATATTTTATATTAAGTCTGGGCAGTGAACTCCGCTCCGCTGGCGGAGTTTGCCGAGTTTTCCGCACTCCGCGGAGCTCGGGGAGTTCCGAAAACTCAGCTCCGCGTAGCGGAGCAGAGTTTTTTTCCTCGCTCGCACTCGTCAACATCAAGTTGGTGAGCGCAAGCGAGGAAAATCCACCTCCCGGCGAGATTTTTCCTCACTCACGATCGTTAACATCAAGTTGATGAGCGCGAGCATGGAAAATCCACCTCTCTACAAGATTTCTCTACGCAGGCGGTCGGATTTCTCATTGCTCGCGTTGAGAAACCATCCGTTCGCGTGGAGAAAGCTGCCACTCGAGTAAAAAATCTACTCGAGCGGCAGAAAGGAAGCAGCGCCCGCTTGCGCCCGCTTGCGCTGTGCATGGTGCCGTTCGCGATGATTGCACAGTGCGGACAAACACCCAGCGCTCAAAATCACCATGAACGTCATTTATCCAACGCACTCTGCCGCTTGCGGAGCTCCACGTAGCGCGGCTGAGTTTTTTTGCACTTCAGGGAGTTCCGCACAGCGAAACTCCGCGAACTCCGCCCAAGCTTATTTTATATTTAAAAGCCCTAGTGCCATCTGGCAATATTCCCAAATGTTTTATTACCTATATTGTGAGCACTACTAGCCGTTGGGCCATCCGGCATTATTTACCAAATATTTTATTGCCGATATTATGAGCACTACTACTAGTAGAATGAACAATTAATTGTTATATACCTCAATTTCCACTTCGTACCCCTGTTTCGCTCCTGATGTGTACTCCAAAAAAAGGGGTTTAATCACCCTCAGCGTACTGTTATCCTATAAGACATATATGTCTATCGTTGGCCTATTACTGTAACATTGACTGCATTATCCACCCTCATAAGTAATAAGAACTTACTTTTTTCTAGAAGGTACACTTTCCTCATTTAGTGTAGATTATTCATATCAAGATATGTCAGTTTCCTTGTCATCCCTGTTGACATCAGAGAACTATTATTAATAAGAATAAGTGTATTCAAATCACCCCTTACCGTTTACCCATATATTGGGAACATATTACTTACCCCTCAATTCATGCTCATGGTTTAATCTTTTATACATAGTTGGGGTTTCTTATCATCATTTTGCAGTGCACCCCGGATTGCACAAGACCAGGGGCGGAATATCGAAAAAGACCAGGATTCATAAGTACTTCAAAATGCTGATAAGAAACCCAAACTATAAAATATTAAACCATGAGCACAAAGAAACTTCTCACTTACAATTAAATGGAATGGAATTCCATACAAGAATTCCACTTTTACCCAACTTGTTATCAGGGCATTAGATATGATTTTACTCCACAAAAATCACTCGTAGCATTTGAAGATGTAAAGAGATATGTCATGATCTGGAAATGAGATGACTGTTTCATGTAAATTCCCATGGATAAGGCAAATAAACAAGGAAATGAAAACCTTGAGTTTACTGTTCTTTGAGCACCATGATCCTTTCCCTTGACCTGGCTGGCGGTCTCCTGTATTTAAGGTAGCCACACCCAGTTGCCACCTCCTATTTTTCAAATTTACTCTCGCTGGACGGAGAGGAGGAATAGTCTCTTTGGCTTACAGTTGTCTGCTGTGGTCTATAGTTAGATAAGTATGTTTATGCCTCTTTTACAGTGATGCAGTCTATTGGATCTTTGTGTACATCATTTGGAATGTTATTCCTCCCAGGCAACAGTAAGGCAGTTACAGCTGAGCTGGGTTGGTGGTGGCTGTGCAGCTTTCTGAACACAACTTTACTGCACATTGTGTTCTCTTAATAATGGCGATGAGCTGAGGCATCCTCCAGTGAACCCAGTGTGTGGAATTTAACGGACCTGGAGACCTTTTCTCATGAAAATACAGTGAACTTTTGTGGAGCGGTGAGTGACTATCTGCGGCTCTAGTTTAGGTGAACCTTTTTTTACTACTATCACAAGTGGGCAATTACATAGCCTTGATTAAGAGTTTAGCTCACACTTGTGATTTTTGAGAACTAACGGAGTCTTTAATTAGAGACCAACTAGTGCGCTGCACTAATAATCCCAGAGTGCAGGAGAAGTTACTCATGAAAAATCCCACTCTAAAGGATGCTATGGATATAGTGTAAAGTATGGAACACACGACTAGGTGGGTCAAGGAGAAGCGGGATAAACCCACCATCACTTGTGAGAGAGTGGCTCACCTTAACTTGAGCACTGAGGAAGATGATAACTATTCTCCATCGATACACAAAGTAAGGGCTAACAATGCCAAGGGCAGTACCAGGGATGCCAAGAACAAAGGAAATGTTGTCAGGGATAAAAAGGGTGAACCTAAAACTGTTGAACTGAAAAAATGTAAACGCTTTACGTGTGGTAATTCAAATCACATGTCCAACAGTCCCAATTGCTAAGCCAGGAATTTGACTTGTAGGGGCTGTAGAACAAGGGGACATCTCGCCAGGGTGTGCAAGAATACAAAGGTGCAATATGTTGATGATCAGCCAGAGGTGCACCAACAGGCTATACTATGTGTTTCACAGACCCAAACCAGTGAGGTACATCAGTTGAATGAGGAGGTGGCTGTTGGTCTCGTGGACATGCCTGAGTATCAGATTCTGGTTCATAGGAGGGTGATCACGGTATGGGTAGATTCAGGTTCCCCATTCTCATAGATGACAAAAACTGGGAATGCATAATTGGAAATTACAAAATTAAGCTGTGTGCCCCAGACATTTCCCCTGGAGGTTATGGTGGTGTTAAAATTGAACTCAATGTGCTGTCTAGCCATGAAGATTCCAAATGCAAAAGAATTCTGAACCTCAGTGCAGCATTTTCCTCTGCTTGAAAACTACTAGCATCTCATCCTCATAGGGCTAGCTTGGTGGGATAACAGCTCACCCCTGAAAACTTTGTCTTGGGCCTGTCACAAGTTCCAATCTCAGCAAGGCCTCTTCAGTCCTCCGATCACTATAAAGCGAATGCAATTGAAGTGGATTATAATTTTATACACACGCATAGAATCTGTTGAAGTTCACGATAAAAACAACAAATAACAATGACAGAAGTCTATATATAATACATGAAAATCTGCGAGCCCTGTAGAAAAACAGGTCTTTAATTTCTTTAAAATAGGCAACTTATGATTCAGCCAGTTGCTTATTATAACAATATGACGTCAGAACTCAACGGTCACAACTCATTATAGTTTTTTTTTTTATTGATCTGTTTATTGAACATTTCAGGGTATATTACAAATTGCCCAGTTTCATTGCCCACATCGTGTACCTCATTTACAATCTTAGATTTTAACAACACCGTACCATTTTCACTTTTCTTTTCACCCCGTTCCTCTTCGATCTCAGGGGGGTCATCCCGTCTATCAATTCCTGTATGCAGTCTCCCCACTGGGCTCCCGCAAAGGTTCCCTCGGTAAGCGTTCCACTTTCCCCAGACCCGGTCCCACTTCATGGGGCAGCCCATTCTTTCATACACTGTTTTTTACACTATCATGCACCAATCTAGGTCTTCCATCCAGTCCCGCAGCTGTGGTGTGTTTGTTGCCCCCCACATCTTGGCTATGTTGCGCTTAGCTATTATCAGTCCCAGTGTTACCCAGCAGCTCTCTTTAGCGTTGAGATCGATGGCTTCCCATATATTGAGGAGGCACCATTTCAGGGTAGGGGCCATCTCTACTACAGTCACTCTGCTCAGTTTACGGACTATGGCTGTCCAGCATTGTTGTATAAGGGGGCAGTCCCATAGTATGTGGTAGTACAATCCCTCTTGGTGACACCCCCGCCTACAAGTCGGGTCGTTACCTCTCCCCATTGTAGCCAGAGTACGGCAGGAGTAATATACTCTGTGGAGTACTTTCAATTGTAGTAGCCGGAGTTTGCTCAATATGGCCACCTCTCTTGGGGACGCCAGTGCTTCTTGCCAGTTCTCCTCTTCCAGGTCACCTATGTCTGCCTGCCACCGTTCCTGAAGCCCAGTGAGGGGGTCTGGGGAATTATTGACCAATTTCTTGTATATCTGAGCTATTGCCTTACAGGCCATGCGTTCAGTAAGTATTCTGTCTTCTAGTGGGGAAGACTCTGGGAGCTCTGTACCTTTGGGGATTGCCGCTTGTAGTGCGTGTTTGGTTTTCAGATAGCGAAATGTCTCTGTGTCTGCTAACTCATATTCTCTCTGGAGTGTTGCAAAGGGTATCACGTCCCCCCCTGCCCATAGGTCACCTACGCGGGATATACCTATTAGATCCCATCTGTCAAAGCCTGCACATTTGCCCATGTTGCCTAACCTTTCTGCATCCCAAAGTGGGGTGTACTGTGTTATTTTGTTTTTCCACCCCATCTGTTTCTGGACCATAAGCCTAAGTTGGACTGTAGTATCTGTTGGGCCCATCAGGGAGGAATGTCTGGGAGTGGTGTAGAGCACTTTAGTGTAGCCCCTTTTGCCTAATACATGCCGATCCATTCGTTAAGCAGGTTCATCTGACGGTTGATAAATACATTGGTTAATGGCTACCAGTTGCGCTGCCCAATAATATTTCCGCATATCGGGTAGTGGAATGCCCCCGTCATACCAGCCCCGTACTAGTTTCTGAAGTGCTATTCTCGGTGGCTTCCCGTTCCATAATAATATCCTTTGTTAATTTTCTACTGCCAGGAAATACCTTGACGGGACTGGGTATGGTGTGTTCTGAAGGATATATAGGAATCAGGGCAGAGCCATCATCTTAAAGAGGGCAGCTCTCTCTAATAGGGAGAGTGGTAATGCCCTCCAGTGACGCACATCCCCTTGCAAACGCTGCAGCGGGGGCAGGAGATTACTTTGATAGAACAGTTCTGAGTCTGTAGTGATGAAGACCCCAAGGTAGCGGAACCCCTCTACTGCCACCTCCGCCGCACATTCTCTCGGAAGCGTGGGGGGTGCCCCGTGGAGTATGTAGATAATGGACTTCGACCAGTTGATGTTATATCCCGCATATCTGCCAAAGACAGTGAAAATGTTCAACACTCTATTTATTGAAGTTTTGGGGAGGCTAAATAGAGAAGCACGTCATCTGCATATAAGGATATTCTATCTTTCCAGCTGTCGGTTCATCGTAGGCCCTTTATCAACGGATCTGGATGGATCCAAGTGGCCAGCGGTTCCAGCATTAACGAAAATATCAATAGTGACAGTGGACAGCCCTGTCTTGTTTCTCTCTGCAGGGGGAATGTGTGAGATCTTCTGTTGTTGGGGTCTGTATAGAGGAGTTTGAGCCACGCCGTGAATTTAGGACCAAACCCCATTTTCCCCAACACTGCAAACATATATGGCCATTCCACTGAGTCGAAGGCCATGCGGGCATCTAGTGACATGGCCACTGCATCTTCTCGCATCATATTTACTCTTCCAACTACCCCGTGGAGTCTCCTTAGGTTAAGCACTGTATTTCGTCCGGGCATGAAGCCTGATTGGTCAGAGTGCACCAATTTTGGAATGATCTGGACCAGTCGCCTGGCCAATAGTTTAGCTAAGATTTTGTTGTCAATAAAATAGGGAGGTATGATACACAGCTATCTCTAGGTTTACCTTCCTTGTAGATCACCACTATGGAAGCAACCCGTTGGTCCTCTGGGAGCACCCCCATTGCTCGACTCTCTAGGTACATGTTCTTGAGGTGAGGGGCCACCATGCTGGCTGCAAGCTTATAGAGTTCGATTGGGAGACCATTGGGACCCACTGCTTTTCCCAATTGTATGCTACGGATCGCTTGTGCTATCTCTTCCGCTGTTATTCACCCTCCATTAATGCTACAGCCTCTGAGTCGAGGGAGGGGAGGGGAATATCTGCCAGTAGGTCCTCACCCTCCTCCCTCGTTGATGCCCCTGAGGACAAATAGACGTCACAGTAGTAAGCTGTGAACGCGTCAGCTATCTGTTGGGGGTCTCTGAGCATCACGCCTTCTTCCAAGGTTATGGCAGTGACTAGCCTGTTAGCTTGCTCCCTTCTGTCAAGCCATGCAAGCACTTTCCCTGCCTTGTCTCCCACTTCGTGAAGTTTATGTCTTGTTGCAGTATAGCGGGCTTCTGCTGTGTCCGTCGCCAGCTCTCTTTACTCTTTTTTTTTTTTTTTTAGATTAAGGGTATGCTTGGACTCTAAGGAGTTATTGCTTATCAGAGCTATCTCCAGTTGTTGGAGTTCATGTTCGAGTGTTTCAATTGCAGCTCTTTTTTATGCCCTGCCATCAGGGAGATGGCTTGCCCCCTTACCACTGGCTTGTATGCTTCCCATAATGTCTGCGCGAATTGGACCGAGCCCACGTTTTCCGTGAAATAATTTTGGGTTGCTTGGAGCAATCCTTTTTTCACTCGGGGGACTTTAAGCCACCATGGGTTAATTGCTGCCCTTCCACTTGATTTCGAAGCTTCATCAGAATAGATTGCCCAGAGTGGTGAATGGTCTGATATTCCCCTTGCTAGATGTTGCAACTACCTAAAACGCCCCACCAAATCTGCCAGTGTAATTACGTAGTCTATTCTGGAGAGACTTTTGTGGGCTCCTGAATGGAATGTAAAGTTTTGCGTTGTTGGATTATGAGTCCGTCACACATCCACCAGCCTCATAGCGGACAAGAAGTCGGAGAAGCATGTGTTGATTTGTTGTGAGGTTCATGGTGTATATCTATCAACGCGGTCTTATAGCATGGCGTTAAAGTCTCCCCCCCAGCACTAGCTCCCCTGGAGGAAGGTCCAAGAGTACGTCTCCTATGTCTTGAAAGGCTTGCGTGTGCAGTGCGGGGGGGGCATAAATTGTCACTATGTTTATCGTCTTCCCTTTCCAAGTCCCGGACGCCGCTACATATCTGCCTTGCGTGTCTACCCACATGGTGTTTACAATCATGGGAAAGTTTTTCCTCTGTAGTATCCCCACCCCTCAACCTGCATGTGCAATCAATTTATATTCCCAACGGTCGAGGGCTTTACAAGAGTTGCCGATCCGGTGCGTCTCCTGAAACAGAACAACATCCGGGGACTGACGCTTGACATATTGAAGCACCATTCCTCTCTTGAGCCTATCTCCTAGTTCATTCACGTTCCAGGAGAGGAGTCTCAATCCTAAACCTCAGTCAGTGTGCACCATGTTTGTGATGGCTTTGTCTCTGTCCCTCCCATGCTTCAGGGCTTAGTTGGGTAGTCGGCTTGGCATGCGGTGTGTTCAGTTTATTACCTCGGGCTATACTGGGCCTTGCATGTTCGTCAAATTCTACGTTTCCTGTCAAACAATTATAATTCCACACAATTGGCTGGTAGTGGCGGTTATTTACTTCCCCTCCCCCCCACCCCCTAAAGTGAAAGTTGTAACAGTAAAAATTATGGAATAAAATCCAAATCGGGCCAGGATAGGTCTGGGTGGGGCTCCGGGTCTGGGCCTGCCGCCAGGGACCCGGTGAGCCCTTTCCACTGAGAAGAATTTTGAGAGGCCTCGCGGCTGTAGTTGTTTAGTTGTCAGTTCCTCCACTAAGAGGTCTGTTGCTGGTCCCTCTGCGCGCTCAGGTACTCCGATTATTCGGACATTATTGCGGCGCGACCTTCCCTCGTAGTCGACCAGCTTTGCTTGTAGATCATGGCAGGTGTTTTGCAGCTTTTTAATGTGTTGTTGTGAGGTTTTCAAATCCCCCTGGAGTGTTGTCACAGAGGTCTCGACCAAGGTGACTTTGTCTCTCATTTTCCCAAGGTCTGCTCTAAGTAGTGAGACCTCGGTTGTAATGGCGTCCATTCTGTGCTCCAGGGATGTGCCCACTGCCGTGATCGCTGCCATTATGTCTCTAAGGGAAAGATCTGTAGCTTCCGGTTGTGTCTGGGCAGCAGCAGCTAGCGGCAATGGCTCCACTTCATCCGCCATTTGGTGTTTATACGTCGTACATTTGTCCAGCTTGGTTTGATGTGCTCCTCTCGGCCCTTTTCCCCTGTCATCCCTTGTGAGGTTTTGGAGTTCAGAGGTATTTTCCGCTGCCTGACCATGATGGGGAGCCCATGCGGCCTGTTGGGTTCCCTGACGTAGATTTCAATATCGGTGCTAGATTCTCCCTCAGTCGGGTCGCCCCGGGGCTGGTTTCTGTTTCGCTGGGTTGAGGGATACAGGTGTCGCGTACCGCGAGGGGGATCTCCCACAAGGATCGTCAGATGTGTCGTTTGTGGAGGGGCCTTCACCGGCCCTGTACTTGGTCACTTGCACACCACCAACCTCCGGCAAATTGCTGCCTGCTAGGTCTTTGTTCTGGCCGGCGCCCCCCAATCAAGCGGGCATGAATAATATTGTATCTCCACGTCGGTAGTGTGCTCTTCTTGGCTCTCGTACTCTAGGGTGCCTTCATCCGTGGACCACTGGTATGTTGCACTACTCGCGCGCCAGTCTGCACCTTCCGGCTCGTGTTTCTCCCCCAATCTGCTGCTGGTTCTGTCTGCGGTCTACACAGGGCGTTGGTCTGCTTTCTCCAGGTCCCCCGTGCAGCTCTTCCCTGGGGGGGACGGACGTGGCTGTGTCCTTGTGTTCTAGACTTTACCTCCCTTGTCTGGTGCGACCGGCAGTCCGACCCGGTTTATACTGCTGGTGGGGCCTATACTATCCCCGGGCTCCCTCTGAGGTTTACACTGGCTGAAGGTCTGCCCGGATCTGCCTGTTCCACCTTCCATGGCACCTACTGCTGCGCGGGCGTGAATCCGGCGCTTTCCGATTTGAGGGTCGGGGTGTTGGCCGAGTGGGCCTCCAGGAGCGTTCCCTCTTTGCCCCATGGGGGACGCCACTTCACCCGCCTGCAGTCGACTCCGTGTGACGCTCCTCTTTTTCCCCAGCCTCCGGAGCTTCGTTTTGCCAACGGGGGGGAGTGAGAGCGGGACCCGCCTGGCGGTCCCGTCACTCTTCCTCCCTCTACCGCTCGTGTCTTCCGCTTGCCTGCCTGGCCGCCGTTTCTGACTCGGGCACTCTGTTCACGCAAGTCCCCGGCTTGCCCTTCCCTGCCGGCCGTAGTTGTCAGCCACTTCCAAACCGGCCCTCTGATATGAAATTGCGGATTGGCTTGCTGGATCTCGGCATCAGGGGTTTGGTTGTGGGGTCTGGTCCTCAAAATTTCGGATCATTGGTCGGATTTCTGGGGGATTGGGCGATATTCCGGCGGAGCTACTCTATCATGCAGCCATCTTCTCCGGCGCTTGGCCACGCCCATAGGTCATTATAGTTAAGTTCTGTCACAGAGCCTGCTGCCAGCAGCCGAGGGGGCGAAAATAGTAAAGTTAGGTCACAGAGCACAATTAAAGCAGTTGTTTACAGAAAAACAAAATGTTGTTTTTAGGTCGTGCCTGGGCAGCGCATGCGCTGCTCTGCGAGGCACGCTGTGTTCGAGTATGGACTTGAAGCTCCGTCCATTCTCCGCCCATATTTTTCATTGGCTTGCGTCATTGTCCTTTGTAAATACTGGCTTCTGATTGGTTAATAGGCTTGTTAGTCCCTCCTTAGTACCGCCTTGTCTTCATTTGTAACCTCCCATGAGGACTGGCCCTTTTACTTCTGTTGTTACACGGTATGTCTTATTTAGTCTGTAAGCGCTATTTTCTTTAATGAGTTTCTCCTACTGCAGTCACGACATGCTTTCCTGCAACATTCAGCACGCCATGCGCGCTTTCACTTTCCAAGCAGCCCGGGCAATGGCGGCCGCTTCTTTAAAATGAAATAGGTCTCGCATTTACAAGAGTTTGAGCTATTGGCATTGTAAATTACAATGCCTTTTATTTATGGGTTAATTATCAAAACAGATAAATAAAAGGCATTGTCATTTACAATGCCAATAGTTTAAACTCTCACAAATGCAAGACCTATTGCATTGCAAATGCTTGTTCTTTCTTCTGCTCTGTTTTTCTAGCTGTATAGTTACAAGTGGAAAGGAGATATTTATGGCAACCTGTTTATTTTTAGCACTCCCTAGGTAATTATAGAAAAGTTAGAAACGTTATGCATGTTTCTACACATTCTGAGCTGTACCTTTTAAAAAAAAATAATAATAATTTGTATTAAACTGATTCTATTATCTTTTTGCAATAAATATCTACCAGCTTTTTTGATGTGCTTAATTTTGCACTAAAGATTCTATTTTTATTCTTCATGTTTGCAAACATGCTCTCGCTTTCATATGAAAGCCCTAAGGATTTAATAGATTTGTGGGAAAGGTGACTTTATGTATTATAAGGAATAAATTACCAGCTGAGGTATATAAAAAGGATATTGCAAGTCACCTCTGAGTTCCATAACCTTATAAAAGCACTCCTCTGTAGCTTGCAATATCCATATAATGCACTCGGGAAAATCACTACCAGATTATTTAGCAAGAGGGAAGCTGAGTAAAGGACTCATATTTGGAAAGTTGATTGCCCTGGTATCCCCACTCGCCAACCACTATTAACTACAAAGGGGGTAAGTGAAAGTGATCCTATAAAAATTACACTAATAGGCTATTATATTATTTAGGACAGATTTGATACAGACAGTCTGAAGCGAATCACCCGTTTAGTAGACTGCAGGAGTGCAGTACTGGGGTACTGGCCTAGATTAGGACGAAGGTCCACCATCAACATGGGCACCTCAAGGACAGACCTGGAGGGCAGCTGGAGATAAGCACCAGAGTCAAGATGATGTTTCCCAGGGGACCTACGTTGGCAGTGACTGAAAAAAGAATCTCCAAAAATGAGCACCCAAGTAAACAACTCATTCATTCCACTTTCCCTTCCATTTCCATTTCTTGCTTGGTGAACTCCCAAAAATAACGCCTTCCATGAAGATCTCTTTCCACTGATGAAGCTTGCACTCATATCCAGAGTTAAGCTTTAATCGAAGTTAAAGTACAGCACTTATTGACATTATGGAACATGGTGAGGCCTGTGAGAAAGATTGATTGATTGATTGATTGATTGAATGATTGAGAAAGTTACTCTGTAGTTCTGTAAAAGGACAGTGCAACAGTCTCTAATTCTGAAAACACATTTAAGCAGAATTACACCTCAAGCTGTCCCAAATCAGATGTGAGTAGATCAGTGCCACGAGTGCTGACTTTGTAATTGGAGAGAAAACAAAGAATAAAACAAACCAAGGTTGGATAAGCTGTTCCAGGGTAACATGGAATAACCTGAGAACTCTGCAGGAGAAACCAAACTGTGGTCTCACATGACAGAGTTGGGGCTTTGCTACCAGAAAACCCCAGACTATGGGGCCGATTCTGATGCGGGTTGGAAAAGCTTCCCGACCGAATCGGTTGGGAAATGGTGTCCGACCCACTCGGATCGGGAAAGTCCGACCGGCGGAGTAGGATGCATCCGGATGCTTCCAGATACGATTTGGTTGAACTCCCATTGACTTCAATGGGAACATTTGTTCCTAACCGCATCAGAATTGGGCCCTCGGTCGGGAAGACACGTTCCCGATCCGATTTGGAAGGAGAAAATGCCGTTAGGAGGCCTTCCTAACCGCATCAGAATCAGGCCCTTGGTCGGGAAGCTTTTCCAACCCGCATCAGAATCGGGCCCTTTGTATGTGTACTTTGTGAGTTTATGAAGAGGCCTGAACAGGCCTTCATGAATTAAATGAAACTTTTTGACTTCTTGTTGGCCTCCCTGAGCGCAGGGCTCCCACGCACTTTTTTTCTGGCAGAAACTGGCCTCACATACCAGAAGAGGTATGAGTTAAAGGGTGTATGACGACTGGCTGCCTGCAACCCCCCACCCTCTTCGGTACGCCCTCCTAACTATGTCAGCCCAGTATCATGTTTTACTAGATTGTACCGTAGAAAATGTCAGTTTTCACTGAAGTTCTATTTAACGTACCTTTCTTCTACTATGTCATTCTTAGGGGTCGATTCTGATTCAGGCCGGAAATCTCCCCGACCGAGCCGGACCCGGAGAGATTTCCGACCGAATCGGACCCTAGCAGTCCGACCGAACGAGTACGATGCGTTCGCATGCAATCGGACTCGATTCGGTCGGACTCCCATTGAAGTCAATGGGAGCCGGTCGTACAACGCGTACGCGGGCTCCCATTGACTCAATGGGTGCGAGGCGAACAAGGGCGCCCCCTACAGCGGGTACGCGTCGAAGCGACTCGCGCCCGTACATGCACAGGTAGGGGGACCCATGGGTCCCCCTGTGTGCGACTCGCGTGGCTACGCATACAGGGGGTCCGACACGGACCCCCAAAGTCCGGCTCCGACTGCTCTTTGGAGCCGGACTGCGCGAGTCGGTCGGACTGCTCGAGGCGCGCATCGTACTTACCCGGCCGGGGAACGTCTCCATTGAGCGGTGCGAGTCGTGTCCGTGCGAGTCGGTCGGAGCGGTTGGGTCCCGCGAACGAGTCGGTCGGCGATTTCGCGAGCGCTCGCATCGTACTCGCTCGCCCGGACGCACGTCCGAATCGGTCGGGAAAGAGAGCTCCGAATCGGATCCAGTAAAGCCAAATACGATTCGGTGCCCTACCGGCCGAGATCGGAATCGACCCCTTAGTCTCTGCCAAACACCGATGTTTCACTCTGTAAAGGCTGAAGCACGGACTCCTCCCCCGTCTCCCGTACCTATCTTTAACAGTATGTACTGGGGAGCACGAAGCGGCTGATGTGCAACAACCTTAACACCGCGTGAGAATGGGATAACTGTAGAAATTATAATTTACACAGAACTTTCCCACCACTGGAACCAAATGAATTGCAAAAAAAGACAATGAAAGAAAAGTTAAAGTTATAATTTTTTACACAGTAAATGCCACTTGTTTGTAGAAAGGTTCGATTTTTTTAGTCCAAGCCAAGCCTCCGGAGAATATTAATGCGATGTAGCTTTTACTCAAAACGCAAAACTAAAGTTGGAAAGTCGTTGTTGAAGGTTGGTTGGTTGAGACAAGTGCATGGAAATGAACAAAGACCAGTGGAGGAAAAGTTGTTTAATTGTGTAACAGTCCCCCAAAAAGGTAATATGAAGTATTTAAATAAAGAACCACTGTACCAGAATTGTTATGAAAATGAGATCAGTGTACTATAACCACTCCTATATTTTATAAATATTCATGTAACAGTGCTTTCCTGCTTTCGGAAGCACTTCTAGCTCACACTGGAATATGTTATTACCCCTCGTTTTCATGCTTTTTGCAAAGAAATAATAATCAGACATGTAGATGCCCCTTGGAATATTTTGAGTGAAGCTTTGGTTTTGACCCATAACTGCAACTAGATTCCTTAGGTACTTGACATTTCTTTTCATATTTAAACTGGGAACTGATTATTTCCTGCTGGCAGTTTTTTTAATCAGATATCCTTATTCAAGGTTGCTTTAGTTTAACAACTAGCACAAATACGTAATTGCTATCTTTTAATGTTCTTTTTTCTCTCTTCATTTTTCACAAGCTCCCAACCATCCGTCATAACAGGGTTAGCCTCTGCAATCTGTTTATTTGCACAGACAAGTACTGACTACTGTTTGTTCTTGTCCGATAACAATCAGTCTTCTTAGACCCTTTTTAGGTCGAGCCTGGGCAGCGCATGCGCTGCTCTGCGAGGCATGCGGTATTAGAGTACGTACTTGAAGCTCCACCCACTCTACGCCCATATTTTTCATGTGCTTGTGTCATTGCCCTTTGTAAATGCTGGCTTCTGATTCGTTAATAGGCTTGTTAATCCCTCCTTAGTACACCCTTGTCTTCATTTGTAACTTCCCATGAGGATTGGCCCTTTTACTTCTGTTGTTACACAGCACGTCTTATTTGCTCTGTAAGCACTATTTTCTTTAATGAGTTTCTCATACTGCAGGTACGACATGCTTTCCTGCAACATTCAGCGCCATGCACGCTTTCACATTCCAAGCAGCCGGGGACAATGGCGGCCTCGTCTTTGAAGTGAAATGGGTTACGCATTTACAAGAGTTTGAGCTATTGGCATTGTAAATGACAATGCCTTGTATTTATGTGTTAATTATCAAAACAGATAAATAAAAGGCATTGTCATTTACAATGCCCATAACTTAACCCCTTCGCTGCTAGGCCTTTTCCCCCCCCCTGTGCTAAGCCTTTTTTTGGCTATTTGGGGTAGTTCGTGCTTAGGCCCCTGTAACTTTTTGACCACATAAGGTATCCGCGCCAAATTTGCGTCCTTTTCTTCCAACATCCTGGGGATTCTAAAGGTACCCAGGGTTTGTGGATTCCCCTGGAGGGGACCCAGAAATTAGTCAAAATACAGCAAAATTTGGGGTTTTTGGAGAAAAATGGGAAAAAAGTGCTGCAAATGAAAGCATCTGGGTTTTTCCCTGCAAATGATATCAAAAAAGGGTTTGTGGGGCTGAAATCACCATTTTCCCAGCTTTTAGGGAATGCCAGACTTTTGTCAGAAAACCAAAAAATTTTACACAGTTTTGGCATTTTTCTGGGACATAGCCTATTTTTGCTATTTTTTGTGCTTTCAACCTCCTTCCAGTTAATGGTAGAAATGGGTATAAAAGCAATAATGGATCCTGGAAAGCTATACATTTTAGTAAAGTAGACAAAATTCTGAATTCAGCAAGGGGTCATTTGTGTAGATTCTTCAAGGTTTCTTTATAGAAACTAACAGTTAGATATAGGAAAAATTAAAAATTAGTTGGAAAAAACAGCCTTTTGTGTCAACGTTTTCACCTGTAACTTCTTCTAATTATGACAGCTCTTTGAAAGCAATATACCGTTACATCCGCGGGACCTTACTGGTTGTGGGGATATATAGGACTTGTAGGTTCACCAAGAACCCGACGAACCCAGAGCCAATAACTGAGCAGCGACTTGCAATGGTTTTTTATTATGTACCGGGTATATAGCAATTATTTTGGGAAAATGTATACATGGAAAAATTGTTATGAAAGACACCTATGTATTTCTGAAATGGGAACAAAATGTAGATTTTAGAAACAGTAGATATTTGCACATTTCCGAAATTGGGAGTACCCATACTAGCATGAGAATTATAGGTCATTTTTCAAAATGACTTATTTTTTACACATTGTCTTTCATTTGGAAGGCAGAAATGCATCGAAAGTCAATAGGTAATAACAGTTGCTCTACAATTCTGTGTTACCCTAAGTCTCCCGATAAAAATGGTACCTCACTTGTGTGGGTAGGCTTTGTGCCCACAACAGGAAATGGCTCAAAATACAACGTGGACGTACCACATTTTCACAATGAAAAATTACCCTTTTTTTGCAAAGTGCCTAGCTGTAGTTTTTGAACCCTAGCTCTGCGGGCACTTAGGGAAACCTAGCAAACCTATACATTTTTGAAAACTAGACACCCAGGGGAATTCAGGATGGGGTGACTTGACTGGCTCTCACCAGGTTCTGTTACCCAGAATCCCTTGCAAACCTAAAAAATTGGCAAAAAAACACATTTTCCTCACTTTTCTGTGGTGGAAAGTTCAGGAATCTGCGTGGATCCACACAATTCCACCCACCCCGCGTTCCACAAGGTCTTCCGAAAAAAATGGTACCTCACTTGTGTGGGTAGGCCTAGTGCCCGCGACAGGAAGCAGCGCAAAACGCAACGTGGACGCACTACATATTCACAGTGAAAAATGACCCTTTTTTTGCAAAGTGCCTTGCTGTAGTTTTTGAACCCTAGCTCTGCCGGCACTTAGGGAAACCTAGCAAACCTATACATTTTTGAAAAGTAGACACCCAGGGGAATCCAGGATGGGGTGACTTGACTGGCTCTCACTAGGTTCTGTTACCCAGAATCCCTTGCAAACCTAACAAATTGGCAAAAAAAACACATTTTCCTCACTTTTCTGTGGTGGAAAGTTCTGGAATCTGCTTGGATCCACAAAATTCCACCCACCCCGCGTTCCCCAAGGTCTTCTGAAAAAAATGGTACCTCACTTGTGTGGGTAGGCCTAGTGCCCGCGACAGGAAGCAGCGCAAAACGCAACGTGGACGCACCACATTTTCACAGTGAAAAATGACCCTTTTTTTGCAAAGTGCCTAGCTGTAGTTTTTGAACCCTAGCTCTGCCAGCACTTAGGGAAACCTAGCAAACCTATACATTTTTTAAAAGTAGACACCCAGGGGAATCCAGGATGGGGTGACTTGACTGGCTCTCACCAGGTTCTGTTACCCAGAATCCCTTGCAAACCTAAACAATTGGCAAAACAAACACATTTTCCTCACTTTTCTGTGGTGGAAAGTTCTGGAATCTGCGTGGATCCACAAAATTCCACCCACCCCGTGTTCCCCAAGGTCTTCCAAAAAAAATGGTACCTCACTTGTGTGGGTAGGCCTAGTGCCCGCGACAGGAAGCAGCGCAAAACGCAACGTGGACGCACCACATTTTCACAGTGAAAAATGACCCTTTTTTTGCAAAGTGCCTAGCTGTAGTTTTTGAACCCTAGCTCTGCCGGCACTTAGGGAAACCTAGCAAACCTATACATTTTTGAAAAGTAGACACCCAGGGGAATCCAGGATGGGGTGACTTGACTGGCTCTCACTAGGTTCTGTTACCCAGAATCCCTTGCAAACCTAACAAATTGGCAAAAAAAACACATTTTCCTCACTTTTCTGTGGTGGAAAGTTCTGGAATCTGCGTGGATCCACAAAATTCCACCCACCCCGTGTTCCCCAAGGTCTTCCAAAAAAAATGGTACCTCACTTGTGTGGGTAGGCTTAGTGCCCGCGACAGGAAG
The DNA here is from genome assembly GCA_963921515.1 of Calotriton arnoldi. Classification (NCBI taxonomy): domain Eukaryota; kingdom Metazoa; phylum Chordata; class Amphibia; order Caudata; family Salamandridae; genus Calotriton; species Calotriton arnoldi. The sequence continues at coordinate 8,762 of CAWUFW010011667.1, read as the reverse complement.
CAGCGCAAAACGCAACGTGGACGCACCACATTTTCACAGTGAAAAATGACCCTTTTTTTGCAAAGTGCCTAGCTGTAGTTTTTGAACCCTAGCTCTGCCGGCACTTAGGGAAACCTAGAAAACCTATACATTTTTGAAAAGTAGACACCCAGGGGAATCCAGGATGGGGTGACTTGACTGGTTCTCACTAGGTTCTGTTACCCAGAATCCCTTGCAAACCTAAAACATTGGCAAAAAAAACACATTTTCCTCACTTTTCTATGGTGGAAAGTTCTGGAATCTGCGTGGATCCACAAAATTACACCCACCCTACGTTCCCCAAGGTCTTCCGAAATCAATGGTACCTCACTTGTGTGGGTAGGCCTAGTGCCCGCGACAGGAAGCAGCGCAAAACACAACGTGGACGCACCACATTTTCACAGTGAAAAATGACCCTTTTTTTGCAGAGTGCCTAGCTGTAGTTTTTGAACCCTAGCTCTGCCGGCACCTAGGGAAACCTACCAAACCCACACTTTTCTGAAAAGTAGACACCTCGGGGATTCCAGGGAGGTATGGCTTGCGTGGATCCCCCAATGTTTTCTTACCCAGAATCCCCTGCAAACCTGACATTTTGCTGAAAAAATCCCTTTTTTCACACATTTTTGTGTGGTAAAGTCGTGGCATCACGGGGCTGACACAAATTTCCTACCACCCAGCGTTCCCCCAGGTCTCCCGATAAAAATGGTGCCTCACTCGGGTGGGAGGCCCAAGTACCCGCGACAGGCAAGGGCCCACAACGTATTGAGGCGACCTCAAAATGGCCCATCACAAAACGACCTGGTTTTGCAAGGGGGGTCCCATGACGTTTTGGCCCGGGGCTCGGCGGCCACCTAGGGAAACCTACCAAACCCACACATTTCTGAAAAGTAGACACCCGGGGGATTCCAGGGAGGTATGGCTTGTGTGGATCCTCCAACATTTTCTTACCCAGAATCCCCTGCAAACCTGTTATTTTGCTGAAAAAATCACTTTTTTCACACATTTTTGTGTGGTAAAGTCGTGGCATCACGGGGCTGACACAAATTTCCTACCACCCAGCGTTCCCCCAGGTCTCCCGATAAAAATGGTGCCTCACTCGGGTGGGAGGCCCAAGTACCCGCGACAGGCAAGGGCCCACAACGTATTGAGGCGACCTCAAAATGGCCCATCACAAAACGACCTGGTTTTGCAATGGGGGTCCCATGACGTTTTGGCCCAGGGCTCGGCGGCCACCTAGGGAAACCTACCAAACCCACACATTTCTGAAAAGTAGACACCCGGGGGATTCCAGGGAGGTATGGCTTGCGTGGATCCTCCAACGTTTTCTTACCCAGAATCCCCTGCAAACCTGTTATTTTGCTGAAAAAATCACTTTTTTCACACATTTTTGTGTGGTAAAGTCGTGGCATCACGGGGCTGACACAAATTTCCTACCACCCAGCGTTCCCCCAAGTCTCCCGATAAAAATGGTGCCTCACTCGGGTGGGAGGCCCAAGTACCCGCGACAGGCAAGGGCCCACAACGTATTGAGGCGACCTCAAAATGGCCCATCACAAAACGACCTGGTTTTGCAAGGGGGGTCCCATGACGTTTTGGCCCGGGGCTCGGCGGCCACCTAGGGAAACCTACCAAACCCACACATTTCTGAAAAGTAGACACCCGGGGGATTCCAGGGAGGTATGGCTTGCGTGGATCCTCCAACGTTTTCTTACCCAGAATCCCCTGCAAACCTGTTATTTTGCTGAAAAAATCACTTTTTTCACACATTTTTGTGTGGTAAAGTCGTGGCATCACGGGGCTGACACAAATTTCCTACCACCCAGCGTTCCCCCAGGTCTCCCGATAAAAATGGTGCCTCACTCGGGTGGGAGGCCCAAGTACCCGCGACAGGCAAGGGCCCACAACGTATTGAGGCGACCTCAAAATGGCCCATCACAAAACGACCTGGTTTTGCAATGGGGTCCCATGACGTTTTGGCCCGGGGCTCGGCGGCCACCTAGGGAAACCTACCAAACCCACACATTTCTGAAAAGTAGACACCCGGGGATTCCAGGGAGGTATGGCTTGCGTGGATCCTCCAACGTTTTCTTACCCAGAATCCCTGCAAACCTGTTATTTTGCTGAAAAAATCACTTTTTTCACACATTTTTGTGTGGTAAAGTTGTGGCATCACCGGGCTGACATAAATTTCCTACCATCCAGCGTTCCCCCAGGTCTCCCGATAAAAATGGTGCCTCACTCGGGTGGGAGGCCAAAGTACCCGCGACAGGCAAGGGCCCACAACATTTTGTGATAGGCAATTTTGATGTCGCCTCAATACGTTGTGGGCCCTTGCCTGTTGCGGGTACTTGGACCTCCCACACGAGTGAGGCACCATTTTTATCGGGAGACCTGGGGGAACGCTGGGTGGTAGGAAATTTGTGTCAGCCCGGTGATGCCACAACTTTACCACACAAAAATGTGTGAAAAAGTGATTTTTTTCAGCAAAATATCAGGTTTGCAGGGGATTCTGGGTAAGAAAACGTTGGGGGATCCACGCAAGCCATACCTCCTGGAATCCCCCGAGTGTCTACTTTTCAGAAATGTGTGGGTTTGGTAGGTTTCCTAGGTGGCCGCCGAGCCCCAGGCAAAACGTCAAGGGACCCCTTGGAAAACCAGATCGTTTTGTGATAGGCAATTTTGAGGTCGCCTCAATACGTTGTGGGCCCTTGCCTGTCGCGGGTACTTGAGCCTCCCACCCGAGTGAGGCACCATTTTTATCGGGACACCTGGGGGAACGCTGGGTGGTAGGAAATTTGTGTCAGCCCTATGATGCCACAACTTACCACACAAAAATGTGTGAAAAAAGTGATTTTTTCAGCAAAATATCAGGTTTGCAGGGGATTCTGGGTAAGAAAACGTTGGGGGATCCACGCAAGCCATACCTCCCTGGAATCCCCGGGTGTCTACTTTTCAGAAATGTGTGGGTTTGGTAGGTTTCCCTAGGTGGCCGCCGAGCCCCAGGCCAAAACGTCATGGGACCCCTTGGAAAACCAGATCGTTTTGTGATAGGCAATTTTGAGGTCGCCTCAATACGTTGTAGGACCTTGCCTGTCGCGGGTACTTGGGCCTCCCACCCGAGTGAGGCACCATTTTTATCGGGAGACCTGGGGGAACGCTGGGTGGTAGGAAATTTGTGTCAGCCCTGTGATGCCACAACTTACCGCACAAAAATGTGTGAAAAAGTGATTTTTTCAGCAAAATATCAGGTTTGCAGGGTATTCTGGGTAAGAAAACGTTGGAGGATCCACGCAAGCCATACCTCCTGGAATCCCCAGGTGTCTACTTTTCAGAAATGTGTGGGTTTGGTAGGTTTCCTAGGTGGCCGCCGAGCCCCAGGCCAAAACGTCATGGGACCCCCTTGCAAAACCAGGTCGTTTTGATGATAGGCAATTTTGAGGTCGCCTCAATACGTTGTGGGCCCTTGCCTGTCGCGGTTACTTGGGCCTCCCACCCGAGTGAGGCACCATTTTATCGGGAGACCTGGGGAACGCTGGGCAGTAGGAAATTTGTGTCAGCCCTGTGATGCCACAACTTTACCACACAAAAATGTGTGAAAAAGTGATTCTTTCAGCAAAATATCAGGTTTGCAGGGGATTCTGGGTAAGAAAACGTTGGGGATCCACGCAAGCCATACCTCCCTGGAATCCCCGGGTGCCTACTTTTCAGAAATGTGTGGGTTTGGTAGGTTTCCTAGGTGGCCGCCGAGCCCCAGGCCAAAACGTCATGGGACCCCTTGCAAAACCAGGTTGTTTTGTGATAGGTAATTTTGATGTCTCCTAAATAGGTTTTGGGCCCTTGCCTGTCGCGGGCACTAGGCCTACCCACGCAAGTGAGGTACCATTTTCTCGGAAGACTTTGGGGAACGCGGGGTGGGTGGAATTTTGTGGACCCACGCAGATTCCAGAACTTTCCACCACAGGAATGTGAGGAAAATGTGTTTTTTGGACGAATTTTTAGGTTTGTAAGGGATTCTGGGTAACAGAACCTGGTGAGAGCCAGTCAAGTCACCCCATCCTGGATTCCCCTGGGTATCTAGTTTTCAAAACTGAACAGATTTGCTAGGTTTCCCTACGTGCCAGCTGCGCTAGGGCCCAAAATCCACAGGTAGGCACATTGCTAAAAAAAGTCGGAGCCTAGTGGGCTTTTTGCCACCCTGGGGGGAATCGGGGGAGGGTTTGTCCCGATATGCCCCCAAAGGGGGCAGAAAGACTGTGGCTATTTTTTGTGGGGGTGGGGACATTGGTATGACCATTTTGGGCAGCCCCCACCCCCACGCATAAAAAAGCCTGCGTACTCGCTGGCGCCTAGTGGGCTTTCTGCCCCCCAGGGGGCAGATCAGGGGCCACTGCCACCATCTTCCCTCCCGGGGGCAGGAAGACTGGAATTTCTCTGGGGGTGGGGTGGGGGTATTGTCATGCCCATTTTGGGCATCCCCTACCCCTACCCCTACACTAATAAAAGAAAAAAATCCATGGTTTCTAGTGTGCCCTCTGCGCCCCGGGGGGCCAGATTGGGGGCTACAGCTCCATCTGCCTCCCGGGGGGCAGAAAGACTGTCATTTTTGTGGGGGGGGTGGGGGCATTGGCGTGCCCGTTTCGGGCAGCCCACACCCTAAAAACAATTGCGCAAAAAAAAAATCCCTGGTGGATAGTGGGCTTTCTGCCCCTCTGGGGGGGGCAGATTAGGGGCTACTGCCCCCATCTGCCCTCAGGGGGGGCAGAAAGGCTGTAATGGTGGCGGGGGTGGGGGCATTGGGGTGCCCATTTCGGGCAGCCCCACCCTAAAAACAAATGCGCAAAAAAATCCCTGGCGTCAAGTGGGCTTTCTGCCCTCCCCCGGGAGCAGATTGGGGCTACTGTCCCCATCTGCCCCGGGGGGCAGAAAGACTGTAATGGTGGTGGTGGGGGTGGGGGGCATTGGCATGCCCATTTTGGGCAGCCCCCACCCTAAAACAAATTGTGCAAAATAAAATCCCTGGCATTTAGTGGGTTTTCTGCCCCCCGGGGGGCAGATTGGGGGCTACTGCCCCATCAGCCCCCCAGGGGGGCAGAAAGGCTGTAATGGTGGCGGGGGTGGGGGCATTGGCGTGCCCGTTTCGGGCAAGCCCCCACCCTAAGAAAATGGTGCGAAAAAAATCCCTGGCGTCACGTGGGCTTTCTGCCCTCCCCGGGAGCAGATTGGGGGCTACTGTCCCCATCTGCCCCCAGGGGGGCAGAAAGGCTGTAATGGTGGTGGTGGGGGCATTGGCATGCCCATTTTGGGCAGCCCCCACCCTAAAACAAATTGTGCAAAATAAAATCCCTGGCATTTAGTGGGCTTTCTGCCCCCTGAGGGGGCAGATTGGGAGCTGCTGCCCCCATCTGCCCCCCAGGGGGGGCAGAAAGGCTGTAATGGGGGCGTGGGGGCATTGGTGTGCCCGTTTCGGGCAGCCCCCACCCTAAAGAAATGGTGCAATAAAAAATCCCTGGTGTTTAGTGGGCTTTCTGCCCCCAGGGGGCAGAAAGGCTGTAATGGTGGCGGGGGGTGGGGGCATTGGCGTGCCCGTTTCGGGCAGCCCCCACCCTAAAACAAATGGTGCAATAAAAAATCCCTGGCGTTTAGTGGGCTTTCTGCCCCCGGGGGCAGAAAGGCTGTATTGGTGGCGGGTGGGTGGGGGCATGCCCGTTTCGGGCAAGCCCCCACCCTAAAAAAACTTCAAAAAACAAATCCCTGGTGTTTAGTGGGCTTTCTGCCCCCCCGAAGGGGCAGATTAGGGGCCAATGCCCCATCTGCCCCCCAGGGGGGGCAGAAAGACTGTAATGATTGCGGGGGGTGGGGGCATGGGCATGCCCGTTTTGGGCAGCCCCCACCCTTATTTTTACTTCCTAAAAAAATCCCTGGTGTCTAGTGGGCTTTTTGCCCCCCCGGGGGGGCAGATTAGGGGCTACTGCCCCCATCTGTCCCCCAGGGGGGGCAAAAAGACTACATTTTGCAAAATTAAATTGGGGGGAGCAAAGGCCCTTGCCCAAGGGGCCGCTCCCCCCTCCCTGGTGTCTAGTGGGTGGATCCCTGCTTGGGGATCGCCCTCCTGTGGCGATCCCCAAGCAGGGATCCACTGGGGAGGGGTACCATTGGAAAGGGGAGATTCTCCCCTTTCCAACGATACCTCTCCCGTCTTTCTACGTGCTCAGGGGGCTGAGATAGCCCCTGAGCACGTAGAGGAAACTGAAATGAGCCTCTTGGCTCATTTCAGTTTCAGTTTCACTGAAATGACATCAGCGCGACGTGCGCGCCGATCGTCATTTCAGGGAAACCAGGGGGGGGCCTCGGGAGCTGGGGAAGCTCTTGTGGCATTAAGGGAATCCCTCTGGTGCCCGCACCAGAGGGATTTCCCAGGCGATGTTTCATGACGAGCTGGACTCGTCATGAGCACACGAGCACTGTGTGCCATGATGAGTCCATCTCGTCATGAGCATCGAAGGAGTTAAACTCTCGCAAATGCGAGACCTATTGCTTGTTATATCTGGTCTGCATAGCTTCCATCAACCTGGAATCAGTATGAGACATCCTTTCTGCAGGTAGCATCAGTCAGTCCAGAACCAACACAGTTTGCATATTACAACTGGACGTGCTTTTGTGATAGAAGTAAAATAAATGTTTATTCAGACCTTGGTCTCAAAAGTATTTAATACATTTTGTGTTTATAATACATAAATATTCAGCTAAAAACAATTAATAATCAATAGTGATCTTCATCTCATACAGATTAAAACAAATTTAATCACCAGCTAACATCCTACATCTACACTAACATCCTTCTACTTAAATTAATAGTGCATCCAATACTATCTATGTCGATACTGCTAGTAAGAAAAAACTGTCTAACGGGTAGGTGACATCTAAATATCGCATATCATATAAAAATTGCAGGGCTTCAATTTGAGTCTTTGTACCATATTTGACAAGAGCAGGTTTTAAAAATGTATGCATTAATGTGATAAAATATAAACAATTCATTAGACCATGAACACAGGATGATCATACTTTTAACTCACACCCGCAATATCTGTCTTCATCTATCACACCTTTCCCCTCGCTTTGAATTGTATATGCAGGGTTTAGGCCTGCATGGAATTTCAGTAATGCTCTCCTCATCACAGGGTTAGTCAGGCTTGCAAGGTAGGAGTACGCCATTCAATTAATCCAGGAATTATTTAGTAGGTTTGTGGAGCACTTTGTGTTGAGATATCTCAGATTCCTTACCCTTGATTCCACAACACTCCTTTCCATGAATCCCTCTTTACTCAGAGGCAGGGGGACATCACTTTTAAAATGATCTAAATTACAATACTTGGCCAAAATACTAAGAAGAGTCCTTACCACCCTCTCCCAGCATCAATCACTCTGGCAAATTTCCATCGCACGGAGCATGGAAACAGTCAACGGTTTATGCCAGAACCACAGACCTAAACTTGCCACTATGCTGTACCAAGAGTTCAATATAGCTTCAATTCTTATTGCTTGAACCACAGAACATGAAGGAGGTGTTTGAGCCAGTGGCGGTCAGCATGGTTCGCGGGTGGCAGGCGGGCGGATCACGCAGGAAGGGGGGGGAAAATCGCACATGGTGCAAATACATTTTTTTTTTAAACTTACCTTGCCGCCGGCCGGGTCCTGCGTCTCTGCTCCTGCTCTCCTGGTGCACATCGAGGAACAGGAAGCAGGCCCCACTGACCAATCACAACGCTGCAATGCAGCGTTGTGATTGGTTTTCAGTGTCCTGGTTGGACGCTCAACCAGGGAATGGGGGCTTGGGTATGTTCTCCATGCAGGCTGTAATGCAGCCTGCACGGAGAATGGGGAAAGTGCCCATGACTGGTTTGGACGGCCCAAGAGGGACGACCAAACAGTCATTGCGCACTTAAGAGTGGGCAAACCACTCCTCCCCTGCCCTCCTCCAGAGCACAGCAGCCCCACCCACCCGCCCTCAAAGCAGCAGGAAGCAGCATAAAATGATAGTAACGCAAAGTTATTATAATTTTATGTTTCTGCTTTGCACTGCTTAAAAGCAGTGGGGCGACGCTCCTCTGCCATAGCGGAGGAGCCGCCACTGGTTTGAGCCTAAAACTTAGGGGCCAATGGACAACTGGTGCAACCCAAAGCACTTATAACAGAGGCCTATTTTGGTGCCACTCCATCTCCAGACCAATTAATCTTTGCCACCGTTTTAGAATGGAGCTGCAATCAAATGCATTTCAAATTAAATAATCAACTTTTAGTATTTTAATCTTCAGTCAATGATGAGAGTTGTGAGTAGTTTTTAAAGGGTTTTAATTTCTAATTAAAGTTTTAGATTTTTCTGAATCTTTATTCATTAGTCAACTATCAAACATAATACAGAATTAATAATAAAAAAAAATATGGTTAGATCATATTATAATGTGCATACAGCGCGTTCCATAAAAGAAGAATTCCTATTCTAAGAAATGGGGCGCAAAGGATGTCAGTCAGAACCCATGTAGAGTTTAAAGGTAAAGGCAAGAGTGAGATTAGCATGACGCTAAAAATCAATAATTAATAATTGCAGAAGTTACCATAAAGAGAAATAAAGCCTAGAACAAATAAGCCTGGGCAAATGGCAATTAGTTAAAGAATAAAGGGGCCCATTACGATGGCGGGCGGAAGCACAACCGCCGTGCTGGCGGATGCATAAACCACCAGTT